>OZ038454.1:24448811-24613811 GCA_964036195.1 Sphaerolaimus hirsutus | reverse complement strand
CGCTTTCCCAAAAATACCGTTACGCTTTGTTACGTTTTTCCTGGCACAATTACCCGGGGGTACCAAGAAAACGTAAAAATATGCTACACGGAAACGTATTGTTTGACAAATGTAGTGTTTTATGATTAGTTCAACATGTTCTAATGTTGAGGAGTTCTAATTCCGCAATTGGAGAACTCAAACACCAATTTGTAAGTGAAAAAGTAAAAAGTTGAAGGAAATTATTTTTGTGAGGGAAAATGCAAATAAAAAGTCATTTTGAGTGTTTTCTCATGACTGGCCATTTGTCTTTTAACTTGCCATTTCACTTACAAATTTACTTTTCTTTCAATTTTTACTTGCCTTTCAACCTGCCATTACTTCTCACTCATAAATTTTTTTAGTTCTCCTGTTACGGAATTAGCACCTTAAGGCCCTACACCCACTAGTTGACAACGACGCAAAATGTCAACTCCAATCCCAATTCAATATCCCGATCCCATCATTCTAAATATATATATGAAATACAGGTAAGCAGAAAATGTCGATGGAGATCATATGAACATCCATAATGTTGTAAAAAAACATTGTGTTTTTTGTATTCTCTGATAGTGGAAGCACTTATATAATTTTTACGTTTACGTTTTATTTTACGTTTCCCCGGTATTTTAAAAATACCTTACATTTTAGTATTTATACTTTTGATTTGAAAAAGGTATTTACGTTTACGTTTACGTTTTCCATAAATACCAGTATTTGTACAACTCTGGTACATTGCCAATTGCAATGCACAATATGGAATCAAAATATTTACATGCATGTACCATTGATCTAAAATTGAGGCTTTACAGCGCTTAGGGATAGTGATGTAAAAGCAGAGTTGCTCATCTTTTTTATGTAAATAATAATGATTATACCATATTACCTTGAAATATCCCCATGAGGGTTTATTATTTTGCCAGGAAAATTAGAGGGGGGTTATTTCAAGGTGGGGCTTATTCGAGGGGGTGGGTTATTATCTCTTCAGAAATTTTTCGTAAGGATCGTAGTAAATAGTAGGCATTTGTGTATCCAAAACAAGTAATTAAAAGTGTCCAAACAGGATTTGGACATAAAAATGTAGATAGCTACACAAACTACCTAGTACTAGTCTATGTGTAGCTGCAATGCAAATTAGCAGTAATAAATACATCATGTACCGTATTACCTCGAATTATCCCCCCTTGAATTAACCGCCCCCCTCGAATTAACACCCCCCCCCCCCCCCTCAAAATGGGCTGGGGAAATAATAACCCCCCCCCCCCCCCCTTCGAAATACCCCCCTCCGGAATGATGCACATCATGTATGCAATGTACATGATGTATTTATACTACTTATTTGCATCGCAGCTACTCTTATACACTCATTTGTGTACAGATGTACATCTATAGCCCCAATATAACCTATATTCTCACATTTATTACCGTTTTTGTGTAAGAAATAGCGTATTCTTTACTACGAATTCCACGAAATTTTCTGGCGAAATAAAAAAAAAAACCCTCGAATAAACCCCCCCTCGAATAACCCCCCCCCCCTCGAATTAACCCCCCTCAAATTTTGCTGGCGAAATAATAAACCCCCGGGGTATTTCGAGGTAATACGGTATGTACATTGCGTACATGATGTACATCATTCCGGAGGGGGTATTTCGAGGGTTTTTTTATTTCTCCAGCCCATTATTTTGAGGGGGGTTAATTCGTGGGGAGGGGGTGTAATTCAAGGGGGATAATTCGAGGTAATACAGTGTATTACTTTCCACGTTATTTATCACAGTATGGTTATGTTCCCTGTGAAACATGCGTCATGCGGCGATCCATTCAGAATATAAATAAATATATTCTAGTAAGATCGCCCCTATGCTAAATAGCAACCCAATCAAGTTCAACATGAACTGACAACTGACACGGACAAACGTTTGCCATTATGATGTTGTTGTCAGTAATCACTTGCCTCAGTGTAGTAGCTTAAATTCAGGTTAAAAACCGACAAACAAACAAATTTCGAATTGGCAACTTCCCAAAATAACTTAATAATATGATTGCGTGCGCGTAATTCAATAACAGCTTTTGGCCACATTTTATCAACAAGTTATTGCCGTTTGCAAATGCCCCATGTGTCGTCATTGGACTAACGATGGCAAACTGTCTGAAAAAAGTATTTAAATTTTTATGTATTTTTTCTCAAATGACTTTTCGAATTTTTCCTCAAAATAGTTTTAGAATTTCGAATTTAGTTTTCTAATTTTCGAATCTTTTTTGGGGAGTTTTCGAAATTTTTTCTGTAGTTTTCAAATTTATGTGGATAGTTTTCGAATTTTTGAAACAAATTTTGAATTTGAAGCTTTAAATGTGTGTATTTAGACCAATATCATGTTTAGATCATTTTTGAAATGGTATTTTTACAGCTCTATTGATTGTTTATCATCTCCAAATTTCACTCTGGGATTTCAATGCAGATGAAACAAAAAAATTTCCAAATCAGTGTCAGCGTGCACAAATCATACACAGCTACTGCACGTGCGCAGGCTTATCAAAATAAACGTGAATCAACTCCCAAAATTTTATCGTTCCTCTTTGCATTGCACCCAAACTAAGAATGCACTATTTTGTTGAAGAGCTGATTGATTTTTCCCAGATGATATTTTCTCAAAATCACTCTTTTCGAGTGCCTTTGAATGGACACGTGTCAAATTCCTCTTTGCGGATGCATTTTGTGGCGATAAATGCCATAATGCTTTTATTCCCAAAATGCTTGGCATGGGGCTATATTTTGTGGCCTTCAATTCCCCCCCCCCCAAAAAAAAAAAATCGAAAAGACTTTTCGAATTTTTTGAAAAAAATCGATTTTTAAGTATTTTTTCAAAGCGTGATCAAAAATTCGAAATGTCCAAAAAAATTCGAAAATTCGAAAACGTTTTCGAATTTTCGAATCTTTGTTTGCCATCGTTACATTGGACACATGTGCATCCAGGCGACCGGAATAATGGTTCACGCGTAAAATGCAGCGCCGTTCTGCAAGTAGGACTAGTCAAGTGGCAAAAAAGTGGTAAGTAGAGACATAAGTGGTCTGTCAAGTGATAAGTAAACTTGTAAGTGACAAGGAAACAATACTAAGTAAAAAATATAAGTTCTTTATAATTAAGCTCACTCGCTTCTTAACATTTAAAACATTTGCTGATCACTTCCCACTTTCCCACTAATTCCCACTAATCCCCATCCAGCCAATTAAATTTGTTTGCCATTTCAATGTTTTATGTTTATATTTCACGATATATTTTTATCATCACCGCATTTGTTTATTCCATTACACACCTAAATATACGCTATAGTAAATCTTATCCAATTTGACGGAGCATTACAAGTTTTCTTCTGAAACGTGCGATTAAAAAATTACCAATAAAAATATTTACAGCATTAAGTAGTAAATCCATCGCTCTCTTCCCACTTGACGAAGAATTTCACCCCCTTCAGTTCACTTAACTTTCACAGGCATTATTTAAAAGGAAAAATCCTTCTATGTAAATAATCCGGAATGCCAGATATTACCATGGCCTTGGACATCACCACGGCGAATATGTCAGCTGACCCGCTGCTGGTGGAGCTCGGCATCCAAGTGAATTTCAGGTTAGAGTTCCAGATGTCCATCTGTCCAGACGGGTGGTATTTCGAGCTGTGGGTGATGGGGGGGGGTTATTGATTCATAGTGGCCATTTCGAGGGGGGCTATTTCTAGGAAATACGGTACAAATACCCAAATACGTGGTGGTTATTTTTGTAAGCATAAATATGCTTTTGCAACACTAGAAGGATGGCCGATGTTTTTTAACTGTCCTTTTTTAAAAATGTTTAAAAAAAACGGAGGCATCGAAACCGTTTTTTTAAAACGTCAGCAAATTTTTTTTGTACTATGCAGTAGGTATTTTGCATTTTTTTGCGCGCAAGCGCGCAATTTCACACACACATTACAATTGGTGTTTGTTTTCATTAGTTTTGGTGCATTTTTAGTGTGAAAGCTTCCATTTGTTCATGCTTTTGTGTAATAATAAGCTGTGATATGTTAGTGTAGTATATAATATCCAGCTAATGTGCTCCCACATACTTCTACGGTGTAAAACATCACTGTCAATGTATTAGCCTTATCTTATAACCTTATTCAAGCACTATTCCATGCAAAACTTGTCTTGAAGTTACGAACATTTGAAAAAGGCGATCTATGTAAAAAGTTGACAAAAATGGATATTTTTGACAGAAATAACCAGTTATAATGCTATCCCATGGCTCCACATCCTTTCTTTGGCTATATTTAGCATCACAAGGTACTGGCAATTGTCCGATATACCTGTATATGTTGACCCATAACCATATTTGGGAGCTTTAAAAAAACCGTTTTATTTATTTAAAAAACAAGTTTTAAAATAAGTTTTTTTTATTTAAAAAACAGGGTCATTAAAAACATTTTTTGGCTATCCCTACGCAACACATCAAAATACTAGAGCTTTACCCACTGCCCCCCCCCCCCCCTCAGACCCGCCCCAGCGGCCCTGTGCGTGGACGCGTCCATGCTGAACGAAGCGAGGGCCTACGCGCTCTACGTGGGTCTGGTGGCGGGCGTGCTCACTTCCTTGGTGGCCATGGCGGGGCTGGTGGCCAACGTGGTCGCCGTGTGGCTCCTCAAGCAGCTCAGGGTGGGCAATGTGAGTGGGGTGGATGGTCTGCGAGTGTGTTAGCGCCAGGACTTTGGTGTCAAGCGGAAAAAGCGCCATGGGTCTTTTTCAAGCTACAGTAGCAAGCGTTAATGGCGCCATAATAAAATGGCGTCAAGCGCCAAAAATTGCCATGGCGCTATCGTCAAGCACCTGCGACAGACACGATTCCTGGCCCCATGGAAAAATCCCACGAAGCTCCAAAAGCGTCATGGCGCCATTCATGTATTTACATGGCGCCGAGCGCGACTGCAAAATGGCGCCCAGCACAAAAATGCGAACGTTTTTTTTTGCTTTTATAACGAACCACCCCGCCCACAGACCCTGCGCGTCTACCTAATCTCCCTGGCGACGTGGGACTCCCTTCTCCTGGTGCCACTCCCGTTCCCTGAAAAAGGGCCCTGTAAAAGTGAAATGACATGAAAAGTGTCGAAATTCACGTAAAATGCCCCGGAAAATGGCAAACCCGTTTGCCATTTCCCAGGGCAATTTACATGACCATTGACACTTTGCATGACATTTGATATTTTACACTGCACTTTGCCTGGTCTGGGAGTGCCCGCTGGTCGCTTCCCTGGCCATGTACTCCGTGCAGTCCACTTTGCGGCTTTTCTCGCTGCCGGCGGCGGACTCGTTTTCGGTGGTCGCCCTGAGCGCCTACACGGCCGGCCTGGGCAGTTCCGCCATGGTGTGCAGTTTGTGGATGCAGGGACCCGATTCAATTGGCCCCCGTGATGGCATTTGAGGGGTGACCCGATTTGTTGATGGATCAAATTGTGTCCTGGGGGAAGTTACGCAAGTGAACGAGACGCAAGAATGGTGGGGGAGTGTTGAGGAAAGTGGAATTTCAAGTGACCCAAAAAGTTTAAGGTGACAAGTAAATTTGTTACTGAAAGGACTTTTTACTCATAGCGAGACCTGTCACTTACAACTAGATTTACCACTTACCACTTTGATTGTACACATGCGAAATTAGCCTCGGCCCGATTTGATATAGGTAGGTAAATGTTTTCGTCGACTAGAACCGACTGCGGCCTATTACTCATGTAAACCCGTTACTCATGTAGACATGTTACTTATGTAATTATTCACATTATTCATGTACACCCACTACTCATCTATGCGTGCTACTCATCTATACCCTCCCACCTGCAGCTTGCAGGACTGAGGCAGAATCTGCGAGTTGCGGGGGGGGGGGGTACACCTAAATGAGTTACAGACAGGTATAGATGAATAATGGGTAGAATTACATGAGTAACAGCTCTAGGTGAGTAATGGGTTCACAAGAGTGCCAGCACAGGGTCACTAAAACCACATTAAATCCTGAAGTAGTTTATCTCGATGCAATGAATCGGGCTGCCCGAAAATGCTAGTGGGGCTAATTAAATCCCGTCCCAGTGCCTGATCGCCGTTGTGAGGTACGACGCTGTCGCCCACCCGCTCAACTGCGTTCACGGTTCGTTGCGTACCCGAAAAAGTGGTACAATCCCGCATCATCCATCGGCTATAAAAATGTTTTCCGATTTTCAGTTCTCCATTCGTCACTTTCGTTAACATTTTCAAACCCCCACAGGCAGCCTGCACCGCCGGCCGAGGCTTATCGCATCTGTAGTTGTGCTGTGCGCGGTCATTTATTGCCTGCCGATGCACTTTGAACTCACGGTCGACTCGTGCGCCCGGATGAGCAGGTGCCATTTGCGCGCATTGTCAAGTGACCTGACCAGTGTCAAGAATTGTGGAAAGTGTGTCAACTGACGAGGGGCTGGGTGTAGTGAAATGTGTATAAAGACACATTGTTATCTAGAGTGACTTGGATTAGGATCTTAATTAATTAGTAGAAGCCAATTACAAATGGGCCACAATTTTCAGTTGTTGTAGCTTTATTGGCAATCAATTAGGGCAGCAAAATCGAGCAGTAAAATAACTTTAGCTCAAGAAAATGCTTACAGAAAAATCCTAAAATCAACAAGTGAAGTCTACCTAAGAAAAGCGGGCAGACACGGAAAATGCTGATGAATCAGCCCTATTCAAATTAGGTACAGGAATGCTAGTGAATAGGAAATGGTGGGAATGCAAGCCATCAAATATAAACATTCTTGGCACCAAAAGCCTAAATATGAATTTACCTACTTAGGTGGAAAATCGATAGGCATTGGTGGGGAATTACTTAAAAAATGTATTGCAAATACAACAGTAGTGTGTCAAAAACGACATAAGACATAAACGACAAAATATGTGTTCAACTCAAGTTTTGGATACGAAAGATTTGGATAAAATCGAGTGTCCAAATCGTAGAATGTGTGTCAACTGACATTTCAACTGGGCAATATTTTAGTCTAACCATGACATGCGATTTGAAACTTTTCGCGATTACTCGACACTTTGTGACATTTGACAAAGTGCGGAATTGGCACCAGGTTCGGCGGCGTAGAGCTGGGCACCGGCACGCAGGTTAACCCTACCAAAATGAGGACAAACGCTGTTTATCAGGTGTGTGTCTATCCGCTGTCTATCACGCTGTTAAATATTATTTATTTAACATAATTTGATGAAAAATAAACAAGAAAAGATATGCATAAACTGCCACCGATATTGTTAGCGACGATTTGTTATGATGATTACCTATAATACCCATAGTACCGGTCGCAGATAATCTATCGAGTGTTGATGTACGTGACATTCGTGGGCGCCGGCCCACTGGTGCGAAATTTAATCAGCCCGAACCGAAATTTCGGGCGACCGATTCATTGTTAATGTACTTACTTGATGTGAAATTGTTCACCATGTCAGATCCATAGGAATACTGAACGGACCGCATGCTTTATAATATAATACACAAAATGTTTAAATAATGCAATGAGAGAGAAAAATTTCAAAGTACTTTCATTCTTTGTTCTGATCGGACAGGAAAAATATCACTAAAAAGTGCTCAACCCGACAATACATCAACAAATCGGGCAACCCGAAAACTCGGGCTGCTTAAACATCGGCGCCGGTTCTGATCGCGGCGATGACGGGGCGGATGGCGGTGCTGGTGCGGCGCAGCTGGGCCGACCGCAAGCAGCTCACCGCGCACGGCGACCGCGGCGACCCGCTGCACCGCGGCCTCGTGCCCCCCGCCAACAACGTGCGTTCCAGGTTTTGAGTTGCCAATTCCGCAAGTGGAGAAGTATAAAACTATCGATAAAATTCCAATTTTCTCAATTCTGGCACCGTGCCAGGCTGTAAACCAGCCTGCGAGATCTAGCGCCAACAGCATATGACGCCGCAGCAGCACATGGTGCCAAGCACCAAGCGCGCCATGGCGCTTTTTAATCACCTACTCTTGCACACAGGAGAAGCCCTGCGACGACAGCGCGGCCAGCGGCATCACTCTGACCCTGTGCGGCAAGTTCGTGCTGTGCTACTTGCTGCCAGCCGTGCTCAACCTGATCGAGGCCGCTGACCGGCAGCAAGTGGTCGCGGGTCAACTTTGGTTCGCGTCGCTCGTGCATATAGCCAATTTTGGAGTGGTGCTGCACAGCGCCACTAATTGTGTCGTATACTTCAGGTGAGATATTTCACTTGGGTGTACCGTGTTACCTCGAAATACCCCTGGCTCCAGATTTAATTGGGCAGATTATCCCTGAGAGGGAGGACATGACGGGCGTGTCTGGCAATTTGAGATTTAATTGGACGGACATGCCCTCGCCCACCCGCTCGCCCCTTTTTTTGCCCAGAACCGCTCAGATTCACTCCATTTTGAAAACTTTGACCTACGTAATCGCCATTTTTATCTTTATACACGGTTATATACCTATTTTTATATTTATGGTGATTTCGAAATTTTTGGCCGGCTGCCAAGTTTACATAAGATGTATGTCCGATTTTTCTTTTTTATTTTCGGGAGTAAAAGCCCGCCGGACCCGCCCGTCGCGCCAGGCACCTGACAGCCGCCGCCCGACTGCCAGGCAGATCGAGATTCAATTGCGTGCCGGGCGGCAGCTGTCAGGTCCCTGGCGCGATGGGCGGGTCGAGCGAGATTTTACTCCCAAAAATAAAAATAAAAATCGGAGATACGTCTTAAGAAAACTTGGCAGCCAGCCAAAAATTTCGAAATCGCCATAAATATAGAAAAATCGGTATATAACCATGTATAAAGATGAGAATAGCGATTATGAAGGTCACAGTTTTCAAAATGGAGCAATTTTGGGCAAAAAATGGGGGAAAAATCGCTCATAATTTGCTACACGTAAATAAATTGTTGCAGAGCGATTTGGGGGGGGGGGGGTCAGGAGATAGTTGAGAAAAAATTTGCCTCTGGGTAGATAGATAGCTGAGCGGCATCTGGGGGCTGTCCCACACCCTGTACAAAACCCTGTAAAGTGTAAAATTCCTTGTAAAGTGTCATGTGTTGGGTAAGAGACACTGTAAAATGTCAAATGTCATGTAAAAGACCCTGTAAAATGTCTGCTGTAATGGAACACGTTAAAAATTGCCAAAATCATTACCACTACTCAATGTTAATTTTTATTGTCTTTATTTCAAAAAATACTGTGTATGAACATGATGGTTGATGAAAAAAGGTGCAAAAAAATTGGCACCTTAAGGCGCGTTTGAACACAGGACCTGTGAACTCCCAGCAGAAACACATACACATCGCACACAGGATGTGTTGCTTTCTCTGTCTTAGCAACCTTCATATTTGAACACTGTATTTTTTGAACAATGTGGACAATAAAAATCAACGTTTGTGGCAATGATTATTGTGATTTTCAACGTTTTTCATTACATCTGACATCCTCAGATGTGTTTTTTTCTAAATTTTTAATTACAACCATGAAATACTGTATTTGCTTGAATAGTTCCCCCCTTGAATAATCCCCACCCTCGAATAATCCCCCCCTGTAAGACAAGTGAGGAAATAATAATTCCCCCCTCGAATAATCCCCCCCCCTTTAAAGATTTGATTAATTTGTTATACCTAATGTTAACAAAAATGGCACGTTATTGTGTTTTTAAGGCATATTTCGTGAAATGAGGTGATGGAAACATGCTTGAAAATTTTGACTAAATAATAATTCCCCCCCCCCCTTGAAAAACCCCCCCTCGAATAGTTCCCCCTCAAAAATGTCTGACGAAATAATAATCCCCCAGGGGGATTATTCAAGCAAATACGGTATCATGCAAATTTGCGCCCACTCTGCACCTCCGGGGCTGCAGGGCAGAATATCCTTTTGTTTTTTTATTCTGCCCGGCAGACGTGCAATTGTCCTCCCAATTAAATCTTGTTTGCCATTTTTCGGGCAAATCTGGCACAGTGAGGGCACGTCTGACAGGCGCTATGGTCGTGTCAGGCAGAGTTGCGAAAGTGTATTTACACTTACCCGAAATACCCAGGTAAATGGGTATTTTTATTTACACTTACACTTACACTTTCATAAAATACCCATACACTTTTTTTACACTTTCCTGAGCAAAATACCAGCAAAGTACAGAAAGTGTATTTTTTTCTTTCAGATGGCCCTGTTTTATGCTGTTGAGAATGCATAAAATAGGGTCATCTACAAAAAAATAACTGCACTTTAACTGTTAAATAACTGTTCATCATACTTTTGTAAAAAGGACACGATCAATTGAAATTCACCAGCTTTTGCATTGACATTTGCTGCATGTCCATTCTTGCATTTAAACAGTGTGTATCTCATTGCTTAATCAGTAAAATATCAACACTGAAAAAGAGCCATTATTAGGGAACTTCATACCAGTACAGTATTTGTTACAGTCTGAAATGTTTTATAAAAGGCAGTAAAATGTGAAATAATGCATTAAAATGACAAATAAATTGATCTAAAAGTGAAAACAGTGGTGTTTTCTAATGCTCAACAGTGAGAGCTCTTTCTAAAAAAAATTTTACACTTACACTTTTTTTTACACTTTCCTAAGTATTTTTAAAATACCTTACACTTTTGGTATCCATACTCAAAATTTGTAAAGTGTATTTACACTTACACTTTCCAAAAATACCGGTATTTTAACAACTCTGGTGTCAGGCGCCTGGCAGGCGTGACGGGCGTGTCAGACGCCGGGCAGGGAGGGCAAAAATTTGTCTGCCCAATTAAATCTGGGGCCTGGGTTTTTTTTCACATTGGAAAATGGGGGTTATCGAGGGAGGGGATATTGCGAGGGGGTGATTATTTCGCCAGAAACATTGCACGGATCACAAACTGCAGTTTTTGGCAATAACATTCTCTAGGCACTCATTGCGGGTGGGGGTATGTCGAGACGGGTACTTTTCACAAGCTCGTTCAGACCCGGGGGTATTTCGACTGCGGGGTATTTCGAGGTGCTATTTCGAGGAAATACGGAATGGTTTTTTCAAATGGGTTGAGGGGCATGTTAATAGTGTGGGTGCGGCACGGCGCAGGTGATAGGTCGGAGTGTCGTCGAAACTTGTTTTAATCTCATTAGTGAGTCTTTCTTAATGATGTCATGATTTCCAATTGTCAGTTTCTTTCACATACCGCCGGACAAAAACCAATTGTCCCAAACTATACTATTTATTGTGTATACTATACTATATCGCAATTTTCCTGGACAAGCTTCGGCCACGCACTCACCACTCTTTACACTAACAGCATAAAAATTGAAAAAAAGATGTTAACTACAACCAGGTGGCAATCCCAAGCACGTAAAGTGTCAAATGTAAAGTCAAATGCAAAATAAAATGTCAATTGTCATGCAAAGTTCAGTAAATTTTTTTCTCCTTTTTGTTTTGATTGACTAGGGTGTCAAATTTCCGTTTTCCATTTTCCGTTTCCGCTTTCCGCAGGCAATTTTTTCCGTTTTCCGTTCCGTTTTCCGGCAAGTGCAAAAAAATTTCCGTTTCCGTTTTCCGGCAAGTGCAAAATTTTTTCTGTTTCCGCTTTTTCGCAGGCAAAATTCTTTCCGTTTTCCGTTATCCGCTTTCCGCAGGCAAATTTTTTTTTGTTTTCCATTCCGTTTCCCAGCAAGTGCAAATATTTTTCCGTTTCCGTTTCCGTTTTCCGGAAAGTGCGAAAAATTTTCTGTTTCTGGTTTCCGTAAAAAATTTTTGTTGATACTCTATGATTGACACTTTACTTTGCATTTGACTTTACATTTGACACTTTACTTAACACTTTACAGGGCTTGGGACTGCCCCCTGGTAGTGGTAGCACATTTACCATAGGAATTTGACGTGACGGTGACACCTAGCACACAAAAATTATCAACCTGACTTTGTATTGCTTAATCACACAAATTTGTCACTCAGGTGGCGCGGGTCGGGCCGAAATAGCGAATGCACGCCCGCAGTCTCGCAGCACGGCAAGCGGGCGGGCTGCGCGAGCGCCATGGGCACGCCGTGCACGTTGCGCAGCGGGAGGCAGTCGCCCGCCGCCCACCTGCAGCTCAGACCCAGCGCCAGCTGCGCCAACGTCAACGCGTCGTCGGGCGTGTCCGCGCTCACGCCCAGGTGCTCCCAGCACGACCCCGCCGACCAGGGACGAGATTTAACTAGCCCGACGTGTTTTTGGTGGGCAGCCCGATTTATTTGAAAAACGTAAGCTCAAGTGACTTTTTCGATGGGATTTTGGGCTATTTAGGTACAAATACTTATGCTTAAACGTGGACGTTCAGTGGACAGTTGAGTTCCCGGATCCATTGAGGTCGTCGGGCTGCCCGAAAAACGTGATCGGTTTAGTAAATTTCTTCCCAGAAGTTGATGCTGCGTTCCTGGGAGCGCGCCAGAAACCAGTACTCGCTGCAGCACATTGGCGCAGCTGTACTCTGTGCAGCGATAGACACAAAGCCGGTAAGGACCAGGGAGGTTGAAAGTGCCTTTTTTCCCATTACCTTTACCATCGCTTCACCATCCCTGAAAATATCCTGTCAGATGACGGTAATAGGTCATTTAGATTTTACCAGGCATTTTCATTTTACATGACATTTGACAAATTTGTCATACGTTTCACACTTTACTCAACATGTCACGTGGCCAACGATGGCAAAAACACAGAAATCGAACACAGAAACTCATTGAGTTTCTGTGTTTTTGTTTTACACAGAAACACGGAAACTCACAAATTTTGAAAAACTCAAAACTCAAATGAGTTTTTTTGGAGAACACAGAAACACAGAAACACGGAAACACAGAAAAGTTTTTTGAGTTTTTTTCAGCAAAGTGGTTGAACACATTTTCAGAATGCACATGAATTTAGAAGATAAGATATGCATGTATAGCATGTAAATAGGTATGTACATAATGTATTTATATTTTATGATGGAACAAAAAATAAATTAAAGATGGCATGCACATCTCCTGGTGGACATGTTTAAATATAGTTGTAGTTCAAATCAATTCTGTAGTCTTCCATACAGTGCACATCCATTGAAGGATTTTGGAGTTCTGCATAAATTGTCGTTTGTGAGCATTTTGTTGATGCTGGTGTTGTGATGTGGGTGGATGTCCTCATTGAGGACATTTTTATGGACTTTTTCGACACTTGAATGAATACACATATGTTATGTGGGGTTAAAACATGTGCAAAACCAATATTTCAAAACCAAAACCAAGAAAACCGCTGTTTCCACATCAAAATGCTTTTTAGAAAAAACTCAAACAACTCAAGTTTTAACAAAAAAACACAGAAATAAAAACAGAGTTACTCAAGTTTTTTTCGATAAAAAAACTCAAAAACCAGGTATTCATTTTTGAAAAACTCAAAACACAGAAAGTGTTTTTTTTGGAAAACTTAACCATCGTTGCACGTGGCTGTATTGGCGCCTGTTTATAAAAACTTACCAGAATTGAACATATTACGGTATTTTTCATTCTCCCAATCCCAAAGCTCCACCATTTCACAGTTTCAGCTGCAGCGCTTGAATCACACATTTTTCATTTTATTTTGAACAATCTTTTAGAATTTTCAGAAGCCTGTGCGAATATTTCATGCTTTGCTAATCAACTTTCCAGTTACCAATAGATGTTAATCATTTTCCAGTCATTATGCAAACACTTCGACATATCTACGATCGATGAAGCCGCAACATCCACCAAATTCACGCGGCAAGCGGTGATCATTGGTGAATTCCTGGAACACAGAGTTCTAACGACGGCACGAGCTGATATCGCGAGGTGAGTAAAAAGGCGAAAATATTTTAGAATTAATTTTTATCAGGAGCGCCATGCTATGGCAGTTGGGGCGGGGGTGCACTGATACGCACATCTGCCCGATACGCACATTTGCTCGTTTTTTTCACTTGACACTTTTCCAAGGGATTTTCAGATATGAGTGAAGTGAAAAAAGTGCAATAATGTCATTGCGCAACTTTTTTTCACTTTACTCATATCTGAAAATCACTTGAAAAAGTGTCAAGTGAAAAAAACGGGCAAATGTGCGCATCGGGCAGATGTGCGTATCAGGCCTGCCCCAGGGCTAATCTTCGATCTGGTACAAAAGCGCCCTGCCCGTTGTGCCAGGTGCTAGCTCCACTGCATAGTTGTTAAAACGTATTTACTTTTACTCAATAAATACGTATACTCGAGTACAGAGTAAATACGTTTGCGTTTCCGCCGAAAAAAGTTCTGGTACTCGCTTTTACGTATACTTTTTGAAAGTACTCAAGTACAGGAAACGTATTTTAGATCGTCTTTTATATAGGTTTTTAAAGGCATAGAAGGGAAAAAATGAGCTAAAAATATGGGAAACTAGTCGAAAATGGGTATAGAACCAAAAATATAGTTAAACATTGTGTAAAATAAACGAAAATTTACGAAAACGACTGATTTTGAGCGACGTTTATCAAAAGTACTCACGTTTACGTTTTCTGCGGGGAAAAGTACGTTTACTCAGGTTTACTCATGAGTAGAAGTATAAAATTTTACTTTACGTTTTCAGTACTCAGGGGTTGAGTAAAAAATAAATACTTTACGTTTACGTATACTTTGAAAAAAGTTCGGTACTTTTTACAACTCTGCTCCACTGCACAAAGAACTTTGAAAGTGCTTGGCTTTGTGGTTACTTTTGGTACACAGCGTCAAATTCTCCACTCTTTTTAGATCACCACTAGTGATGGAAAAAGCGCCAGGACTTTGGCGTCACGCGCCAAAATCGCCATGGAGCTTTTCTTAACCCCAGCGCCAAGCGCCAATGGCGCCAAGCACCAGAAGCGCCATGGCGCTTTTTGCTTTGGCGCTAGCGCCATGGCGCTTTTCCATCTCTAATCACCACACACGACAGTTCTCCACATTCAGAATAAACTGCAATAGAACTCCAGCGAAGTTCTCAGCGGATCACATAGCGCGAGTACACCAAAATCTGGAAATCAACTTTAACAATGCGTTTTGGATCGCTATGAGGGCAGCAGTAACAAAGCTGATTATCAGGTGCCAGTCCCAGGCGCTGTAAAATGCCCTGTAAAATGTCAAATGTCATGCAAAGTGTCAAAAGTCATGTAAAATGCCCGGTAAAATGGCAACCGTACGTTTGCCATTTTACCGGGAATTTTACATGACTTTTGACACTTTGAATGACATTTGACATTTTACAGGGCATTTTACAGCGTCTGGGACTGCTCCAGTGCCTCGGAGAAGGATTACAGTGCCGAGATTGAAGATTTGACCAGAGTGTGGAATCGATTCATGGCCAGACTGACCAAGGAAATTAAAATAGCGATGTTGGAATGTGCTGAGAACCCTTGTTAGAGTGAAAGTTGTTTTGTCGCAGCACACAGTCCCTTATTGTCACTTGCACTTAACTTCATTTGAGCTTAACTGGAGCTTAACTATGCTCTAGCATAGGGTTGGGAATTTCAAGATTTTTGGGTTCAGGTTCCAGGTTTCGGTTCCAAAATTTTTTTAGGTCAATTCAGGTCAGGTTCATTGCCAGTTGCACAAATTTTGAATTATCTATTTAAGGTGTACATACCTATATGAATTTCAAACTTTTACAAATAGACGAACGTGGCACAATTACACCAGCAGAACACAGCTGAGAGTTGTAAATGATTGAAATTGAAATTTGGTGGGTATTATTGGGTATTGAGTGTGGGTATTTTTGGGTATTGAGTGTGTGTATTTTTGAGTATTGAGTGTGGGTTCAGGTATTTTTGTCAGGTATTGGGTTCATGTTTGCGTAGTCAGGCAAAAGTGTGTGCGTATCGGGTCCAGGTCGGGTCGGGTTCCCAACCCTACTAAAGGGTGTAGGGCGCATGCGCAATCAGGTAAAGTCGGCAGACATTTCACCCTACAAAATCGGAGAGTTAGAATTCGCTCGTGAATAGAGCGAACAACGAAACTTGTGTCCCACCCAGACGCTAGAAATTGAAAAAGACAAAAATATTAAAAGAGAAATGGACGCTTCGCCGTGTCCGTGCGTGCACGCCGCCCGTTTCAACGTTTCGTTTCAACGTTGTCCGTTGGAAGTGAAAAAATTTGAAAGTTTAAATGACCCTTTTGCCGTTTTTGTTAATTTTTCATTCGTTGGCTCCGTTCCAATGGAAGAGTCCCCATATGAGAACTTGGCAGCCAGCCAAAATTGCGAAATCCGCTATAAATGTGAATTAAAAAAGGCTAACACTAACTATATAACCATGTATATAAACAAAAATAGCGATTATAAAGGTGGAAATTGGCAAAGTGGAGCAACTTTTAACAACTTTTCACTCGCATTTCTAAAACACGCAACTAGAAACTGGGATAAGAGCCAAGTTTTCATATGTGACCCGATCCATTCCAATCATAAAAATATTGCGTCACAATAATGACGACATGCACTCTCCACTGGAGAGACTGACGCAAATGTTTGTAGGGGGATACGTCTGCCGACTTTATTTATCGTTCGATTCACGTTTGTAGCAGCGGTACTTTTTCACTCTTTCTTATGATATGCATGATTTGAAAATGTGAAAATGATTGTGAAATATTTATGTAACTTTGACATTGTAAAAAGTCCTTATCCAAAACACTGTCTTTTCTGAAAATAGCCTCGGATAAAACCAAGATGGTTAACAGTTCATTTTTCGATCATAAGGCACCACAGGCAATACACCGTACTCATTACATATTTGTGATATGCAATGGCGGGCGGCGGCAACTATAGCTAATATAACCATGAATTAAATAACTACCTACACATTATTGCGAGACCGTTTTTATGGTGCATTATGATATGACTTAATTATTAGCATGATGTGATTAATTGTCACGGCTGTTTTCTGTGATGTCGGGTAGTTTATAAGGTGTTCTTTACCCGTCAGATTTGAGCCGTGATTACATACTATGTTTCTAACAATTGTAATTCATTCCGGCAATTATAAATTTTCTATGCTTGTTTGATTTTAAACAGTCATTATCACAGGTTTCAGGAATTCATAGCTGACAAATGAAAGGTTCATTTTTGCACCTACATTCATATGACTTTTATTATGCGTACTGTATTTCCTCGAAATACCCCTTCGAAGTACACCCCCCTCGAAACTCCCCCCTCGAAATACCCCCCCAAAATGACCAATATGAATTGAGAATTGAGACCCCCCCAAATTGAGTGTAAACAGAACGTAAATGACAAGAGCTGCGGTTTGTTATCCGGGCGACGCAGAACGTACGTTAAAACAATGACTGTGTTACGTTAGAACGGGGTTTATAAATACCATCTACCGTATTTCCTCGAAATACCCCAGGGGGTTTATTTTTTCAGAGTGAGAGTTTTGAGGGGGAGGGGGGTATTTCGAGGGGGGGTTATTATTTCGCGAGAAATTTTTTGAAATCCCAGTACTAAATTGTCGTCTGAAACGTACGCAGACGTCGAAAAATGCAACAAAAATCGCCATTTATAATACTCTAAAGACTTGTATGAGTGTGTAGACGTATAAACACTGTTCTTACATAACACAGTCATTGTTTTTAACGTGTGTTCTGCATTGCCCGGATGACAAACCGCAGCCTTTGTCATTTACGTTCTCTATACACTACCTATATTTCGAGGGGGGTTTAAAAGTTCATAGTGTCCGTTTTGAGGGGGGTATTTCGAGGAAATACGGTACATATTATACCCACATAAGTCTATAAACTCTTACATATGGCAGTTATTGTTGCATTTTTCTATGTCTGCGTACGTTACACACAACAAATAAGTACTGCGAGTTCAAAAAAATACTGGCGAAATAATAACCCCCTCGAAATACCCCCACCCGCTCGTTTACCCCCCCCCCCCGGGGGTTATAGGGTAATAGAGTAAATACGGTATATCATTGGGTGCAGAATGTGCTGTATACACTTGAATTAGGTATGTAGATGTACTCGATTGATTATTGCCACAATAATTGGCGATGGCACATGGCGAAATTCTATGTCAGGCTTTATTGGGGAGGTAAAAACTTTTGATAATGCTGTGAAATTGAAAAATGAAATCATTGAATTTCAGGATACATGTGGAATAGGCCTAATCAACCTAATCACTTACAATGCTACAATAAAATTATTTCTTCGAAGAAGTACTTTTATTTCACAGCAATACACTTTCGATAAAAGGTCATATAACAAATGTAGCTGCTCCCTATTTACGCAGTCCTGCACCCTGTTGTGAACAAACAGCAGGATGTGACTTTGGCTGCAACGTTAAGAGTGATTTTATGATACATCATAACGACAAATAGGGGCTGAAGCGACAAATTCAGTGGAAACAAATTACAATTTTACTTAAGAACGCTTAGAGATATCCATCCCCAATTTGATACGTTGAAATCACCAACCGATATCTACATCGTGTCCAAAGATTATCCAAAAAGCTCCCGTGGTTCTTCAGATATATTTATATGGGTAAATCTAATAAAACATGTGCTATTTAGCCTATTTGACAGCAACATTTCTCGTTGAAATTGCCGACAGCGACAAGTAGCAAAAAAAATTTTTTAACTTTTTATTTCGAGAACCACTGGAGCTTTTTTGATAATTTTTGGACACGACGTAGATATAGTGCTTTTAATTGCTTTTTAAAGTGTTTTTAAGGGTGAAAAAATATTTTCAGCCGAGTGACGAACAAACACTACCAACCCTTGAATAATTTGTCCTCTAAAACGGGATATGAAAAACAATTTCAATTTATTTTTAGCGGTGTTTACTGGCGGAGCAATTCCCGGGCTGCTTCTGTGCTTGTTCATTGAAATAATCAAATTTAGGTATGCTCGGTGATAAGTTTCATTGATATGATATCTGAATAGCACGTTGTGCTGGTAAATCTTTCGCTGATGTATCGCTTTATAATTTATTCCATACTTGATACCAAAATCTTCACGTTTTATCATCACAAATGTTATTCACTGATGCCAAAAGTGGTTAAACGCTGTTTGTTAAAAAGCCGGTCGTTGAAACGTTAGTACTGCGTAGTAACGATGGCAAAAACAGATTCGAAAATTCGAAAACATTTTCGAATTTTCGAATTTTTTCATAAATTTCGAATTTTTATTTCACCCCTCGAAAAAACACTTAAAAATCGATTTATTTTTCAAAAAATTAGAAAATTCGAAAATACTTTTCGAATTTTTCAGGGAATTCAAGGCAACGAAACATACTCTTAAGTTCAACGTTCTCAACAAATTGACAATTGGTACGCGGTGCGTATGAAAAAGCGAAACAAAACAAAAAAACGTCCAAAAACGTTGAAATGTAAAATGCCCTGTGAAATGTGGAATGTCATGCAAGTGTCAAAAGTTATGGAAATGCCCGGGAAAATGGTTAACATATTTGCAATTTTCGACAGCATTTCCATGACTTTAGACACTTTGCATAACATTTGACATTTCACAGGGCATTTTACAGGTGTCTGGGACGGCCCATAGGAACTGCACATATTTTTTATAAAAGAGATGTGATCAAAGATATTATCAAAGAAGAGTGGTTTGAGAAGTATTTACCTGTATCTTGTGAAGTTAGCACTGTATGCACTGAGTACGCTCAGTGAGCTATACTCAGGTGACATTACACTACATTTTTCTGGAGGTAACACTCCATCATGACGTCATAACCGCAGTTGGCAGTGAACTTATGGCTCACTGAACCGGTTCAGAGTTGGGATGAAGTGGAGTGGAGTGGGGAGTCGGTTCACAAGTTTTTGGTTGGCTGTCTGCCAGCCGACAACATAAATCATATCTATTTGTAGAGTATCACATCTGCTGAGTATAGCGACTTCCAAAACAGTCCAAATTCTTCATTTAAAACTTCAGATTCAATATTTTTACAAAAAAAATTCAAAAATTATTTGAAAAAATTCGATAATAGCCAAAAAATTCGAAAATTGCCAAAAAAGATTCAAAATTCGAAAATTCAAAAATTAAATTTGAAATTTGAAAGTTTATTTCAGGAAAAATTCGAAAATTCGAAAATTCATTTTGGAAAAAAACACTTAAAAATTTAAATACTTTTTTTTTGAGTGTTTGCCATCGTTACTGCGTAGATACGTTTACGTTTCTTCTTATAGAAAGTACCCATACTCATCACCTTTACACATACTTTTTAAGTACGTGAGTACAGAAAACGTATTTCGGGTATGCTTTTATATAAGCTTTTTCACTGCATAGAAGGAAAAAAAGAAAGAAAACACTAAAATACTGATAAATGAGCATCAAATGAAAATATGGTATTTACCTATAGAAGTATACCGTAAATCCTCGAATAAGTCCCCCCCCCTTGAAAAACTCCCCCCCTCGAATAACTCCCCCCTCTAAGTATAATATGATATCCCCCCGGGCCTTGCAACATCACAATTATGGGACAAATAGCAACACCTCGGACAATGCCCATATCCGTCAGAACTTTCAACTATGTGCTCATGCAGCCCATCCTGCACAATTACGCCAAATCTACAGCACCTAATAGGGGACTTGGTTACCTTCTGCACGCATGGAACAACAAACGATGGCAACACGCCCACAAAGTAATCGCACAACTTTGACAATTCAACGACCGACATACTGTCCACCGGACGCTTAACAACCACATTGCGCAATTTACAAGCCCTACGCTTGGCGCGTGCGCGGGAAACCTGTCTGCCAAACTTCACTAGCTTGGTGCCTTTCGACCTAGCTACTCCGAGGGACATTGGCCTCTGAGCTTTTCGGTCTACTTGGTTGCCACAGCTAACAAAGTCCGGACGCGCAAAATGCAAAAGCTTGCGGCTAATCACGTGCAGCTGCAATTTCCCCTCCTTGCCTACCAAATACCAAAGGTTCTTGGGCGTGACAACTTTCTTCAACCTCTCAGCAGTCTTCTCGAAAACGCCACAAATTCCGGGCTCAATAAAAGCTGGCTCCATGATCAAGTGATCGAGCAACCACTGCTGAGAAGCATCACTAATTATTTCACCAGTGGGCAAAACAGAATCAACAACAAAATCGTCGGCGCCCTGAACTTTTTCCGCATACGTGGCCCTTTGCTGGATTTGAAGCAATTCCGACTCAGGTTCAAAACTATCAAAAACAGGGTGCGGTTCCAAATGATCCACATCCCAAAAACCCTCTAAAACTGGCGCACTTTCAGAAACGGAAACAAGACTAGCCCATGCCTCAAGAACCGACAATTCAACCTCATTCGAATGCAAACAAACAAAAGCAACTTCCATCACAATTTCACAAATTAGATTTAGAAGTAATTAAGATCCACTAGCTGGAATGAGCCAATAGATTAAATAGAAAGTTAGTTGCACCGGAGTAAGCTTGAATTACACTAGTTGGATTTCTTGAATAACGTTGCAATTAAAAGTTTCCAAAGTATTTGAATATTTCCAGTTTACCTTTCAACTTTCCAAATCAAAACATTAATACAAAAATGACTAAATAACACTCAGAGTCCCAAAAGCTAAACCAGACGGGTTGGGATAGCGGTACAGTACACTGGTAAGAGACCACACAAGACTAGGTACTTATGTCCCAGCTTGGCACAGCCCACTATCAGATAAAGTTTACAACGATGTAGCACAGCCGTTTGGGCCCTATACGAAAGCCTAGAGTGAGTCAATAGGTGTCCCGGCCTACTTTAGCTTATACTACACCTAAAACAAGTCCACAGAGGTCCAGACATATAGTAA
The DNA here is from genome assembly GCA_964036195.1 of Sphaerolaimus hirsutus. Classification (NCBI taxonomy): domain Eukaryota; kingdom Metazoa; phylum Nematoda; class Chromadorea; order Monhysterida; family Sphaerolaimidae; genus Sphaerolaimus; species Sphaerolaimus hirsutus. The sequence goes on along the minus strand of OZ038454.1, from coordinate 24,592,010 downwards.
GCGTCACAGATGGTGGGTTCTCCCCATACAACACCCTATCTTAGCTATATCGGCAGCTCCGTGTTGGCCACTCCTGCCCCTGTGAACCTAAATGTCACCGTGCAGAGGGAAGAGAAGGCCTATGCCAGAGTTAGCAGAGAATGAATAACCAAGGGTAGGCTCATTTCAGCTGGTAAATCACTGGCTTAGTAATTGAATTGGGTCAGGGCCGTATCCAGGGGGGGGGGGCGGGGGGGGCTGCAGCCCCCCCCCTCCCGGGCCGAGACCAGAAAGTGACCGGAAAATTCGACTTTTTCAACGTCTGCGTAAAAATTTTTGCGCGCAAGCGCGCATTCATCACCAGAAATAAGGTATTATCATCCGATTCGCTCCATGTGGCTGCAAATCGTTGTGAATCGTTGTGTTTTTGCTGTTTTGTATGTATATTTACATACATATACAGCGTTCCATGGCGCTGACGCCAACGCCAATGGCGCCATGGCGTGGCGCCTTCTAATGGCGCCAGCGCCATGGCGCCATTCCGCCACTATGTAGCTAAAATTTTAAGGAACTGGAACTGTGCCAAACCAGGAAATAACTACCCACAGTAACCTACCGAATGTAGATATACAAACCAACAGCTTAAAGTGACTAACTGAGCGAGACTCTCAAAACTAAACGTGATACAATTAAAGACATACTGAGTGAATCCACAGGCTACTCAAACTGCAAGCAAATGCAAAAGGACAAAAATACAAAAATAACCGTACTTGCTCAACCGTGAGCTCGTCCAGACCAGCATACCATTCGACTGACGTGAAGCAAAACACAAAGTGCAAAAGTGCAAAACACATGCAATTAGTGCAAAACACAGGAATAATTACGAATGCAAATAAAATCACAAAATACATGCGATTATCACAGATTAAGAGGGTTAGGTGGGTAAATAAATACAAATAAATACAAATACGTGCGCAATATATCACATGCAGCGGCGCCTACTGCGCACCTACATCCTAACCCTACACCTCAACCTATAACATCACAAAAATCCTCCCTGTGGCAGCAGTGGCTGCAGGGTATGCACCAAGTTACAGACAAGTACACAAAAATAGCCTTTTTGGCAACCTTCCAATTTGGGGTTGACCCGTCTCTACTCCGAGGGACGTTGACCTCAGGAGCTATCAAGGCCGCTCCCAATTACTAAGGCACATACCCCTCCAGAAGGGGTGACCCGTCTCTACTCCGAGGGACGTTGGCTTCAGGAGCTATCAGGGCCACTCCCTTCCGGTGGCCACTCCCACCAAGCTCTCTGAGTGGCCGGAGTTTCGTCGCTCCGCAGGCAACTCTGACGGCTGCCGTCGTCGACGGTCGAAGGGGCTGGGTTAAGGGGAGGGTTTATAAGTTTTGCATAATAAACTGTCGCCAAAACACGGCGGCAGCGCTTAACCCCCCTTCAAAATACGCTCAGTGCCCTTTTCCGAAAGTTGGCACTCGGCCAAGAGTGGCCGATCCGACACTCCACAAAGTCTCCCAAAAATACCAAAAATCCCCCTTATTCCTGGTTCCGGCGGTTGGTGGTCGTTGAATGGCGACTGCGCGGCGCTGTTGCAGCCGTCGAAGCCGTCCGCCGGCGCTCATTCGGCCGCCGCACTCAGGGAACTCATTTTTGACCGGCGCTGCTTTTCTTTTTTAATGAAAGCGCCGTAAGTTGCACAAAAGTTAGGTATCATACCAGGTGGTGTCAAATGACGTCACCTGGCCATTTCACGACTAGATGTGACTAACTAGGTAATTCCGCTAATTAAGATTGGCAAAATAACGCCATCAACACCCAATGTACAGGCAATTCGCACCGAATCACAGTCCCAGAGACATGGGTCTGGCACTTCTGTGGATTGGCGCTAATTACCGTAGTTGGCGCCGACTGCGTTGTAAGTCCCATGTAGGTTAGGTTTCATATGGGGTGACGTCACAATGACGTCATTTGGTCCAAAAGGGGTTCAGTATGGCGTTTCCGGCGACTAGAGCGCCATTATTAGGATTATTATGCGTTAATTGAGGCTGAGTCACAGTCCCAGAGACGTGGGTCTGGCACTTTTGTGGCTCGCCGCCGATTATCGCATTACATAAGCAGGCTGAGGAAAAAATAACTCCCCCCCTCAAATAACTCCCCCCTATTTTATGGGTGGGAAAGAAGTCCACGTATAAAAAAAACGTATTTATGTATACGTTCATTAAAAGTATGTATTATTTATCATTTGATGCACACTAACATTGATTTCATTCCATGAATTATGGGATTTCTATACTGGCTTAGACCTTTATGCAACTAACTTAACCCCATTTGGATGATATATTGATCATGCTTTTTACTCAAAATTCCGACGAAAAAATAACTCCCCCCTCGAATAACTCCCCCCCTCGAATAAGTCCCCCCTCAAAAAATTCTGAGGAAAAAATAACTCCCCCGGGGACTTATTCGAGGATTTACGATATATATTTATAGTCAAGAATATCTGAAAAATTGGCCAAAAATGTAGATGAATTAGTGAATTTGAATGTGATAAATGACAAAAAGGTATCAAAATAAGTGATTAGGTATGTGTGAAAATTGAGGCAAAACTTCTGAATAAGACTTACTTTTACGTTTTCAAAGGAAAAACTATATTGTATTTACGAATGGTTGCACAGGAGTAAAAGTAAAAAAATTACTTTACATTTTCTGTACTGAGTGTTCTCAGGGGTGGGTAAAAAAATACTTTACGTTTACACTTTGAAAAAGTTCGATAATTTTAACAACTCAGGCAGAAATGTGTTGATTTGAGATTAACACCTAAAAATAACTTGATACTGTAAATTGGTATTTTGTATAACGGCATGTGACTTTGACAATATCCGAGTATAATAAATGTATTGTTACGGTTGCCATGAGTTACCGCACACATGTCTACCTATGTCATTCTTGTCGCCAAGTCATTATTGTTAAATCTGGTTAAATTCATCAATGTAAACCATATGAACAGGTCATAAAAAGTACATTTATAAAGAATTAATAAATTTCTAAATTTCTTATGGCTCTTGAAATGATTTTTTTTCATATATCGTTCCTTTCCACACGCATTGTGAAGTTGCATCCATGCATGCCGTTGACCGATGGCAAAAAAAGATTGGAAAATTCAAAAACATTTTCGAATTTTCGAATTTTTTCTGAATTTTCGAATTTTAATTTCACCCCTGAAAAAACACTTAAAAATCGATTTTTTTCCAAAAAAATCGAAAATTCATAAATTCGAAAATAATTTTCGAACTTTTCAGGGAATTCAAGGCTACAAAACGTGTTCTTAAGTAGGGTGGTAAGTCAATAGGCAATTGATATTCGCTGCGTCTTAAAAAGCGTGAAGCGTAATGGAAAAAACCCGTCAAAAACGTTGAAATGGCATTCATGACTAACGATGGATGGCAAACAGTGGAAAAAAAGTATTTAAATTTTTAAGTGTTTTTTTCTGAAGTGAATTTTCGAATTTTTCTCCAAAATAATTTTTGAATTTCAAATTTAATTTTCGAATTTCGAATTTTCAAATCTTTTTTGGCAATTTTTGAATTTTTTTGGCTATTTTTCGAATTTTTTCAGATAAATTTCGAATTTTTTTAGAAAACTGTTGACTCTGAAGCTTTAAACACAGAATTTGGACTGTTTTCATGTTGTGTTATTTTCATGTTATTTTCACCATAATTTAGCATAAAAAATAATGGCATGAGTCGTGTGTTGCATTGCGTGTTTGCACATTGCGACGCTATTTTCCCTGGGCCTGGGGCTGAATGCCTTCCAAAAAATGCCCTTTTGGACAACCCTTGAATGATTTTTTTGATGTAGCGTCTGTCTCTGCGGAAGTAGAGCGCAGCGGTTGGGATATTTCGGTTGGCACAGTGCATTCCTCAAAGGATGTGTCGGGGTTAGTGATGGAAAAGTGCCATGGCGCTTTTGGTGTTTGGCGCCATGGCACTTTTTCCATCACTAGTCACATGGCACTAGTCGTTGTCCGCCTCTTCGACATTTCTACATTTTTTGATGTTTTTTATGTTAAATTTCGCTTTTTCATACGCTCCGCGTATCAATTGCCAATTTTTGTAGCACGTCGAACTTAAGAGTGCGTACTGTTGCCTTGAATTCCCTGAAAAATTCGAAAAGTATTTTTGAATTTTTGAATTTTCGAATTTTCAAATTTTTTGAAAAATAAATCGATTTTTAAGTGTTTTTTCTAGGGGTGAAATAAAAATTCGAAAATTCTGAAAAAATTCGAAAATTCGAAAATGTTTTCGAATTTTTGAATCTTTTTTGCCATCGTTATTCATGACAGACAACCACACATCCGTTTGAGAATGCACCAAGCAACCCAATCTATTGCAAGTAACGATGGCAAAAAAAGATTCGAAAATTCGAAAATATTTTCGAATTTTCGAATTTTTTCATAATTTTCGAATTTTTATTTCACCCCTGGAAAAAACACTTAAAAATCGATTTATTTTTTTTAAAATTTGAAAATTCAAAAATTCAAAAATAGTTTTTGAATTTTTCAGGTAATTCAAGGCTAGAAAACGCAGTCTTAAGTTCAGCGTGCTGAATAAAGCGACAATTGATATGCGGTGGGTCTGAAAAAGTTTCATGTAATGAAAAAAAACATTAGAAAAACATTGAAATGGCGTCCATGGCGCAGCGGTGGACCCCATCAAATCTGTTTAGGAGTGCACGGAGCCGCCCGAACAATAAAAAAGAACCGCGGCGCTCTACTTCCACGGATACAGATGCAGGTTCATCAAAAAAATCGCTCACGGGTCTTCTGAGGGGCTTTCACACAAACGTTTTTGGAAGGCATTCAGCCCGAAATGGTGCAAACTGATCCACATACCGTATTTCCTTGAAATACCCCCTCGCAATACCCCCCTCTCGAAACCCCCCCTCTCAAAATGGGCACTATGAATTTATTAACCCCCCCTCGAAATACCCCCCTCGTTTAACCCCCTCAAAATTTCCGCTCCAAAAAATACTCCCCGGGGGGTAATTCGATGAAATACGGTAATTGTTTCTACCATTTGTCATGTTAAAGTGAAGTGAAACTGTCATGTCATGCTTCATTTAAAGTGAAATTAGGTTAAAAGGGGCTCCAAACATGAAAACAGTCCAAATACTGTGTTTTAAGCTTCAAATTCAATACTTTTCTAAAAAAATTCGAAAATTTCCAAAAAAGATTCGAAAATTCAAAAATTTGAAAATTAAATTCGAAATTCGAAAATTTATTTGGGAAAAAATTCGAAAATTCGAAAATTCATTTTAGAAAAAAACACTTAAAAATTTAAATACTTTTTTCTGGGAGGTTTGCCATCGTTAATTGCAAGTACGGTGCTCTACTACCGCTAGTATTGAACTATTGAACTAGTTTACTAGCCCACTAGTTTACCATTATGACATGTCTAAACTGTGCTAAATTTAGCTGAACTAAGGTAAATTACAGTGAAAATAAGGTTAAAAGGTGATCCAAACCTTAAAACTATCCAAATACAGCATTTAAAGGTTTAAATTCAATAGTTTCCCAAAAAAATTCGACGATTGCCCAAGAAGATTCAAAAATTCGAAAATTGAATTCGAAATTCAAAAATTCTTTTGAAGAAAAATTCGAAAATTCATTTCAGAAAAAAACACTTAAAAATTTTAATACTTTTTTCTGGGGGGTTTGCCATCATTAATGCCGTTACAAAAAATGTTATTGCACTGAGAAGTGACAACTGCGCTAAACTGTCCTTAGGGTTGGTGGTAATCGGAAACGACCCGAATCTAAGTGACTAACCGAGCACGTTTTGGAACCGTTGGAAACCCGATACCCGGAATCGAGTCTGCTACCCGAACGAGGACCGGTACCCAACACCAATGCACAAAACAGAAAAATACTTCATCAAAAAATTCTCATAAAATTCTCAGACCAAGTTTTCAAAAGTGTGTTTTCAGAAGTCATAAGACGCATGCTTTGGAAATGCACAGGTTGTGCTGATAGCGCAGCGCACACTTTTCACACACAATTTTCACAAGAAAAACCATTTTAAGCTAATTTTCAAATTGTTGCATCCACGGATTTAAACCAGAAAAAGTGTGTCGGGTTTTAGGACATAGTTGTTAAAACGTATTTACTCGATCAGTGATCCATGTACAGGTTAATTTCGATTATGTTTACTACGACTAAGTTCCTGTACTTGCTTTTACGTATACGTACTTTTTTAAAGTACTCGAGTACAGAAAACGTATTGCTGATTGTCGTTTATATAATTTTTCGAGGCATGGAAGGGTTGGAAGGGAGAAAAGGCTGAAAAAGGCTAAAAACTGATAAAAATAGCCAAATAGGGTATATAAGATCATGTAAAGCAATGTGTAAACAGGCAAGTGCGAGTAGAAATGGGCCAAAATTTCTCAAGAATACTCACTTATACATTTTCTGAGGAAAAATATATTACTCGTTTTTAGTCATAAGTAAAAGTAAAAAAAATTACTTTACATTTTCTGTACTCGGGGGGGGGGGGGGGGTAATAAAATGACTTCACGTTTGCCCATACTTTGAAAAAAAGTTTGATAGTTGTAACAAATCTGGTTTAGACAGCCATATTGACTCTTTCGTTTGACCTATATTTAATTGTGTTATTGTCGCTGTTCTCATATTTATAAGCTTGTATTTTTGCATGCAAGCACACACTATCATTACCAACTCACCGCGGGGGGGGGGGTCATTGGTGATTAACGATATCAAACCAGAATTCGAAAACGTTTTTGAATTTTCGAATATTTTCTCTAAAAATTTGGAATAAGTTTTTTTGTATTCTTTTTTTGTTGTTGTATTTTTGGTTGAAAATGCATATAAAATGCAGAAACACAATTAAGAATATAAATTTCACATGGATTCGTATACACTCAGGACAAGTGAAAATTTATAATCTACCTGGCAGGAAAAAAGAATGGAAAATTCCAATTCAAATAAAAAACTCAAATTCAAATTTCATAAATTCCAAAAAAAACGCATATTAGAAATAAAGTACATTTCTGCATTTTTATGTGCGCTCCAAGAGAATATGTGCTGACAGAATGAAGTTGACACGCGGCACTGCAAAATTTTTCATCATGCTAATGAAATAATACAATATTAGATACCGTATTACCTCGAATTATCCCCCCCTTGAATTAACCCCCCCTCGAATTAACCCCCCCTCGAAATGGGCTGGGGAAATAATAAACCCCCCCCCTCGAAATACCCCGCCTCCTGAATGATGAACATCATGTATACAATGTACATGATGTATTTATTACTACCAATTTGCATTGCAGTTACACTTATACGCTCATTTGTGTACAGATGTACACCTATAGCCCAGATATGACCTATTTTCACACGTTTTTCCCCGTTTTTGTGTATGAAAAAGCGTATTCTTTACTATGAATTTCACGAAAATTTCTGACGAAATAATAAACCCCCCCCCCCCCTCGAATAAACCCCCCCCTCGAATTAACCCCCCCTCAAATTTTTCTGGCGAAATAATAAACCCCCATGGGGGTATTTCGAGGTAATACGGTACATCAAACTAAGCTGGAAAACGCTCAACTCGAGCAAAATACATTTGCAAATGCAAATATACTAAATACATTTTTGACAAAAATTCCAGTGTCATGTCTGGCTAGGCGCTAAAAGCTCCCCACCAGCGAAAAATAGTTTAAAATGCATTAAATAAATAAATAAATAAAACGCATAAAATACAATTCAAAACTTAAATGCATTATGTCTGCGTTTTCCATCACGAGTCGTGAATCACGACTGATCAGTCAAACAGTATACTCGGCGTACATGATACCCTGCCCTCGCGCTTATTTATGTCTCACGTTGGAAGCGTGCCAATGTTGATAAAGCATGCGATTTTTGTGTAAAAGATGAAAAATCATTGTTGTGAATATATTATCGTATAGCGTTATGACAGAGATGACTATTCTTAAAGTTTGTACGAAGATCGCATGCGTAAATAATCGTTGGCACGCTTCCAGCGGGAACCACGCGTGCAGGGTGGAAAGTAACTGGAGTATACATACTGCAGAATCGCCAGGGACCTTGTTACAGAATGTAACAGTGGAGCCTAACGTGAACATTCATAAACATCTCAACCACACAATTTAACCTACAGGTAGGTAAAATATACTCTTCTATTTTACATATTTTATCTAAATAATTTATTAATTTGGGATGTGCTGAAGCTGATATGTAAAAAGGATGTTCAATATCCTGCTTTCCGTAGACACACTCTTGATCAGTGATGTAAAAGCGCCATGGCGCTGGCGCCTGGCGCTAGCGCCAAAGCAAAAAGCGCCATGGCGCTTTTGGCGCTTGGCGCTATTTTTAACCGGCGCCAGGAACAAAATGCCAGGCGCTGGCGCTTGGCGCTAGCGATAAAGCAAAAATCGCCATGACGCTTCTGGCGCATGGCGCCATTTTTATATGGCGCCATTGGCGGTTGGCGCTAGGGGTCGGAAGAGCGCCATGGAGCTTTTTGCTGGCGCTTTTCACATCACTACTCTTGATAATGTAAATACAGCTTACAAAAGTTTAGCGGAATGTTTACCCTCTGCTCGAATAACTTCTTTATTTACATCGACGGGGCATGTTGAATTAGGATGCAAAATGACAGGAGTAATCGATCATCTAAATAACTGGCACAGATACAGAACTCATCACATAACTTTATTCAGTGAAATACTGTAACGATTTGTGCGAAATTTGTGCCATTCACACAATAACTTCGCCAGACCAATAACTTACAGTGTCATTTTGTTGTTGATCCATTTGTCAATAAAGTTTACCGTGGAATTTTATAAACACCTTCCCGGTCAAGTAAGCCACCAATTTTTTTATTTCACTTCGGAAGCTACACTCCTGGAACAATGTCTTTGTCCCTCTGATTTTTTTTGGTTCAATGGCGAACCAAACATTAAATATGTGTCACAGAAGGGTGCAACTCATACATAGTGGGGGTCATTATGTCAACCCCCCACAGTAGAAATATGGCCTCCATCCTGCGTATATACTCATTATTTCGTGAACCTTGAACGGGAGCGCCTGCTGCGATTTTTTGTTGCTTTTTCACATTTCGATAAATACGCGCAGCCATGAGCTGGCACGGTGCCAATATTTCGTTTTGTTCATTAACTCAAAAATAAGCGCCATACCGGCTCGATATTTGTCTGCCAACCGACGGCAGACGATTGTGAACATGATGCGCGTGAGATACTGGAAACATGCCAATAATATTTAACACATTCGATTTACATAAAACTTTGAAGAACCATGCTAACCATATTTGCAAAATGAATTTTTTTATCTTTTTGCAAAAATCGAGTGCTTTAATGATCATTGGCATGCTTCTAACGTGAGGCCTAAATCAGTGCGAGTGCAAAGTGTCAATTCCACCACATATACCATTTTGAACATAAATTCACAAAGTGATAGATGTTTTAGCCGTGCAGATCTTATTCATCGTTTTAACGTGTGTTTTTTTGGTTTGTTCCACCGTTTTAACATGTTTTTATTCTATGTTTCACCGTTATCACAACTGGGACAAAGACCTGAAATTTGACTTTGGATGGCTGTCAAACGAGCAGCAACGCACCCAGAAAGCTAAAAATCGACATGTGGCATAAAGGCACCTTACCCTACAAGAATTCATACCACGTATATCCTAACACAGGTCGCATGTTAGCAGGGGAGACATTGATTGATTTTGTTCCTGATCACGAGGACAAAGACATTTTTCCAGGAGTGTATATCTCGGGCTATGGTGGGGTTATAGAGCTGAAACTTTGTCAATATATACTTGTAACATCCCTCTACTGTGCATCGATGGGGGGAGGCATGGCGACTCACTACAGGGTGGGTCGCCCTATATGCAACAATTTTTTGCCAGGATTTCAGTGTCCCAAACAAATACACCACCCACTTGATTAGCTACACTAAAGGGGCTGTATCTCCAGTTGCGGGGGTGGTAGAAAGCTAAAATTTTGGGGGTTTCTTGGCAACACCCACCCCTACTATACTCCAGTAGGGCAGACCCCGACGACTCACTACAGTTTGTGCCACTTTGTATAAAGTTTTTTTTTTAAACGACTCAATTGTCCGAAGCAAGTTTACATCCTAAACGAATTAAACATTTGTTTTGAGAACATACCTTCTATAAAAACTTAATCAAGTTTTAACCCTAGTTCTGCCAATTAAATTTTTTTCCTTTGTTTAGCCACCCCCACCATAAATGGCAGACTAAAAATTTCACTTTAAACCAATTTTTTGTTCCACACTTTAAAAGTTGGTTTACAAAGTGCAGTAGAAAAGGGTCCAAGGTTAAAAGTTATGTAAACAATATGACCTCCAAAATGGCGACATAATCAAATTTATTTGGGGTTAATTCTATCATGTCATAATGATGTCATTGCAGGAACAAAATTTTACAGAATTTTCACTTTTTCATTCCACCCAAATAAATTTATTATTCATTTATTCATAAACTTCATTCCAATAAATGCATATAGGGCGACCCACCCTGTAGTGAGTCGCCATGCCTCCCCTCATTGTTGCAGAGTAGAGAGATGTTACAACTATATATTCACAAAGTTTCAGCTCGAGATATAGCTTCCGAAGTGAAATAAAAAAATTGGTGGCTTACTTGACCGGGAAGGTGTTTAATATGAAATGATAATGACTATAAAATTTGATGAAAAGAATACATAACCGCTGAAAAAATTTTATCGGGCACTTTACATCTTACCTAAATACATGTCATGTGATAAATTTTTCCCAAATCGTCGCAATATGACATTATCCAGGGTGCAAGTGCAAGGTCCCAGGGGACTTAATGAAGCATATATGGTTAGGTAGACGGACACACATTGTGTGCTCCCGCTAATTTCAACGCCCATTAACTCTCATTCCACCTAAGCTATGAAAACAAATAATGATACGCTAATACGGATGTAATAACACGCTACCGTGCAGAGTTGAGTACCTATTATTTACGTTTATTATACTGTAAAACTGAAAATAATGTAAAACTGCGTACTGAGTAAGTACTCGGGTACAATACTTTAATTGAACCAGTACCCATCTGCACGCATACATAAGTACTGGCACTGGGTACGTCAGAGTATTTTAGCATGGATGCACACAAAAATTGACTGTCTATGCCTGCACTCATATATTAATATCTTCACATATATGTCTGTCTTAGAATTCAGGCATAGGAGATGACACATGAATGCACTCCAACTACCTATGTGACAACTGTTTTGCATGGTTTGCAGTGAGAATATTAATTCTTTGGTTTAACCTAATGTTCTACCAACTTTCATAACTTTCATCCCATAAAATACACGCAAAAATACTCGATTGACCCAGGTGCTGGGTATAAAAAACTGTTTTACCCAGGTATTTTATGAGCATGAGTAAGAATCAAAGTACCTAGCTACCTATATGCGTACTATTGAAAAACTCCAGTACTTATAACAACTCTGCAACTCTGCTTGGACTGGCTGGCACCTGATGACATGATTTGATATCCAATTTGAACCGAGTGCGTAAATAGTCGCGCTTCAAGCGGCTCAAATGTGGCAGGCTTTTCCTATTGTAGTATTTGATTGAATTACTACAATAATACTACACTATGATGGTGGAAAGTGTAGGGCAACGTTTATTGGCTCATTGGCTAGTCATAGGTAAATAGTTTTATAGTTCACTGTGTGTATTTTACAGTTGATGCGGCTTAATTCCTATACTCAAGTCACTTTACACCCTGCACGCGTGGTTCGCGCTGGAAGCGTGCCAGCGATTTTTTCATTATGCGATTTTCATAAAAAAGTTGAAAACAGTCATCTCTGTTATAACGATATACACACGTTATAAACTTGTTGACAAAGAGTGTTTTTTCATCTTTTATACAAAATTCGCACGCTTTATCATTATTGGCACGCTTCCAACGTGAGACATTAATTAGTGCGATGGCAGAGTATCATGTCCGTTGAGTATAGTTCATTCATTCGAAACTGTGAAAAAAGTGCAAAATTTGCACTGTCGCTATCGAGAATCGAACCCGCTTCTCCGGAACTGCACGGTGGATCCGTAACCGCAGAATCGCAGCAGCGGCCGGGAAGAGTCACTGTATATGGTCATTTATCTTGCCATTGGATTGTCATAAAATAACATTGAGAGGAATGCAAAACATTAGTACACAACATTTATATTTATCTCTCAGGTAAAAATCTGGAATTTTAGCCTAAATCAGAAACACGGTTTATAGTCACCGTTTAATACATCAAAACAAAATAAAGAACCAAATTTTCAGTTGTTTTCTCATCACACTACTTGGATACCATACTTTCGGTAAATTTGGTAAATTCCTTATTACCTCGAAATATCCCCCTTCAATTAACCCCCCTCGAATTGACCCCCCCTCAAAATGGGCTGGGGAAATAATCCCCCCCCTGTGAAATACCCCCCCCCCCCCGGTACACCGTGTACGCAATGTGCATGATGTATTTATTACTGCTAATTTGCATTGCAGCTACACATAGACTAGTTTGTGTAGCTATCTACATTTTTATGTCCAAATACCGTATTTGCTAGAATAGTACCCCCCTTGAATAATTCCCCCCCCTCGAATAATCCCCCCCTGTAAGACGAGTGAGGAAATAATAATTCCCCCCCTCGAATAATCCCCCCCTTAAAGAATTTGCTCAATTTATTGTGCCCAATTTAAACAAAAATGGCACGTTTTTGTGTGAATAAAGCAGATTTCATCAAATGAGTTGATAGAAACATGGTTGAAAATGTTGACGAAATAATAATTCCCCCCCCTCGAAAAATTCCCCCCCTCGATTAGTTCCCCCCTCAAAATAGTCTGACGAAATAATAATCCCCCAGGGGGATTATTCAAGCAAATACGGTATATCCTGTTATGGGTACGCGAATGCGTACTACCGTATTTCCTCGAAATACCCCCCCCCCTCGAAATACCCCCCCCCTCGAAATACCCCCCCCCCCTCAAAATGGACACTATGAACTTATAAACCCCCCCTCGAAATACCCCCCCCAAATTTAGTGTATAGAGAACGTAAATGACAAAGGCTGCGGTTTGTCATCCCGGCAATGCAGAACACACGTTAAAAACGATGACTCTGTTATGTGAGAACAGTGTTTGTACGTCTACACACTTATAAATGTCTTTAGAGTCTTATAAATGGCGATTTTTGTTGCATTTTTCGACGTCTGCGTACGTTTCAGACGACATTTTAGTACTGGGATTTCAAAAAATTTCTGGCGAAATAATAACCCCCCCCCCTCGAAATACCCCCCCCCCCTCGTTTAACCCCCCCTCAAAATTCTCACTCTGAAAAAATAAACCCCCCGGGGGTATTTCGAGGAAATACGGTATTTACTACGATCCTTACGAAAATTTCTGACAAAATAATAAAAAAACCCTCGAATAACCCCCCTCGAATTAACCCCCTCCGCCTCCAATTTTGCCGGCGAAATAATAAAGCCCCATGGAGGTATTTCGAGGTAATACGGTACTTACACAATTTATCATCATTTATTACTTTTCGCTTTTTTATCAAAGTATGGATAGGATATGCTCTCTATGAAACATGCGTCATGCTATCTATTCACTAAATATATTCTAAAAATACCTAGTAAGATCGCCCCTACTCAGCCAACCCAATCACGTTCAACATGAACTGACAACTGACAAGGACAACTTTGTGCCATTATGATGTTTTTTTCAGTAATCATGTGACATGTTCCTGTAATGACGTTATTTCCGCAAAAAAAATCGACAAACAAAAGATTTCCGAATTGTCAACGTCATAAATCTAATTGCGCGTAATCCAATAACAGCTTTTGGCCGCATTTTATCCCTAATTAAAATGCCCCATGTGTCGTCATTGGACACATGTGCGAGTAGGAGTGGGCTAGGCGAATGAAAAAAAGTGATGATACCTAAGTGATAACTAAGTAAGTGGTGTTGTGTATGTAACACGTTTTATTGATTCCCCACCACTGCCTAATAATTACTTTTCCAGCCATGTAGGTAAATTCATATTTTGCTATCTGGCGTCAGGAATGTCTTTGTATTTAGAGCATTTCCTTTATGTAGATTTCACCTGATTTGAATAGGTATGAATCATTTGATTTTCGTTTTCTGCCCCCATTTTCGGACAGACTTCACTTGTGATTTTGGTGGAAATATTTGGCCAGTTTTCTTGAGCCAACAGGAATACAAATTTCGACCAGTTCTAATCAATTTGTATATTTCCTGCTCGTTGACTGTTGCCTAAACTAATTGATTACCACAATAAAAGCTGCAATAATATAAATTGGGGCCATAATTACTTGGCTTTTACTTTTATAATTTAGTTACCACTAATCCAAGCCACTCCAGAAATAAATATGTGTATCCAAACACATAACAGTGGTCAGTCAAGTGATAAGTAAGTTTTTGCTGGCGTTTTTTTTCCTGGCGCTTCTCGATCACTTAAAACTAACCATTCAAAACATTTGTTGATCACAATCCACTTCTTTTGTCACTTCTAGTGATGGAAAAGCGCCAGGAAAAATGGCGCCAAAGGGCGCCAGAGAAAATGGCGCCAGGCGCCACAGGCGCCACGGCGCCATCTAAAAAATTGGCGCCGGGCGCCAAAGGGCGCCAGAAACAATGGCGCCAGGCGCCAAAATGGTGCCAACGATAAAATGCACTGTTTCAACGTATATATCATCATGGAAGCATTTATAGACGAGTATGTGCCATACCATTTTTCTGATGGTGACTCAGGCCACAAAAGTACTCTTATCATGAATATTATGTGCCATATTTCCTGGAAATACGCCCAAAGGTCTTTTGACAGCAAATTCTGAGGAGGTTTATGCAAGGGTGGTGTCTATAATTTCACCAGAACTTTTACGAAATTGCTTGTAACTAGTGATGTAAAAGCGCCATGGCGCTGGCGCCTGGCGCTAGCGCCAAACCAAAAAGCGCCATGGCGCTTTTGGCGCTTGGCGCTTTTTTGCCGTGGCGCCATTGGCGCTTGGCGCCACGACCTCCAAAAGCGCCATGGCGCTTTTGGCGCTTGGCGCTATAAAGCTGTGGCGCCATTGGCGCTTGGCGCTCACACTTTATAAAGCGCCAAAAAAGCGCTATACCGTCTGTCTATGTTTTCGATAGGTGGCATCAAATATGCCATCAAAAAATGAAATGATTGTTGTTTTTGTTCATTCCAATTTTTCCATCACCTAACAATTATGGTACGCACAGACAAATTTCATTGATTGGTGTATAAATAGCAAAATTTCACTTGCTTGAAAATAGTCACCTACTGAAACTTTCCGCATTCAGAGTAAAACTACCTATACAGCATGCTGAATGTACACTTTACAATCTACGTACCTATCCATCATAAATATCACATTTATTTTTATGACATTCATTTTAGGATGCTTATCAGATCTGAGTAAAAAACGTGCTTAATCACATTACTTTTTTATTTACCGTATGTCCTTAAATATGATCCCTTGAATCAACCCCCTGAATACCTCCCCTGTTGGCCAGGGGCCAGTTCCGCAAGTGGACAAGTTAAGAGTTAAAAGTTAAGAGTTGAGTAAAATGACAAATGGCGAGTTAAGAGTAAAGTTAAAGTTTAAAAGAAAAGTTAAAGTTTAAGAGAAACGTTAAAATTTAAGAGTTGAGTTAAAAGTTGAGTTAAATGTTAAGAATTGTATAAAAGGTTGAGTTAAATGTTAAGAGTTGAGTTAAAGGTTAAAAGTTGAGTTAAGAGTTGAGTTAAGAGTTGAGTTAAGAGTTGAGTTAAGAGTTGAGTTAAGAGTTGAGTTAAGAGTTGAGTTAAGAGTTGAGTTAAGAGTTGAGTTAAGAGTTGAGTTAAGAGTTTAGTTAAGAGTTGAGTTAAGAGTTGAGTTAAGAGTTGAGTTAAGAGTTGAGTTAAGAGTTGAGTTAAGAGTTGAGTTAAGAGTTGAGTTAAGAGTTGAGTTAAGAGTTGAGTTAAGAGTTGAGTTAAGAGTTGAGTTAAGAGTTGAGTTAAGAGTTGAGTTAAGAGTTGAGTTAAGAGTTGAGTTAAGAGTTGAGTTAAGAGTTGAGTTAAGAGTTGAGTTAAGAGTTGAGTTAAGAGTTGAGTTAAGAGTTGAGTTAAGAGTTGAGTTAAGAGTTGAGTTAAGAGTTGAGTTAAGAGTTGAGTTAAGAGTTGAGTTAAGAGTTGAGTTAAGAGTTGAGTTAAAGGTTAAAAGGTGAGTTAAAAGTTGATCTAAAAGACAAATGGGGGAACAATGTAATTAAAAATAATAAAAAAATTTGAAAAATGAATTTGGATCTTGAGAGCGTTAGATTTGAAACAATGTTCCGCAATTTTTTCTGTTTTTAGCGATAATTTTTTTGGATACATTATTTTCAAATGATGTGCATACAACATTGGCACTATGCCAGCGAACAGCCGTATCAATACCAATTTCACATTTTTTTTATTTATATTTTTTTACCATCATTTTCCACTTGTCTCTTAACTCTCAACCTTAACTCAACTCTTAACTCTTTACTCAACTTTTAACCTTTAACTCAACTCTTAACATTTAACTCAACCTTTAACTCAACTCTTAACATTTAACTCAACTTTTAACTCAACTCTTTAATTTTAACTTTTCTCTTAAACTTTAACTTTTCTCTTAAACTTTAACTTTACTCTTAACTCGCCATTTGTCATTTTACTCAACTCTTAACTTTTAACTCTTAACTTGTCCACTTGCGGAACCGGCACCAGGTGAGGAAAAGTACCCCCCTTGAATAACTCCTATCTGGGTATTTGATATGTACCTATATCCACAACGTGTAAATTGAATGCCAATGAAGTCAAATTTTTGAATGGATACCTTGTTTTTGTTTTTGTTGAACTATCAAATACCTGGATTACATGAGTTTATGAATACAATGAATAAAGTGCACGTTCGAAGGAAAAAATAACTCCCCCTAGAATAACACCCCCTTGAATACCCCCTCCAAAACTTCGGACAAAATAAAAACTTCTCTGGGGTCTTATTTGAGGATATAGGGTACTACGGTACTTGGATTCACTGCGAGTAATTTTTTTGCACAAATTTTCACGCAGCTTCATTCATTAAGTAGGGGAACAGCTTTGTGTATTTAGCGTCCAGTTCGATCCATATAAATACAACGTACCATGTAACTTCAGATATTGATGTACGTTATGAGTAACGATGGCAAACAGTCGAAAAAAAAGTATTTAAATTTTTAAGTGTTTTTTCTGAAATGAATTTTCGAATTTTCGAATTTTTCCTAAAAATAATTTTTGAATTTTGAATTTAATTTTCGAATTTCGAATTTTCGAATCTTTTTTGGCAATTTTCGAATTTTTTTGGCTAGTTTTCGAATTTTTTCAAATAATTTTTGAATCTTTTTGGAAAAATATTGAATCTTAAGCTTTAAACACAGAATTTGGACTGTCTTCATGTTCTGCTCAGTTGTTATGACCTTATTTTAACCATAAATTAGCATAAAAAATGGTGGAATGAGTTATGCAAACCAGTGTGCTGCTTCTTCATTTAATTAACACATTGATACATTTAATTCACCAACAGAGCGAAGGCAATAAAAACAACAATTTAAAAATTGGTGTCAAATAAAATATCAACATAAAATACAAAATTGGCTTTAAATACCCTATTATTTTTTCAGAGTGGAAACTTGGGGGGGGGGTGTAAACGAGGGTGGGTATTTCGAGGGGGGTGTATTATTTTGCCAGAAATTTTTCAAAATCCCAGTACTAAATTGTTGTTTGTAGGTAACACAGATGTCAAAAAATGCAACAAAAACTGCCTTTTATAAGACTCTATATACTTATATAAGTACGTAGATGGTACAAACCCTGTTCTACACAACACAGTCATTGTTTTTAACGTGTGTTCTGTGTTTCCCAGATCACAAACTGCATTACGTTCTCTATACACCAAATTGGGGGGGGGGGTGGTATTTCGTGGGGGGGTTTTAAATTAATAGTGTAAATTTTGAGGTGGGTATTTCGAGGGGGGGGGATATTTCGAGTAAATACAGTATAAAAAACGGATGTGTCGAAGTCCGCCTCTTCTGCCATGGAGACATTTCAACGTTTTTTGTTACGTTTCACTTTTCCATACGCGCCGCGTATCAATTGTTGATTTATTTAGCACGTTGAACTTAACAGTGTGTTTTGTTGCCTTGAATTCCTTAAAAAATTCGAAAACTATTTTCGAATTTTTGAATTTTCGAATTTTCGAATTTTTTGAAAAATAAATCGATTTTTAAGTGTTTTTTCTAGGGGCGAAATGAAAATTCGAAAATTCCGAAAAAATTCGAAAATTCGAAAATGTTTTCGAATTTTCGAATCTTTTTTTGCCATCGTTAGTTATGAGCTAATTAAAAATCGGCCAAGAAATTTTTGGCGCTGGCGCTATTGGCGCTTGGCGCCATTGTCCTCTGGCGCCATTGGCGCTTGGCGCTAAGGTCTGGAAAAGCGCCATGGCGCTTTTGGCGCTCGGCGCTAAAATCGTTTGGCGCCATTGGCGCTTGGCGCCGCAATGGGAAAAGCGCCATGGCGCTTTTGGCGCTTGGCGCCGAAACACTGGCGCTTTTTACATCACTACTTGTAACATACTCATATAGGTAGTCAAACGTGGAATAATTCAACAATAACAGAGATGCATAAGTGTCTGTTGTTGCTCAAATAATTCCTCCCGTTTGAATAGTTCCCCGTATAAAAAAAGGTCCGACGAAAACCAATTCCCGAGGGGAATTTTCTAAGCAAATATGGTATACTCGGTAGACATGATACTCTGCCCTCGCACTCATTTATGTCTCAAGTTGGAAGCGTGCCAATGATGATAAACCATGCGATTTTTGTATAAAAGGTGAAAAAAATCATTGTTGTAAATTAGTTAACGTTTAGCATTATAACAACGATTACTTATGCAACTTTTTATGAAAATCGCATGCAGAACAAAATCGTTGGCACGCTTCCAGCGGGAACCACGCGTGCAGGGTGTAAAGTAACTACTGGCGTATACAAACATATATTTACCTTTAGTAAATACGGTCCCACTCCTTCCTAAGGCAACTACCATGTTTCCTTGGACCAATCCCCACAAAATACCACCAGGCCCCAGATTTAATTGGGCAGATTATCCCTGAGAGGGAGGACATGACGGGCGTGTCTGGCAATTCGAGATTTAATTGGACAGGCACGCCCTTGCCCGCCCGCCTGCCCCTTTTTTGCTCAAATTCGCTCCATTTTTAAAACAGTGACCTTCATAATCGCTATTCTCTTCTTTATCACGTTATATACCTATTTTTTATTTATTTATGGCGTTTTCGAAATTTTTGGCCAGCTGCCAAGTTTTCAAAAGACGTATCTCCACTTTTTATTTTTATTTTCGGGAGTAAAATCCCTCCTGACTAGGGTGTCAAATTTCCGTTTTCCGTTTTCCGTTTCCGTTTTCCGCAGGCAAATTTTTTCCATTTTCCGTTCCGTTTTCCGGCTGCTGAAATTTTTTTTCCGTTTTCCGTTCCGTTTTCCGGCAACCGTTTTTTCCATTTCCGTTTTTCCGGCTCATTTTCCGTTTTCCGGCTAAATTTTCAGTTTTTCCGCCTTTTTTTCCGTTTTCCACCTCAATTTCCAGTTTTTCTGCCTTTTTCCATTTTCCGCCTCAATTTTCCATTTTTCCGCCTCATTTTACCTTTTTCTGGCCCAACTTTCTGTTTTCTGATCAGCCAAACTGGTAAAAATTCATGCAGATTGTCAATGACGTGAAAAATTTTCTTTTTCCAGCAAAATTACTGCAAATTTTTTCCACTTCCAGCAAAATTTCAGCAAATTTTATCCATTTTCCAGCGAAATTTCAGCAAGTTTTTCCATTTCCGTGCTAATTTGATTTTTCCGTTTCCGTTTTTCCGGCCTCTTTTTCCGTTTTCCGGCCGCTGAAAACATTTTTCCGTTTCCGTTTCCGTTTTCCGCCAAGTGCAAATTTTTTTCCGTTTTCCGTACCGTTTTCCGGCCGCTGAAAATTTTTTTCCGTTTCCGTTTCCGTTTTCCGTAGAAAAATTTTTTTGACACCCTACTCCTGACCTGCCCTCGCGCCAGGCACCTGACAGCCGCCGCCCGACTGCCAGGCAGACCGAGATTCAATTGCGTGCCGGGCGGCAGCTGTCAGGTGCCTGGCGCGACGGGCGTGTCTGGCGCCAGGTTGCTCCTGAAAACGAAAAAGAAAAAATTGAAGATACGGGTATGTACTTGGCAGCCGGCCAAAGGTTCGGAATCGCTGTAAATATAAATAAACCAGGCTAAAAATAGCTAAAAAAATAGGTTCCTGGCGCCCACATTCTGAAAGGCGCCATGGCGCCCTTGGCGCTTGGCGCCCTTTTTCCGTGGCGCCTGGCGCCCTGCTTTAGAAGGGCGCCAAAAAGGCGCCAGCAGGGTTTCACGGTGAGTGCTGCGTAAACGAAAAAAAATGAAAAACGCATCCGTGGATGATCTAAATTCGCCAGAAAAATGGACGGAGAGATGTGAGTGGGTGGAAATCTTTCGTCCAACGGTTCATCAGATCTGTCTGACGGATCAGAAGACAAGAATGATGGACCGTCTAACTTGCAAAATCATAAATAAACGGATTTAAATCGTTGCAATTAGGAAACATTGTTTGGAAAGGTATATTTGTAATGAATGGATTGTTGTCAAATGACAATTTCCATTGCGTTTGAATTCGTCATGTAGATTTTATTCAAAAAATTTTTTGTTCCTAGTCTTGTTTTTGTTCATTACATCCTGGAGAACGCGAATTAAAAAGTGAATGCGCGTACACTGGTGCTGTAGAAACATTTTTAGCACACGCATGGTGTTGTAGGCACTTTTTTATCCTGGCGCCCTTGGCGCCTGGCGCCCTTTTTTCCAAATGGCGCCATGGCGCCCTTGGCGCTTGGCGCCCTCTTTCCGTGGGGCCCCTGGCGCCTGGCGCCCACTTTCTGAATGGCGCCATGGCGCCCTTGGCGCCTGGCGCCCTTTTTCTGTGGCGCCCTTGGCGCTTGGCGCCCACTTTCCGAATGGTGCCATGGCGCCCTTGGCGCCTAGCGCCATTTTTTCTGGCGCTTTTCCATCACTACAGATAAGGCAGTTGAATATGGAAAAAATTAACCGTTCATTTCGGCATCTTGGCGCCATTTCCGGCGCCATCCAAAACAATGGCGCCGGGCGCCAAATTGGCGCCAGCGAAAATGGCGCGAAGCGCCAAAGGCGCCATGGCGCCGTTCGAAATAATGGCGCCGGGTTCCAGATGGCGCAACAGAAAAGGGCGCCAAGCGCCAATGGCGCCATGGCGCTGGCGCCCTTTGGCGCCATTAATGGGCGCCAGCGCCATGGCGCCATTCCATAACTAGTCACTTCTTCACTTGCGCTATTGGCACCTTACACTTACATCGAGCCTAAGGCCGGAATTAGAGCTCAGCGTCGATTTGACGTGAAATGATGACGTGAAATTACGTCGTGAAATTAATTACACGAGTGTGGATCATGCTACGGGTCTACAATTTTCTAAGGATAATATATGAATCAATACCTTAATCGTGTCCAATACTGAGTGTTATCAGCCACAACTAGAGCGAATTGAAAAATTCAATTTTTATCATTTCACGTCACAGTGTCAGGGAACAACTTGACATTTCACGGTGAAATGTCAAGTTGTTCCCTGACACTGACGTGAAATGATGATGACGTGAAATGATAAAAATTGAATTTTTCAATTCGCTCTAGTTGTGGCTGATAACACTCAGTATTGGACACGATTAAGGTATTGATTCATATATTATCCTTAGAAAATTGTAGACCCGTAGCATGATCCACACTCGTGTAATTAATTTCCCGACGTAGCATTACATCGACATGGTTGGTTTTACTAAAACTCTTTATACTAAAATTGTATTTTATTTTAATTAAAATTGTATTTTATTCATGTTTCATCTTATTTTATTGTTCAATTTTCCATTTTATTTTTATTTTATTTTAAGTTTTTTTCTGAGATCTTGCCAACCCTGTATTATACATACATCGAACAATTCATAAATAAGTCCCCAATCAACCAATTAAATTTTGTTTACTCATTCCTGTTTTATGCTCCTGCACGATATATTTAGATACCGTATTTCCTCGAAATACCCCCCTCGAAATACCCTCGTCTCGAAATACCCCCCTCAAAATGGTGACTATGAAATAATTACCCACCCCCTCGAAATACCCCCCAAATTGCGTGTACAGAGAATGTACATGACAAAACTGCGGTTTGTGATCTACCAAATACCAATGCGGAATATATGTTAAAAACAATGACTGTGTGACGTCAGCACAGGGTTTACACCATTACTAAAATAACTGTAAAGACGGTGCTTATTGTCGCATTTTTCAACGTCTGCGTATGTTACAACCAACATTTTAGTACTGGGGGTTCAAAAAATTTCTGGCGAAAAAATAGCCCCCCTCGAAATACCCCCCCTCGTTTAACCCCCCCCCCCCCTCAAAATTATCACTCTGAAACAATCACCCCCGGGGGGGGGGGGGTATTTCGAAGAAATACGGTACCTATTTTGATCATCGCCGCATTACACATTCAGTTTTTAGGAATTTGAATACTTGATTCGATTGCACACCTAAATATTTATATGCTAATCGAGTCAATTCTCTCACAAGTTTTATGTGATAATTGAGGTATCAATTTACCGATCAAATAAAAGGGGGGGGGGTATTTCTAGGAAAAAGGTATCAAAAAGTTGTAAATCCCTTAGTCTCGTCCCACTTGACGGAGCATCTTATAATTTGCTTCACAGGTATTCTTATAAAAAATTGTAAAGAATTCAGATATTGACATGGCCTTGGACACGACTGCGGCGAATCTCACAACTGACCACCTGCTGGTGCAGCTCGGCATCCACGTGGAATTCAGGTTAGAGTTATGCACTTTGACAAGTGACAAGATAGGTAACTTTAAAGACATGTCAAGTTACAGTCAAACATGGAACAATGAAAAGTCTACAATTGGACAATGACATCCGTGAAGAGCTGAGAAAAATGATGTGTGGTTTATATTTAGCAAAAGCCACGTGATCAGTAAACTCATGAGTGACTAGTGAGAAGGTAGTTCAATGATGAGCTATTCAATAAATCAACTAGTTAGTCGAACTCGACTGACTACCTACTTGAGCTTCACACGACGTTTCTTGTCACTGACTTATCGGTTTTTTCAGAATTCTCCCCAGTGACATTTCCTCGTCACTTGCAAATTGCACTCCCCTTTGTGACACTTCAAGATTCCACCCAAATTTAGGTAGTCACTTAACAGCGTGCCCAATCCGCCTTTTAGACCGGCTCCAGCGGCACTGTGCGTGGACGCGTTCATGCTGAACAAGACCAGGTGCCAATCCCAGATTCTGTGAAGTATAATGCGAAGTGTAAAATGTCATGTCTAATGTCAAGCAAAGTGTAAAATGTCATGTCAAATCTCAAACAAAGTGTCAATTCTCATGACAAATGTTATGCAAGGTGTCAATTGTGTATCCAAATATCGTTTTTATCCGTATCTTATACTTTTGTATCCAAATCTCACTATCACACATAAGATTTAGATGCAAAATAAAAAGATCTGAATAGAAAAACCCTAAGATTTGGATACACAAGTGACACTTTGCATGACATTTGTCATGACAATTGGCACTTTACACGCCATTTTACATGACATATGACACTTTACTTCACACTTTACAGTGTCTGGGACTGCCCCCAGGGCCTACGCGCTCTACGTGGGCCTGGTGGCGGGCGTGCTCACCTCCTTTGTGGCCATGGCGGGGCTGGTGGCCAACGTGGTCGCCGTGTGCCTTCTGAAGCAGGTCATGGTGAGCAATGTGAGTGGGGTGGATGGTCTGGTCCCGAGATTTGAGTAGGCAAGCAGGCGAGCCCGACATGCCGGACAAAATGCAAATGACTCCATATAATGATCGATTTCCATCGTCTTTTGAAAGAAAAGCATTTAAAATCCATCAATTTAGCCAATTGCCACGGAATGGCGACTTTTTGACAAGGAATATGGAAAACTTTGCGATGATATTGATCGATTCCATCAAATTGGTATTAAAATCGATTATTATATGGATTCATTTGCATATGTCGGGCATGTCGGGCACGCCAGCCTTTGCAAATTAAATTTGGGGTCTGGGGACAGTTCCGCGTTGGATAAGTGAAAATGCAAGTGGTAGAGTAATAAACTGTTAAGCCCCTCCCCCTGCACAGACCCTGCGCGTCTACCTAACGTCCCTCGCAACGTGGGATTCCCTTCTCCTGGTACCACCCCCATACCCTGTAAAATGTCAAATGTGATGCAAGGTGTCAAATGTCATGTAAAATGTCCTGTAAACTCGCACATGCCTAAAGACACTTTTCATGACATTTTATAGGGCATTTTACCACAGCAAAAAATGGGTGTGTGATGTGTCGTGAAGCGTTGTGAAGTGTCGTCATTTCGACACTTCCCGACGCTGTTGTACCTTCTAAAGTGCCAGTGGTGACAAAATGTAAGATGGCAAAAATTATGTAAACTTTATGAGTGAAAATATGGGCCTGGTTGTGGCACTTTAAGTTCCTAACAAATAAATGTGGTAGGCAATCAGACAAAACAGGAACTTTAGGTACAGTTTTAAATATGGCCCATATAAAATTTATGTTTTTCTTTCTATTTGATTTTTGGGTAGTTCATAAAACTGTTTTGAGTAATTTTATATTGTATTTATTGAGTAAGTATATTTGTAAAAAAAAAGTCACTGACAATTAACTCAGTTTACAAGTTTTGAGAGTATATTTACAATGTTTTCTCACAAAAAATAGTACAATGGGAAATTACAAACTTAGCATCAATACACTACTTATCATCTAATGTGTGAACCACACAAATCACTATTGTGGTTCACACTTATATAGTGATGGAATGGCGCCATGGCGCTGGCGCCATTTGAGGGCGCCAAAGGGCGCCGCGCCATGGCGCCATTGGCGCTTGGCGCCCTTTTTCTGTGGCGCCCTTGGCGCCTGGCGCCCACTTTTTGAAAGGCGCCATGGCGCCCTTGGCGCTTGGCGCCCCTTTTCCCGTGGCGCCCTTGGCGCCTGGCGCCCTGCCCTGAAATGGCGCCAAAATAGCGCCAGCATGTTTTCAAGGTGAGTGCTGCATGAATGAAAAAAAAAGAGTTTCCGTGAATAATCGAAATTCACAATAAAAGTGGACGAACGGATGCGAGTGGATGAAAATATTTCGTACAACGGTTCATCAGATGCGTCTGATGGCTAAGAAGCTGAGAATGATGGACCGTTGAATTTAAATATACATTTGGTGCATACATTTGCAAACTTGTAAATGTATGGATTCAAATCGTCGCAATTCCATTTTCATCCACTTCAAGAAAACAGCCATTGGACAAAATCTATTCCAAGTGAATAGGTACATCGTTTTATCAAATAACAAATTCATTGTGTGATGTAGTTTAATGTTAAGTACGGTATGTAAAAAATTGTAGCTCGTCTCGTCTTTGTCGATTACATCCTGGAGAAGTGAATAAAGTATTGACTGTGTGCATTGCAGCACCGGAGAAACATTTTTAGCGCACACAGTGTATCGTACGCACTTAACTATCCTGGCGCCCTTGGCGCCTGGCGCCCTATTTTTCGAATGGCGCCATGGCGCCCTTGGCGCTTGGCGCCCTCTTTCCGTGGCGCCCCTGGCGCCTGGCGCCCACTTTTTGAATGGCGCCATGGCGCCCTTGGCGCCTGGCGCCCTTTTTCTGTGGCGCCCTTGGCGCTTGGCGCCCACTTTCTCAATGGCGCCATGGCGCCATTGGCGCCTGGCGCCCTTTTTTCTGGTGCTTTTCCATCACTACACTTATAATTTACAAAATTCAAATCTAAGACAGAATCATAACCTCTATGCTATGATTCAAAGTTAGATATACACTGGTTCAATGATAGAAATGAAAGGGGCAAAAGCCCAAAAACAAATGTAGAGTACAAGGAGCAATAGCAATATATAGCAATAGAATGAACAAATCATAGAATAGACATAAGTAAATATATAGCACAAGAACAGGTAGAAGTGTTGAAGTGAAAACTGCAAGTGATGCCTTTGCTTGCTTTGCCACCCATATTTATATGGTTCAGGGCTCATACATGTATACAGGTACTATTACAGTAACCCAGGCATGAAACAAAGCAAAGTGCTTCTTCCAGCCCAATTAGATGTGACCCCTACTGAAACACAACTTTAGTTAGCACAGGGAAAATAAGATATGGTAGTTGTTTACACAGAGAAATACAAGGTATGTGTGTACCTATGTTACATACACTTTGCATTTGACAGAAAGTCCCCTGCACAAGGCAAGTACCTGTGCATTTACAGGTATGCTCAATACATGGAAACTCTTGCTGTCAAGTACAAAGTACATGCATACATAAGGTATATGGTAGATGTACATGCATTTGACAGAAGATTCCCTGCACAAGGCAAGTACCAGTGCATTCTCAGGTATGCTCAATACATGGAAACTCTCTCTGTCAAGTACAATGTACATGCATACATAAGGTATATGGTAGATGTACAGAGGCATGAAATATTTTAAAACTTTCTGCCTGGCAGAAATTTGTGTGTATGGGTAAATAAATACATAGGTATGTACTCACACCACTGCACCTGCATAGAGTTTTAGTTTTTGACTACCAGTCTGATGCAGGTCAATACTTGTTCAGATCATGCATTGAAGTTTTATTTAAAAACTTCCTGCCTGGTAGAAGTCTGCATGTATGGATGAATACATAGTATGTACTTGTCCAGATGCACATGCAGACAAAGTTTTGTATTTATTAGTCTACCTGCTGGGCAGAAGTACTGAAGTACATATGTATTTACACCTCATACATGATAAGTAAATAAGTACAATTTCAATTATGGTAGTATCTATAGTACACACCATACATAGATACATAAATGCCTATGTACTGCACATTTTACATATGATCAGGTAGTTTTCCATATAGGAAAAGAAACACATAAATAAATGGTAGTTTCTTTTACTCAAAATTATGTGAATTTGGGGGGTTATGCATTGCACAGATGTTTGTAAAGGGGAATTTTCAAAGAAAATGCATAGCAAATCAATGCAAATGCACCAAAATTAATAAAATAGTGGTAGGTTTTTTTTTTGTTGTTTGGTTGTTGTTGTTTTTATTTGTTTTTATTTGGGGTTTTTTTTATGCCAAACAGCCTAACAACTAAATATGTTTCTTTTTTTAAATGTAGTTTTTACCTTTATTTATTTGTAGTCCCAGTGAAGCAGAATTTCAATTTCTTTGTCCTACCAAAGCATTGTGTCTACCCACATAGCAGAGGTCTGATCTCACTGTTTGGAAATATAATTCTGTCACTTGAAATGAGACAATTATATAGAGTTTTATAAAGGTATTTTTATGAAAAATGAGTAAATGTTGTGTTGTGTTTTTGTTTGTAAAATGGAAACATATATAGGGCTGAGGCTTAAAATTTGGCCCAAATAAAAAAAATAAAATATGATTATAATATCTATTTCTTCACATAATATTTTTAAAACATTTTTGAATACCTGTACTTAGAAGTTACACTGTGAAGCGCTGGTTGGCACATCCGGGCGCTTCACGAACAATGCAAAGAATGCTGTAAAAGTTCGTGATATGCACTTCACGAACTTTGGTCGCCGTGATGATAGGTGAAGTGTGTGGAAGACACTTCACGAACAATCTTGAAAAACTTAGTGTGTGGAAGTGTATTCACAGAGGCCGCTTCACGCACATCCAGCCCGCTTCCACACACTTCACGAACCTCTTTTTTGCTGTGTACAGGGTCTGGGAGTGCCCCTGATCACCTCCCTGAGCATGTACTCCGTGCAGTCCACTTTGCGGCTGTTCTCGCTGACGGCAGCCGACTCGCTGGGGGTGGTCTCCCTGAGCGCCTACACGGCCGGCGTGGGCAGTTCAGCCATGGTGTGCAGTTTGTGGATGCAGGGATCAGATTTAATTGGCCCCCGTGATGGCATTTGAGGGGTGACCCGATTTGTTGATATGTCAAAATTGTCTCCTGGGGTAGTTCAGCAAGGTGGAGAATGTTGAGGAAAGTTGGAATTCAGTGGGACTTCAAGTGACAAATATTTATATTTTTTACTGAATGTACTTTACTTGCCACTTAATCACACTTCTTATCACTTGTTCACATGCGATTTTAGCGCCGGTTCTATTTGATGTGATTTTGATCGACCAGAACCGCATGAAATAAGGAGGTAAAATATTTCGGATGTGAAGAATCGGGCTGCCCGAAAATTCGGGTGGGGCCAATTAAATTTCGTCCCAGTGTCTGATCGCCGTTGTGAGGTACGACGCCGTCGCCCACCCGCTCAACCGCGCTCACGGTTCGTTGCGTAACAATTCGTCTATTTTTTATTATGCCCTATGGTTCTTTTTTGATGGATGTTTTTTGTGTGCATTTGATGTACCGTATTACCTCGAAATACCCCCATGGGGGTTTATTATTTCGCCAGCAAAATTTGAGGGGGGGTTAATTCGAGGGGGGGGGTTTATTCGAGGGGGGTTTTTATTATTTCGTCAGAAATTTTCGTAAGAATCGTAGTAAATAGTAGGCATTTGCATACCCAAAACAGGTAATAAATGTGTCCAAACAGGATATATTTGGACATAATAACTACATAAACTAGTCTATGTGTAGCTGCAATGCTGATAAACAGTAATATACATCATGTACATTGCGTACATAACGTATTTATTATGTACATGACGTACATCATTCCGAAGGGGGGGGGTATTTCGAGGGGGGGGTTTATTATTTCCCCAGCTCATTTTGAGGGGGGGTTAATTCGAGGGGGGGGTTAATTCAAGGGGGGGATAATTCGAGGTAATACGGTAGTCATAAATTCAACACAAAACTAGCAAGTGTGCATTTATGGCCAATGTTGAATTTGTAACGCCGGGAACAAATGTGACATATTACACCCACCCCCTCCCCATAGGCTAAAAGGGCTCTCTATTCTGCTCACAGACAAAAATAACTGAACTTAGACAAAAAGCACATGAACTTATGAAGTTAAAGGTGAAAATGAGCAAAAAGTTATGAAATCCTGTCCAATAAAGCATTAACCATCATGTAACAATATCTTCAATTATCCATCTGTGACTTTCCTTTGACACCCTGCTTTCCAACCCCCACCCACAGGTTGCCTGCACCGCCGCCCTCGGTTTATCGCATCGGTGGTGGTCCTGTGCGCGGTGGTGTATTGCCTGCCGATGCACTTTGAACTCACCGTCGACTCCTGCGTCCGGATGAGCAGGTGCCATTTGCGCGCATTGTCGAGTGACCTGACCAGTGTCAAGAATTGTGGAATGTGTGTCAACTGGCATTGGATCTGGGACTGGGAGTAGGTTGTCAAAAATGACAATGTCATAATGCATAGGTAATGACAAAATGTGTGTTCAACTTAAGTTTTGGATATGAAAACATAAGAAAAGAAAGGAATAGGATACATAAAATGTAAGAATAGGATATAAAAACATAAGATTTGTATATAAAAAAACAAAAGAATAGGATACAGAAAATGTATGAATAGGATATGAAAACATAAGATTTGTATATAAAAACAAAAGAATAGGATACAGAAAATGTATGAATAGGATATGAAAACATAAGCTTTGGATACAAAAACTTAAGAAAAGGTTTTGAAAAACATTTTTGAAAAACAAAAAAAAACAAAAACATTCCACTAATAGCAAAGTCGAGAGTAAAGTTAAAAGTCAAGAGTAAAGTCAAGAGAAGAGTAAGGTACTTGTTAACTTGTGGGACTGGAACCAGAAAACAGAAATAGAAACGGAAAAATTTGCTTACGGAAAACGGGGATAGGGATGAGGAAAATGGAAAGTTGACACCCTAACTGGGGGGTCAATATTCTGGTTGAGCCCTGACATGCGATTTTACTTTTCTCGATTTCTCGACACTTTGTGACACTTGACAAAGTGCGGAATTGTCACCAGGTACGGCGGCGTAGAGCTGGGCACTGCCATGCAAGTGAACCCCACCAAACTGAGGACTAATGCTGTCTATCAGGTGTGTTTGTCGTTTTGTGCATACAGATTTTTTTTAATGAAATTTGAGTAACATTTTAAGATCAGAGCATCAAATTGTAGCTGGATGTCTTGAATGTTCAATTTAGTAAATTTTTGTGTTTTGGCACCCTTCCAACGCAATCTCTACCTGCCGTTCTATTTAAGGTGCACGTCCTGCATTCTTTTGGAGGTATGATGTTCTTTTAGAAGAAATACGGTATATAAATACCACCCATACCGGTCGCAGATAATCTATCGAGTGGTGATGTACGTGACGTTCGTGGGCGCCGGCCCGCTGGTGCGAAATTTAATCAGCCCGACCCGAAATTTCGGGCTGCCCGATTCATTAAGATACTGTTTTTATACATTATGACCAGGGTTGGTTTTATAAAAATTATTTGTATACAAATTGTATAAAAATTGTATTTTATTTTAATTTTTTTCTGGTTTTATTTTATTTTATTTTTTATTCCCAAAAGTCGTTAATAAAATAAAATGACATCATTTTACAAAAATTTTACAGAAATTTTACAAATTTTTTTACATAAAATCGGAATCATGCATGCAAGGCCAGAAAATTGTTATCATTAATCCTATACAAAAAAAAACCTGTGACAATTTTTTACAATTACTTTACAAAAGTTGCATGCAGTAGGTATTGTTAGCTTGCTGCAAGTGGAAACTTACAATTATTGATAACAATGGCTTGCATTTTCAGTAGAAGGACTACTTGAGTGTGCTGGGTGCATTTGTATAATGTCATGCAAAGTGTCAATTGTCATGACAAATTCACACTAAGTGTCAATTGTCATGACAAATGTAAAGTAAAGTGTCATTTGTCATGCAAAATGTCAAGCATAATGTCAAATGTCAAGCGATGTGGCAATTGTCATGGCAAATTTACACTAAGTGTCAATTGTCATGACAAATGAAAAGTGAAGTGTCATTTGTCATGCAAAAAGAACAAGTATTATGTCAAATGTCAAGCAATGTGGCAGTTGTCATGACAAATGTGATGCAAATGTAAATTAGGTATGTATTCAAAGGTTACAGTTTTTGTATGCAAAGCTTATGTTTTTGTATCCAAATGTTCACATAAATTTGGATTCCAAAACAACAAGATTTGGATACAAAACATAACATTTGGTTACAATACATAACATTTGGGTAAAAAACATAAGATTTGGATACACACAGGCTGTCCGCGAAAATATACCCCGTGATATACTTACGTGGTATAACGCCACGCGAACAGCATTTTGCGTAACGCGCACTAGTAATTATTTGCGCGGTATTGAGTTTCACTAATGCAGCACAGTACGCGTTACGTGGTGTGCGCGCAACAGGCGTCAATCAATTTAGCGTGTTAGCTGGGTTCACTAACACGGATCATTTTGAGAATTCGGGTTATATGAATTTGTCCTAACACGATGAATATATTTTTACGTGTTAGCGTGTTATAATTTGACAGAAAATTTTTCAGTTCAATTTTGCCAGTTCTGCATGATGTACCCTGTAACGTCAAATGTCATGTAAAATGTCAAACAAAATAAAATATAAAATATTGTGCCACTTGTGAAATTGTGACTTTTTGCATGTCATTTGACAAATTTGCACAAATTTGTAAATTAGTACAATTTCATGTACACATTTTTTCTCATGGTTTGATCACCCTGATCGCTCAATTAAATGTAGTTCACATCATTATGGGGGGATAATTGCCACTTATCTGGTAATTAGAAATGCACTGTAATGAATTAATTATTTAACTCAGTGCACCAATTAGTACATTAATAACAATTGCATGTACACATTTTTTCACATGCTTTGATCACCTTAATCACTCAATTGAATGTAGTTCACAGCAGCAAGTCATGGGGGGATAATAACTACTTATCTGGCAATTAGAAATGTACTGTGATGAATTAAATTATTAAGTCAGTGCACCAATCTCAATTAGTAGATTAGTAACAATTTCATGTGCAGTTTTTCACATGCTTTGCTCACCCTAATCACTCAATAAAATGCAGTCAGTTCACAGCAGCAGGTCATGGGGGCACAGTTGTTATAAATACTGAACTTTTTTCAAAGTATATGTAAAATATTTTTCTACTCACCCCCAAATACAGAATATGTGGTATATAACCTTGGTATACCACGCTTTTCTGGGTTTTTCAAATAAATGGACGGGGGATACATTTTTCTATACCGCGCTTGCTTCTAATAATGAGGTAAACTAATACGTATAACCCGCCCAGTTGCGTGTCATTGAAACATCGATTTTCTTCACACACGCTCATTTGCGCGTTAGACGGGTTAGGTATCGATTTCCAGGTGACCTCTTTTTACCTAATAAACAAAAAGACGTGTTAGCGCGGGGTACAGATGGAAATATAAGCGTGTTACGTGGTATACCAAAATAACCTAAATCTCGCGGACAGCCTGGATACACAACATAAGATTTGAATACAATTTGGATGACAATTGACACTTGAATTTGTATTTGTCATGACAATTGACACTTCCCTGTTCATTTGTCATGACAATTGACACTTGGCATGACATTTTACATGGCATTTCACACTTTAAAAAGCTCGGGTCTGTCCCTAGTTCTGCAAATAAACAGGCAGAAACTCAAGCAACAAGAAAAATTTTTTTACAAAAAATATGAATTTCTATCCAATTTTACAAAAATATGAATTTTTATACAATTTTACAAAATTTGTATTTTTATACAATTTTTATTTCCCAATTTTTTTATTCCCAACAATTTTTATTTATTTTGAAATTTTCCATTTTATTTTATCTTATTCTTAAATTTTGCATTTTATTTTTATTTTATTTTTTTCTGAGATTTTGCCAACCCTGATTATGACATTTATTTACACCCCGTACCCAATCCATCAGTACACCGGACTGAACGGACCGCCTGTCTTTCACAAAATGTTTAAATAATGGGAACGAGTCAGTTAAATAAAATTAATGTAAAAAAATTATGCATCAAATCGGCGCTAGTAAATAGCAACAATGTAATGCGATGAAAACAAAAACATTAAGATAAGATTATTTTGATTCTTCGCTCTGATCGTACGGGGAAAATATCACTGAACCAGCAGACAATACATCAACAAATCGGGCAACCCGAAAACTCGGGCTAATTAAACATGCGCGCCGGTTCTGATCGCGGCGATGACGGGGCGGATGGCGGTGCTGGTGCGGCGCAGCTGGGCCGACCGCAAGCAGCTCACCGCGCACGGCGACCGCGGCGACCCGCTGCACCGCGGCCTCGTGCCCCCCGCCAACAATGTGCGTTGACGGTTTTCATGATTGAATGTGTCACCCCAACTCGAAATCTGCCAAAGTTTTAGTCGAGTCGAGCAAAAGCATCGTCTCGGGTATGGCCATATTTTTCTGGTCGGGTTGAGTCAAGTTTTTTGACACCCATTTTTACCCTTGAGTCACAAGTAAATAATCGAGTCGAGTCGAGTTTGAGTTCTACTCACGTGATCTGGGTATTATAGCACAGTAATTAGTGCACTGGAAAGACAATTCCAGGTGGGTGAATTCGATTCCCACCTCAGATCATATTTACATTTTTCAATCAGGAGATGCGGGCGCGGCGCGATGAAACCGTGGCCAGCGGCATCACGTTGACCCTGTGCACCAAGTTCGTGCTGTGCTACTCGCTGCCAGCTGTGCTCAACTTGATTGAAGCGGCAGACCGGCGGCGGCAATTGGTCGCGGGTCAACTTTGGTTCGCGTCGCTCGTGCATATAGCCAATTTTGGAGTGGTGCTGCACAGCGCCACTAATTGTGTCGTGTATTTCAGGTGAGGCACTTGAGTGTATGTCGATATGGTTTTTCAAATGGGTTGATGTTAGGGTTCAAATGATATCACTTTTCGATATCGACATTCGATATTCGATATTTTTTTCTGAAACTCGATACTCGATATCGATACGATATGGTAGGCCGGCGTGTGTCGCCTGTTTTGATTTCCCTAGTAAATCTTGCTTGATTTTGCCATGATTTCCAATTGCGATCGAAAATGTTGGCGATTCTGGTTCACATTAAAAGTCATAGATAAACGAATTGGCCCAAAGTATTGTGTATACGCTAATATCGCATTTTTTGGGTAAATCCACATTTTGCCCGCATTTATCAAAATTTATCTCAATTATAAACCTATAGCACATTGAGCGTTGGAATTTGACGCACACGTCACGTAAAATATATATTTTTGCCTACTCACGCAAATTTCCGCGCAGGTGGCGCGGGTCGGGCCGAAATAGCGAAGCTACAACCGCGGGCTCACCCGTGTACAGCAGGTGCCAGTCCCAGACCCTGTAAAAGACCCTGTAAAATGTCATGTGTCATGTAAAAAACCCTGTAATGTGCCATGTGTATCCAAATCTTATTCTTTGGTATCCGAATATTATTTTATGGTATCCAAATCTTATGTTTTTGTATCCAAGTCTTATGTCCAAACGTAAGATTTGGATACACGTGACACTTTGCAGGGTCTTTTACATGACACATGGCATTTTACAGGGTCTTTTACATAGCACATAACATGTTACTGGGTCTTTTACAGGGTCTGGGACTGCCCTCAGGAAAACGCGGTGCGCGAGCGCGGCGGCCTTTCCGTACATGTTGCGCAGCAGAAGGCAGTCGTCCGCGCACGACACGCAGATGCAGCTCAGACCCAGCGCCAGCTGCATCAACGTCAACGTGTCGTTTTCGGGCGTGTCCACGCTCACGCCCAGGTGCTCGCTCACGCCCAACGTTCACGACCCTGCCGACCAGGGACGAGATTTAATTAGCCCGACATGTTTTGGCGGGCAGCCCGATTTATTGGGAAAATGTGAAAGTGGCTTTTTGGATGGTATTTTTGACCATTTAGATACAAATACTTATGTCTAAACGGTGGACAGATCCCATTTCATTGCGAAATTAATTTTTAGGTGAAAAAAAACTGCTTTATTTTTCCAGCTTTTCGTTGGGCATTTTATGCGGCGCGTATCACCTGTCAACGTGCGTTTTTTATGGACTACTTCATTCCTGATAAGTAATTGTCTCAATATTTATGTACCGTATTTCCTCGAAATACCCCCGGGGGGTTTATTGTTTCAGAGTGAGAATTTTGAGGGGGGGTTAAACGAGGGGGGGGGTATTTCGAGGGGGGGGGGGTTATTATTTCGCCAGAAATTTTTTGAAATCCCAGTACTAAAATGTCGTCTGAAACGTACGCAGACGTCGAAAAATGCAACAAAAATCGCCATTTATAAGACTCTAAAGACATTTATAAGTGTGTAGACGTACAAACACTGTTCTCACATAACAGAGTCATCGTTTTTAACGTGTGTTCTGCATTGTCGGGATGACAAACCGCAGCCTTTGTCATTTACGTTCTCTATACACTAAATTTGGGGGGGGGGTATTTCGAGGGGGGGGGGTTTATAAGTTCATAGTGTCCATTTTGAGGGGGGGTATTTCGAGGGGGGGGGTATTTCGAGGAAATACGGTATATTTATTTACATATTTATGTATAGACCAATAAGTCACTCGAGTTTAACTGTAATTAAACCATGCCCGATTTATTTATGTATATTTATTTACATATTTATGTATAGACCAATAAGTCACTTGAGTTTATCTGTAATTATACGCTGCCCGATTTGATGTGGCTGTCGGGCTGCCCGAAAAACTAGATCGGCTTATTGAATATCACCCAGAAATTAATGCTGCGTTCCTGGGAGCGCGCCAGAAATCAGTACTCGTTGGAGGACATTGGCGCAGCTGTACTCCGTGCAGCGATACATACAAAACCGGTAAGGATCATAGTTGTTGAAATACATTTACGTTTTCTCTGAAAAGTACACGTACTCGCTTTTACCCGAGTACTCAAACATGCATGAAAATTTGTGATTTAAATGAGTGATGACTGGGGCAAAATTTCTCAGAAATACACTCTCTTATCAAGTTTTGTTTCAGTCATTGTGCAAACATTTCGACATATCCACGATCGATGAAGCCGCAGCATCAACGAAATTTACGCGTGAAGCTGTGATGATTGGCGAATTTCTGGAACACAGAGTTCATTTGACAGCGGGAGTAGATCACGAGCTTATCACGGAGTGAGTGATAAGTTAAAAATATTTGATTGACTTTGGTTCAAAAACAAAAGTTTACGAACTATACAACTAGATAGTTACGTGGGCACCATTTTCTTGATGCGCTATGAAATGCGCCATGGCAGTTCTTAGTTCTGACGCTTGGCGCTAATTTTCAATTGTTTCTGGTTCAAAAGCGCCTGGCGCTGGTGCCGGGTTCTCTACCCCACTCGCAAAATACCGTATTACCTCGAATTATCTCCCCTTGAATTAACCCCCCTCAAATTAACCCCCCCCTATAAAATGGGTTGGGGAAATAATACCCCCTCGAAATACCCCCCTCCGGAATGATGTACATCATGTACGCAATGTAAAATGATGTATTTATTACTGCTAATTTGCATTGCAGCTACACATAGACTAGTTTGTGTAGCTAGCTATCTACGTTTTTTTGTTCAAACATACTCTGTTTGGACACATTTATTACCTGTTTTCGTAATCCCTACAATTACTACGATCCTTACGAAAATTTCCGACGAAAAAATCCACCCTCCTCGACTGAGCCCCCCTCGAATAAACCCCCCTTTAATTTTGCTGGCGAAATAATAAACCCATGGGGGTATTTCGAGGTAATACGGTACCATCAAAAGTCCGCACTTATTTTACATTAAAACACACTAAATTTTCCCACATTCAGAAAAAACAGCAATGGGACAACCCCAACAAAGTTCTCAGCGGATCATATAGCCCGAGTACATCGAAATCTAGAAATCAACCTTAACAATGCATTTTGGATAGCTATGAGGGCGGCACTTACAAACCTGATTATCGGTGCCTCGGAGATGGATCATAGTGCTGACATTGAACATTTAACCAGAGTGTGGAATCGATTCATGGCTAGACTGACCAGAGAAATTAAAAGTGCGATGTTGGAGTGTGATGATAACCGGCGAAAGAAGTCCATCAGCGGAGTTATAGCGGGTATTTACGTTTACCCTGAAATACGCGTAAAACTTCGTACTGAGTAAATACTCATGGAATCATGGGTACAATACTTTATTTGTGCCAGTACCCATTTGTATGCGTATTTCTGTAATTGTGACATGAATAGCACTATTATTCAGAATACTACGTTTTCAATCCGCGGGTGCAACCAAGAGGTTTCACAATTCATTTTCGCAACGTAAGGCACCACAGGTATGTAAAAAATGTGCATTTCACTGTAAAGACTCATTACGTGTTTGTTATAAGCAATGGTGGCAAATGATCGCTGATCATGAAGTAAATACATACATAATATTGCAAGAATATTTTTATGGGGTATTATTACTTATTATTATTTATGACTTAATTATTATTTAGCATTTGATTGTCACGGTTGTCTTCTGTGATGTTGGATACTTTTAAAAATGTCTGTTCTGTCTATCCATAGTTGTTAAAACATATTTGTGTCTACTCTCACGATATGTACCGTATTCCCTCGAAATACCCCCCCCTCGAAATACCCCCCCCCCCCTCGTTTGACCCCCCCCCTCTCGGGACCACTATGAAACAATCACCCCCCCCCTCGAAATACCCCCCCCCCCCAGATTGAGTGTAAAGAGAACGTACATGACAAATACTGCAGTTTGTGTTCTGCCTAGTGCAGAACACACGTTAAAACAATGTCGTAATCACGTTAGAACAGTGTTTATACCGTCTACATACTAATTAGTCTATATAACCTTATAAATGGCGGTTTTTGCTGTATTTTTTGACGTCTGCGTACGTTTCAGATGACAATTTCGTACTGGGATTTGAAAATTTTTCTTGTGAAATAATAACCCCCCCCCTCGAAATACCCCCCCCCCCTCGTTTAACCCCCCCCCCCCTCTCGGGACCACTATGAAACAATCACCCCCCGGGGGGTATTTCGAGGAAATACGGTAAATACATTTATCGATTTTCGAAAAAGTACCTGTACTCGCCTCATGATTGCATAGCATCGTTTCTAATAATCGTTTGCGTTTTTCCTAACACTGGTATGCATTGAATTTCTTGCCATCATTATCACAGGTTTTCAGGGGTGCAGAGTAGTGATGGAAAAGCGCCAGAAAAAAGGGCGCCAGGCGCCAATGGCGCCATGGCGCCATTCGGAAACTGGGCGCCAAGCGCCAAGGGCGCCACAGAAAAAGGGCGCCAAGCGCCAAGGGCGCCATGGCGCCATTCGGAAAGTGGGCGCCAGGCGCCAAGGGCACCACGGAAAGAGGGCGCCAAGCGCCAAGGGCGCCATGGCGCCAATTGAAAAGAAGGGCCCCAGGCGCCAATGGCGCCAGAATAAAAAAGCGAGTAGAATACCCTGCGTGTGCTAAAAATGCTTCTCCAGCACTGTAGTGCACACATTCACTTCTTTATTCATGTTCTCCAGGATGTAATCAGCAAAAATGAGCAACAAACTTTTGTGCAAAAACCGTACTCACACGTGATATTCAATTCAAACACTTTGAAAATTCTCATTCGACAAAACAATGAATGCACATACGTTTAGATTTTCCAATATATGTTTTCTTGAAGCGGACGACAACGGAATTCCGATAATTTCAATCCGTTGATTTACGAGTTTGCAAGTTCACCGGTCTACATGCTTAGCTTCTGATCCGTTACACGCATCTGATAAAAATTGGATGAAACATATACATCCATTCACACCACTTTGTCTATTTTCCAGTGAATTTTATCATTCACAGACCCGTTTTTTCTTTTTTATTCATTCACGCAGCACTCACCTTGAAACCATGCTGGCGCAATTTTGGCGCCCTTTTAGGGCAGGGCGCCAGGCGCCAAGGGCGCCACGGAGAAAGGGCGCC
Organism: Sphaerolaimus hirsutus; assembly: GCA_964036195.1. NCBI lineage: Eukaryota > Metazoa > Nematoda > Chromadorea > Monhysterida > Sphaerolaimidae > Sphaerolaimus > Sphaerolaimus hirsutus. Next base: position 24,552,750 of record OZ038454.1, on the reverse strand, counting down.
AAGCGCCAAGGGCGCCATGGCGCCTTTCAGAAAGTGGGCGCCAGGCGCCAAGGGCGCCACAGAAAAAGGGCGCCAAGCGCCAATGGCGCCATGGCGCGGCGCCCTTTGGCGCCCTCAAATGGCGCCAGCGCCATGGCGCCATTCCATCACTAGTGCAGAGCACTACGATAGCAGCCAGAAAAAAGTTTATTTTTTTGCAGCTAAAGACATTCACATAACGTTTTGTGCCCATAGCATAAAGTACGCGCAAAATGTGTTGTATTCACTCGAATTACCATTCGTTATTGCCACAAAAACTGGGGATGACACCTGGCGAAATACTATGTCCGGCGTCATTGGGGAGGTAAAAACTTGTGACAATGCTGTGAAATTCGGAAATGAAATCACTGAATTTCAGTATGCACATGGAATAGATAGGCATCTTATCACTTACCATTTTGCACTAAAAACATTTTTTCGAAAAAGTGCTTTCATTAACAACAGTACTGTCGATAAAAGTTCATACAACAAACATACAGGGGCTCCCCAATAAAATTACGCAGTGGGTACTATTCGGCATCCTGTTGGGGACAAACAGCGAAATGTGACTTTGGTTCCGCCGCCCGGCTGCGAAGTTTAGAAAATGCATTTTTTTCGATATGACAAGTATCAAAATTAAACTCGAGTGGCTTTTTGCTATACAAGTTGTGGCTATGAAAGTCCACCTATAATATGCGCCGGATCAAATTCATGGCATCAAAGCAATGTGCCCTAGTTCAACTTTACTGCGAAAATTGTATTGGATAACACCATATTTAACTATTATTATGAATCTATCCAATGGATGTCTACTTTTGAACATAAGTATTATCTATGTCTAACAAGCACAAAATTGTATAGCAATAACTCACTCAAGTTTGACAAATCCCACATCTCCATACTGTACAAGTAAACCAACCAGTTGCTCAACTTCCCCTTCAGGGGGGCCCAGACCATTACCCAGATCACCCTCTCCAGGGTATAAAGGAAACCCATCGGGTCCTAGTTCAGGGTATTCACCTTCTGGGTATTCACCTTCTGGGTATTCACCTTCTGGGAATTCACCTTCATCTGGACCTCCATCAGGGCCAGCTACGGGGGGGGGGGGGGGGGTTGGTGTGAATTTCAGTTGGGTGACTGAATGAATTTGATGGGAAAACTGTTCTGTATGGTTGTGCACAGCAGAGAATGTAATGCCCTATTGCCCATGTGGAATTTACCCTGTAAAAGTTCATGTGTCGTGTAAGACCCTGGAAGGTGTCATGTGTATTCAAATTTTATCGTGTAATATCCAAATCTTGTCTTCCATTTGGACATATAATTTGGATACAAAAACATAAAATTCGGCTACCATAGAACAAGATTTGGATACACATGACGCTTTACAGAGTCTTTTACATGACACATGACATTTTACAGGGTCTTTTACAGGGTCTGGAACTGCCCAAATGTCTGCTAACTCACAACTACTGGGTATCAATTTCATGTCAACGCAGAGACAAAAACTCACCCGAATCACCACCTTCACCAGTAAACAAGCCGGGATCATCAGCCATGTAGGACACCTGAAAGAAACTTCTGTTAATTTCACAAACTTCAAAATTAAAAAAACAAAAACATTTTTCAAATTTTTTAAAAAAACTACACCAACCTGCTCCCTGGTATGCACGGGTACATGGTTCCTAATATTCTGATCTAACTCCCCGAATCTCTCCACCCCCACTTCCTCCCAAGTGGCCACTCTGATCAGTTTGTACGACTGCGCCGGGACCGCGTTCAATCGTTCGATGGACAGGGTTTTGATAGTCTCGGCGGGCATCCGCAGCATGGTGCGGTCGGTGAACACTGAGGGGGGGTTGGGGGTTGGGGGTTGGGTTTGGGGGTTGGGGGTTGGGGTTGGGGGTTGGGGTGAGCGGAATATTGTGAAGTTTGGATGGTTTGTGGAAAGTGATGGCCGATGGCCCAATGGAGATGCAGTGAAAATCGCATCGATGCCGTTTTTTAGTGCTAGCTTCATTGCCTGACTACAAAAGCGACTGCACAATGCAGGGGTTCCTTTTAAAAATCAGGTACACAACTGGAGTTCAAAGAATTTATCGTATCAGATATCGAATTCCAAATGTTGATTATTCTTTAATATTTATCGAATGTCGAATATCGATATCAAATAATTAGAAAAAAAGTCGAATATAGATATCAAAAAATCTGAAAAAATCGAATATTAATATCGAGAGTACATATCCTATCGATATTGAATATCGAGTTACAGAAAAAAAATATCGATATCGAAAAGTCATATGGTTAGAACCCTATACACAACTCCCCCCAAAAATCAAAACCCAACACAAAAACCCACTCACACTCAAACATGCTCACATCCAAAGTCTCCAAAGACTCCACACTGAACAAGGCCACAGTAGCTGGATTCATAGCTTGCATCTGGTCCCTGTCCAAAATGGCCACAGTTTGAGGTGGCATGGCGCGCCACACGTCGCTGTGCAGACACTCCACTGTGGATGGAGACATTATGGGGAGGACGTCTTGCCAGGGGATTCGCTCGATCAGCTGGGGGTTGGGTGATTTTAGGTTAATGGGTAGTGGGTGCCACCCACTGGGTGGGTCCTATTGGGTTAACTGTTAAACTAAGTGCTGTTGCACCAAGGTTGCACAATCACAGCAAAAACAGTGCTTTTGGTCTGCCGTGATCTGCAGTCAAGTGTCTTCACGAGATACTTCACAAAATTTCCAAGCATTTCAAATGTAAATAATTTAGTAAGGAAATCTGTGCAGTGTTTGTGGAGTGCATGTCAGGCGTTTTCAGGCGTGATCGATCGCTTCACACCACTTCAGTGCACTCAGGAGCACTTTACTTTTGAAAAAACAGGGTTGTTAAAATACCTTTTCCATCCCTAGACATATTTATCATCTGCAAATTTTTGATAAGTATTAACTAACATCTGGTGGGAACTGATTTACTTGATAACATTTGATTGTGCGACCAACTCTTTTCCATGAAACATACTTCCACTGCTCCTTGTTGAGTGCATTGAGTGCATCCTGGTGTAAAATCGTCGAATATTTGTAAATCATTCACATCAAATTCACTTTAGCACTTAAAAAGTGCCAGTCAAGTGTCAAATTTGTCACAACACAATGGCTCCAAGTAAAGGCAAAGCTAACTCCCTCGATTAATTTTCTATTAGAACTAGTGATGTAAAAGTGCCATGGCGCTGGCGCCAAAGCAAAAAGCGCCATGGCGCTCAATTACTATTATCATTATTTTAGAACTCCAAAATTTTTCAATACATTTTTGAACAAAGAGATGACATTCTGTGATATTTTACTTGTTTGTCTACACTTGTCCTAAACAAACATAGGTATGTGAACGTTCCCAAATTTTCAGGCGCCCCCCAGTAGCAATCGGTTAACAGACAAAGCTTGCACTCGCACTCAGTGTGCTTTCATTCTTCCTTCAGCGGAAATATGCAACTTTATTGTAAATTTGTCACTTGACGACGTCACTTGACACTTTCTCAAACTCACGTGCACTTTCACCCCGTTTGTCTCCTCAATCGCGCCGATAATCACAAACATAACAGCCCGTTCTTTCGCCATCAAATAGGCATCATAATCTTTGCCTCGGCCGACAGCCCTGGCAAAGTCTTCACCTAGATCGACGAGTCTGTCGATTGGCAACAATTGACCTACTCCGGCATCACGCAGTTTTTTTGGCCCGGCGCCAAGGAGCTGTTCGTTGGTTGCGAATTTCCAATATTCTCTGCAATGTGGGGATTTTATCTATTAACGTATACCTCGAATAAGACGCCCCTCGAAAAACTCCTTCCCCTTGAATAACTCCGCCATCAATGACTCTGACGAAAAAACTTCTCCCTTCGAATAACCCCCCCCCCTTGAATAACTCCCCCTTCCCTCTGGGTGAAAAATATGCTAGAAAATTTACAAAAATGTTCAATGAAAATAAATACAAAGGAATGTTAACGTATGGCAGTGACAATTGATACTTACATAACGTGTATGCACTGTAAACACGTATTTGTGTTGTTGTTTAACTGTTAAATACTTGGAATAAACCCATGATATTTTACCATCACTATTAACTACAAAACTAACGAATTAATCAAGTGCAGATGTCCAGCGGGTATATTCTTCATTCCATCCTTTGTAATCCCCCTGAATTGTTCTTCAGTCATACCGGCCATCACAGATTTCGGAATTCCATCCCACGCGGGTTTGCTAATTTTGCTAATTTGCTCGCCACTCATTTTTGGGAAGAATTTCCTCCATTGGATGTTTTTCGATTGGTCCGCTGTTATTGCGTACCAGGGAGCAGTCCCAGACCCTGTAAAATGCCCTGTAAAATGTAAAATGTCATGCAAAGTGACAAAAGTCATGTAAAATGGTAAACGTACGTTTGCCATTTTACCGGGCATTTTACATGACTTTTGACACTTTGCATTACATTTGACATTTTACAGGGCATTTACACGGTTTGGGACTGTCACCAGGTGTCTTGTGATAAACTAGTCATTGTTTCGTAGGACATCCATTTGAAACCGTATGGGGGTACTGCGTTTACAGTCTCGTATTCCATAGAATTCCAGTCGGCTCTGTTCATTATTCTTCCCCATCGAACCTTTGAGATCTGCTGTTTTCTGTGTAAAAAATGTACCTACTTTTTAATTTGGGAATGAATTAATTTCAGAACTGCTGTTCTTTATGTCCACATTTTGGCACGGCGCCAGAAGCGATTTGCACATGAATGAAATCATTTTACAAGGAAAAAAAATTGAATAAATTGTTGCCAAATATCAATGGCATGTGTTTTGAAGATAGGTGTACGTAATGTAAATATGTTTCATGAGTAATACATTTTTACACATCTATCATCGTACAGAAAAATGTAAACAAGCTAACGTCATTGACTGGAAGATCTCTGGTCGCGTGCGCGAAAATTGGTCGTATTGGAATCCGCTGAAACTTTCGGCTTGAATGTATTCTAATTGTTCCACCTTCATCACCTGTATTCAGACGTGAAATATGGGCAGATACATTACATATTTACATATAAGCTAACCGATACATATATAGCACACTGGATAACATCAATACCATTAGAGCGGCGTTCACATGGTTTTGGTGTGAACATGACGTTCAAGTTGAGAAAACTGATTAAATTCACAGTATTTATACCGTATTTTCTAGAATAATTCCACCACTCGAATAATTCCGCCTCCTTTGAATAATTCCCCCTGTTAGACGAGTGTTGTAAAAAAAATTTTCCCACTTGAATAATTCATCCTTGGATTTTTCCCACTTCAAAAAACTCTGACGAAAAAATAATTCCCAGGGGGAATTATTCAAGCAAATACGTTACACACACTTTCCTGAACCCCCCCCCCCCCCTTAAAAATACCATAGTAATCTAACCTGCCACAAATCAGGCGGCAAAGCGCCCAGCCCCTCGGGACTCAAATCCCTAAACGCATCCGCGGGTATGTGCTCGTATGTGCGTACAGAGATGGCGCGCAGCACTTCCGGCTCGGCGGTGGAGAACACGTTGTGCCAGTTGATTTGCTGTTTGGAGACGATTGACAAGTGGATAAGTGACAAGTGATGAGACAAGTGTAGGGTCCAAACGGGATCCCGATCCCGAATGCCGATAATTTACAAACGGGATTCGGCGGTCCCGATCCCGATCCCAAACGCTAATTACGATCGCGATCCCGAAATTTGAACATCCCAATCCCGATTCCGGTCCCGAAAATTTTCAAATCCCGATCCCGGAAAATTTACAGCAAAACATAAAAAACCTGAAAGAAACATACATAAGTATTTTCTTAGACATAACTATTTGTTACCAATTTATAACCTAACTATATCTGAACGTGTCCAACCAAACTTGCACAACAAATAGCACGTCACTCAAGTTTATTATCAAATCCACCCTCCCAGTCACTCACCCCCCTCTAAACCACGCCCACAACCCCCGCTCACCCGTATGACCTCCGGACTGAGTTGGTCGGTGAAGGCGCCCACCTGCCTGGGGTCCGCCTCGGCGAACACCTTCTCCCACATGAGCAGGGCGATCTTGGTGCCCGCCCCGGCCTGCCGCTTGCGCCGACGTGAGGCGCCTGGGGTCAGATCCAATTGGATGGTGGGGTGATAGGAACTGGAGTGGGCGCCGGACTTCGAAACACAGCTTTCCAGTGGACACAATGAATTGTCGGAAAAATGGCATTGCAATGTAAAAAAACTCGCTCCCAAATTCAGCTCGCTCAGGCACCAAGCTCCCAGGACATCTAAAAAATTTTCTTCCAGCACATCTAAACTCACAGCGCACCTATGCAGTATGCACCCAATGCAGGTTGCAGACTACCGTATTTCCTCAAATTACCCCCCGGGGGTTTATTTTTTCAGAGTGAAAATTTTGAGAGAAAAACGTGAAAAATGCAACAATAACCACCATTTATAAGTTTTTACAGCCTTATATAAGGATGTAGATGGTATAAACGATGTTCTAACGTATCACAGTAAGTGTTTTGAATGTCTGTTATGCATTTCCCGGACCACAAATTCATAGTGCCCATTTTGAGGGGGGTATTTCGAGGGGGGGGGGTATTTCGAGGAAATACGGTATGTACATTTTATGCACTGAGCCACACTGCCATAAAAAACCATCTTCGACAATACCAATCAACTACCGTAAACGAGTCAAGTAAAAAGTTTTATCAAGTGTCAAGTGTCAAACAACCAAACGACAACCCACCAGCGAGTACATTGATCATCTCCGGACCCAAACCGTTGGCCTGGTGCCAGCCCATGCCCTGGTACACCTCTGGACTGAGCACCTGCATGTGCTCGACGGTGAGCGAGCGCAGCACGGGCGTGCTGAAGCCGTTGAACGTCTCCGACGACATTCCTCTGGGATGGGGGGGATTTGAATTTGGTGGGAAATACTTTCCTTTCACGGTTTGCTATAGAGAACGGTGCGCACGCGAATGAAAACTCAATTGCTGTTTTTGGAAACATTTGGAAAATTATTTGTTTTTGTTTTTTGTTTTTATACGTGTCCAGACCGGATTTACAGCTCAGCAGGATACGAATTCAACCGTTTCTCGTGGTGCAACGCCCATACCCAGTAAAATGTCAAATGTCATGCAAAGAGTTAAACATGCCTTGTAAAATACCTTGTGCCTTGTAAAATGGCACACAAGTTTGCCATTTTACAAGGCATTTGACATTTTACAGGGCACAAGCAGTGGCACCTCACCTAGCAGTAGGTAATCTCACCTAAACGCCTCGACTGGAATAGATTGCACAGTCCTCGGCGACAATCCAGACATGGCCTCCGGACTGGCGCTGGCCAAAATGTCGTTCCACGGCAATAACTCCAATTGACCTGGGTGCAAATTCAATTGGAACGTGATGTGCACGTTAGGACGGGGCAGGCCTGATACGCACATCTGCCCGTTACGCACATTTGCCCGTTTTTTTCACTTGAAACTTTTTCAAGTGATTTTCAGATATGAGTGAAGTGAAAAAAAGTTCACTAATGTCATTGCGCAGCGTTTTTCACTTCACTCATATCTGAAAATCACTTAAAAAAGTGTCAAGTGAAAAAACGGGCAAATGTGCGTAACGGGCAGATGTGCGTATCAGTGCACCCCCGTTAGGACGTCCGACATGCGAGCAAGTTTGTCAAAATTCTCGCTTATTGCCGTATTTCTTCTGATAGAAGTGCGCCGTTCTATTTTCTTCGTGAACATTTTTACACGCCGTACTATTGAAGGCGCCGATCAATTGGAGGGTGTCATTCTATTGTTTTCGTGAGCAAGCCAAAACCGGCCGCTGTATTGGAGGTGCCCTTCTATTGCAGGTATGCCGTTCTATTAGAAGAAATACGGTAACTTAGCAACGCATAGGTACTGGCGCGTCTGGCGCCCTACCCAAACCTTACACACAAAATGAACTTGTCACCTGGACTCATGGAATTGTACGCGCTGCCGTCCAAATCTGGGGCGATCTCGTTCCAGTCCATGCTTTTCAGGTCGTTGCTGGACGACTGGGCGAGCAAATCTCTTGCGGTCGACTGCAGGAAACGGTGCCGCCGCCACCAGTACTCGTCCCCGTTCAGAGATTCGCGAGCCCTGGAGTTCGGGGGGGGGGGTTGAGTTGAGGTACCGTATTTCTTCGAAATACCCCCCTCCAAATGGACACTATAAATTTATTAGCCCCCCTCGAAATACCCGCCCCCCTTCGTTTAACACCCCTCAAAATTCTCACTCTGAAACAATCACTCCCAAGGCATTTAGAGAAAATACGGTGGGCACTTTAGGATGGAATTTAGTTTTTATTTGACTAGAATTTTATTTTTTTACGTGACTTTTGACGAAGTTGATTTTTTATTACACAGAAGACTTTTCAATAGATAAAAACATGATTTGGTGTAGTGGTGGAAAAGCGCTAGAAAAAACGGCGCCATGGCGCCATTCAGAAACAGGGCACCAGGCGCCAAGAGCGCCACAGGAAAAGGACGCCTAGCGCCAATGACGCCCTTTATCGCCTGCAAATGGCGCCAGCACCATGACGCCAGCAACCACCTGCCCCTATAACAAACACGATGCCAAACAAACATAGGTATTCGAAAAATAATTATAAGACAAAGAAAACTTTATAATTCCAATATTCCACTGTTTAACCCCCCCCCCCACACTCACTGTGTAGAGAACCGATGCGCAGCGGAGCCGGGCATGTCCAACAGGAACTTCTCGTGGATCGGATGCGCGGCGGGTTCGGGCTTCCAGGTGTTAGAGTCGGCGCGCATGTGCTTGGCTACCTCTGCCTGCCCGATTATGGCGTCGTGCAGTTTCTCTCCCGCTGGGCGGGTCTTTGAGGGGGGGGGGGGTGGTGAAAATTTTTGATAACCCTGATAATTTTTGAATTTCCGAATCTTCTTAAAAATTCCCTAAAATTAAATTAAATTATGGTGTCTTCTTCATGGTAAAAAAGATTCATTTAGGTAGTCTGCCATTATCAGGGTTGGAGAAATTTAAGAAAAACATAAAAATAAAATGGAAAATTGAAAAATAAAATAAAATGACAAATAAATTAAATGACGTAAAAATAAGTAAATTTTTTTTGAATATTTGTAAAATTAAAGTGAAATTGTGTAACAATTCTATTTTTTTTATAAAAAACCTCTAAAATGGTTTCATTTTTTATTAATAACATTCCGGCGAAAAAAAAAAGAAAATGAAAGTCCTTAACTTATAAAACTTATAACCCCCCCCCCCCTAACCTGACTGGACAGCGGCGGCACATCCGCAATTGTCGGCGGCCGGATGGGCGGCAGCGACGGCAGCGCCGCCTCGATCTCCTGCAGTCGCGGCTTGTCGACGCGCGACAAAAACGGCCGGCCCAGGTACTCGTATGTCTTTTGACTGATTTGATAGACTACTGATGATTTTAATTGAGAAAATCGGCGCGGCCCTAGTTGCCGCCAGGAGTTGACCTGGAGATGTTGCGAAATTTTGTTATTATACCTAGCCCTTTTTTCGCATTTTCTTCAAAACTATTGCAATTGAAAATTAGAACCTCGTCTTAGATCGCAAATTCACAGACACTCACGGAGACATATTTGAAGTTTTCCACGGGCACTTTATTCAAACTTTCCACTGGCACCTCGCCAAAAGTGGCCGGGGACATGCCGCCGATCAGCTGCGGAGTGGCACTTTCCCACGCAGATGGGGGCATCGCCTGCGGCCGGAATTTCGATGATTGAATGAATTCAAATTGAAATTACGAATAAGCTTGGGGGCAGTCCCAACCCAAGCCCTGCGTAAAATGTCATGTAAAATGTCAAGTAAAAAAATGGAAAGATTTTATTACTGAACTTTGCATGACCATTGAGATTTTACTTTGTATGCATTTGAGATGACAAGTGACACTTTGCATGACATTTTACATGCCATTTTACACTTTCTTCCCTTGCGTTGTGTACGGGGGGGAGGTGCGGTTTACACGAAGAAACTGTCGTGCTACCTTGACAACTGGGGCGGTCATGAGCCTGGCCATCTCGGGGGTGATGTGCGGCATGACCTTGTCCCAGGGCATTTTCTCCGCCGTGGAGGGCGTCAGGGCGGCCATGCCCTCGGGCGTCATGCCCTTCATCACCAGGTCCCAGTTGAGCGAGTGCAGCTCGCTGCGAGACATGTGCTGCGACGGGGGTGGGGGGTTGAGAAGGGTTTTGGTTTGGAGTTTGGGGTCTAGGGTCTAGGGTAGGGGTAACGATGGCAAACTAAATATATGGAAAAACGTGTTTGAATTTTTGGAACAGTGTTTTTCTAAAATGACGTTTCGAATTGTTTTCTGAAAATTTTTTTTTCGAAGTCCAAAAAACTCGAAAATTCAAAAACGTTTTCGAATTTTCGTTTGCCATCGTTAGGTGAGGAATGGGGGTGTTGGAACCCTGAGGAAAAATCCTGGGATTGAACGTTACTCCTGCCAGGAGTTTATCGAAATTTGTGATTTGAAATTGATAATCTTTCTAGTTAAAAATGCAGATTGGATTGGAGGAATCTTCACTGGGTTGGGTCTGGGCGGTATGAAGACGTGTTGCAGATCGGGATCGAGACTGACATTTTCGTTTTTCAGTCTAAGTTTTGACAATCAAAATAAGAGTTTCATCACGCGGAATCGGGCTGTTTTTTGCACCCTAATGCTGCGATTACAGCTCGGGCGTAAAATTGACCGGGCGTAAAATTGATTTTGGGCGTAAAATTAATTACAGATGAATGGATTAAGATACGGCATTGTTATTTCAGTCAAAGAAAGCTTAGATGCGGACATTTCTTGTGTCCAAACTTCATGAGTTTATTTTAATCGTACTGGGAGTTATGAATTTTAGCACAATTTTGTCAATTATGCGCTGTAAGTGGCGTAAAATTAGGGCGTAAAATAAAAAAATTTTGTGCCAAAATTCATAACTTCTAGTGCAATTAAAATAAACTGATGAGCTTTGGACACAAGCAACATCTGCATGTGCGCTTTCTTTGACTGAAATTACAATGCCATATCTGTATCCATTCACCTGTAATTAATTTTACGCCCAAAAATCAATTTTACGCTGGTCAATTTTACGCCCGAGCTGTAATCGCAGCATAAGAGCAAAAACTAATCGACAACAACGACAAAAACAGCTTAAAATATTGCACATTTGTCTCCACAAACCGAGAGTAGTCTGGCTGTCTCCACGGATGTCTGCGCTGTTTTCTTGTCGTACATCGCCCGCGTTACCGAGGGGTTGCTCAGCGGACGCGCATCCCTGCGAAGAAATAAATGCTACTTTTTAAATAGGGCCCACACACGCTAGTTGACATTGACACCAAATGTCAACTGGTGCCGATCCGAATTCAAAGCTTGCTCACGAGCCGACTATCGGCGTTCAAACGCAAGCTTTGAATTGGGATTAGCATTCGAAAAATAACCCGTGATTTATATTTTCAAAAATCACAATAAATATAAATAACCCGTGATTTATATATATTTATATTTTTTTCAAATTCTGAGTGATATATTTATATATATTTTTCAAATTCAAAAAAAAATCACTGCGAAAATCACTCATACTAGATACATTGTGGTGCAAGTATTGCGCTTCATGACTAAAACATGTAATCTGTTCAAGAGAATTTTGAATTTTGCAAGAGAATTTTCTCCTGAAAATCTCTCATCTGCTCATGTAGAGCATTATTGGGTTAAAATAGTGTTTGAAGCAGGTAAATATTGTGCCTACACACACTAGTTTTCACCATGACTTTTTGAAAACTGAAATGGCCAAAAATGGTGACATGTCACCATCCAGTTTTCCACAATAGAATGCTGTAGATGTTGTTTTCACATATAGCGTGAATTTCAGTGGGTTTTTTTTTCACTAGTTTGCCACTGTGTTTACCTAATGTGAAAACTCAAATGATGACAAATGGTGATACCACCATCACTTTGTCTTCATTATGTGTGTGACAAAGAGTTTAACCCCCCTCAAAATTCTCACTCTGAAAAATAAATCCCCTGGGGGTATTTCAAGGAAATATGTTAAGTGAATTCACACTAAACTTCCTTGGCATACCTGGCACTGCTGCAAGTACTAAGCACCTATTTAGTCAAACATCACTGCCACAACCAGGCACTTTAGGTTAACTGCAACATGTTTGCAGTGCAAAATGTTTTAGAAGTTGTCATTGAGGTTGTAGGTTGAATTTTCCCGTTGTGATATTTGCATGATATTTTCACTTGTCAATATTGTATGAAATGAATACTGCTTGTGAAACAATAATAAATAGATTGTGGGATGTTCAAGTACATTTTTGTGCTTGCAAATGGTAAATTAAGCCCGCAATAGCCCACAATTTTGCTTGTAATTGAAATAAACCACAAGTGATTTTTTGTGATTTTTTTTGAGCTTAGAGTTATTTTTTCAGTGATTTAATTATATTTTTTGAAGGCCTTGAGTGATTTATATATATTTATATTTTTTCCAAGTTTTGGGTGATATATTTATATATATTTTCCAAACAATTGGTGATTTTTTTGAATGCTAATTGGGATCGGAACCAGTTGACATTTGGTGTCGATGTCAACTAGCGTGTGTGGGGCCATACTTGCGAAATGAGTTACTGGGTTCGCAATAGGTGTGCCCACCAATTTGACTCATTTGACAATGGAAAATCTGTGAGTTTTCTGCATCGGGCGGCAACAATTGGCTATTCAGTGGCCGGATTTTTCTACGTGCTGGATACCTCGAACTACCCCCTTATTTCCTCGATCTACCCCCAGGCCTGAGCGAGCTTATGAAAAAATAAACCCCCTCGGAATACGCTCCCTCGAAATACCCCTTAAAATTCGCTCCCTGAACTAATACCCCCTGGCGGTATTTAGAGGAAATCGGTAACCAAACTCGAATGGTAAATTCAGAATGGACAAATTTGGATGAAGATTCTCCCAAAAACGCACTCTGGAATCCTGGCAATGGAATCGGCCGGCACGGCCTCAACCAACTCGCTATCCAATCTGGTCACCGTGGACACGTGCATGCCTTCCATGATGCTCGTGATCATGTCCACGTCGGCCAGGGGACACTTCCAGAGCATGCAAAGTGCCCTGTAAAGTGTCGAGTGTCATGTAAAGTGTCAAAAGTGCCCTGGAAAAAAGCAAACGTATTTTACACGACTTTTGACACTGCATGATATTTGATATATGTCACGCAAGTTTGCCATTTTCCAGGGCATTTTCCATGACTTTTGACACTTTACATGACACTTAACACTTTACATGGCACTTTACAGGCTCTGAAAGTGTCACCAGCGCGAGCGGCTCCGGGTCGGGTCCGTCGCGCCCCCCGCAGACGCCCGTCGGCCCGCCGGCTATATTGCCGCACGCGTTCTCCCCGCTGAACTCATTGGAGCCGAGTCTTTCGGGCGAGCCGAATTCGCCTGATGCCGATTCCTCCGAGGCGCACAGGCACTGACGGGTTAAGTGGTAAGTGGTAAGTGGTAAGTGGTGAGGTTTAAGTGGCCCAAGTCGAGTGACGTGGATATTTGTCGATTAGGTAAATTGTTTATTTCCGGCGATCAAAGAATAGCCACTGTGAATAAGTTTCACTAGAAGAATGATAGGTCGACATTCCGGACTACTTACCTAATGACTATAGGTAGGTCCTATCCCCAATATGAACCCAAAATAAGCCTAGTTTGCCTCAGGCTGAAAAAGTCAAATAAATTAAAATTTCCAAAATCCAATCCAGTGTGAACCCTAGTCTGACACTCAAAAAAGCCCCGCCTTTCTAGAAAACTGAAAAAACTCACCGTGCCCACAAGCAGATAGCTTGCCAGTAATAAGTATAGCAAAGACATGGCTACCTGAAAATGGGGCGGGCAACGATATCACTTTTTCAGTGATCAAAAGATAACTACAGTATGTCCTCGAATAAGTCCCCCTGCAATCAGCTGTTTCTGGCTTCATTTAAGTGCAAAAAAAAACATAAAATTTTGTTTCTCGCTTGAATAACTTCCCTATCGAAATCCTATCCTACAACGAAAGCAATAACCCCCTGGGGACTTATTCAGTAAAATACGGTAGTAAACAAAAACTTTGTGAGATTCACGCGAGCATTCGCCAACTCGTTCACCTGAGACGGCACAAAATCTGCCGCGTACAAAACAGACGGGCGGCGACAACTTGTGACGTTCATTAGCGCCTAAAACAAAAAGTGCCCGTCGCGCGCAACATATTACACCGCCGGATGATGCGCGCGACTGCGGCCGGGCAAGAAAATTAATTAGCCCGACAAGTTTGTCGGGCAGCCCGATTCATTGGGTGGGAATCTATTTCATATGTCGATTTGATAAGGTACACTCGGCAGACATGATACTCTACAAACAGATATGATTTATGTCTTCGGCTGGCAGACGGCCAACTGAAAACTTATGAATTAACATTTCGCAAAAAAAGAAAAAAAAGAAAAGAAACGCTAAACACCTGAATTGACGAACGTGATGACGTCATGATGGAGTGTTTCCTTCGGAAATATGTACGGTGTAATGTCATCCGAGTATACGATCAGTCGCCAGTCCGGAACCGTGTAAAATATAAAGTCTGTGAAAATTGTAGAATACAATGTAAATTTAGGAAAAATTTGTGAAATGTCGTGGAAAATGCCCTTTAAAACGCAAAAAAAAATTTACCGGGCACTTCACATTTTCCAGTACACTCGACGAATTGTGTGAAATTTCCAGTGTGTCTGATAATATCAGTAAAAGCGCATTACAAACAGTCGGGCTGCCAAAAAATACCGGTCGGGCTAATTAAGCTAATTACCTCTGGCAACCCCTTGTATCGACATATTTATGTTCTTGGCCGTAAATGTGCTTTCATCAGTGATGTATTCAATAGCGCCACAGACAATAACGCCATAAAACTTTGTCTGTTAAATATCCTGCATTTGAAGTTGGGCCAATCCAACCTGTAATAACATTGGAGCCATAGAAATTTAACTTCACTTGGCTGGGCATTTGAAACTTAATCAAAAAATTTGTCACTTCACACGGTCACTTCGCAAGGTCCGATCGCATAGTTACTAAGAACTAAATATTTACCTGTTTCTCAAAATGGCGCCAGCGCCATTAATATTGGCGCAATTCTCACAACTAGCCACCACCCACGACGGTAAAAAATTTGTCTTTTCATTTATTGTATTTACTCATGCACTTTGCTGAAACTGTGTACGCTGCGTCATTTCACTGTGAATCGAACAGTCTGAAATATGCACAGGGAAGACTTTTGCATTGAAATGTGATTTAATTTCTTTCAAATTGTGCTGCTTACCGGCAGCACATTTGCTCAACGTTGAAGCTTATACCGTATTTCCTCGAAATACCCCCCTCGTTTGACCCCCCCCCTCGAAATACACCCCCCTCGAAATACCCCCCCCCCCTCGAAACCCCCCCCCCCCAGATTGAGTGTAAAGAGAACGTACATGACAAATACTGCAGTTTGTGTTCTGCGTAGTGCAGAACACAGGTTAAAACAATGTCGGAATCACGTTAGAACAGTGTTTATACCATCTACGTACTACTATTAGTTTACAGGAGTCTTTACATGTCAGTTATTGATGCATTTTTCTACCCCAGTGTACATCACAGGATTTTGTACTAGGATTTGAAAAAATTTCTGGCGAAATAATAACCCCCCCTCGAAATACCCCCCCTCGTTTAACCCCCCCTCTCGGGACCACTATGAAACGATCACCCCCCGGGGAGTATTTCGAGGAAATACGGTATACTGATCATAGTGAATGCCTAACAAAGAGTGTTACCGTCTAAAGTCACAGAAAAATTGTGCACAAAACTGAGAACTGACCAAACTGACAGCAATGTGGTGGGTGGGAAAAATAAACTTTATTGTGTTTTATTCAGATGGGTTATGGTACACTTCATTGTAATTTACGCGGCTAGTAGACTTTTTTGCAGTACTAGGTAACTATTTATCGGGTTTTCCAATGCAAAAAATGCCGATAAAGAAAGATGTGCTATTTATAGATGTAAACCACACATGTAAGTTGAAGTGAAACGTGAAATTGAATTTTTTCTTTGAACTCTTTCTGAATATATTCTCAAAAAGCATTTGTTCAATCGGTAATCGGCAATAAATGATACATTTATAATGTATAAATCAAATTGAATACTGAAATGGTAAAATTAAATGACTGCATAAATGAAATTGAAATGAAATCAATTCTCCCATTTATCCGGGGATCATAATGAAATAACTTGCATTAATCATTGCAAGAGATCTCAAACTTAATTAACACAACGTAAAAAACGTTCCGAAAATATTAGTGGTAATTAAACGAAATTATGTACATTTTAAGATACATACCTATTTACGTTGACTACATTTATACCTACAATATAAATACCGTAAATCCTCGAATCAGTCCCCGGAGGAGTTATTTTTTCGTCAGAATATTTTGAGAGGGAGTTAATCGAGGGGGAGATATTCGAGGGGTGAGTTGTTTTTTCGTCACAATATTCAGTACATAAGTAAATACGTACGTCGCCGCTTTTGGTAGAACATTCTTTTGTGTTTACGCATACGCTGCACTGCCTTTGCATTCGATGGATCTGACTATGGTTTTTTTGGTCTATCTGGCTTCATCGAAATGGTTTTAATGTGACATGACTTATTTGCATCGATCATAGGGGGAGTTATTCGAGGGGGTGTTATTTTTTCCTAACGCTCACAAGAGGGGGGGTTATTCGAGGGGGGAGTTGTTCGAGAGGGGGACTTATTCGAGGATTTACTGTATGTATGTATTACATAAATATATACACAGTGCTATTATAAACAATAATTATCATTTTGTTAATATAATGAGTTTCTGTAAGAGAAAATAAATACAATCTTTTTTTTTTAAACATAAATACAAATTTGGGTAATAATCGCAAACACAAACAATGAGCATGGATAAAAAATCTAAACCCGGCATCCGTGACTGGTGAATAAAATTATTTTTACCTATCAAATTGCCTATGAGCCGTGGCGCTTTTCTAATCCTTAGAGCCAAGCGCCATTGGCGCCGCAGAAAAATGGCGTCGCGTCAAAATCGCCATGGCGCTTTTTCTTGGAGATGGCGAACAGCGCCAATAGCGCCACAGTAAAATGGCGCCAGCGTCATGGCGCTTTGACACTTCAATAGTGAACATGGAAAATGGAAACTTGCAAGGAAAAATTAAACATGGAAAATGAAAAATACAAAAAGCGGAATAGAAAACTGCAGCTATTGTTCTCTCCTAATTAATACCGTATTACCTCGAATTATCCCCCCCCCCTTGAATTAACCCCCCCTCGAATTAACCCCCCCTCAAAATGGGCTGGGGAAATAATAACCCCCCCCCTCGAAATACCCCCCCCCTTCGGAATGATGTACGTCATGTACATAATAAATGCGTCATGTATGCAATGTACATGATGTATATTACTGTTAATTTGCATTGCAGCTACACATAGACTAGTTTGTGTAGCTATCTACGTTTTTATGTCCAAATATATCCTGTTTGGACACATTTATTACCTGTTTTGGGTATGCAACTGCCTACTATTTACTACGATCCTTACGAAAATTTCTGACGAAATAATAAAACCCCCCCCCTCGAATAAACCCCCCCTCGAATTAACCCCCCCTCAAATTTTGCTGGCGAAATAATAAACCCCCATGGGGGTATTTCGAGGTAATACGGTAAATCACTTAATTTATACATTTATGATTGCAAAGATGTCTAAATATATCCATTTAGTTGAAACAGTGCACGATAAGTTCAGCTTAGAACAAAATTCATTCTATACTATATATTCTTGAATGACTCTACACTCGAAGAAAATGCCTACTCAAAATTGCCCGACAAAATATTTCGTTCCAGGGCAGTTGAAATATCCAAAAACATCAATTCGAGTGACTTTTTGCTCTACAGTGTTGAGCAGTTTGAGCAAATAGGCAAGTGCCGACAAAGATCTTTTTGGTGTAATTTCTGATTGAAAATGGAAAATATGGGTCACCCAGTAGCTCTTAAAATAGGTCGCTTCAAAAAGAAGTAAAACTTTTTCTATAATTACCAATTCAAAATATTTATAACCAATATTCATACACACTTACTTCAAAAATCTAAATTTAAAATTCCATTTGTTTTTCAGTTGAATCACGGAACGTATTATACATAAAGTTTCCTTGGCTCAGTGCCAATTTTGTTCAGGTTGCATTTAATTCATGCGGTGTGCGAAAAGTATGGCAGGTACACTTTATTTGACCGTTTCATTCCAGAAAATTACTAGAAATACTCCTTGGAGTTTATTTTTTCATGGGGAAGTCTATTTTCTCATAATTTCGCTCAGACCTGGGGGTATTTCGAGGGGGGGGGGGGGTCTCGAGGAAATACGGTAAATTTTTACATTTACATATAGGTAATAGCGATAAGTCACTCAACTGTACATTACCAAACAAGCTGCAAAAGTGTGAAGCTGCAAAAAAAGACCAATTATTTACTTGGCACTTTGCCTATCTTTTTCCAGTCTGGTAGCCACGGCTGCGACGAGTGCGGCGCCGCGCCCGCTGCCGTCCTCCGATAACATCAGTTTGAACTGCATGGGTGATTAGGGTAAAGTTGGATTTTTTTTAGGAATGACTTTTTTGGTGAAATCCACAATAAATCATTCATAAGCTAGATGATTCAATTCAATTCAATTGTTTACTCAGCGCAGACTATTCAAGTCAAATGCAAGTAAAAATAACAACATACACCCATCGGCTACCCTTAACAGCTCGGACGTAAAATTCCAGCGTAAAATTCCATCGCAAAATTGATAACATGAAAGTGGATGATGATCACAGTCTGCAATTTTTCAGGGACAATACAGGGGTGGGCATCTTCAGTTACCGCTGGAAAAACGCGATAGCTTGAGCTACAGTTGAGCTATCACAATGAAATTTTAACACAATAGAGTAGACGCCATAGGACACCTATGCTGAAGTTTGCAACCCAAACGGCCACAGTTTGGAGGAGTTGTGGAACACACAGTTTTTAGTGTAATTTTGTGACTTCACCCCCCTTATCTCGGGACTGGGGGACTATTCGAGTAAAAAAAGAATTTGGTAGTAGGCGCGACCACAACATACTCAAAGGGCATCAAAATCGGCCGATGTACGACAGAATGGGACGACACCAACGACCGATGCCCCCCCCCCTCAAATGCCACCCTCGATTTATCCTATGGGTGACGCCAAGTCACAAAATTACACTAAAAACCGTGTGTTCCACAACTCACCCAAAATGTGGCCGTTTGGGTTGCAAACTTCAGAATAGGTGTCCTATGGAGTCTACTCCATTGTGTTAAAATTTCATTCTGATAGCTCAACCGTAGCTCAATCTATCGCATTTTCCCAGCGGTAACTGAAGATGCCCACCCCTGTATTTTTGTCAATACCTTCATTGTAACCACGGGTCATCGTCCACGGTCACTTCTATTTGATTCTGAAAATTCAAAAATTTCGATTTTACGCTGCAATTTTACGCCAGCTGAAGAAAAATCAATTCTACGCTATGTCATTGCATGCAATCACCTGGCGTAGCTGATTTATCGATTGATTTTTCTTCAGCTGGCGTAAAATTGCAGCGTAAAATCGAAATTTTTGAATTTTCGGAATCAAATAGAAGTGACCGTGGACGATGACCCTTGGTCACAATGAAGGTATTGATAAACATATTGTCCATGAAAAATTGCAGACCTGTATCATCATCCACTTTCATGTAATAAATTTTGCGATGGAATTTTACGCTGGAATTTTATGTCCGAGCTGTAATCGCAGCATAACTGCGATCCTAATAGGTGAGATTTGTGACCTCGAGTCTTGGCATCGTGATGCACTAAGATGATGTTAGTGAGATATTTCGTCGCTTTTTTTCACCGATTTCACTGTGAGCAATAAACGATAAAAATACCTTGACGTGTTCGTGTTTCAGCTACTCGATTTTCTCTCCCATGAGCTGTTTGAATGTGGGGTGGAACCTGTACACGCTGCCATCCACCGCCACTGTGGACATAGGCCTGCGTGGAAAGAAATTGTATGACTTCAATTAATTGTGAATTAGAACATTTCTAGAATCTCTAAACTTTCTAAAATTATAGAATTAGAAAACTCAATGTGATCAAAGATGAAAACACTTCATTCAGGCATTCAGCCATCGCTACAGGTCACCCAATTGGTGCTGTAAGCCGCATCAGGCACAAAATATCCTATGCATGGTTCCAAATAGCAATGACACTGTTTGTCCGATGCTAAAACCATTTCACTTCAATCACCACACACACCATCCCAACCCCCCCCCCCCCCTATGGTTCGGAAACCGACCTGACCCAACCCGAACCCGATACCCACACACCTTATGGAAACGAACCCGGATACCCGAACCCGACTCCACCACCCGAACCCGAACCCTACTCCACCACTCGAACCCGAACCCTATTCCCGCCCAATTTTTGGAACCGATACCATATACCCGACCCGAACTTTTTTGTACCCGATACCTAATACCCGAACCCGAAAATTAGAACCCCCCCCCACCCACCGATCCATTCTATTAAGCAACGCAGCAGTAGTAGCGGCGCACAAATGGGCCGCCCGGTTGCTGACGGCCGAGCAGACGTAGGCGATGTTGGCGCAGTCGGCGGGCGCCACCCCCTCGATGCCCAGGTCCTCCAAGATGTCCATGGTGCTGGCGAAGTTCCGCTCTGGTTCCATTAGGTCTCTGGGGGGGGGGGGGGGTGAGTTTGTGAGGCATGTTATTGTGTTACCTATGTCGAGTGAGAAAAATACACTTAAGGAATATGATCAATTTGTTATGTCCAAATTGGAAAAGGCATGTTATTGTGTTAACAAAGCATATATTATGGAATGGGGTGATGCAAACATGCTTGGAAATTTTTATGAATTTATAATCCCCCCCGTTTTGACTTAATTATTGACGTCAGAATGAATTATGACCCCTCAAATGGTCCTCGTAAAAAGACTGATGAAAAATGATTCCCGAGGGGAACTATTAATGCAAATATGGGATATCTGTCATTGCTTGACAGAATAGCATGCACGCACTGCCAAAACTAATTTAATCGTTCTTAGTTCCATCGTTTGACAATTCATTACATGTGCCTAATGTCAATCAATTATCTAGAAAACAACATAGAATCATATAGGTAGAATAAAATGCAGAGTGTGACAAACCTCTCTACCTCTGACACAAATTTGGTGGGGAAAGCTCCTTTCTTGAATAGTACCTCTGCACTTTCTGGACTTTCAAACAGCAGCTCTTTCTTCACAAGCTCTTCCAGAATCGTTCTCACAATTTCACCCAAATACATGCCACTGATCATTTTTTCAAATCTGTTGTAGAAATTGTGTTTAGAACTTTACACAGGATTTTTACAAAAAAAATTTAAAAAACTTACATTTGTTTTCCATGGTTCAACGACAAATCATCCACTTTTCTATCAAAATGTGTGCGCATAAAGTCCAATTTTCCATCGTCACCAAAAGCACCCCACTCTGTGTTTATAATCAAATCTTCCCCCTCGGAAGGGTCCGTTTCACTTTGCATCTTTGGACATCTATGCAGTTTCTCCACATAGCAAGCATTTGTGCCGGTGCCTACGATCATTCCAATGGCACACTGGTTGTCTTCTGCTGCACAGGACATCAGGGTTCCTGGGGGGGGGGGGGTGAATTGTAGAAAAAAGTGTTGGTGAAGGGATGTGACTCCCACTCCCACTGGACATCATAAATGCTATGAAATTTTTCATGAAGTGTCTGCACTCATCATTGTGGAAAACAATTTATGATGTTTTTTTCAAATGCAAAGTTCTATGTACAAACCAAGAAAATTAACATTTCGATTCTAGGCTATGGGCCTTTGGTTCCTTTGGCACTTGGTGGCAAATACTTGACACAATTTGCATGACTGGTCAAGTCACAAAAAGTGACAATTGAAAAAGAACTGTTTTGTGTGACAACAACTCAAGTGACAAGTAATTTTCCACCTAAAAATTCATTCACCACTTGACAACCAGAGCCCAGGGCGGAGATGATGCAGCTAGGTAGGTTTAAAAAGGGTCAAGCAGAAAAAATAATGTTGAATGAACTGAAATTTAGGAAAGACAAGCCCACACTGGAGGACGGTGAACTCGACACACTGACTTTTCAGGGGAAAATGTACATCAAAGACACTTCGTACATGAAAACCATCGCTGATTATCACGCAGAGCAAAAGAAAACAGCATCGGCGTCGACACAGCTGAAGCAGGCGCGCAGCAAATCCAAGAGTACGACGGCGAAATCCACGGGGAAGGAAAGCGAGACTGTGACCAGCTCGGACTCGGAGACAGAGGAAGAGGAGAAAGAAAAGGTGAGAACATGGTTTCAAATAGGCGAGAAGAGTAAGCTGAAGGAGTGGATAGGTCACGCCATGCGCAAGGGAGGGAACAGAGTGGCACAGGCGGTGGCGACTTACGCGCCGGAAGCCATACAGAGAGCCAGATATATGCTTTGGGACGACAGCAGGGGCGGAAACGGTGAATGGGGAGTACTAGTGGAAGTGCCAGGCGAGAAAGTGATGATGGTCAAGGATCTGATGCGGTCGCTGAAGTACAATGAAGGGGACTGGCAGGAGCAACTCGCAAAGGACAACCTGAACTTTCAGAAGAACTGGTATCATCCCAGCTGGACCGAGAAAACGGCAGTTTATTGCCCGTTTGACTCGAGGTTCAGCGGGGACAAGGTGGATACCGGCAGGGACCCGCAGATCAATTTCAAGTACCACATGTACGGCATCCCGTACACGCACTGCCCGCTATCGGTGTGGTTGACCGGGGACAGCACGGCGTGCAATAATTACCGGGGACAACTGACTCAGCGACTGCGGAAATGCGTGCAACACACAGGCAGAACAGCGCACAGACCTAGTCAGGGTGTCCCAATGTGCGTCCATGTATCGCGGCTGCAGGTTGAACGTGATCAAGGGATCCTGGGACATAATGCAATGGGACATGGTCAACGTCGTGGCGATCAAATGTGTGCTGGATTTTTACAACACGGTCTTTCTGGTGGTATGCGATCAACGGACCCACTGGCTGAACGAGTTCGTCGCAAACATCTACACGGCGCTGGCGAAGCTACGGTACTGGCTGGATGACAAAAATGCGGCCAATGTTCCGATCATGGGATGTTTCATGCAGCCGTTCTACCCGGCGCAGCCAGGGTTGGCGACGGACAAAGGGGCACACAGGTCGATCATGGAGATGGGGACAGTGGTGGAGACGGCGCTGAAAACTGTGTGCGAGCGAATCAGGGGGGTGAGTATCGTGACCCCACTGCTGTACATGAAAAGGAACTACTGACCCAGCACGGAGGCAAGAAGCGCAGCGGATCCCAATGTGGTGGGCGCCTTTTCCCAACCGAGGCCGCCGGTGGAAAGCCTGGAGGAGCAATATTTCGGGATGCTGAACACGGACGGGTTGCACCTGAGCCCGTACGGCAACGGCTACATGGCTAGGCTGATGGCGCGTGAGATCGTCCTGTCAATTTGGACAAAGGGAAAGCCGAGCCTCAACTGGTTGGTGACGAAAAGAGGGATTAGAGTGCGCTCTGGCAGTAATGACCTGTATCCAAGAATAGCATTCATCTCTTCTGTAATCGTAAAACTGACAATACGTTCTCGCGCAAATATAGGTACCGCGGTTTTCTCAAACAGTATCAACAATGCACTGTATCGTAGGTATCACGAGAGCGTGGCTCCAGGAAAGGCTCTAAGCGGCCGCATGCCGAGCGAGGCCGAAGTCATTCAAGGAAATCGAAAGATCGCAAAAGTTCTGGCAAGGATCGGGATTCTCGGCGCTCGGGGTCTGATCATGGCGCCCGTGGAAACAGCGGCCGCCGTAGTGGCCGGTCAGAAGCCAGCCATTCGGAGGTGGCCAGTGGTAGCACACGGAGCTACAGAGAACGGTGAGACGGGGGGCAATCAATTGCTGAGTAAATTTCGAAATTCTATGTCCGGATGGGAAGAAGGGAAATGGGTAACTAAATACCTGTCTAAATGGGACTATCTCTGGAAACACAACTTCGACTCTAATGGGTATAACAAATGTAAGGAAGCATGTGAGTGGGGAACAATATGCGCAACATACACATTTACCAGCCTACTAGGATTTTTAGCATACATAGGGCAACTATCTGCTGTGAAATACAAATCCAATCTGATAAACGCTCAGCTACGGCAGCGACGCGCGCGGGCGAGGCGGATACAGAGGTGGAAGTGCGTACGGACGCGGAGACTTTTCCCGAAATCGCGGGGTGGGAGGCGGGCGCAGCCGCCCACACGGCGACTATCGGCGCTAGCTCTTCTAGCAGGCACTGGTGGGTTCACTATGATGTGTATGATGGTAGGATACAATCTCACATTGAATATGCAATCACAAAAACACGTGAACGAGATTAGGCAAATCGGTTTCTTGTTGAGGGGGAACATTAACGTTTTCGCGCAATGCAGAGCGTTGAGGGAGTGGTTCGCATGGCGGGCGCGTATGGTGGCAGTAATTTGGCGCAAAGTTTCTTCTGAAAGGCAGTGGCACGTGGAAATACTTTGTGATATGATTAAAAGCCTAGGAACGTGTCTCTTAAGTCTAGGTGGAACCATGGTGTCTCTCTCCGTAGGGGAACCGATGAGGTCGGAAAAAGGACAAAACAAAAAAGTGAACAGGATAGGGAAACAATCACAATCAAATGAATGTCCGCAAGCAACGGACGTAGAAACAACCACGGGTGAGGTAACTCAGTCGGGGGGACAAACAAAAACAATAACAAACACAAAAATGAAAAGATCAGAAAAACAACGTGAGGTGGGAAGAATAACAGGAATTTTAAAACAAAAACAGGGGAAGTAAAAATCGGGGGGAAAAATAATGACAATACAAAAAAGAAAGTTCGATGGGGGAACAATTTGGTACTGATGTACCAAAACGTGCGCTCAGCACGACGGAAACAAGTGCAAATCAAATCACTACTTGACAGGGACTACTACGATATTGTAATTCTGGGGGAAGCCAATGTGACAACAAGATTAGACACAACAGAAAATGCCAACTACAACCTGACCGTCGTGAAAAAACGAGATATGGGAAACGGCGGGTTTCTGGTGTATATCCGGAAATCATTAACATCGTATATACAAGGATCTGTCACATCGAGGGGTTGGGAAAGCAACACAGTGGCAATGACAGTGTCTACTCTTGCTGGGAAAGTGGATATTATAGGTGTTTATTTGGTGGATCAAGGACGGGTGAACAGGGACGTGACCCAAAAGGATTTGAACGCAGAAATATTGCAAGACATATCTGCAGCCATTATGGACAATAGATGAATCAACAGGGACACTATGGTGATCGGAGACTTCAATGCGGCGCTGGGATCGGACTTATTGGGCCTGGGAAGATGCAATGATGTGAACACCAGCAACAGCAGACTGTTCAGAGGTTGGTTGGAATCAACACAGATGGAGGTGATAGATAACGCAAAAGGCCAGTGGTGGACATTCGAAAGCGGAATAACAAAAACAAGGATAGACTACTGCCTATTGGACAGTCAATCGACATCAACTTCAGCAACGGCTGTGAATCTTGGCCATACTAACAGTCCAGTATTGTCAGATCACAGCGCTCTAGAAGTAGATATCAAGCTGGAAACCAAAGGTCTGGGAGAGAAAGGTCCAGAAAACGACGGACACGGATGGTCAATCAGAGGAAAGGCGAAATCGACAAAATTCCTGATGGAGCTAGAAAAAACACTGCATTGGGAGAATCTACCGGAAAACTACGACGCCATGCTGTCCTTATTACAGCACAGGGCGAAGGAGTGGTTCGGTAGGAAACCCCAAAGACACCAAGAAACAAAACAGAGCAAGAACATAAAGGCTATCAAACGAGAACTTGGAAAAAACCGGAGAGCGTTGCATGAAGGTCGTCTGGGACTTGAGGCCTATCGGGAGACCAGAAAAGCGAGTCTAAGGGCAATAAGAGAGCAAGAGCAAGAATGTCATGAGGAGAAGCTGGATCTGATGCTAGAACGGGAACTAAAGTATGGGATAGAGCACACAAATCTCTATTGACTGGCAAACAAACTGCGGGAGGCGGACGTGAAATACCCAATGCTGAAAAATGGTGCACACCAGTGCAAAGACAATGATGAACAACGACAGGTTCTGACTGATTTCTGGAAAAGGATCCAAGACCCAAATCCCGCCGCAAGCAAATATGAAACCGATGCAGGCATGAAGGCTATTATAGATGAGGAATTAGCAACACTCATGGATAGTGAGATTTCCAAATTGGAAATGCTAGATGCCTGCAGGAGATTAAAATTGGGAAAGTCGGCGGGAACAACAGGGGTATCACACGAAATGATCAGAATGCCAGGGGTGAAGTTACTGAACTGACCGAACAAATGTGCTGACCGAACAAATGAACAGATGGTTTAACAAGGAAGAGCGAATTCCGGAAACAGCACAGACCTGCAAACTAGTTCTGCTGCACAAAAAGGGAGACAAATCAGATGTCAACAACTACAGAACAGTAGGCATACAGTGCAATATCCTAAAACTGTACTGCTCCATACTGAATAAACGTCTGATGACAGCTTTTGAGAGAAACAATGCATTTGGAGACATGCAAGCTGGGTTCAGAGCAAACAGGAGAACAACAGATAACCATGTAATAATACAAGGCTGTCTGGTGGAGACGAACAAACTATCGATGTGCAGCGTGGATGCGGTGAAAGCATTTGACAGGGTGGACAGGAGCAGACTGTGGACAAAGCTAGGAGATTACGGCTACGGACCAAAACTGCGAGCCGCAATAAGAAGCACGTATGATGACCAAAAATGTTTCCTCCAATACAACAACGTTCGGACTAAAAACCTAGAATATCCACACGGAGTGAGACAGGGATGTTGTCTAAGTCCGACACTGTATGTACTGTACATGGCGGACTTACGAACAAAACTGGAGAAATACGGCTTGGGGGCAAAACTGGGAGAAAAAAGGATACCAGCAGGATTTTTTGTGGACGACGTGATACTCCTAGCAAACACAGACGAGGAATTGCAGAAGATCATGGACATTTTCACGGAATGGAGCTATGATTGGGGAGTGGGAATCAGTGAGAAAAAGAGCATGATTCTGCACTTCAGAAGAAAAGCAGATCTGACACGAAAATGGAATCTAGGTATAGGGGCCGATGGAGCGAAACAACAAATAGGAGAGTGCGACGAGACAACCTACTTGGGAATCAGACTTTGCAGCGGAAAGGATCCTTTCAAAGTGCAAAAACAGATATATGTGGAGAAAGCTGTGAATGGTAGGTTTCTGGCAGGGGAGGTTGCGAAGCACAGCAGGAGAAAAATTTGGGCACTCAACATGCTATGGGGAACCTATGTGGCAAGCACGGTTATGTATGGCGTGGAGATAACAGGGGTTTCGAAAACATCATTGCGACAAATGACAAGCGTGCAGATGGGTCTGTATCGCAAATTAGGGGGGATAGGGATTCACATGTCAAACAAACTATTGGGACTGGACTGGGACATACGAACAATGGAATGCTGGTACAAATACTCGGTAATAAGGTTTAACGACTATCTGAAATCAAACAAAGCTTCGGAGACAACAAAAATGGCAGCCGAAATATGGGGTGGAAAAAGAGGACAGGAAACAAATGTCACACTAAGAACCAATTCGCCAGCAGGGCGGAGCCAGTCATCACGAGCTGAAGTGGGGTTAAGCAATGCAGGACAAACAGGAAAAACAGAAATACTAAACGCGT
This sequence comes from Sphaerolaimus hirsutus, assembly GCA_964036195.1. Lineage (NCBI taxonomy): Eukaryota > Metazoa > Nematoda > Chromadorea > Monhysterida > Sphaerolaimidae > Sphaerolaimus > Sphaerolaimus hirsutus. The sequence goes on along the minus strand of OZ038454.1, from coordinate 24,524,741 downwards.
GCAAACATTACGGGTGGGAGATCGGACTAAAACAGAAAGGTGGTAGAAGTATTCAACGGGAAAACCAAGTACTAATGGAAATAACACCACTTATCCCTGAAACTCTGCAATCAGATGAACACGTATGGTTTTCAGGCTGTCATGGATGGCTAAGTAAAATGCAACAGCTACGTTTCCGGCATAACAGGGTACGACAATGGAATAACTGTCCACTGTGTGAAACGCTAGGTTGGTCGTTTTGGATGACACTGAACCATTATCTGGGCCAGTGCCAACATCCTACAATAGTACTCTGGCGCAAGTCATGGGTAAGCTCGTTAAGTGAAGACTGTTGTAGCCGCCTGTGCGGTGGGTCTCCCCCCGGACTGGAGGTTACTGACATTTCAGCAACGAATTCATGACACCATGACTTCCATAGCACTGAGAGACGCGTTCCTAGTACAATCTTTGATGCGGCGGTGTGCCACAAGAAACGTAGTGAGGCGTCAATCTTCTTAGAAAATCTTATGGAAATATTAGCAGAATGGCCAGAACGCTGTGACGCTTATTTGTACACGAGTGGGATGGCCATTTCTGCACAATGAAAAATAGCTGAACATAGATGTACAAAATTGGTGTAAGGGATTTTAGAGTTCGAGTTTCAATGACGCTTCAATACGCTCAACGTGATGTAAGAGTTTTTCTCACCCGTAATCTGACTGATGTTTATGATGCAATGTATTTCTGTCAATGTAAACTGGAAGGAGTCTATGAAGTTAAATCTGTGAAAAGTATGAGAAATTGCAATCAATTTTTGTGACAAATTGGAAAATATCATATGAAATGAGGATCAATAACTCTTCTAACATATCAATACAAAGATGTTTTCGGAAAGCAAAATTTCAACCAATTTTTGGAGCTTGTAAAATAATGGAAATCTTTAGACTCAGGAGGTGATTAAATATGACAAGATGTATCTGTGTGGTGTATTTCGCTTATATTCATGTTAAAATTCACTTGCCGTTTGTTATTTTTCTTTTTGTGCTCGCTCTTATGCGCGAGTGTTCAACCCGGGTCAGGGGTATTAGCGTGTTTTACACCGGTGTGACTGGCGATGTTGTTTGCCATTTTCCTGTATTGACTTATTTATTAGGACGCTAGGTAGTTTGTAGATTTTGTTTTTCACTGGCAATCGCAATACTTGTTATCTCATCCACATTCACAATCACATGCCATTTCTATGCTGTAGCGCTAAGCAACGAGGTTAAAATCTCACCAAATATGACCGCAGTAAGGGTAGCTGACGGGTGTATGTTGTTATTTTTACTTGCATTTGACTTGAATAGTCCGCAGTGAGTAAACTAATTGAATTGAATTGAAACCAGCACAACTTACAAGTGACAAAAACCGCACTTGAAATCATGCCACACCAACCAGTAGTATCATTCAACAAAGCGACCACATCAATCCTGGCATCCTCCCTCCTATTAACAGCCTCTCTGAGCAATTGAACCACATCCATGCCTTCAACGCCGGAAGCATTGAACCCTTTTGTCCAGTTGACAAGTGTGGCACTTGTCAACCCGTGTTGTTGACAGGGGAAACTGAATGTGAAGCCCAATGGCAGCGGGGCGTCATTCACTTTGGCGTTTTGTTCCGCCGCGAATTTTACTAGGCAGGAGGCTATGTGGTCGAATAGCTGAGGGGGGTGATTGGGGGACGTTTAAGTTTTAGATGGTGCTAATGGAACTAGGAGTAGGAGCCAGTCCCAGACCCTGTAAAAGACCATGTAAAATGTCATGTAAAAACCCTGTAAAATGACAGATGTGTAAAATGTACATTTGGCATTTGTCAGGGCTTTTACATTACATTTTACACTTTACAGGGAAGTTGACATTTTACATGATCAGTCACAGGGTTCGGGTTCTGGCTCCAGGGGCCAGAAAAATTACTCTATGTATTTTACTTGAGTATTCTCAAAAAGGTGAGTACAGATACTTTTTCAAAGTATGCGTGCACATATTTACTCATTGCTAAATGCATACTTTTTGAGTATGCATACTTATTGAGTAAAAGTAAATATCTGTGCAAATATCTGCCAAAAAAATAAAAAACTCAAACCAACCGCCTCTCCAGTTCCCAGCATAAGTTCATTAGGCACCCGATAAATCTTGCCCAACATCTGTGGCTTGGTGCCTGGCGCCAGACGGATCAAAAGCACCCGGAAATTGGTGCCGCCGAGGTCGAGCGCCAGGTAGTCGCCCTGCTCGGTGCCGTTGGGCACGCTGCGCACGTAGCTGGGCAGCATTTTTACAGCGGCTGTTTTGTCTGCGGGGTGGGATGTTGTTTGGGGGTGGGGAGGTTTTTTTGGGGTTGGGTTGGATGATTCTTTTAATTTTTTTAACACATGTTTAGTATCCAAACATCACTAAAATGTTTTTGGACAAAATTTCACAATTATTGCATCGTCCATCTTAACATAACCAATTTTCAGAATTGGCCGGAATTTCAGAACCTTTTTCAAAAGTAAATATAAAAAGAGGTCGTCCTCACTATTTCCACACAAAATAGCATGCAAAATGTCATCGAAACGAACGTTTCTCAACGCTGAGTCCCTCCTGGACGCTCTCCTCAAATAGCTGCATCACTTTGTGCAGTTGTTCGTCGCTCAGCGCTAATGGCTCGCACAGCTCTGCTACCTGTGTTGAAAAAAACTTGAATAATCGTCTGACCTAGGATTAATTAAAGACTGTTAAAACGTTATTTTTGAGGAAGCTTACCTAATCACATAAAAAAGAACAGTTGTGTCCTTTTCTACCTTGACGCTTAACTTAACATACCGTATTTCTTCTAATAGAACGGCGCCGTTCTATTTTTTTCGTCAACTTTTTTACCTACCGTTCTATTGGAGGTGCCGTTCTATTGGAGGTATGCCGTTCTATTACAAGAAATACGGTAAATAAAAATAAAGAAGCGATACAATGTAGTTATGGCATAATATTTTATGTATTTTACTCAATTTAAATACTTGCATAACATATTTTGCAAATACAAGCGAACCGCCAAATACAAAGGGAGGCGGATTGATGACAAAGTGATATTCTATTATAATAATTATTATAATTTAATAAGATATTATCAAACGTGCAACACGGTAAATGCAATTTGAGCATTTTACCGGATATCCTCGAGTATGTCGCCCCTCCACTAATTTCTGGTCAGTTATTCAAGGGGGTCACATTTTTTCATTAACCCGCCAATATGGCAGTATTCATATGAAGGACTCATTGAAGGGGGGGGGGGGGCTAATACAAGGAGTAACGGCATACAAAATACGATCAATCTATTCCATCTCGAAATTACATCCTAAAACACAACACCACACTGCAAAACGTTCACACCACACTCAAAAACCACACTCGATTCCCTCAACGGACCCTCTTTTTCTTATGGCACTCCGCCAGCTCTCTACTCATCCTGGCGTTGGCGCCAACGCCAACGCCAACGCCAACGCCAACGCCATAGGCTTGGTCTGGCGTGAGGCGCCTGTGCTTGTCGCCGGCGGCCAGCGGCGGCAGCTGCAGCACCAGGTGCGACATGGACACGCCGTCGTTAGAGTCGTCCGGCGGCATTTTGGGGGGTTATCGACTTTGGGTTGGGTTAGAGTCGATTTTTGAGTCGACGCGTGTAGTTGTCTCCCGCGTGGTCAGGTGATTTTTATTGGCGCCGCGCCAATTGTCAATTCGCGAGTGGACGGCCGGAATTTCTTATTGCCGATATTGTGTAAATTTATTTAGCGTGCGTGAAGCAATTAATGTGTGAAGCGTCACGCGCACGGGTCGACTGCGAATTTCTTGACTGTAAATTATGAAAATCGCTAATTTCGCTAGAGAATCGTGGCAGTTTGGACATATTTTGCGAAGAGCGAGTTCAGAACAACGATGGGAAATTGACTAAATTTATTTTTTATAATATTTTCAGAATGGTCTCGTGGTTTTCTGAATGACGGAACAAAAGCTGAGAAATGGTGAAAAATTAGAATATTCTTTATAAAAATTACATAAAATAAATATTTTTTCCATCGTTGATCCGGATCTGACTGAAAAAAAATAAAAATAAATGATTAAATTTAATTAAATGATCTTACTGACTATTCAAAGTATTTATTCACATAATATTCAGTAGTCATGCTGCCATAATTTACATTATTCAAGCATAAAAATTGACGGGCGACAACAAAGCATTATTTACACAGCTTTGCGGCAAATTTTTATGACTTTTGCCTTCCTTATCAAAGCCGTAGGCCCGTAGGCGTAAAAACATTAAAAACAATTGAATGTAAACAAATAAATATAATCATACGGAATCGTGTGCGAAAATATCGGTTTTTATGCATGTAAATGAAAGTAAAATGACCTACGTTCATTCTGAAATGCCGCATAGAGCATAAAAAATGGCTGACTAATGCAATCGGGGGTTCTGAATTCAAATCGAGGCATTTTTCGGGCTGCCCAAACTAGTCCATCAGAAACCGCATACTAGCTTTCTGATACTGTTCCACTTTTTAACATCAAAATGGCACCTGGTGCCTTTCCCAGACCCTGTAAAATTTCAAATGTCATGCAAAGTGTCAAAAGTGATGTAAAATGCCCGGTAAAATGGCAAACGTACGTTTGCCATTTTACCGGGCATTTTACATCACTTTTGACACTTTGCATGACATTTGACATTTTACAGGGCATTTTAAAGGGCCTGGGACTGCTCCAAGTATTTTACAATTTCAAATTCGCCACGTTTCACTTGGGTGGCAGAGACAACGTACTGGCGGGTCGGTGGGCGGGGGAGGGCAAAATCCGCCCTACATTTGTATTTTAACAGAAATCGGGTTGCCCGAAAGAGCGTTTCGGGCAAATTAAATACCGTCCCTGGTAAAATGAATGTTCACACCGCCCGCCGCCCGTCACGCCACGTGGCTTGTGAAACGGTTTTGAAATGCCGCAATAAAAAAGGGCTGTGGTATATATGGCAAATAAATGGCAAGTGAGAAAATCGGCTGATATGTGTTGGTGCAATGCACGTACTTTAATCGGACCGCATTTTTACAAACATGGTTATTTTACGGTAATTTGATGGATACTCTGAACCTTCTGTGCTACAGAAACCTGAAGCGTTGTTATTAGGGAAAACACTATATAGGTATAAAAATAATTGGTACTGCATCATTCAGATGGGATATGGTAGACCTCCATGTAAGGCGGCAATCGGTAGATTATGGTAAGGCCAAAAAGGTAAATCAAATTTGAAATAAAACATTTTAGACGTCTCAAAATGTCCGCTCACCTGCGACATTTTCGCAATCTAAAAAGCAAAAATGCTTATTGAAAAAAACGAAATGCGCAAAAATCCAAGCAGGTGACGACTGGAAATGTAATGGTGACTTAAAAACATTTAAAAACATAAAAAATTTCTACCTCAGGTGTTTGACATTCGCTTTCTTAATGTCTGCTCAAGCTCACTCCGTAAACAGGGGGCAGTCCCAGACCCTGTAAAAAGCCCTGTAAAATGTCAAATGTCATGCAAAGTGTCAAAAGTCATAGAAAATTCCCTGCAAAATGGCAACGCGGTTGCCATTTTGCAGGGCACTTTCCATGACTTTTGACACTTTGCATGACATTTGACATTTTACACGGCTTTTACAGGGTCTGGGAGTGGCATCTGATGCTTACTGGAAACGGTACATTTGGGAACGTGTTTAATACTGAATGGTACCATTGTACGACATTTCGGGGATTTTTTGTTTGTGTACACTTGCCACTGACGTGTTTGAAGTATACATTACAAAGAATTATGAAAACTTCATTTTATAACGAATTTATTTTATTCAAAAACACTTTTCAAAACTATCAATTTCCAGACAGAGATAATTTCGGTAGAGAAATTTCTGATTTAAATTTTCCCTTTTCATGCGGATGATCCTTTTATGCAGCCATTTTTATGAATGAAATCGCCCTTGTATGATGGTGTTTGTGGAGGCGTTGCGTTTGACTCATGGGTATTTTGGATGAAAATAAGTAAGTAAATAAGTATGTAAAAACATTTTTTATCATGTTGCACGACAAGTCATAACAACACGACAGTTTTACAATTCAGTACATTTCAAAAAGGTAATTGATAATACCGTAAACCACCAATAAATAGCCTGCTTAAATTGTCCCTTTGGAAAAGTTCGCCCATTTTAACCGAGTGAGGATAACACACACCCCATTGAATACTTCTGTTGGAGGCCTGGTGCCATTTCCAGCCCCTGTAGAATGTCAAACTTTATGTAAAATGTAAAATATATATTGAAAAATATAATAAAGTTCGACATTTTACAGGGCCTGTAAGTGGCCCCTGGCCCTAAATCAATGACCATTCAAAAACTGTGAAGAAAATGATTTCCCAGGTGCCAGTTCTGCAAATTGAGAAGTGTAAAGAGAAGTGGCAAATGTGAAGTGAATTGAGAAGAAAATTGGCAAAAGCGAAAGGAAATGGCAAGTAAATTGGCAAAAGCGAAGTAAAAATACAAAAAAATTAAATGTGATTTCCCTTCGCTTTTGCCAATTTCCTTCTCAAATCACTTCGCATTTACCATTTTACTTCTCACTTCTCAATTTACGGAACTGGCCCCAGGGGAACTATTTGAGTATTTATGGTAAAATTGCACGACTTTTCACGACATCTTTTTTGGGTCTGAAAAGACGGTGTTGTATTTACCTGATAGAATTGCGCACATGGACTGTATGACTCACATTTAGACACAACTCGCACAATTTTTTAAAGACATAAAAACGTTTAAAAAATGACGGTAAGAAAACAAATTCGAATTCAATTTTATCGCAAAAGAACACTCATCGCACATTCTGAAATGGCTTACTATGAGTCTATGAGTCACGCATGGGTAAAAAAGCGTATTTACATAAATACCTAATTCTATTCTCTATTGTTTGGAAGGATGCTGCTTCTGTCATTTTACGAGGCTATTTACATGTTTATGTAAAATGGGGGTTATGCATGCATGTGGGGGTGCACTGATGCGCACATCTGCCCGTTACGCACATTTGCCCGTTTTATCACTTGACACATTTTCAAGTGATTTTCAGATATGAGTGAAGTGAAAAAAGTTCACTAATGTCATTGCGCAACGTTTTTTCACTTCACTTATATCTCAAAATCACTTGAAAAAGTGTCAAGTGCAAAAAACGGGCAAATGTGCGTAACGGGCAGATGTGCGTATCAGGCCTGCCCCCATGCATGTATCGTATTTTGGACGCAATCACGAAAGCACGATTGGAAAGCACCGGGCACACCATGAAACACAGAAACAACACAACAACACGGAATTGACATCACATATTTATAACGCTTTGGTGAGCTTTTTACATTTAACAACATACCGTATAAATATAAACCCCCCTCAAAATACCTCTAAATACCGTATTACCTCGAAATACCCCCAGGGGGTTTATTATTTCGCCAGCAAAATTTGAGGGGGGGGATAATTCGAGGGGGGGTTTATTCGAGGGGGGGGGGGTCTATTATTTCGCCAGAAATTTTCGGAAATTCCCCGTACGCGGACGTAGACAAATCGAACAATTACATTGATGTATATGTGTTTATACTCATATATAACTGTATATACACAAAAACCATTCCCTAACGTCACTTAATCAGCAGTTTTAACGTGTGTTCTGCATTGTACAGATCACAAACTGCGGTATTTGTCATGTACGTTCACGTTACACTCAATCTTAGGGGGGGGGTATTTCGAGGGGGGGGGTTTATTATTTCCTCAGCCGAAATTTAGGGGGGTATTTCGAGGGGGGGGGGGGGGGTTAATTCAAGGGGGGGGGGTTAATTCGAGGTAATACGGTACATCGATAAACCCCTCCTTAAAATTTGCACTATGAAAAAATTAACCGGATGGGGTGTTTAGAGGAAATACGGTATATAGGTACTTTGTTTTTACTTCCCTACAGCTGAAACCTAAATCTGAGCCAAGGGTATTTCAAAAACGTAGGTATTTTCAGTACTTACACAGATAACGTGGACACTCGATCATGATGGGGCAAACAGAAATTCAGTGTCAATTACTTACATTAATTGCACTCGTTTCAGGCCATTACGTCTGTTTATAATCACCCTATGTGAATACAACATGTTGCCATGTATGTAAGTCGGTAACAGCTAGAACTGGCGACTACCTAGTAAAATGTATCGAGTGATGAACCGTATGCTTTGCATGCATTACCGAGTTTGCATGAATAAAACCGCCTCGAGTGTGAAAATAGTAATGGCCCTACACACACTAGTTTTCACCGTGACGGATGTGAAAACTGAAATGGCCACATGGCGACATCCAGCCTACTCTTTTTGTATGCTATATGTGATTTAGTTTTCAAAATTTCAAATTTTAACTTTCATTAATTTACATTCCAATCAAACTTAAATAAAATCATTCAACCCTGTTCATAAATTTGCATTTGAACAAATTTCAGTTTTCACACGAAGTCACGGTGAAAACTAGTGTGTGTGTAGGCACAATGGATTGTTTGGAAAAATTCAGATACCGTATTACCTCGAAATACCCCCATGGGGGTTTATTATTCCGCCAGCAAAATTTGAGGGGGGTTAATTCGAGGGGGGGTTTATTCGAGGGGGGGGTTTATTATTTCGTCAGAAATTTTCATAAGGATCGTAGTAAATAGTAGGCATTTGCGTACCCAAAATAGGTAATAAATGTGTCCAAACAGGATATATTTGGACATAAAAACGTAGATAGCTACACAAACTACTCTATGTGTAGCTGCAATGCAAATTAACAGTAATATACATCATGTACATTGCGTACATGACGTATTTATTATGTACATGACGTACATCATTCCAAAGGGGGGGGGTATTTCGAGGGGGGGGGTTATTATTTCCCCAGCCCATTTTGAGGGGGGGGGGTTAATTCGAGGGGGGGGGGGTTATTCAAGGGAGGGGGGGATAATTCGAGGTAATACGGTAGTCGGATGGAATGGAACTGGCAATTAGTTTTCGGTACGAAGTAAGCCATCAATACACCACTTTTTACCATATTTCCTCGAAATACCACCCTCGAAATACTACCCTCGAAATACCCCCTACGAAATACCAAAAAAGTACTGGGTATTCAAAAATATTTCTGGCTAAAAAAATAGATCCACCATCGAATTACCCCGAAAATCTGCACTCTAAAAAATAAACCCCCTGCGGGTATTTCGAAGAAATACGGTATTTATATTCCACACAAATCCCACCCTCACCCCGCCCACCTGTTCATTGGCTTCCGGGTCGGCAAAACTGCGGCGGCGCATGCCGCGCAGCCGTTCCTGCCGCCGCGCAGCCGCCGAATTAGCAGTCGACGACATGTTTGTCACGGTTCTGGCTGGGAATAATTTGGCAAGTGGATAAGTGGTGGGATAAGTGGTAAGTTGTGTGGTAAGTTGTCAATTAACTTTCAAGTGACAACTACCGTATTTCCTCGAAATACCCCCCCTCGTTTGACCCCCCCCCTCTCGAGACCACTATGAAACAATCACCCCCCCCCCCTCGAAATACCCCCCCCCCCAGATTGAGTGTAAAGAGTACGTACATGACAAATACTGCAGTTTGTGTTCTGCGTAGTGCAGAACACACGTTAAAACAATGTCGGAATCACGTTAGAACAGTGTTTATACCATCTACGTACTAATATTAGTCTACAGGATGGAGTCTACATGTCAGTTTTTGATGCATTTTTCTACCCCAGCGCACATCACAAACAACGATTTTGTACTAGGGTGTCAAAAAAATTCTTGCGAAACAACAATCACCCCCCGGGGGGTATTTCGAGGAAATACGGTATTTTCATTTATAAAGTAGTTGAAGCTTCATTTGCCTGCCACTCATCACCACTTACCACTACTATAATTTATTGTCCACCAGCCGAATTTGTACCTGCTGTAATTAATAGCTAATTTTTGGTAGCGCTAAAGGTCACCAGCAGGCAGAATTCAGGCTTTCTTCATTGATTCCGGCATGTGTAGTTCTATAATGTTGTAGATAGCTAAATTTTTGGATACAAGTTTCGATTTATATAAAACCTGCAAGGAAAGCGTTTCGCTTGTATCCATCCGTCGCTGAGCAATTTCGGTGATAAAGCAAGAAAATGTGCGAGTGATTCGTTATTTGGCATTTTGTGCCTTCAAATAGCGATGTGAAAATGACACAAAAATAAATTACAGTTGAAAGTGTAAAACCTGGCTGGATCTTTGCCAACTCGACTCAAATTTTTACGAATTTATGAAATGAGCTGGGGTTTTGGTCGATACACAGACCGGCAGCGCCTTCACAAACATCTTATCTGTGTTCAAAATAGTAAATAAAAATATATACCCTGGAACCACAACACACACCTGGGGGCAGTCCCAGACACTGTGAAATGCGCTGTAAAATGTCAAATGTCATGCAAAGTGTCAAAAGTCGAGTGAAATGCCCTACAAAATGGCAACCGGTTGCCATTTTGCAGGGCATTTCACATGACTTTTAACACTTTGCATGACATTTGACATTTTACAGGGAACTTTACAGGTTCTGGGAGTGGCACATGCAAAAAAATTTTCGGCCGCGCGCGCACCGCCTACACTAAAACCTACATAGCACCTCGCAAGCACAACCTACAGAGCACAGCAGACTTGAGAAGCATGCGAGTTAGTGATGTAAAAAGCGCCAGAGTTTGGGCGCCAAGCGCCAAAAGCGCCATGGCGCTTTTCCAGACCGTAGCGCCAAGCGCCAATGGCGCCACGGCTTAATAGCGCCAAGCGCCAAAAGCTCCATGGCGCTTTTGAAGGTCTGGGCGCCAAGCGCCAAAAACACCATGGCGCTTTTTGGTTTGGCGCTAGCGCCATGGCGCTTTTACATCACTAATGCGAGTGCCGCTTCTAGATAGATCCGGGCGGCGGCTGAAGCCACGTGGTTTGTGCCGCCCGCCCCGTCTATCCATGCAGCGCAGCTACAGACGCGGGGGTGACGATGGCAAATGGGCAAAAAATGTGGGGAAATTTTCCACTTGAACAAAAAATTTAACAAGGATATCTCAATATTGATTTTCAAATTTTTTATCTTGAAACTCACACAACTTATCTTAGAGTGTCTTATACTCGCTTGGTTTATAATTCTCACAATCACTGAAGTGCTATATAGATAATTAGCTTATTCAAAGATTCAAATAAACCTCAATTTTCTAGTTTCTTGTTTGTTTATCTTGGTGCTGTATTTTATCCTATGTTAATATTGTATGGTGTAATTTGTCTCTATTTTCTTCGTTTTTCTTTCTCTTGTGTAAAGGTCCCATCATGCGGGGTCATCAATTGCGGTCGTTTACGAAATGAAAAATTTCAAAATGCAAAAATTCCCATCAGAAACCTATTTTTATAAAAAATTGCAAAAAAAATAATTTATTAGGTAAATATCTACTTTTGTCAATGACTTTTCCATCGTTACAGAGGCGCGTGCCGATCGAACTAGGGCTCAGCTAGCCCCCTGTCAATACTCTTGGCCTGGCGCATGCAAAAGTATTTACCGTAATACGTGGATTGAGAGACCCCTTTTTTCGCACTGAAGCTTTTAGGAAAAGAGGGGTTGGTAGTCAGTTTTTTATAGGATTTTGTGCTAAAAAATCGATATAATTTTAGAAAATGTTTAGAAATTTTATTTCAAAATATTCATTTGAAATAAGGAGTATATTGTAGGTACTAGGTCCATATGACTTCCGTCTCGCCCTAAATATCATATAGGTACTCGCAGAAAGAATTGCCTACCTAAAATGAAATGTCACCGGTAAATACGTAAAGGTAAATAGGTATAACGGAGTGTGTATTTGTGAATTTTTTTTATGTATTTACCTTGATACAATGGTAAATACCAAGGAACACTAAAGTTACGAAAAGCTTAGGTAAATGTTTAGGTGCGGTGGAACCCAAACATTCGACAATGTGCTCCATAGCTATCGAGTACCCAGTAAAAAATGCCACCATTACCAACGCACATTTTTGGGTCTTTTATTCGCACATTACGGTAGTCAAACGCAGCACGACACATGCGCCGTTATATATGCTAGATGCAGGGTGGCGAGATTTATCGCCCCCCTCCTCCCTGGGCCCGATATCAAAGCCCAAACAGCGGGCGGGGTATTTTACGTAAGATGCCCGACACGTGAGTGTAGCGCTGAAATTGGTATCGGGCGCTTTACGTTGGTCTTGTGATAAAGCCCCCCCGTAAACGTCAAACCCCTGTTGGGGCACATTTACATGAAGAACTAGTTGATTGAACTTCTTCAAAATCAAGTTCATATTTGATATACTAATGATATACTTTCATATACTTAAGAGATTTGGTGGACATCACACTTTGCATGGTAACCTACCTTAACCCATCGGAATAATGAATTCTGTGAAAGTCATCTGTGCAAAGCTCCACTCGGTATAGTACAATAGTAAGTTCAATTAACTACTAGACATGAGATGAATACCGTCTTTGTACCACATTTTAATTTTTAGATTAGTGGGTGCATTGCTGCTCGTAATTTCCGGTGGAAAATGGTTTTTTTTGCCATAATTTTAAAATGATGAGTGAAATATGTTTGAACAATGAAACCGATAAAACCCGCACTGCCCAAATATCACGTCTACACAAATTCGAACTTAAAATGGTAGACAATATTTGGTGGTGGTGATGGACAAGCACTTTTCGGAAACAGGGTGTTTTTAAAAGCTCCAAGGGCGGCACAGAAACGGCACCAAGCGCCAGAGGGTGCAAGGGCGATACGGAATCAGACCGTGATTAGGGTGTCAAAAAAAACATTTTTTACGGAAAACGGAAACAGAAAAATTTTTTCAGCGGCCGGGAAACGGAAAAAAAATTCAGCAGCCGGAAAACGGAACGGGGAACGGAAAAAATTTGCCTGCGGAAAACGGAAACGGAAAACGGAAATTTGACACCCTAACCGTGATGCGCCTAGGGCGCCACTGAGAAAGGGTGCCAACTGCCAAGCGCCGATGGCGCCATCAAATGGAGACAGCGCCATGACGCCATTCCGGCACTAATGAATGGGCTCCCCTGCAAAAGAAACGTCACTGTGATTGTGCGCAATGTTTATAACGCCCGCCGTTGGTTGGCAGACAGGGATGGTTGAATTTTTTTGAAATAAAGAACAATATGAACGGTTGGCACCATGCTAGCTCATGTCTGTGCGGATTTTGCGAAATGCAAATGAAATTTTTTTAACTTTCGCTAGACTTTCAGTAAGCGAATTATCGACTATTTATATACGCAGTATGGTTAGGAAATATCTCCCACAGTGACTGTACCTTGTGTGATGTGTATTTATTTGTAAGCTGTAGCTGATCATTTTTAGGTAAACGTGTTTTTTTAAGTTTGAGAGAAAATTTGAGGCACAGAAATGTACTGTCAATTTACACACTACCTGAGTGTGCAGACATACATTTCTATGTAAATAAATACGTAAACATGTGTTTTCATATGACCTATACTAATAATGCTCCATTACATAGGCTAAGGTCTACTGACCGGACCGAATGCTATCATAATTTCATGGATAAAATCGTGTGTAGATTCTGTGTTCAATTATCTATAGTGGAAACAATGTACTTCATTAGGCTATGTAGGCCTATGCATGTGTACGACGTCGCGTTTATATGCGCGCAGTTTTGCCATTAATGACACGTTGGCACTTGGCAGATGCCAACGCTAACTAATAGGTGCGAGTGCGACTCTCATAACGTCATGAGAAAATACACAAAATACATTGCTAAAATGGGACCTTTAACGGTAATAATTTTTTGTTATCTTACATTATTCTAAAGGTAATTAGTTGCCACTGGCACGCTGCCAACGTGAACCGCATAAGCTACACATTTGCATAAAACAACACATTCTCCCTTACTGTGATCAAATTGGGGCGGGGGGAAGTAAACACATGCATAAAATACACTGTCCGCACCCCATCCATAGCAGCAGCTGCGCCGAGCGATGCAGTGCACTGCGCACAGCTAGGCTAGTGATGTCAAAAGCGCCATGGCACTATCGTCGATGGCGCCTGGGGCCAGTCCCGGACCCTGTAAAATGTCATGTGTCATGTAAAAAACACTGTAAAGTACACAAACCTTATGCTATTGTATCCAAATCGATTATTAACGCGTGAAATTTTGAATACAAAAACATACGATTTAGACACAATGGAATAAGATTTGGAAACAAAAAGGAACTTTACATGACACATGACATTTTACAGGGTCTTTTACAGAGTCTGGGACTGTCCCTGGTACTGGTTACAAAAGCGACACGCAGCTTTTGGCGCGTGGCGCTGTTTTTCGCTGATATTTGCGCTTGGCGCCGAGGGTCTAAAGTGCGCCATATGGTGTTTTTTTGTACCGATGCTTTGGCACTTCTTACACCACTAGCTACATCGCCCCTAGTGATGGAAAAGCGCCAGAAAAAAGGGCGCCAGGCGCCAATGGCGCCATGGCGCCATTCGGAAACGAGGCGCCAAGCGCCAAGGGCGCCACAGAAAAAGAGCGCCAGGCGCCATTCGGAAAGAGGGCGCTAAGCGCCAAGGGTGCCATGGCGCCAATTGAAAAGAAGGGCGCCAGGCGCCAATGGCGCCAGTTAAAAAAAGCGAGTAGAATACCCTGCGTGTGCTAAAAATGCTTATCCAGCACTGTAGTGCACACATTCACTCCTTTATTCGTGTTCTCTAGGATATAATCAGCAAAAATGAGACTAACAACAAACTTTTGTGCAAAAACCGTACTCACACGTGATATTCAATTCAAATACTTTGAAAATTGTCATTCGACAAAACAATGAATGCACTTCGAATAGATTTTCAACAATGTCGGCGGACGACAACGGAATTCCGATAATTTCAATCCGTTGATTTACGAGTTTGCAAGTTCACCGGTCTATCATGCTCAGCTTCTGATCCGGTACACGTATCTGATAAAAATTGGATGAAACATATACATCCACTTACACCACTTCGTCCATTTTCCGGTGAATTATGATCATTCACAGATCCGTTTTTTTCTTTTTTATTCATGCACGCAGCACTCACCTTGAAACCCTGCTGGCGCAATTTTGGCGCCCTTTTAGGGCACGGCGCCACGCGCCAAGGGCGCCATGGCGCCTTTCAGAAAGTAGGCGTCAGGCGCCAAGGGCGCCACAGAAAAAGGGCGCCTAGCGCCAATGGCGCCATGGCGCGGCGCCCTTTGGCGCCCTCAAATGGCGCCAGCGCCATCATTCCATCACTAATCGCCCCCTCCTGTTCCATGCGTTTCTGCCTCGGCTGATGTAATCCATTTTTCATGATGTTAAGCATGTTGGTAAAATTGAGCATAAAGCATGAGTGGGAAAAAGGGGGTTTTGCCAAAAAAAAATTAATCGATTGTTTACTTTACTTATAGTTCCTCTGATAAGTTCGTACAATTTCTTTCCTGAAAGAAATGATTTTAAACGAGAATATTTACAATGCAACAAGGCTGGTGTAAAACAAAAATTAGGTAAAGTTCGAGTATTTCAACAACCCATATCACGGGAAAATAATACCTACTTAGGTACATAAATATAAATCAGTTTTTCATATTTCTGCTGACTGCGCTGCAAGATGTGCAACATTTTTATCCCGCTGCTGGTGTTCTCAGTTTCGATATTACATTTGTAGGTTATAAAAATGCAATTTTCCATCTTATGAAGCATAACAAATCAAAATGTTCATATGATTTACAACGAACTAGGTAAACAATTGACATAAATACCTGCATTACTTGAAACAATTTTTATATGTTGCTCATTCTACATTCCCTGTTTACTGTCGGTCGGGTAACAGAAACATTTTGGATACGTTTCAATCGAAAAATGGAAAATCACATTCACGAAAAAATCATGGAATCGGCGGCGGCGGCATAACGAAAACACCGTCGCAACCCTGATAATGGTGCCCATCTGCAGATTTCTGCTCATTTTTCTGTTCAATGTCGACCACCTGGGGCCAATTCGCCAAGTGGACAAGTGACAGGGAAGGGGGTGCACTGATACGCACATCTGCCCGATACGCACATTTGCCCGTTTTTTTCACTTGACACTTTTCCAAGTGATTTTCAGATATGACTGAAGTGAAAAAAGTTCACTAATGTCATTGCGCAACTTTTTTCACTTTACTCATATCTGAAAATCACTTGAAAAAGTGTCAAGTGAAAAACACGGGCAAATGTGCGTAACGGGCAGATGTGCGTATCAGGCCTGCCCCGACAGAGAATATGGTGAGTGCGAGTGGCAAGTAACGTTGTAAACGACAAGTCAAGCGTCAAACTTGAAACTTTAAGTGACTTTTATAGGTATTTTCAGTTATAAATTTAATTGTCGCTTATAAGTTTACTTATCATTATTTTTGGGAAGCGGTCAGGCGAAATGGCGCCACGACGTCATTCAAAAATAATGGCGCCAGGCGTCAGATGGCGCCAGAGAAAAGGGCGCCAGCCCATCGCTACTTGTCACTTAACACACCACTTAAAAAACTTTAAAAACACTTTATAACTGTCCTCCTCACCCCTTCCTTGTCACTATACACTCGAAGAATTGGCACCCGACTGACATCAACTGATTGCCGCCGCTCATCAGTATATGCAGTTTCGGCAAAGTCTTCCATGCTGCGCGCATTCGACTCGCCCGCCCTGAAATATGATTACCGTATTTTTTGAATAAGAACCCTCTCGAAGTAGTGATGGATCGGAATCAACAGTTACTATATAACTAGTGATGGAATGGCGCTTGTGAATCGCATTTTTTATTGTGTTTTTCGAACCATAACCGGAACGAACCATTGCATTTTAAACCGAGTCCCTCAAGTGTAGGGTGTCGAATTTCCGTTTCCGTTTCCGCCTTTCCGCAGGAAAAATTTTTACCTTTCCGTTTTCCGTTTTCCGGCAGCTGAAATTTTTTTACCTTTCCGTTTTCTGTTTTCCGGCAGCCGAAAAATTGTTACCGTTCCATTTTCCGGCAGCTGAAAATTTTTTACCTTTCCGTTTCCATTTTTCCAGGCCATTTTTCCATTTTCTGGCTCCATTTTCAGTTTTCTGGCATTTTTCCATTATTTTTCCAATCTGTATTTATTTTTTTCCACTATGGTGCTTTTAACTACCAGGTTCTTGTATCGTTCATAATTTTTATCTGTATCCAAATCTCTAAAAAACACAAAGAAAGTAATTTTGGACACATACTTTGCAGTCTGCTGAGTATACTTTTTACTGTTCAGTTACATCAAAGTTCACTTTTGCTAAATTCTTATTGTTGTTGTAGTGTATTTTTCTACTTTTTGATGATTTTTTGTTGGTTCAGTTAAGCTTGAACTACAAGTGAAGTTACTGACATGATCCATAGTTGCAGAAGGTACAGCTACAACAATCAAAGCCAAAGGTTTGCCTTCTGCAAATTTGTCCATTTCTTTTGCAGATGCTGCTGTTATGGATTTTGACGTAGATTTATTCCAAGCAGTGCATTTTGTGGGCAAGGGTTTTTAGATTATGTCTTTTCATTCGAACCTCATGTTTCTGGGCGACACAACATTATATAATCAACAAAACCGCAAAACATTCTAAATGCGCGTTAACAGACCAACAACATTCCCCCTTTTTCAAAATGGGGGGTATCACTAATTCTTAGGAGAGGGGGTCCTTAAAAGCGGTTGCGTATGTGCACTCTCATTATCACTTTCCCCCTCCTCCCTATTTGCGTCGGCGAAAACGTCTTCAATGGTGCGGTCAAACTTTTCAGACTTAGGCCCATTCAAAGTGCCATGAAGCTCCCAGTAATTTAACTTATTTTCCAAAACAGACACAGTTTTTTTTAAATCAACGTTTTCACTACGGGCGGCCTCAAGTTCGACCTCAATACGCTGACCGGCTTTGACTTCGGCTTTCAGGGATTTGCAGCGAGCGGCCTTCCGGTCGTATTTGGCCCTCAAAGTTTCGTTAGCGTCCAAAGCAGCGCGGTGGTCGTTCTTGTAGCCATTGGCCTTTCCCTTCAGAAGCAGCTTGTCGCTCTTCAGACCGGAAATGACCTTGCTGCACGACTCCAACTGCTTGCGCAAAGTCCGAATTTTCTGAAAGTCCAAATTAAAAACTTTGTTGAAATGACCGATTCACCAGTAAAAAGAAGGGTTGACTCGGGTCGATTCAATGAGATAATTTTGACACCAGTATAAGTCGACAAAATGGGACAAAAATTATGTATCAGCTTGGCATGCTGCCAGAAAACCACCAAAACTAGACTGTCGGGCCGTAAATTGCGCGGAAAAAAACCGGAAAAAATATGGACAAATAGCCACAAACTGAACAATCAACATGGACAAACTTCTTTGTCATGTTCAGACGACGTTTTGAGCGTATAAAACTTTTCCGCGTAATCGACGGGTGCGGCCATAAACTGTGCCGCAGGCGGAGTCACGTTGAGGCATGGATTAACAGCGTGGTTGCCATAAAACGGCGTCGGTGCACTCAAGTTAGCATTCTGGCCATTAGAAAACTGATTTCCAGAATAATTGCGTGACAGAGGATTCATTTTGGGTATCGATTTTTTACACCAAAAATAGTCAGCCACTTGGATTGTTTGGTTTGCCACGCCACATAGTTTACTATTGAGGGAAGTAGAAGTGCCAGGCACACTTCGTGGAAAAGTTTTTGTTTTAACGTTACCTTTGGAAAAGAACAGATTTCATCATCAACTTCATAATATCTTGAGTTAATTAACATTTTAAACAGGCAACTTCCATGCAAATCGTTGGGCTACTGAAAACGTTTCCCCGGAATGGTCGAGCAACAACAACGTTGAATCTGAAACCGATGCAACAACGTACGGGCCAGAGAATTTTGGGGCGTTTTTTTCCAATGATAGTATTTTAACCATTACTCGATCATTTGGGTTGAAAGTTACAGAATGTTTGGAATCAAATTGTCGTTTATAAATTTCTCTGTTTTTGTCGCTTTGAGTTCGAGCAATTAAACGTGCTGCTTGGGGATCAATATTGCGTGCCGCGGCGAAAAACAGATTCCAATGGGGCAAGTGCCCGAAAACTATATAGAAGGGACAGCAACCTGTCATTCTATTCATTGCCATGTTATAACGTAAGGTAGATAATGGAACCAAATCCCACCATTTATGTGACGGGAACTCTTTTTGTGCAAATGACAAAGACTCTCGCAAACAGCGATTTGCTCGCTCGACTATTCCATTAGCAGAGGGGTTGTGAGAAAGTGTAGGGGAATGTGACACACCAAAAGATTCACAAAGTGTCCTCAATTCCGTATTTATGAATTCTGTCCCCCTGTCCGAAATTATGACCCGGGGAGCCCCACAAAACATGAAAATATGTTGGTAGATGATTTTGGCAATCGAAACTGCTGTTAAAGAGCGTACAACGGCGGTGATCATATAGCAGGATAATGCGTCAACAGCCACAAATACTTTACGGGTAGAATTTTTGTCAAAATACATTATGTCCACATGGAACACATCAAATGGTTGGGAGGGCGTTACAACGTCTCCCAATGGTGTAGCATTAACGCGATGCGATTTCAAAGTCATGCAATCAGAACAATGTTGGCAAAAATCCAGAATGTCTTTTTTCGTCCCCGGCCAAGCGAAATATTGGCATAACAAATCTAAGGTTCTGGCTTGGCTGCCATGACTAGCATATACGCCCAAGTGTGCTTGAATTAAACAGGCATGTTGCCACGATTTTGGTGGCCATATTGACAGATGCTGAGAATGTATGGGTGCGCGATGATATAACACGTTATTTATCAGGTAAGTGCCTGGGACAGAATCTGGCTCAGATTGCAATGAAGAAATGATTTGTTTCAATTCACTATCCGCATGTTGGATTTTTTCCCAATTTATATCGGTGTGTACGGACACAATGGGGTTTGCACGTGCACATAAAGTGTCGGAAAACATTGATCGGCCTGGCAAACCCACCACCAGCTCTGAAGGTTTATCCAGTTCGTGTTCACCAAACTCGGTTTCGGAAATTGGATTACGGGACAAAGCGTCCGCGACAGAGTTTTCTATGCCTGGACGGTGGACAAAAGTGGTAATTTTGTCCTGGACGAAGATTGCCCACCTAGCTAATTTACTACAATAAGGACTGCGCAACACCTGTTGTATCCCAGAGTTATCCGTGATGACCGTCACTTTCTGTCCTTCGATATAATCGGAAAAGCGACGTAGGGCCCAGCAGATACATAAGGCCTCAAGAGACGCCGCCGAATACGTTGTATGTGGATGGGACAACTTCTTGGAAATGAAGGAAATTGGATGCAATTTGTTGTCCGGACCATATTGGGACAAGACTGCCCCCAGGCCAATACCGCTAGCATCTGTTTCAAGGACAAAACCACGGGGGTCATCGAATACTGGGTGCGCCAACACTGGCGTGGTACACAAAAGATGTTTCAATGTATCCCAAGCAGGGCACATGTCCTCGGTCCATTCGAATGGCGTGTTGCCATTTTTGGGGACATGTCCTTTAAGGACAGAATATAGTGGCGCAGAAATTCGAATAAATTTGGGATGAAGTGAGAATAATATATACATTTCCCTAGAAAACGTCGGAGATCTTGCTTTGTGTGCACCTTTGGCTGATCGATGACAGCTTTATAGCGCACCGGTGCGGGTGAAATGCCGGTTGAAGATATTTGATGTCCTAAATACTTCAATTCAGAAGCAAAAAATTTACATTTTGCGGGTTGGATTTTCAGATTCGCCCAGCGAAGTCTCTCAAACAATCTTGTTAAATGGGAAAAATGTTCTGAAATGGTGTAACTACTGCACAAAATGTCGTCAATATACGCGCGCACCCACGGATTAGCGGGATCGTCATTCAAACCAGCTAGTAATATGGCCATGAGCCTCTGGAAAGTAGCTCCAGCGTTCACAGTACCGAACGGAAGCCAAGTATATCTGAATTGCCCGAGGCTGCACACAAAAGATGTACGTTCCATGGTCTCGTCGTCAGCCAATGGCACATTGTAATACCCGTGCCGTATGTCTAGGGCTGAGAATATTTTCCTCCCGGAGAACTCTGAAAGTAGTTCAGCTATGCGTGGCAATGAATACGAATCAATTTTCGTCATTAAATTCACTAGTTTAAAATCCACGCAGAACCGAAAATCGGATGTGCCTTTAGGAGCAATCGTAATGGGTGATGCCCAAGCGCCATTTGATGGTTCGATGATGCCTTCTTTGAGCATGGATGCAATGGTTTTGTGAATAAATTGTCGCTTGTTGCGCGGTTCATATCGCGCCGCTTGTTTGATAGGAGGTTGAGAAGGATCGGTGACGATTTTATGTGACAATAATGGAGTCCGCCCCACATCATAGTCGGCGCAACTGAATACGTCGTGGAAACGTGATATCAAATCGAAAAACTGTTTTGACTGTCCACTATCTAAAGACACCTGAACATCATCTTTCAAAATAGACCAAATATGATTTGCGCGCTCAGATGGAGAAATAGGGGCCGTTTGTGCTTCAGCAGTTGCCTGCTCCTCGTTTTCCGGCGGTGCTGGCAACACTATTGAAGAAGCTGCTTTTGTCGTCATTGTTTTTGAATTTTCAGGTGGAAAAATACCGAATGGTGCTAGAAATTCTTTTGAAGAAAATATTGACGAAAAATTTCGTCCGTGGTCGTGAAATGCAGACATGCAAAAACCATCACATTGAAC
The DNA here is from genome assembly GCA_964036195.1 of Sphaerolaimus hirsutus. Lineage (NCBI taxonomy): Eukaryota > Metazoa > Nematoda > Chromadorea > Monhysterida > Sphaerolaimidae > Sphaerolaimus > Sphaerolaimus hirsutus. The sequence continues at coordinate 24,502,920 of OZ038454.1, read as the reverse complement.
TAGGGGTGTACCTTTCTCAATGCTGACCGGATAAGGATTTGAATTGAAAAAACACAAATTGACATTTTGATGATTTTTGACCGGTATTGATGTGTTGTATAGAGACAATCCATTATATGCGATATCGTTGTTAGAATAAATTAAAACGCTATTTTGCCATAACTGTGGTTCCAGGTTTGTTGGGCGAGTTGGCATTTTCATGGTGTGACATGACATTCCATGTGCGGGAATGAATATTGATTTGGCCGCGGTGATCATTTTTGAAAATATTTGCGCAAAGTTTTCCTGATCCTTCATGGTTTGTGATGCAATTTCGGGGTTATCGGTAGGCAGATCGGCAGTGCATTTATCATCTAGAACTAATGGAATGAGCCATGTCAACTTCAGAAAAGGCATGATGTCCGTTCCCAACAAAATCTCGGTGAGAGCGCCTGGACTTTCATTGATCAAAAAGGTGGAAATAACCTTCCTGCGAATGCGGTCGATAGGGCTGACATGGTCGACAAAAAGTGAGATTTCAGATAAGCCCCCTTGAGCAGTGGGACCATTGACAGTATCAAGACGAATTTCAGATTTTTTCATTTGTGCATTCAAATCAATCTCTGCCTGTGTAGCAATTTTCCGCAATAAAACTAGAGGTATAAGTGACCTGGTACAGCCACTGTCCAATAAAACCCGGCATGGCACTTTTTCAATGTTTACATTTGCATATACTAAAGGGCCATTATTTGATTTAATTTTGATGCATAATTTTTGATTGGATCCAACTATGGACAAAGCCGAAACACCTTCATTTGCAGAAAAAAACCCGTATTCACCATCACAACAGTCATCAGAACACAAAACTCCAGAAACAATGCTGGAACTAATAGAATTCGAATGGCAATGAACGTTATCATCATTCATTTTCACTGACGTTGCCTCGCTGGAAAACGTTCTCCAGGAACTCTCCGACCCTTGAGTCGCACAATTCTGTGATGAAATGATTGGTAATGCATGGGTAAAATTGGTTGACCATCTTGCAAACACACCAGGGTTGTCATTGTACAACTGTGAAACGCGATGGTGAAATTCAGACACATATGCGGCACAGGGATCATTTTCTACATTTTCTACGCTTTCCACATTTACATTTTCTTCACCCTCTTCCAAAATACCGACAGAAATTTCACGAGAGAAATTGTCAATGTAATTATCAGCTGTATCACATGCCGCTTTCGCCATAGTGGGCACCCGTGGTGGTGCTGCGTCATGTGTCTGTTGTGGTCCAAACCATCGGCCATAACCATCGACCATCGGTTGTTGTTGTTGGCCATAACCATCGGACTTTGTGGTGGGCGGAGCTGAGATGTTCTGCACAGTACCAGGGGTGGGCATTTTATCAGCCCGACACTGACTTTTTCTGTGCCCAAAATGCCCGGGGCGCGGGCACCATGGGTCGCTATTTCCTTGAAACAATTGTCTGAAAGATGATCGAGCATTCGGCGGAAAATTGTTGCCTCGAGTTGTGGGCTGAGCAGTTGACGTTGGCGCTTTTGTGAACTCAGAAAAATACTCCTCGACTGAACGAATCATTTTAGCCATGGAGATTGTCCCCAAGGAGAATTGTTTCCGGAAATTTGCCATGATATGTTTGTCAAACCGAGACATATCATAGCGCGACCAGAATTTCGTTGCCACTAGACCCTCTACAAATTCGCGAGAATGGTTCACCGTCGATTTGAGCTCCGTAGGAATTTTCGCCAATAGTCTGATGTAGAAATCTGTCAGGGTTTCGGTGCGGGTTTGAGCGGCGTTGTCCCACTCGATCAAAGTGTAATTGCTGGAACGATCCTTGAAGACATCAGACAAGGCGGACAAAACGACGTCATGAGCCGGCGCGGTATCAGGAGTGAATAACGTCATGAACACTTTGTAGGCTTCTCCAGACAATTTAGTGGCAAAAACGTCCCGCCAGTAATGTGCCATTCGTGATTGAACTAGCTGTAGTCAAAACGTGTCTGTGCCATTCTGCAAATTTTACCGGTCCCTTTTTGTCCACAAAAACCGGAATTTTGTCCAACAAATGGGACTTTAAAATCATCCACTGGTGCAAAATGTCAGTGTCCGTATTTTTCGACATGGCTTGAGGTGCTTTGGACAAATCGTACAACATCCACGGACTGGTATCATTCACCTGAGCCACTGCGACCTTTTGTTGAGCTGAACTTGAAGTTAAATTGACGGAATTTTCTTTGGGTTGATCGACTGGGTCAATCAACTGAACTGGCTCGGGCGTTGGGTCGACATGAGCGATTTCGTGTGGCGGGTGAGAATTATCTACGGATAATGTTGTACACGCTGCAGAGCGATTTTGGCCGAGTTGGCGGATTTCTGAAATGGCTGTCTCGAACAATTTTTCCACCCGCGAAATCCGATAATCGAACTGTGCCACAACTTGTTGAGTCGACTCTGAAAAATCGACACCCGTGATCTGACCGACTCCAGCTTTGTCATCCTCTGACGGCAGCAGAGGAAATTCCATGACAAAATGATTACCTGAGAAACCATCAACAAAATCGACCTCACGCAAAAATTCACCACTTGGGAAACGAGACGAATCAACTAAAAATGGAGTGCGAGGATGCCGCGTCAATGAATCGACTTGATCAACGACAATTGTCGATTCAGCAGAAAAAGGCAAATTCCTCCTTTTGAAAACTTCCATGGTCATCTGCGCCGTCGCTAAAGACAACCGGGGTGGCGGGGTCGACAAATCCAAAGCAATTGGCCGAGAAACTGATAGCCCGGACTGATCAACTCTGACCGGTGGCAAGATGAAATGAGGGATTGGAAGGCGTGAACTGGGCTGACGCGACTGGCGTGGCGAAATCCTAGAGCACGGCGGTGCCTCACTTTGCAAAACTTCCGATGCCGGACGCCAAAATTCCTGACTTCGGGAAGGAACGGAACTGCTCTGGCCACGCCTCCATGCCTGGGCCAACTCACTATCCTGGAAATGTCTGTCCGCTGCCGTGAAAGGCCGAAATGTAGACACTCTATTGACCGGATGCGAACAGGTGTGTCTACGCTGAACCAAATGGAAATCCTGATCAGACATATCACCTTGCCCGCCTGGGCAGCTGCAACCTGACGGAAGCAAACTAGTCCCCAGGTCGTCCACCACTTTTGCAGATGCTGCTGTTATGGATTTTGACGTAGATTTATTCCAAGCAGTGCATTTTGTGGGCAAGGGTTTTTAGATTATGTCTTTTCATTCGAACCTCATGTTTCTGGGCGACACAACATTATATAATCAACAAAACCGCAAAACATTCTAAATGCGCGTTAACAGACCAACAATTTCCATGCAAATTTCACTTTATTTTTTCTGTTTCCATGAAAATTTCGCTTTCCGTTTTCCGGCATTTCATGTTTTTTACCTTTCCGTTTTCCGTTTTCCGCTGAGTGAAAATTTTTTACCTTTCCGTTTTCCGGCAGAATTTTTTCTTTCTTTCCTGTTTTCCGTTTTCCGTAAAGTGAAACAAATTTACCTTTCCGTTTTCTGTAAAAAAAATTTTTTGACACACTACTCAAGTGACTCAGTCCATTAAAAATGATTACTAATACAAGTTAGATATGAATATAAATGTGACTAATTAGACATTCATTGGACGGATTTCATCCACTCCATGGCTTTGAGGTAATATTAAACTATGTTGCATTCTTTGGAGTCGTGCCAACTTTCAATTGTACATAAATGCGCGTTAGTGCATGCGACACGGGTTGAGAATGGCGTGCGCAGTTAATTGGACTGATTTGCAACGCAATTAGTCAATCGAGTTTGGTATACTAGCTAGGTTGTTGAACTTAACACAAAAATAGGTCATTTATACAGCCACCCAGATACCAGTCTCGCACCCTGTACAGTGTGAGGTAGTGTCAAATGCTGATGTAAAATGTCAAAATTTCAGTAATAAAATATCTTCTTTTTATTATAATTTGAATTTCACATGATATCGACACTGGAAATCAATTTACAGGGTGCGGGGTACCGCCCCCTTCACGTACCCCGGCTGCACAGCATTGGCCTTGGCATTGTGCTGGCTGCTCTTCCTGGCGATGATGGCCAGGCCCATGACGACCAGGGCGCACATGCCCACGCCGGCGCCCAGCAACATGCCCGGCAAGATGTGCATCATGAACGAGACCATTGTGGGGGTGGGATCGCTGTGGGTCGTGTGTGTGCGAGTTTGATTAAAAATATTTACCTAGTTTACTAAAGAATTAGAAATTAGAAAGGTCGTTTTAGAAAAAAACGCTTAAAAATTGTAAAACTTTTTTCCAGAGTGTTTGCCATCGTTACTGACAGTCAAACCCTTAATAGTCACTATGTAACTGTGACGACTTTTTAAACCTGGTTTGGTGAACTAGAGCCGACTCAGCATGTGGATAATTGACCAGAATTCACCAGGACCGTGATAATAAAGTGATATATATATCTGTGGCAAGTCAAGTGACAATAAAACTTTTAAGTGAAATGCGAACTTGGGTACTCATCCCTCAATTTTTTTCCTCACTTCTTGTGTCAAGTTCACTCGCGGAATTGACACCTGAATAAAGCTTTTATTGGAAGGAAACGGTATTTTACGGGGGGTTCCGAAGGTAAATACCGTTTACTCGAATAATACACCCTCTTGAATAATTCCCCCTTGAATAACTCTCCCTGTTGGACGAGTGAGGAAAAAATACCTCGCTCGAATAATACCCCCCTTTAAGCATACTATCAATTTGTTGTGTATAATTTGAACCAAAAATGAATGTTATGCTGTTAAAAATGTACATTTCATGAAATGAAAAGCTATAAACATGCTTAAAAAATTTGACGAGAAAACAACCCCCACTTGAGAAATCCCCCCCTCGAATAGCTCCCCTCAAAAAGTGTGACGAAGACCCGGGGTGCTTATTCGAGTAAATACGGTAATTTTATTGCGCATCGTCCGATTGGGCCCCCACACGCTAATTGACATCGACACTCAATGTCAACTGGTGCCGGTCCAGATTTAAAGCTTGTTGACGAGCCGACGAACGACGTTCAAACGCAAGCTTTGAATTGGGAACGGAACCAGTTGACATTTGGTGTCGATGTCAACTAGCGTGTGTAGGGCCATTCAACGTGGTTAAGATTGGCAGCACCGCTAAAAAATACAAACAAAATTGATCGGGGTGCTTCAAGTCTGTAAGAAGAAAAAAACAACCTCACACCTGGTCCGATTATTGAAATGATGCCAATATCGATATAACCATCTCAAAAACAACCACCAACATAAACCACTGCAAATGAATATTTACAACGCATCAAACGCAGCCCCGGCATTGAAAAGCTAGCTGCCTAGGTCACTTTTTTATCGTGTCGTTTCATAGCAACCAATTGATGCGCAGTTAAGCCGGTCCCTGTAGGTATATTTAATGATATTTTTATGCTGGGCGAAGTTGTTGCATACTCGTACTCGTTGATGTATACTGGTATACGCGGATGACATTACAGCCGAAATTTTTCGGGAAGAAACAGTCCATCATGACGTCATAACCACAGTCTGCAGTGAACTGCGGCCCTTGCATGACGCCCTGTCTCTGACCGGTTTCATCACGTGGTTTCATAAGTTCTCGGCTGGCCGTCTGCCAGCCCAAGACATAACTCCTATCTGTTTGTAGAGTATCGTGTCTGCCGAGTATACCATGTTTATACAGATGGAACCGGAAAGACACTTGCATGTGCATACATCCGCAGAAGTCAAACTTTAGAATCACACAAATTACCTCGAATAAGCCCCATGACCCATTTGAAAAATATTCTGCAGTGCTCATTATTTGCGCTCAGAAAAATTCTTAGCGTGCGGTACTCGGAGTATACCGAAATATTTGTTTTAGGGATAATTTGACTACATAATGGGTACGCATCAATACACATTAGAAGACGCTGATGTAAAGAATTTTTTGAAATTTTAGGTTTATTTAATTATCAATCGTTTTTTTTCAATTGCAATAGCAGATGCCGTTAATAATTGGCTATTAATTGGCATTAAGTATTACATAAGGTAGCAATAGAGCACTAAAATAAATATTCGACACCCGCTTTGCTATTATCGATACAGAATGTTTTTACAAAAAGATACTGCAAAATAATGTAAATATGTATTATAAGCATAAATACTGACAAATATTATCACGGTAAAATACTCGGTAAAAAGATGAATTAGAAGTCTTCGGTATATGTTGTTATCTGAAGATGATACTTAAAAACTACTACCGCGCATGTTCATTATGTACAAAAGGATGCTCTTGTATCCCATAGTTGTTAAAACGTATTTACTTTTACTCGGAAAATACGTATACAGGAGTACTGAGTAAATATGTTTGTTTCTTCTGAAAAAAGTACCAGTACTCGGTTTTACGTATACTTTTTGAAAGTAATTGAGTACAGAAAAAGGGGGAAAAAGGGAACAGGTAGGGAAAAGTACTTGAAAATGTGTATATAAGCACATTAGCCAAAAATTGCTAAAATGCCAAACGTTATGAAAATAAGTGATTTTGATTAAAAATTGGGGTCAATTTCTCAAAAATAGTCAAGAGCAACCGCAGCATGCGTGCCAAAATAGGAAAAAAAACATGATTGTATAAATCATGATCACCCTGTAAACGAGAGGATAATAAATATGAATGTGATTAGCTGCCTGCAACACTAGTTTTCACACGAAATTAGGAAACTCACAAATCAGCCTACCGTATTTCCTCGAAATACCCCCCCCCTTGAAATACCCCCCCCCCTCGTTTGACCCCCCCCCTCTCGAGACCACTATGAAACAATCACCCCCCCCCCTCGAAATACCCCCCCCAAATTGAGTGTAAAGAGAACGTACATGACAAATACTGCAGTTTGTGTTCAGCGTAGTGCAGAACACACGTTAAAACAATGTCGGAATCATGTTAGAACAGTGTTTATACCATCTACGTACTAATATTAGTCTACAGAACCTTATAAATGGCGGTTTTTGTTGCATTTTTCGACGTCTGCGTACGTTTCAGACGACAATTTCGTACTTGGTTTTCAAAAATTTTCTTGTGAAATAATCACCCCCCCCCTCGAAATACCCCCCCCCTCGTTTAACCCCCCCCCTCTCGGGACCACTATGAAACAATCACCCCCCGGGGGGTATTTCGAGGAAATACGGTAGAATGCATTTGAGTTTTCTACAATGAGTTGACAGTTGACGTATGTAGATTGAAATAGAAATACAGTTGACGTAGATTAAAAATGACTCATTGTGAAAAAGTCAAACACGTTTAAAGCTCATTTATGAGTTTTCGAAATTTCGTGTGAAAACTAGTGTGCGCAGGGCCATCGTTTCTACGTGCAATAGTTTGCACCGTGACTTCGGTGAAAACTGAAATGGCGATATGTTGCCATCCAATGTACAATTTTTGTGTGCGATCTCATGTGTTTTGGTTTTCAAATGTAAACATTCATTAATTTGAATTTACCTAAATTTGAATAAAATCAAATCATTCAGCCGAGTTGCTTTATTTGAATTCGAATAAAATTTCCGTTTTCCAGATAAAAAAGTCACTATGCAAACTAGTGTGCGCAGCGCCATTGTAGCTCGATAATTTTGTTTCGTTATAGTCCACTGACCGCAAACCGTACAATGGAATCATTTCACATACTAGCAGAACTACTAAATATTTATAAAAAAGTTATGGTTTACAAAGTTTTTTATTATTTCCCAGGGTAATACCGTTTTTAATGCACATATTTAGGGTATTTTCTCGTGATTACCCGGGGTCAATTCTGAAACTAGATACCTGACAAAAAGTGTTCAGACAAGCCACGATAGAAGTGATGTCACATAGTATATAAATGTGAAAATACTTGTAACAACCAGTCTAGTTTTACAGGATTCCAACACTACTTACAGCTTTTCTGGTGTGCCTTGTCCAATGGTGAGTTTTTCACAAAATCGAAAATTTTCGCCAAATGTGCAGCTTTGTCATTGCGAACGGTAATGCACTGAGAAAGTATGCGTATCGAAAATACGTAGTTAATTACCATGACAATACCATTTATTTAGGTGAGTATTTAGCATTATTTGTAGGTCAATCGTACTATGTACGTATTTTTAAAATTAAAATACCAATTTTAGCAGTTAAAAACATTTATCTTTATTACAATGCCGATTTTTTTGCAATCTGTCTACTAATATTTAGCGTTTATGAGGTCAAAAGGTTCTTAAAATACTTATGTATACTCGGCAGACATGATACTCTACCAATAGATAATATTTATGTACGGTTTTTTTCAAAATCAAATATCTATGTCAAACTGAAAAGTTTAAGGACTCATCTTCTACAAAAAAAAATAAAGAAAAGAATAGATTCGTTTGTATGCCGTCCGACCATACTATTTTGAAGTAAATATGTCGCGTTTCTGGGTACAGAAATATTCTATTTATCTTCAGCGGAACTTATCGCAGCCTTTTACACTGTTCTGCTCAACGTTTCTCATATGACCTTGACATTCAGGAAAAATTTCGTACTTTCCATCACAACGAGTACGAGCGCGGCCGAACATTTCATTAGGTACGCAGATTTTCGCTTTTGTTTTTCACACCAGAACGAGTTGGACAGCGGCTAAAAAAATGACGATTCACACCGATGGAGTGTTTCCTCGCGAAAAATGTACGGCATAAAGTCCCCCGAGTATACAAAGATATACAGGGGTGGGCATCTTCAGTTACCGCTGGAAAAACGCGATAGCTTGAGCTACGGTTGAGCTATCACAGTGAAATTCTAACACAATAGAGTAGACTCCATAGGACACCTATTCTGAAGTTTGCAACCCAAACGGCCACATTTTGGGTGAGTAGTGGAACACACCGTTTTTAGTGTAATTTTGTGACTAGGCGTCACCCATAGGATAAATCGAGGGTGGCATTTGAGGGGGGGGGGGGGGTCACCGGTCTTTGGTGTTGTCCCATTCTGTCGTACATTGGCCGATTTGGATGCCCTTTGAGTATGTTGGGGTTTGGGGTCGGGGCTACAACCAAATTCTTTGTTTTTCTCGAATAGTCCCCCAGTCCTGAGATAACGGGGGTCAAGTCACAAAATTACACTAAAAACTGTGTGTTCCACAACTCACCCAAAATGTGGCCGTTTGGGTTGCAAACTTCAGAATAGGTGTCATATGAAGTCTACTCTATTGTGCTAAAATTTCACTGCGATAGCTCAACCGTAGCTCAAGCTATCGCGTTTTTCCAGCGGTAACTGAAAATGCCCATCCCTGTACTTGGGTATAAATACATATAATTCACTCTATAACTCAGATTACCGTAGAAATCTGTGCAAACCATGCTATCCAGTATCCACTCAATATATATCCACACTGTAATCTAAAAACAAATCCAACAGTAATACTAGGAAGTCAATATCGTTTTTATAAATCCAGCGCACGCGTCCAGGTACATCATGGTGTCCGATGGGCGGGGCCTATCTGCCTCCTCGGATGATAAGTCGATTGGCTGCGCAAATATTAATGGGTTATCATGTAATTTATTTTTGTGTGCAAATGAGGGGTGTCAGGGACCAGTTTCAGCGTGGGGAAACCATGTTCGCAATTATAAGTTCCAGAAATTGTTTTAAAATCATTTTAGTCTGTTTTACAATAAGATGCAACTCAACTAATAACAACTCAAATTGTCAGTGAAATACTTATGATCTCACTCACGGGTTACTTATCACTTCTTCCAAACAAGGCTCAATAGGCTGCCGGTTGAAACGCACACATCACTAACGATGGCAAAAAAAGATTCGAAAATTCGAAAACATTTTCGAATTTTCGAACTTTTTCTGAATTTTCGAATTTTTATTTCGCCCCCAGAAAAAACACTTAAAAATCGATTTATTTTTCAAAAAATTCGAAAATTCGAAAATACTTTTCGAATTTTTCACGGAATTCAAGGCAACAAAACGCACTCTTAAGTTCAATGTGCTAAATACAACGACAATTGATACGCGGTGCATATGAAAATGCAAAACAAAACAGAAAAAAACGTCCAAAAAAACGTGAAATGTGAAATGCCCTATAAAATGTGAAATGTTATGCAAAGTGCCAAAAGTTTTCGGTTGGCTGTCTGCCAGCCAACGATATAAATCATATCTATTTGTAGATTATCATCTCTGCCAAGTATAGGCACTTCCAAAACAGTCCAAAGTCTTTTTTTAAAGCTTCAGATTCAATATTTGTCCCAAAAAATTCGAAAATTATTTGAAAAAATTGGAATAGCCAAAAAAAAATCGAAAATTGCCAAAAAAAGATTCAAAAATTCGAAAATTAAATTCGAAAATAAATTTCAGGAAAAATATGAAAACTCGAAAATTCACTTAAAAAACACTTAAAAATTGAAATACTTTTTTTGGAGGGTTTGCCATCGTTACACATCACACAACATGTGCAGAACAAGCTAATGGACATTTGGATGCGAAATACAAGAACGCTCAAACATGTGCGAGCCGCGAGGTGCTAGCATTAGTGTCAGCGACTCAATATTTTTAGATGATCACAGAAAAACTCATCGCTTTTACAAACTAATCCAAAAAACCCACCCTCTCCCCCTCCTCAGGACCCCCATCCACACTACCCCCTTGATCCATGGGCACTGTAGAACTAGCACCCCCGCAGCAGCCAGGTGACCCCCTAGCCACCGCGGCGGCACCCCTCTCCAGGGTGGAGCTGCAGCATTGACACTGGGCGGCCGGTTCGCTGGCGCAGGGGCGCACCCGGCCGCAACGTACGGGGGAGCCCAGCGGCGTGACGGGACAGCTTTCGGCGTGGGTTTCTGAGGGGGGTTAATTGAGGGGGGTTGATTGAGTGGGGTTGGGGCACCCCGGACCCCGTAAAAAGCCCTGTAAAATGCCAAATGTCATGCAAAGTGTCAAAAGACATGGAAAATGCACTGCAAAATGGTAAACGTACGTTTGCCATTTTGCAGTGCATTTTCCATGACTTTTTACAGTTTGCATGACATTTGACATTTTACACGGCATTTTACAGGGTCTGGGAGTGGCACCTGGTGAGTGGTGAGGATATATGTATGCATTGTACGGGCCGGACATAACGCTTTACAGTAAATGTTACCGTATTCTGATGAAAAAGGTCACGTGAAAAATTACGCACAAAATGCCACCAAACTGAAAGCAATGTTATGTGATGAGAAAGTTATTTTTTCAAATCGGATATGGTAAATAGGTTTCATCGTTTAGTTGCTGTCAGTCGACTATACTAATAGGAATGGAAGCCGGGTAAAGAAAGTTGATTTGTTTTAATGAATAAAGTCACGTTCAAAATTGCGATCAAATTCAAAACGAAACCAAAATGTAGGTACTTAAAAATTCATCCGATTGGTTTTCCATCAATAAAGAAAATATTCTACAAAAAATATTCCACCACATTTCCCCAAATTGAACAAAAACCAAATTGAATCAAAAATCGTAAAACTCACTCAGCAGCGCTTCGTGATCATCATATCGATCAATTGGTCTGATGTGCCTAAAATCCAACAAACAAGTGTTTTTCTTCAATTTGTACAACTGTAGGGCAACCATGGGTCTTTTCTCGCCCTCCACGCCCTTCAAAGGGCGCGCCACCACGTGAAAAGTGTCGATGAAGGCCCACTCGAAGCCGATATTGGATAGGGCGTCGATTAGTGTTGGCATGATGCAGCGCGGGTCAGAACCGGAACGGATGCCTGCGGCAGGGGGAGGGGGGGTAATTAGAACGAGTTCTTTTTTTTTGCCAGGGCGGCCGAATTGGCAAATAAAAAAAGATCATAGACCTCGGTAGAAAAAAAAAATTCCAAAAAAGTTGCCAGGGCCTGCAAAGTGACCCCAGACCAAACATTTCAAATAGAATTGAATTGATTTTCAATCACCCACCCAAATGCCAATCGTGCGCGCCGCCCTTGGCCTGGAAGCGTCTGAGCGCGTGCTGCAGCCTGGCCGCCAGCGCCGCGTCCTCGTCCACGTCCGACGAGCTCGTGCAGCCCGCCGACGATGCGTTACCCCCCTCGCTGGTCGCCGGCCGGCTTCCTGCGGGGTGGGGGGGGGGCGCTGGGGTCAGATCCAATTGGAAGGTTTTGATTGGAAATAAACTATGCCCCACTCGAAATAACCCCACCCCCACGAAATACCCCCACCCGAAATGAGTGAAAAAGAGGATGGAATTACCAAAAATGCAGCTGGGTTTTCATACTATGAATGCAAAAAAAGCAAAAAAAACAAGCACCATTGTTAATTTGTATGTGAAAATGCGCGCCTGCACGAAAAAAATTGCAAAATTCCTAATGCACAAGTACTAAAAAAATTTGCTGTGGTTTTTAAAAAACCCGGTTTCGATGCATGTGTTTTTTTGTAGAATTATTTTTTATACTCCGCTGACCGCAAAGTATGCGCCCAAAATAACTTATGTCTTGGTCGACAATGCGCGAGCATGACACTTATGTACTCACCTTCACAAAAAAAAAATTATTTTTTAAAGAAAAAGGCGGAGCCGCGTACAAGCGACGCACGTTTTTTCCCGAAACGTTTTTTATTTTTTTGTTGAAACAATTTTCCTTTTTTTAACGATGATGTCATGATGGAGTGTTTCCTTCAGAAAAATTCATAGCGTGTGGTCTGCCGAGTATAATAAAAACCTTTGAAAAAACACCTGGTGCCAATCCCAGACCCTGTAAAAAGCCCTGTAAAATGTCAAATGTCATTGAAAATGCCCTGCGAAATGACAACAGAGTTGCCATTTTGCAGGGCATTTTCCATGACTTTTGACACTTTGCATGACATTTGACATTTTACAGGGTCTGAGAGTGCTACCTGCCATCCTAGACAGCTAGAAATATAACTCAAAAACAACCGCACCACCCAAAAAACAACCAACTATGCGTGACGGGCGCCGGGGGCCCGGTCATCATGGCCATGCGCGGCGACAGCAAGTGCTTGTTGAGCGGCGGCCCCGTGCCCGCCAACGGGCTCGCCAAGTGCCGCTGCGGCAGGCGATCTTGCGTCGCGTCCACGCTGCCCTCGACGTTGTTGAAGGGACTGGGGGAGGGGGTTGGGGTCATGTGGTGTCTTTTGACTGATAAGTTGTGAAACTTTTGTCATTTCACTTTGCAACTTGCGGGGCCGGCACCTGGCGGCAGTCCCAAACCCTGTAGAGTGGAGTAAATTGTCAAATATCATGTAAAATGTAATGCAACGTGTCAATTGTCATGACAAATGTAAAGTAGTGTCATGGCAATTGAAACTTTCCAGGACATTTGACACATTACAGGGCTTTGCCTTTGCCCCTCACTCTGCATCCCTCGACACTTACTCACCATCAATCACTCACCAAACAACCCCCTCAACCCCCAATCCACCCACCTGCCAGCCTTCGTTTGACAGGGCGACGCGCACGGCGTGCTGGGTCTGGCCACCGGCGACAACTTGGCGTTGCCGCCCAGCGTGAAGTTGGCGAACGGCGCCGGGTCCAGCGTCAGCGACGAGGGCACCAGCTTGTTCCAGAACAGGTCCTCTACGGCCACTTTGTCCACTGGGAGGGGGAGGGAGTTTAGAGGTTTTGGAGCATTTGGGTGGGGAAATTGCCGCACCGCACACTGAAATTTTGCGTTCAGCGTTCGAACGTTTTCGCACGCTGAACTACAAACGCTGAAATCAAAATCTAACGAACACAGCGTTTTTAAAGCGTAAAAGTTCGGAATTTGCAGAAGTTCGCGTAATTTGCATGCGAGCTGCGTTTTTTGCGCATTAAAAACGTTGTGTTCTTTAGATTTTGATTTCAGCGTTTGTAGTTCAGCGTGCAAAAACGTTCGAACGCTGAACGCAAAATTTCAGTGTGCGGTGCGCCATTGAATAAATAATAGCACTGTGCACGGCATATAGTTTTTGCGGGAGGAAAAATTTCAGTGAGGGTTGAATGTTAAATAATCGATTTACCAAAACTATTTTTACAAGTTCAGATGTGTTTCAATTTCAGAGTGAAAATTAGAAAATTGGAAGAAAGTAATTCGACGGGTTTTTTGTGCAATTTCGTTCAACTTATAGATGTTATGGATACTCATTGTTAAATTTGATCGGATGGATTCCATTATTTCACCGTTGACTTCATCACTCCGACCTGCTTTCTGTGAAAGCAACAAAGTATTCTGTAATCTTTGGCTCAATGCCAACGTTCCTCGTTCGAAGCAGTGTGAATGTGGGAATTGCACGTTACGTTGGGCCATTTTTCACATACAACAGTACAGCAAAATCATCAACTTTAAGCACAACCAACGTGAAAACATGCAGCCTCTCTTTTTGAACTTCGGGCACAAATCACACTGATCCATGCTGGTGATTTTCTTTGCAAACAAGCACGACTTAGCGCCCCAGGAAGGGCAGAGGTCGCAGTCGGAGCGGCAAAATTTTGCGCCGTGCGGCAGGCACACGTGCTCCACCGCGCCGCTGCTGCTGCCTGCCATGGCGACACTGTTTTTTGCATACGTACATTCTCGAGTAAAGTCCCTCGAAAAACTCCCCCTGTTAGCTAAGTAAATAACTTCTCCTTGAAAAACTCCCCTCTCCTTGATGAGCAGGAAACACGCCCACGTAAAAAAAAGTTTAACTGTGTTCTATAATACATTGATCACGCATTTTACCAATATTACGGTGAAAAGTAACTCCTCCCTCGAACAACTCTTCCTCGAACAACTTCCCTTCGATTAACACCCCAGTCAAATAAGTCCGACGAAAAATAGCCCCCCCCCCCCGTGGACTTAATTGAGGATATATGGTACATTATGAAAAAATTCATGAATGAATCGAAACGGAACACATTGAAAAATAACCAAACCAACCCACCCCCCTCCAAAAAAAACCCCCAACAACAACCCACCAGCACTCTCATATCCACTACTGGCATGTCTGCGGCGAGACGCAGCTATTTTCTCCAGAGTTGTGCGTTTGGAATCTTGCGGTTCATTCGAACTGTTCGCCAGCGCCGCCTTGCGTTTCCTATCAAGCACCAGGTTCAGAAGGATTTCCGCGTCGTAGCCTTGTTCCTCGGCGAATCTGTTTTTTTTTGTTTAGGGGAGGGGGTAATTTTTGTGGGGTAGGGGTGGAAAAATGTGAAAATAATGTGAAAATAATTTTCGCTTGATTTTTGGATAATTCAATTTGAAATTTGATATCACTTTGTCTTGATTCCGATGAATTTTCTTATCACTTTTCTTGTTAGTTTGAATGATAAATTTTGCAGGGGTTCGAAGGGGTCCCAAGATCCACAGCTTATGAAAACTGCTGAAAAGATGTTATGAAAAGAAGCTGAAAAGGTTGAACTTCGTCCCAAAGCACGAGGGGGTAAAACTTCCCCAAAACCCCCTCAACCCCATCCTCTCACACTAAACAGTACCCACCTCTTAACACTGTGTGCATCCACATCCAGTTCCTCAGGGTCGAAGTCATGCCTCGGGTCGCCCCCCTCCTGGGTGAATGCGAGTAGAGAGGGGTCCAGGTCCACTTTGAACCAGTCCGTGTCGCTGTGGGGCGGGAGGGGTGGTTGAATGAAGTTTGAGAAGGGGGGTTGACTTTTGTGGCGCTTGGTTTCAGGGTGGCGCGGCGCTGCGGCTTTTATCAGGGAATTTTAATAAATACACAACTTTGCCTATTTTATGAGTTACGTTACGGTTGTCAACGGCATACGGGCCAGTTGTTCAGCATGTACAAACTCATGCAAAATGTCATCAAATGTGAAGCAATGATAACGAGAACTTAGGTATATTTCGCAATAATAGTATTTATGGATGTAGATACAAATGCCAAGTTACTTGACACGATACAAAATAGGCATGTGCCATTGTCCCACTGTCGGAGAAAATTACGCTTTACAAGTTTCCTAACACCCCCCCCCCCCCCGAATAGGGGTCAAACGTCGCCCTGAATAAGCCCAAGCCACCCCCCTTGAATAGGAGTCACCCCCCCCCCCCGAGAACTCACATTATCTCGGCCATGGTAGCCCTCTTCATGGGATCCACGCATATCATCCGTCGCAGAAGTCCCGCCGCGCCAGGCGTCACGTAATCGGGTATTGAGAATTGGCCGCCTGCGCGGCATAATCACGAAGTTGTTATGGAGAAAAAAAAACAGTTTATTTTATTTATGTTGAACGCTGATGCAGAGTATGCGATAAGACTATTTAGGTGTGAAAAACAGGCGCCATGATGCAAGAAAACGGGGAAAGTTTTCTGTTTGAGTGACATATTCAGCAACAGACAAAATTATAGGTTAAAAAAAATTGGACAAGGTGTATTCACACCTCAGCAACTCCCCAAGTGTTAAGTAAAGTTGAGATAAGTGCTTTTCAAGTAACCATTGTCAGTCGGACCTTTGTTCGGGTCATTTTGCGGTCTCGAAACCCGATACCCAAACCTCGCCAAATTCCCAACCCTACCTAAATATTTAGCCCCCAACCAAAATCCAAAACACAAACACACACTCAACCGAGTAGGTACACAAATACGATAATCAAAACTAGACACACAACCTCACTTTCGATCCTTTTAAACAGCGTGGGGATGTGCTCGCAGTCGAAGGGCAAATTTCCGGTGAGCAACGCGTACAGGATGATGCCACACGACCACACGTCGACTTCGGGGCCCACGTAGTGCTTGCCGCTGACCACTTCCGGGGCTAAAGGGGGGGCACATTTAAGGGAGTGGTGGGGTTGTGATAGACATCGCAGTGCACACAGTCTAATAGTGACCGTACAGTTTACAGTGAAATGTACCGTATTTATCTAGTGATGTAAAAAGCGCCAGGATTTGTCGACTTTGCCAGCTTTACGCCATGGCGCTTTTTCAACCCCCAGCGCCAAGCGCCAATGGCGCCAAGCGCGTAACGAACAGACGTGCGTGTAATGAATTACCCACAAGTGGTTAAGTATCGCTAATTGTCGGCCCACTTTTTATACATTTACTCATTAATATACTTTTTTAATTGGTGTACGTACACACTGCTTCTATTTTCCACACTTCCGACAATTTGTCTCTAGGACTCGCATGTAATAAATATTTTCAAGCTCAATAGTGCGCCACCTAAATGGAGAACACAAGCTGTCTCAATTTAGAAAAACAATACCGTATATTTTTGAATAAGTCCACGGTAATTGCCTCTCGATAGACAATTATTCTTGACAGAATGGCGAATATTCGTTTACTTTGTCTTCCTCAATGCCCACACATGGATTATCATTCAAAGACCCAAAGAAATCGAGTGCACCTAATGGCGCACCGCACACTGAAATTTTGAGTTCAGCGTTCGAACGTTTTTGCACGCTGAACTACAAACGCTGAAATGAAAATCTAAAGGACACGAGGTTTTTGAAGCGTAAAAATTCGGAATTAGTAATTCTTAGCGTAATTTACATTCGAGCCGAAATTTTTACGCTTCAAAAACGCTGTGTTCTTTAGATTTTGATTTCAGCGTTTGTAGTTCAGCGTGCTAAAACGTTCGAACGCTGAACGCAAAATTTCAGTGTGTGGTGCGCCATTCAAGAGTATACGGTAGCCGACTCACAAGCGTAGTTCGGACTGCCGCAGCTGGTGCGGAACAGCTGCCCGTCGCGCATCAAGTTAGACAATCCGAAATCCGCTATTTTCACATTGCGCTCGCTGTCTAGCTGCAAATTTGTCGCTGCGATTTTGCTTAGAAGGAACTTTCTTTTTTGTGGAAGTGAATGTGACGTGTGAGTGGTTTTTTAATTTAAATTGTTTTTTGAACTGGGGTATTCGCAATGGCCTGAACTCTCTCTGCAAGTAAGCTCGCTCTTAAAGTAGTAACAGACTGCAATTAATTGCAAGTGCAAGTATGCACTTCAGCTAGCATTAGAAATGGGTGATTTTGAGAAAATATAATCTCATATAAACTCAGAAACCCCTCAACAAATAATAAGACCTATCTTAAGCATAGCAGGGTCAGCACTAAAAAATTGGGGAGATTTTTTTATCCTAAAATATAAAAAAAAATTATTTATTTACATCTTCTCCAGGTTTTTCCACTATTAGAAAAATATATATATACCTGTCTACTATTTATTTTCTCAATTTTAAATTTTAGATTTTCTAAGTTTATATTTGATTATATTTTCTCAAAATCACCAATTTTTAATGCTGCTGGGTGCATACTTGCACTGCGAGTGAACTTGCATAACAGTCATAATTACTTGCAGGCCACTATTTACCACTTGCAGACTGAGTTTACTTGCACAGAGGTACAGGGTCTTGGCAATTGGTATCTGGCAATGAAACGCTGGGAAACAAACAGCGCCACGGTTATGGTTGTCTACTTCTTGTCAGCAGAATGTCCCCTTGCGGAATTGGCTCCAGGCCCAGTTTAAAGAGTAATAAGTGAAAAGTAAGGAAAGTCGTGGGTGAAGTAAAATTATAAGTGTCGGAAATTTTCATAAAGTTTAAATTCTTTACTGACTGTACTTGAATTACCACTTACGAGTGTTGTCGTCACAATTCAACCTGGCAGCAGTTTCATAACCGACTTTCCACCGACTTTTAAGTTTCCACAAAAATACACACCACTTTACTTGACATTTAACGGAGTACTGTGCCCCACATCAAAGTACCCCCACCCCTAAAAACAAGACCGCAAAAAATCGACCAACCAGTAAATTTTCCGGCTTCAAATCCCTATGCACGATCATACGCTTGTGGCAATAATAAACACCGGCTATAATCTGCTGGAAAAACTTCCTGGCCTCTTTTTCATAAAGTCTACCGTGTTTGACAACGTAATCGAATAATTCGCCGCCGGCAACGTGTTCCATTATCATGAATATGTCAGAGGGGGTGGAGATTACCTTGTGTCTGGGATCGGGGGGGGGTATTAAAAAAGGGGTTGTGAAATTTGGACAGTGATGCGCATAGTTTGATATTATGTGGCAAGTGCAAGTATACTTAGAGACATGATACTCTGCATGCGCAGTTATTTTGTCTCATGTTGGAAGTGTGCCAAGTGGTTTTTGTGCCAGGTGATTTTTGTTATTGGATGAAAAAATATTGTTGTGATTATGTCAACATAAAACATTATAACAGCAATGAATTTTTTCAAATGAGAATCACATGAGTTTAATATCATTTTCATTCTTCCAATGTGAACCATGCTCACAAGGTGTAAACAACACTGGAGTATACTTGCAAATACAGGGGCTGGGCACACTAGTTTACTGCCAGATTTTGGTAAACTCATAAATCGGCTTTGAACGCATTTGAGTTTACCAGAATGAGAAGTCTGTCAACTGCAGTTGATGGGAATAAAGAAAAACTCATTCCAGTAAACTCCAGTAAACCTTCTGAGCCAATTTATGAGTTTACCAAAATCTGGCAGTAAACTATTGTGCGCACACGCAACACACCATGGGGCACTCCCAGACCCCGTAAAAAGCCCTGTAAAATTTCAAATGTCATGCAAAGTGTCAAAAGTCATGGGAAATTCCCCGGAAAATGGCAAACGTAAACACGTTTGCCATTTTGCAGGGCATTTTCCATGACTTTTGACACTTTGCATGACATTTGACATTTTACAAGGCTTTTTACAGGGTCCGGGAGTGACACAACAACGTTTCTCCACTCATCCCCAGTCGGTCAAACTAACAATTTGATGACATTCATGTGATCCAGCTTGCTGAGCAGCTCGATCTCACGTTTGATTTTGCTCACGACGTCGAGCACTTTCAGCCGATTTCGGTTCAGTATTTTTAGTGCCACTTTTTCTCCGGTTCGCGTGTCGATGCCGGCTGTGAATTTTTCCGTTTATTACCGTATTTCCTTGAATAAACCCTCAAATCACCCCCTCTCCCTCGAAATTACCCCATGTGTGAGGAAAAATAAACCCGTAAATACTTCGAGATACCTCGTAGGAATGGTGTACTTACGTTATGTATAACTGTGCTCAATTTCGCAAACTAGCATGAAAAATGATAAATTGTCCAAGTCACTTGCTAGCCGTCACGCCATTAGGGTCCAAACGGGATTGACTTTTCGGGATCGGGATCGGGATCGGGATTCACTTTTTGAGATTTCGGGATCGGGATCGGGATCGGGATTGGTGTTTCGGGATCGGGATCGGGATTGGTTTTTTGAGATTTCGGGATCGGGATCGGGATTGGCCGGGATTGGGTTCACGGGATCGGGATCGGGTTTGGGATAGCCATTTTGCCGGGATCGGGATTGGGTTCTAGGGATAGAGATTTTGACCATTTTTCTGGCATTCACAGTTGTTCATAAAGGTCTCAAAACACTGTTGGATGCCAGAAAAGTGGCATAAAATTGATGCTGGGGGTTTCCGTCCACATTTTTGCATGCAAAAACGTCATTATTTTACTTTTTATAATTTCCACTAATTTTTCCGGGATCGGGATCCCGGACTTGGGAGTTTCTCGGGATCGGGATTTGAAAATTTTCGGGATCGGGATTGGTATTTTTGGATTTCGGGATCGGGATCGGGATTGGGGTTTCGGGATCGGGATCGGGACTGGTAAATCCCGGAATTTCACGGGATCCGGGATCGGGATCGGGATCCCGTTTGAACCCTACACGCCATAGCGACATTTGCGTTGCGTACGCAGTACTTCAGTATTATTTCGCGATTTTTTGCACCGCATTGGAATGGGTTCTGGTGCCAATCCCAAGCCCTGTAAAGTGGGAAGTAAAGTGTCGAATGTAAAGTCAAATGCAAAGTCAAATGTCAATGTAAGGTGATGTGTCAAATGTAAAGTAAAGTGTCAAACAAAGTCAAATGTCAATTGTCATGCAGTGTCAAATGTAAAGTAAAGTGTCAATTGTGTATCCAAATCTTATTTTTTTCTTATCCAAATCTTGTGTTTTGTATCAAAATCTTATGTCGGAAAATAAGATTTGGATACAAACACAAAAGATTTGGATACAAAATATTAGATTTGAATACACAATTGACACTTTTCTTTACATTTGACACTTTGTATGACAATTGACATTCAACTTTACATTTGACTTAACATTTGACACTTTACTTCACACTTTACAGGAATTGGAACCGCCCCCAGGCGCTGCTAAAAATCCCAAATCAGCCCGGACAACTATTTTACGGAATTTAGAATAAATATTTACAAAACAAACATTTCACTTTTCCGAAATTTCCATTGCCAATAGTCTCGCCAATCAGATAGTGGTCTATTCGCAGTTTTCCTTCGAATTTTTTAGGGTGAGCCATTTCGGAATTTCTCGGATAAACAGGAATGATAGCTGGAAAGTAATCAGGATAAAATAGATTCAAACTGATAATTTCCTTTTTACATGGAAGACCCGCTAATTGCAAAGAATTCTGCCTGCAAGTTGGTTCAATAATTTTTATCAAAATACAGGTTGTTTTTATCAAATGCACGCGTGCGAAACTTCGACCTTGCCAAATGTCAAGGCGGGTGAAAAGAAACACTGCAAATCTCTTGCCAAAGTTTCATGCGGGACCAGTCACGTAAAAACGCGATATGACTGAGACTTGACACCAAAAACATGGCGCCATTTTTTCTGGCACCATTGGCGCTTGGCGACATTTACATTTGACACCAAGTCAATAAACGACCTGTAGCTTTTTTGCCAGACATTTAGCACTTTTACATCACTACGTTGGATCAGTACTGGTACTGGTTATTCGATTCGTAACATTTTCGATTTGCCCTTGTGGATAAATAAATTGGGTAAAATATTTAAAAGTGAATTAATTATAGCCACAAATTTTTTTCACAAATACATGTACTCACACGAAAATCTTCCGAGACTTGCACACCATCTGAAATTACACTACATTACGTGCGAAAATTACGTGCAATACACAAAGTTCTGTTCCTCAGTCTATTAAAAACATGCTTTCAAAGACAAAACTCACGTACTAATCAGTGCATGCAGTGTCTCATGCAATAAGCGCATGGATGAGTAATGCTGTCCAGCGTGAGATCGCTAGGGTTCAAAAAGCGGGACAAGTTTTTGGATCGAAGTCCCGTTCCGCACCATGCAAATTTGGCCCACACACGCTAGTTTACACGGCAAGTGAATGTCAACTAAATCACACAATTTTTTTTTAAGCATCACACTTAACAGAAACGATGAAAATCAAGTTTCACTATTAGTGATGTGAAAAGCGCCATGGCGCGCTTTTCCGATCCCCAGCGCCAAGCGCCAATAGCGCCAGAGCAAAATGGCGCCAAGCGCCAGAAGCGCTTTTCGCTTTGGCGCTAGCGCCAGGCGCCAGCGGCAGGCATTTTGTTCCTGGTGCCGGTCAAAAATAGCGCCATGGCGCTTTTGATGGGCATGGCGCCAGGCGCCAATGACGCCACAGCAAAATAGCACCTAGCGCCAAACGCGCCATGGCGCCTTTTGCTTTGGCGCTGGCGCCAGCGCCATGGCGCTTTTACATCACTGGTCACGATATTAAATTACCGTATTACCTCGAAATACCCCCAGGGGGTTTATTATTTCGCCAGCAAAATTTGGGGGGGGGGATAATTCGAGGGGGGGGGGTTTATTCGAGGGGGGGGGTCTATTATTTCGCCAGAAATTTTCGGAAATTCCCCATACGCAGACGTAGAAAAATCGAACAATTACATAGATGTATATGTGTTTATAGGCATATATAACTGTATATACACAAATAACCTTCCCTAACGTCACTTAATCATCAGTTTTAACGTGTGTTCTGCATTGTACAGATCACAAACTGCGGTATTTGTCATGTACGTTCACGTTACACTCAATTTTAGGGGGGGTATTTCGAGGGGGGGGGGGGTTTATTATTTCCTCAGCCGAAATTTAGGGGGGGTATTTCGAGGGGGGGGTTAATTCAAGGGGGGGGGGGTTAATTCGAGGTAATACGGTAAGTATGCTTTCTTACATAGGATGGGTTGGGCAACGCCAAATAGCGCCACGTTAGTTGTGCTTGGCGCCGTTTTCAAATTGGCGCCAGCTTATAGCATTCATTTATCAATCCGGCCATAGGCGCCAGCAGAATTTTCCAAATCGTCAACAGCGTTTGGTGCAGTTATTTTCTGGCAACGCTGGCGCCAGGCGAAATATTTTCGCGTGGCGCCACGTTTTTCTCTGGTGCTTTTCCATCAGTAAGTAGCCCAAAATATGCCTGAGAAGTCATGGAAATGCGCCGTGGCGCTTCTGGTGCTTGGCGCTATTTTTGCGTTGCGCCATGAACAAAACGTCTGGCGCCTGGCGCTATCGCCAAAGCAAAAAGCGCCTGGAGCTTCTGGAGCTTGGCGCCATTGGCGCTGGGGTATGGAAAAGTGCTAGGGCGCTTTTTCCATCACTATGCCTGGATCTAATCAATGCACCAGGGAAAATATTTGCATGAAATATTTAATTTATTTATATTTTGGTCACATGGTCGGCGTTCCAGTTTATGTTTATGCGAAGCATAAATTTCCACCCCGAAAAAAACCTGCGCTAAATAAACGACCACGGCAGACTAACTATAAACACAGAAAATGTCGTAAGGTTTGTGAAGCTGGCTTTCTAAATAAATAAATAACATACACTCGTACTAAGCATACGCGAGTGAATACTTACAATTCATACATACATTCATACGTGCAGCTAGTCGTCACGCGAAAAAAATCGATTTAAAAACCACGTGATGCCATAAAAAACAGTCGAAACAGAGCCAAAATGGGGATTAAATACCTGAAAGAAAATTCCGAACTGAATCCACCTGAATATCGCCGCGCATGAGGTGGGCCGGCAAAATGACGCAGTGCTGAACAACAATCAATAGCGCCCACAGTTTAGACGCGTAGAAAATGTGTGCAGCGCCTTGTGCGCACTTGGCAGTGAGAGGGGGTAACAATTGCCAAGTGGCCACTGCCCAAATTTGATTGCAAAAAGAACTATACTCAATTTAGTTGGAATGGGAACATTTGTGGGGAAACCACACCCAGCGTGATTGTCTATACTGTATTACCTCGAATTACCTCCCCTTGAATAAACCCCCCTCAAAATGAGCTGGGGAAATAAAACCCCTCCCTCGAAATACCCCCCCCCCCCAGAACAATGTACATCATGTGGCAGTCCCAAGCCCTTCAAAGTGTAAAGTAAAGTGTCAAATGTAAAGTCAAATGCAAAGTAAACTGTCAATTGTCATGCAAAGTTCAGTAACAAAATCTTTTCTTTTTTGTTTTGATTGACACTTTACTTTGCATTTGACTTTACATTTGACACTTTACTTTACACTTCACAGGGCTTGGGACTGCCCCCATGTATGCAATGTACATGATGTATTTATTGGCCCTACACACACTAGTTTTCACTGTGACCGATGTGAAAACTGAAATGGCAACATGGCAACACCCAGCCCACTTTTTGTATGCTATGTGTTTTAGTTTAAAAATTTTTGAATTTTAACTTTCATCAATTTTAATTCCAATCAAAATCAAATCAAATCATTCAACTGTGTTCATTAATTTGCATTTGAAAAAATTTCAGTTTTCACATGAAGTCACAGTGAAAACTAGTGTGTGTAGGCTCAATACTGCTAATTTGTATCATAGCTACACATGTTACACTAGACTAGTTTGTGTAGCTACCTACATTTTTATGTCCAAATATATCCTGTTTGGACACTTTTTACCAGTTTTGGGTATGCAAATGCATACTATTTACTACAACCCTTACAGAAATTGTTGACAAAATAATAAACCCTTCTCAAATACGCCAACCTCAAATTAACATCCCCTCAAATTGTGCTGGTGAAATAATAAACCCCCATGGGGGTATTTCAAGGTAAACAAGTATTTGCCAAAAATGATAGTGCTAGGATGATGTGTGAACAGAATTGAAAATTTAAGGCATGGAACAGCATTGTGAAAGTTTATGGCATGCATAATTTACCAAAAAATGGACACCTCCAACAATTGGACAGATAAAGGATAATTTTTTTAAAGAAATTACAGACATATACAGCGGCCTTTGGCACCAATGGCAATGCCAGTAGCACCATGGTGTGACACCTACAAATGGTTGATTGACAGCATTCCCTAACTACAGGAGTTAAATTTTAGGGGGGAGGCCATGTTCGCCAGGCTCTGTATACAATCCGCCCCACCCAGGGGTCTTGAATGGGGGGGGGGGGTTGGGGGTTACCCCCTCCCCCAAACCGCCTAGTAATCTATCTATACCAGAGTTTGCTCAGCTATCTATCTATCCTGGAAGCAAAATTTTAGGCTACTACCCCCTAACCCCCCCCCAAATCACCCAGCTATCTACCTATCCAGAGTAATTTTTGAGAAATCGTAGCAGTTGTTGCTCAAAATTGCTACTTTTCATGTGTTTTTATAGATTTTCACCCCCAAAATCGCTAGTTCATGTTCATTATTGCCTATTTTGGTTATATATGTGCTTATATACCAATTTTTATACATTTCTCACCTACTTTTAGTGATTTTTCTCCCTTCTCTTCTTTCTACACCCTGAAAAAGCCTATATATTGAACCCCCTCGAACCCCGCGACATTGACACCAAATGTCAACTGGTTCCATTCCCAATTCAATTGAATGTCATTCGTCAGCTTGTCAGCAAGCTTTGAATCAGGATTGGCACCAGTTGACATTAGTTTCGATGTCAACTAGCGTGTGTAGGCCCAAAAACCAGATCCCACAGGCAAGTGTGCGACCATGCGCACTCGGTATTCTGGGCGCCGAGCGCACGCAGACCCCAGCGTCACGTGACGCCGCCGCTGCAACATATCCAACTGCCGCCGGAGCAGCACGGCCTGGTTGGGAGACATTTTTCGGACCTAGATGTTTTGATGTCGGAAAGTATGCGCTTGAGAGAGAGATTTCGGAGCTGTGGTTATTTTTATTTGTTTTCTAATGTGCCTCCGTAGTTTTTATGCTGCGAGTTTTTTGAAAGATGTACTTATATTTACTTGAGATCATACCGTATATTCTCGAATAACCCCCCCTCGAATAAGTCCCCTTCAAAAAATTCTGACGAAAAAATAACTCCCCGTGGACTTTTTCCAGGATTTACGGTACTTGAAAATGATAGAAGAATGCAGCTGCAGTTTGATGAACTACTTTCAGTTCATTTTCACCAGAGTTGGAAAAACGTATTTACGTTTACCTGAAATACCCGGTTATTTGGGTATTTTTATTTACGTTTACGTTGACGTTTTCCAAAAATACCATTACGTTTTGTTACGTTTTCCTGGCACAATTACCCGGGTACCAGAGAAAACGTAAAAATCGTATGGAAAATGCACAAAAACAGTGCATTTTTGAACTTTTTTCTGATACAATAAATACAATTTATATTTTTGGCCAATTAGCGGCTTAATTGTTTGATAAATAACATAGGTAAGCAAAAATGTGATCGTATTAGCAGAGAAATGCTTGAAATAGTATAAACAAAAGTGTTTTTCAATGCATCTGATCACGGGTTGTGCACTTCAAAACAAATTTTACGTTTACGTTTTTTTATACGTTTACCCGTGTATTTTAAAAGTATTTTACGTTTTCAGTATAAATACTCACAATTTAGAAAAGGTATTTACGTTTACGTTTACGTTTTCCGAATATACCAGTATTTGTACAACTCTGATTTTCACTTTCAGCTATCGGTGACCGATAAAATGCCTTGTGAAAAAAGTGAATATATTGTCCTTGAAACCTCCAAAAATTAATTTCCTGCGCATAGACACCCTACTGCTGGCTTGTGCTTGTTCAAACATGCTTACCTAGTATTTCCACTTACCGGTGGTAAATATTTAGATTTTACCACCGGTAAAATTAATCAGCCAGACGTTTTAATTGCTGCTTAAATAAACAGTGAATTTACCTCTCTGACGTTTCAACAACACAAACACGTAAATGTTTACTGCGCATTCGCATTTCATCACTGTTTTACCGCTATCTGATTCAGCGAGCCCCCTGCGCAGGGACGTATTTTACCCGGGATTTTTTTAGCGTGGGGGTTTTTATACAGAGGCCGGTGAACGGGGGGTGCGGCGCCTCTTCCCCCTAAAATTAACCCCTGTAAGCAGAATGAGTAATGGCGGGCGCCATGGCGGGGTACTGCGAGCACATTTTCATTGGTATTTTGCAAACTGACCAGAAAATGGCTTTATAGAAGTGCCATTACCGGCATCTTTTATGTCCGGCCCGGGAAGGGGGGAGGGGGGGGGCGCCCACTTCCCGCCCCCCCCTGGGTACATCCTTGCCCCTGCGCACTATTTTATGCAGTTAAATAAATACGGGCATCTTAATGGCTCCTTTATCGAATCTGGCCCCGGGTGTTTGAACTGGGAAATGAAATTTGATTTCCGCCGGCGCGGCCGCATCTCTCTAGTTTATCAGGTTATTTTGAAAATATATGCTTGAACCAGAAAATGAGGTCTAAAGAGTGATGATAGAAGCGCCGACATTTTTGGCGCAGTGATATTTATGCAGGCGCTTTTAAATAGAGGCTCGATTTGACCTGGCGGTTGTTATGGCGCCAAGCGCCATGGTGCTCCTTTTCTTATTACTCCTTACCGTATTTCTTCTAATAGAATTCTATTTTCTATTTTTATTTCTTCTACTCTAGCGCCTTCTATTTTTTTCGTCAACTTTTTACTCGTCCTTCCATTGGAGACGCCCTTCTATTAGAAGAAATACGGTAGTAGTTGATTTTGATTGAACTCACTGTGGTAAGTTCACTACTAAATTATGGCGTCAATAAGTGGTGTAATATGTGGCGCCAGAGCGCTTTTAGACCCCCAGCGCCAAACGCCAGAGCAAAATGGCGCTAAGCGCCAGAAGCGCCATGGCGCTTTTACATCTCTAGCGCTAATGCCAGTTGCCAGTGTGGCGACATTTTTTCTAAATGGCTATGGGCAGGAAATTAGCGTCAACTCAACCACACTAGCCGATACTCAGGTAAATCTAATAGGTAAAATAAGTTTAATCACGAGCGAGTGCATTTACATTTTTACCTGCCTCAGAATTTTTCAGGTAAAATAAATGCAAATTAAAACAATTTGCTTTGTTGCTATAGCAATGCTGTTGCAAATGCAAAATTAAATCGCGAAATATAGACACTGTTTTCATATAAATACATTGATTTTACAACAAAAAAATGTTCACATGTTGAAATCACATTGTGCACAATGTTTTATACCGTATCATTGTAATACTTAGGGCAATTTGCTATGGTGAAAAAAGTGAACTGCGTTAAAAAATCAGGAGGTCAAATTTCATGAAAGCGAGACGCGCGGGGTAAAAAACACACACCAAAGATTGGGGTCAGGCGACCTGCAAATCAGTCATTTTAAAACGTATTTACGTTTACTCGAAAAGACACGTATAATCGAGTACTACGGAGTAAATACATTTACATTTCCTCTGAAAAAGTACCTGTACTAGTTTTCTCGGATACTTCTTTGTACTCGAGTACAGAAAATGTATTTCGGATAGGCTTTTATAAGCCTTTCACATAATAAAGGCAAAAGGGAGAAAAAGTAAAAAATAAGAAAAATAGCCGAAATGTGTATTTAAGCAAAAATACCCGTATATAAGCACCTCGAATTACCCCCTTGAATAAACCCCCCTCGAAATACCCCCAGGTCTGAGCGAGCTGATGAACATTACACAATACATAGGACGTAATCATACACAATAGGATGACATTTTTCTTGTTGTCGACAGTTGTAGGTTCCATTTTTCTAGGTAGCCGCGTTAACGAGGAAGTAGAACACATAGAACCGCAAACCTGTGACGACAAAAAAAAAATTCAACGATTTGAGACGATGCGAGCCGGGAAAAAAACAACCGACAAGTTTCAGAACCTGAAAATCGTTGCGCGGAAAATTCTCTCGCGGACGACCGAAAAAAGACAACTTTTCTTCTATGGCTGAAACAAAAAATATTGTCGCTTCAAAATGCGACCGCGGCAGCGGACGTTCAAACTTCAAAAAACAATAGGAAGTTTGATCTTCGCCGTGCACAGACAGGACAGTTGAGACTTGCTGCAACTTCTGGGAGTTTTCTATTTGCATGTGCAGAATCGCATTTTGTGGACCTGGGACCTGGTGCCAATCCCAGACCTTGTAAAATGTCATGCAAAGTGTCTTAAGTCATGTAAAACGTACGTTTACATTTTCCAGTGGATTTTACAGGACTTAAGACAATTTACGTGACATTTGAAATTTTACAGGGTCTGGGACTGTTCCCGTTGTTTTTTTTGCGCATTGTCGCGTAATACTCGAAAAATAAGAAGTGATGTTTTCTCGCAAATTCAAGTTTCCAAAGTTGCAATCCACAACCATGCAGGGAGCCAAAAAATCAGGTGTGTTATTCAAATGTCACCTCGAATTACGCGCAAATAATATCCAACATTTATAAAAGAAAGAACTATTTAAGATACAAACAGACTGCAATAGATATCTGTAGTCCGTCTCGAGTTAGTTGGCAACTGACGGTAAACATACACAGGAAAACAAAGTATAAAAATGCACGTAAATACATAGGCAAGTAAATATTGAGCGAAGTTTTTATACCTCCTGGGAACACAGAAATTGCACACTGTTTTTTCATCGAACGTGTTTCTGATGTGTGCCTGAAAAACGCAGAACTGTTCAGCAGAGTTGTTAAAAGTACCGAACTTTTTTCAAAGTATACGTAAACGTAAAGTATTTATTTTTTACTCACCCTTGAGTACAAAAAACGTAAAGTGAAGAATTTTTTTACTTTTACTCATGAGTAAACGTACTTTTCCCCGCAGAAAACGTAAACGTGAGTACTTTAGAGAAATATCGGCAAAATTTTCAAGAAATGTCGCTCAGGATCATTTATTTTTATAACTTTTTGTGTATTTTACGCAATTTTTGACTTTATTTTTGGTTCTTTACCCATTTTCGACTAGTTTCCCATATTTTTAGCTCATTTTCTCCCTTTTTTCGTCTATGCCTTTAAAAACCTACATAAAAGATGATCTAAAATACGTTTTCTGTACTCGAGTACTTTCAAAAAGTATACGTAAAAGCGAGTACCAGAACTTTTTCGGAGGAAACGTAAACGTATTCACTCTGTACTCGAGTATACGTATTTATCTAGTAAAAGTAAATACGTTTTAACAACTACCGTATGCTGTTCAGTCAATTTTTGCAAAGACGCCAGAAATTGCATTTTGCATTTTTGCAAGAAAACGCCAGAAAAATGGCGCCATTTTTTCTGGCGAGGTGCCAGGCGCCAGGGCAAAGTCGCGCCAAGCGCCAGCAATTTTGTTGCGGCGCCAGGCAAGGATAGCGCCAATCACCAAAAGCGCAATGACACTTTTCCGGCCCCAAGCGCCAAGCGCCGAATGCGCCACAGCAAGACAGCGCAAAACGTCAAAACCGCAATGGCAATCTTTGCTTTGGCGCTAGCGCAACGCGCCAGCGCCATGGCGCTTTTACATCACTACATCTGACAAAATACTCCTTAGGGAACTAATTAAGTAACTATATACGGTGGAGGTGCAAGGGCGAAAGTACCTAAATATGTAGGTAAAATCGCTAAAAGTAGGAGAAAAACAGCTAAATATAAAGAGCCGGCCAATATAAATGGGATTTGGATTTTTTTAAATAAAATCAATTTTCATTCCACCCCAGAGCAAAGTTGGGGCAAGCCACCAGTATCAGAATGTAGCCCTAACTTTTCTCTACAGGAATCCTATGGGGACCCCTGTAGCTGCTTTGAGGCAGCCACAGGGGTGCCACCCCTAAAAAGTCTCCCAGGTCAATATAAATGGGATTTCCTTCATTGAAGCAGTCACTTCAATGTGCACTGAGGGGCATGAAATTTTTGAACTGGCATGGATGGGTAGCAAATTTGGATGACATATGCACCACAATGTGGCACATCTTTCTACACCCCCAAATTCCCCTGCACCCCCCTCAAAAAAAGTTCTCAATGATTGGATAACAAAGTTTTTTTCATCTAAAAAGTTTGTACTGGCACCAGTACAAATTTTTTAGATGAAAAGCTTGTTATTTGATCACTGAGAACTTTTTTTAAGGGTGTTGCAGGGGAGTTTAAGGGGTGTAGAAAGATGTGCCACATTGTGGTGCATAGCTCATCCAAATTTGGTGCCCATCCATGCCAGTTCAAACATTTAATGCCAATGTTCAATTTAATGACCCTCAGTGCACATTGAAGTGACTGCTTCACTGAAGGAAATCCCATTTATATTGACCTGGGGGACTTTTTACTGGAGGTGCCCATGTGGCCACCTCAAACAGCTACAGGGGTCCCCCCGGGGGTTCCTGTAGAGAAACGCTAGGGCTACATTCTGATACTGGTGGCTCACCCCAACTTTACTCTGGGGTGGAATGAAAATTGATTTAATCTTTTAAATTTGAAATCCCATTTATATTGACCGGCTCTTTAGGTATATAAGTACATATAGTACAAAAATAGACAAAAATAGGCAATACGGAGCATGAATTAGAATTTTGAAGGTGAAAAACTATAAAAAGGTAAGAAAATTAGCAATTTTGAGCAAAAATTGGGGCAAAATTTCGTTAAAATCGCTCCAGATAGATAGCTGGCGGATTTGGGGGGGTAACCCCCCCCCTACTAAACTCCTGCCCCAAGTGAACAAGTCACAAGAGATCTGATAAGTGGTGTGATGAGTAAATAGACAAATACAAGATATCAGTGACAACTGTGCTCAGTCATAAATGTACTAGTGAGTTAAAACACTTCAAGTCAATTCATTTGTCATTTGTCTTATTTACTTTTAGTTTACTCACTGCTTGCAATTTTTTGTCACCTATCCACGTGAGGAATTGGCCCCTGATAATTAAGATGAAGCTATTGTAAAACTGAATACTTAGTGGACTTCATTGAATGAATACTTTCATTTTATTTAATATTTTATATTAGTTATTTTAACTGAATAAAACACATGTGCATTGTAATTACAAGGTATAAATAACTGAAATGCATGAAATACTTTGATGGTTGTTTACAATTTGAACAGAGAAACTCAGTGGCACCATCTGGCACATATGCAAATACACAATTTTCAAAAATACACATTGAAAACAATCAAATTTCCAAAGAAGAAACAAGATTACAAATAACTAGACAAATATCTATAAAATATTTGTTTGATTGAAGTGTTTCTACCGAAGTTTTTTTTGCAGGGAACAAGAAAGATTTTGCAAGCATGAACATAATCTTATGTGCTAATCTAAGGCTTGAAGATTGTGCTAGATTACAGTCACCTACCTAATATAATATTAGTTTGATCCTTGAAGTGTGGGGGGCTTCAATGCGAGCAGCACATCAACAGATGTCGGTATAATATGTTTAACACCTTTCTGTATAACACACTTTAAACTGTATTTCTTTGAGATGCACATCCACATTGCGTATCAAATATTTACCAATAAAAACACCCAAAATATTTGCATCTATTTGGAATCACTCAAAATAAGCAAAAAGTATTTTACAACGAGGAAAATCAAAGTATCATCATTAGAGTCAGGGGGCAGGAAATACAGCAGCCTAAATGGGTAAATTCAGAAATTACAAATATAGTCTTTGAACATCTAAAAAACAATTCAAGACTTGTAACCTCTGTTTTATGTTCTCAGCAACATCACCAGCCTCAGGATGTTTTCTCTTAAAATCCAATAACTGTCCATGTGTTTCAAGAAATTGCTTGAATGAATTAACAGTTATTTTGAGATGAGACACAAAATCATTGCTGTCAATCATTCTGTGCACACTTTTAAATGGAAAGTTTACACTGTCATAGTAATTGAATGCAATATCCACATGCTTGTCAAGGTTCTTAATATTTTCACCATCATTTCTGTGTCTGTGCATTTTCTCATAAAACTCCTGAAAAATGATACCACTATAAATACATAAACTATTTGGGTTACAAATCTACACAGGTAGTGAAGTCCTGACAAAAATTGATTTTCCACACCCAGTGATAGAACTGTCTCAAATTACATATCAACTGACAAATGATGATCCAAAACCATAGACAGATAGATAGATAGGTAGGAGCATTTGGTTGGGTACCCCCTAATAGACCCCTGAGCCCAGCATAACATCAAAAAGTTAGCACACCTGCCTCAAGAACACACTGCCCTTCCCATCATCAGAGGGGTCCAAAATAGTACCATCCAAACTCTCCACATGTATTGCACAAACATCTGGGGGCAATTCTGAAAGTGAACAAGCAACAAGAAAAGTGGTAAGTGATAGGAAAGGTTATATGGTAAGCCAAGACAAGTAAATTCATAGTTTACAATTTATAAATGAATAACTTGAACATAACTTAGCACTTGTAACTTTCCTTATCACTTACCAATTTTCTCGTCACTTAGTCACTTTAAGAATGGCACCTGGACACCCAACAGCCATTACACCAGTACCCTGTCTAAGCACTTTTTTAACACTGCTGAAAAAAGCTTCATTGCAGAACCAATGCAGGGAAGCTGCACAGATAATTAAGTCAACGCTATTGGATGGCAAGTCAATTCCGCTACTCAAATCCATTTGTCTGTTGGGTTGAATTTCATTTTTAACATTTTTTAAAACGTGACAAAATTGAAAGTGGGTTTTGAAAGAAACTAATGTCATCAAACCGAAATGATGCTCTAGGCTGGTTGGAAAAAGTTTCCTTTGCAACAAAAACTTGGCCCTGTGAGACATCAAGCCCAATAACATTTGCATCGGGAAAAACATCTAGTAGTGACTGGATTAGGTTTCCTGGCCCACAGCCAGCATCCACAACACATTTGATGTTGTCCAATGAGCAACTTAACTGCAAAAGGGAATTTTTTGGAGTAATGATCTAAAGCCCCACACACGTTAGTTGACATCGACACCAAATGTCAACTGGTTCCGTTCCCAATTCTAAGCTTGCGTTTGAATGTCGTTCGTCGACCCGTCAGCAAGCTTTGTATCGGGAACGAAACCAGTTGACATTTGGTGTCGATGTCAACTAGCGTGTGTGGGCCCTAAATGGTACAGAAATTCGAAAACATTTTGGATTTAAAGCCTTTTTGGAGTTCTCACTTATTCGGTCACAGTCATAAAACACTTTATCAATTGAAGGGTGTTAAAGATCATTTTCAGAAACCCAGTAAAAAATGCAACCAAAAGCTGGATGGTTCGCTCACGAGTCACGAACGTAATGGAATTTGGTAATGTAAAAATTCTAAGAATTTTCAGGGTTTTTGAGGTTACAAAGTTTTTGAGTTTCAAAAGTTTCAGAGTACAGTGTGATAGATTTGAAAAATTTTGTACAAAAATTCAGAAATTTAAAAACGAAATTCAGAATATAAAAAAACTGTTATGGAATATGTCCAGACCTTAAAAAACACCTTAAAAAGTGAAGTACTTTTACAAACAGATTGTCATCCTTAATCCAAAGAAAGATGGCTTCCTAAATTACAACATTAACATACCTTTTTCACCATAAACTCCCGAACAGCCACCACTAATGACTTAGGTAAGGCTGGATTCAGGGCCGTATCCAGGGGGGGGGCGGGGGGGGCTGCAGCCCCCCCCCC
Organism: Sphaerolaimus hirsutus; assembly: GCA_964036195.1. Classification (NCBI taxonomy): domain Eukaryota; kingdom Metazoa; phylum Nematoda; class Chromadorea; order Monhysterida; family Sphaerolaimidae; genus Sphaerolaimus; species Sphaerolaimus hirsutus. The sequence goes on along the minus strand of OZ038454.1, from coordinate 24,468,258 downwards.
CTCCCGGGGCGAGACCAAAAAGTGACCGGAAAATGCGACTTTTTCAACGTCAGCGTAAAAAAGTTTGCGCGCAAGCGCGCATTCTTCACCAGACATAAGCTATTATCATCGGATTTGCTGCATGTGGCCACAAATCGTTATAAATACACTCAATGTTGTGTTTTTTTGCTGTTTTGTATGTATATTTACATACATATACAGCATTCCATGGCGCGGACGCCAACGCCAATGTCGCTATGGCGTGGCGCCTACTAATGGCGCCAGCGCCATGGCACCATTCCGCCACTATGTAGCTAAAATTTTAGGGGGGGGGCTGAGCCCCCCCCCCTCGCCGGCCTCCGTAAACAAGCAGCCCCCCCCGCTCAAAAATCCTGGATACGTCCCTGGCTGGATTTGGTCTGTGCCTAGCATAAGTTCTTGCCTTGTCAATTTCATCCCAATAATTAATACTTTCCATGGTATTTTCAGGTAGGTATTTTTTCTTAGGACACTGTAAGTGTAAAAGACACTGTAAAAAGCATTAAAGGTATTGTTTATAAAAACTGTACCAAAATCAAATCTAAAAATACGCAGAACCGGTAGACAAGGCCGATGTACAAAGTAAATATTTACGGGGAAAACATCATTTATCATTACGAAAGGATCATTTATAAACCAGGACAGCCTGGCAGTTATTTACCTAATTTCAAGATGGTTTAAAATGATAATGCAAAGTTTCAGCAACGAATAACAAGGTCGTTTGTAAAGGCATCGCATAAAGTGTTGTGAAAATGCCATGGAAATTCAATGAAGGGGCTTCAAAACAAGTTACCGAGAAGACAATTTACAGCGGATCTAATCCGATTGGTGTTATTTCACAACGGTCAGAAAACACAACAGGCGATACTTCAGGGGGCAGTCCCAGACCTGTAACTCGGTTGCCATTTTGCAGGGCATTTTACGTGACTTTTGACACTTTGCATGACATTTTACATTTTACAGTGTCTGGGATTAGCACCTGAAAGTGGTAAAGTGACAAATAAAAGTAATACGTGAGTGAGAAACCGAGTTCAAGTGCTATGTCATGTGTAACGATGGCAAAAAAAGATTCGAAAATTCGAAAACGTTTTCGAATTTTCGAATTTTTTAGACTTTTCGAATTTTTGACTACGCAGCGAAAAAAAATACATAAAAATCGATTTTTTCTCTCCAAAAGATTCGAAAATTGGAAAAGACTTTTTGAATTTTCGAATTTTCGAATTTTTTTGAGTGTTTTTGGTTTAAAAAGGTAAAAAATGCAGATGTTTAACTCAAAACATCAATTTTGAATGTATTTTTTTGTAGCGGCAGGACTTGAACATTCAATGTGTGTCCGCGGTAACGGTATACAATGCTCTAAAACAATGAGATATATTGAAAACTCAGACTAAAAATTTGAAAATCCAATAATTTGATGCAAAAAAATTCGAAAAGTAGTAAAAGTTTCGAAAATTCAAACAGTATCCAAAAACATTTGAAAATTCAAAAATTCGAAAACTACTTTTCGAATTTCCGAATTTTTTTCCTGAAAAATTCGAAAAGTAATTTTTTTTAAACACTTAAAAATTTCAATATTTTTCCAGAGGGTTTGCCATCGTTAGTCATGTGACAAGACAAGTATTTTTATCATATCTTCGCTCACAAACGCGCTCAGGCTAAAGGTCAGCCACTCTCAATTTTCTAGTCGTTTGAATTCCCACCTCAAACTTTAATTATCACCTGCTACTTGTCGTTTGTGGAATCCTAAGCTATTTACTTACACTACATAATGCCTTTGTAAATCTATAATCTGTAAATCTATGCAGAAAACATGCCAGTATCCAAAACAGATGAAAAAAGACGATTGAATACAAATGATTTGGCAGAGTGCCAGAAGTATTTGGAAACCGCGAAATACCAAAGTTTGGATCGTGAATACATAACTGCTAAATAAATTTATCAGAATGAGCGCCGGGGTATCGCATATTTTGCTGACGGGCGCGCCGGGCACAGGAAAAACTACAGTGGTAATTAACTGCCCGAAATGAGGACATTTTCTTCTGGTTGTTTTTCTGCAGTTTGATACCCCTGATGGGAACTTGGCAATAGGCCAAAAGTTTCGAAATCGCTATGAATGTGAATAAAACTGGCCAAAAATGACGAACTGTCAATTCCGGTAAACTCAGATGCGTTCAATCAAACGTGATTTTTCAATAACAGAAATTATCGTCCGTAAACTGGTATTTACCTGGAGTCGATAACCCAAAAATGTGACAAAACAACTCGAAAATATTCTGCAAAACCCCCATTGCGGGCAGTCCGGTGCGGCGCGTGGCGGACATGTTGAAAAGGTTGTCCAACTTTCTGGCTTCTACACCTCCGATTTACGCGACAGAAATGGACAGCGGACTGGCTTTGAAGTGTGTTAGTAGCAGCGCGTATTTCTTAGAAAAAGCACTAGGTTTTTTTAAAATGACTCCGTTTTTTAAAGAAGTTTTTTAAACAAGCAAGCTGGTGACAGAGTGCGAAAGTATAGGTTTTGGCCCTTTTAGTGCCTAGATAGGTGAGCTTTACCTGGAGATTTTTTGAGGGGAAGATAGCTGAAAATGCGCAGAGGTTTAAGATTGAGGGGGGCTCAAAAGCCAAATCTCATAGACAGAAAAAGACCCGAATAGACGACTCGTTCTTCTTCTTGGGCTAGGCTACCCGCACTACCCCTCCCCCCAAACAAAACAGGTAGTGTCCCTGACCACAAACACCAAGGCGCCACTAGCGACCATCAGTTCAGGCAACACTTCCAGAATGCCCAGGGTGGGCCGCTATTCCGTCCACGTGGCCGACTTTGAGCAGGGCCCGATCCCGCAACTTGTTAAGTGCCCTGTTAAGTGACAAATTTCAGATAAAGTTTCGAATCTCGGTGAAATGTTTGCAGTGTCGGAAACGTCACTTTAAAAAATATGTCACTTCTCAAAGCGCCTGACATGGTGTGGGATCGGTAGCGGGTTGCCTTGCCGGCCATGCGTACTGAAGAGTGCCAGAAAACAGTAGTTCTATGTTTGGATGAAATTGGCAAAATGGAGATGTTTAGTGAGAGTTTTGTGGCTGCAGTAGAAAGGGTTTGTTTGAAAATGCGTTTTTCAAACTAGGGCTTTTCCAAATTTTATGCAAGTGACGAGAGAAATGATAGGCCAAATCACAAACACATCAAAAATATTTTCGTACGTTTGTACCGTATTTCGACCAATGGAAGGGCGCCCTTCTATTTTGTCGTCAACTCTTTTACCCGCCGTTCTACTGGAGACGCCGTTCTATTGGAGACCAGCCCTTGTGTTAGAAGAATTACGTTAAATTACTTTATTCGCCGAAAATTTTCACTTATGTTCTATGGTCAGTCGACTTACCACTTATCACTTTTCTTGTCACTTCTTCACTTGCAGAATTTGAACCAGCTTATACGATTTTTTTTTATGGCGCAGGCATTTTCCCAGCAAAACTGCACTATTCTCGCAACCATACCAATTTCCAAGCCCGGCGGCAGACCCATACAATTGGTGGAACGGCTGCGCGGCAGAAATGACGCCAATGTTATTACTGTCACCAGAGAAAATAGAGGCACTTTGCCCGATGTGGTGTTTCGACAGATTTGTGAAATTGTGCAGATCAAGTGATGTGTTTCATTGGGCCCACACACGCAGTTGACATGGACATTAAATGTCAACTGGTTCCGTTCCCAATTCAAAGATTGCATTTGAATGTCATCCGTCAGCTCATCAGCAAGCTTTGAATCGGGATCGGCACCAGTTGATATTTGGTGTACATGTCAACTAGCGTGTGTGGGCTAGTGATGGAATGGCGCCATGGCGCTGGCGCCATTTGAGGGCGCCAAAGGGCGCCGCGCCATGGCGCCATTGGCGCTTGGCGCCCTTTTTCTGTGGCGCCCTTGGCGCCTGGCGCCCGCATTCTGAAAGGCGCCATGGCGCCCTTGGCGCTTGGCGCCCTTTTTCCGTGGCGCCCTTGGCACCTGGCGCCCTGCTTTAGAAGGGCGCCAAAAAGGCGCCAGCAGGGTTTCACGGTGAGTGCTGTGTAAACGAAAAAAAATGAAAAACGCATCCGTAGATGATCTAAATTCGCCAGAAAAATGGACGGAGTGGGTGGAAATCTTTCGTCCAAACGGTTCATCAGATCTGTCTGACGGATCAGAAGACAAGAATGATAGACCGTCTAACTTGCAAAATCATAAATGATCGGATTTAAATCGTTGCAATTAGGAAGCATTGTTTGGAAAGGTCTATTTGTAATGAATGGATTGTTGTCAAATGACAATTTCCATTGCATTTGAATTCGTCATGTGGATTTTATTCAAAAAATTTTTGTTGCTAGCCTTGTTTTTGTTCATTACATCCTGGAGAACGCAAATTAAGAAGTGAATGCGCGTACAATGGTGCTGTAGAAACATTTTTAGCACACGCATGGTGTTGTAGGCACTTTTTATCCTGGCGCCCTTGGCGCCTGGCGCCCTATTTTCTAAATGGCGCCATGGCGCCCTTGGCGCTTGGCGCCCTCTTTCCGTGGCGCCCCCGGCGCCTGGCGCCCACTTTCTGAATGGCGCCATGGCGCCCTTGGCGCCTGGCGCCCTTTTTCTGTGGCGCCCTTGGCGCTTGGCGCCCACTTTCCGAATGGCGCCATGGCGCCCTTGGCGCCTGGCGCCATTTTTTCTGGCGCTTTTCCATCACTAGTGTGGGCCCATTCTGATGATAGGTTTTTTTGGGGTTCTTGTGCAACGTTGAATAAAATGTTAAATACGTAAAAAGATCCGTTATGGAAATAAAAGTGTTCATTTATAAATGTGAACAAGGAGATAAATATTTACAAATTTGAAGAAAAAAACTTTTATGACTAGGGTTGACAACTGGTACGAATTTTGCACCGTGTCACGTAACAATACCAGAGCAGACAATGTTTCCAACTATTTCTTTAGTTATTATTATAAAATATCATAAACATGTTTTACCAGACTGCGGCAATTTGACGTAAAACGTAACGTCTGACATTGCACAGGGTGCCGATAACTTCAAATTTGAAACTTTGTTCGAAACTAGGTACATAATGCCGGCAACTTTAAATCTGAATTTTTTTAAACTAGTCACTTGATCGGGACTGAATTGAAAATAGCATCCAGTCATATAATTCAAGACTTTTCGGCAGGATAATTTAAAAAACTTGGTACCTAATTTGAAAAAACGTTATGCAACCGCCGAATCACACAACCACTGCAACAGCATTCGTGTCGGTTGACCTGCACATTTTTTATAGAAACTACTGTAAAGTCGATGAAAAATGATAAAGCAAATTGTTTTACGTCGATGAGATGAACAAGCTTTTAAAGTGGCATTTCCATGAAATATTTATGTTCCGCGTAATGACACGCTTGAGCTGATTACGCACCTTTCGGAAGCCACTTCCGCAGACCAAAATGTGAAATTGGCCCTACACACACTAGTTTTCACCGTGACCGATGTGAAAACTGAAATGGCCACATGGCGACATCCAGCTTACTCTTTTTGTATGCTATATGTGATTTAGTTTGTAAAATTTAAAATTTTAACTTTCATTAATTTAAACTCCAATTAAAATAAAATAAAATCATTCAACTGTGTTAATCTATTTGCATTTGAAAAAATTTCAGTTTTCACACGACGTCACGGTAAAAACTAGTGTGTGTAGGCACAATACCAAACTCCTGGCAATAAATAAATGAAAGTTTTGGCATTTTGAATACTTGACACTTGACAAATTATGCAGAAGTGCAGGACAGGCGCTAGCTGCAAAAAGCTCACCAGACATGCCCTTGTTCACGTAGGTGCACTTTGGGTCGGCTCGCATCATCCCCGCTATGTCGAAGTGCGCGAAGCGGTCGCATTCGGTAAAAGACTGCGGTAATTTCTAAATTAATTAAAACAAAATTAATCGATAAAAATACTGCTGGTATGAGATAGTAGGGTAGCACAGTTGTTAAAATGTACAGACATTTACTCGAAAAATACGCGTACGCGGTAAATACATTTACATATACTTAAAAAAGTAATGTACTCACTTTTACGCGTACATTTTAAAAGTACACGCGTACAGAGAAAATGTTTTTTTTGTTGCTAAAATCACAATTTTCTGTTTCTAAAATCATCTCATTTTTCTAAAAAATACTAAATTATCACTAAAAAACTACACCTATTGTGTCTTCCAGTGCAAAACCCACTCTCACATGTAAAAATTAGTAGCTTTTAAGTTTTCCAGCGGAAAAGTACTCACTTTTACATTTTCCTGGAAAAAAGGATTTTACTCACATTTCGCATGAGTACGAGTAAAAAAAGTATTTTACATTTTCTATACTTTGTGGTGAGTAAAAATAAAATCTTACATTTACATACCTATACTTTTGAAAAAAGTTCAGTAATTCTAACAACTCTGAAGAGTAGTCGGTGCTTCATCTCAAAAAGCGGGTTGGGGTGGCATTAATACTTTCGATATCTTTCAGATTTTTTGATAACGAATGATAACAACGTCACAAATTATAAAGTTGCAAATCGGCAGCGAAGTTACAAGACAAGACAAGACAAAACAAGTCCACGCTCCAAACAAATCCGCCGACAAAATACCCAAACTTTGCCATTTCACCTCCAAAAACTTCGCCGCAGTACAAGGCCTGCCAGTAGCACCCATATCCATCCCATAATTACTCATATCTGCCACATCCGACTGCAATTGCTGCGCATACTTGGACCACAGCGGCATGCGCCACACCCGGTCGCCGCTGTGCGCCGACGCCGCCTCCAGCTGCGAGTAAAGCTTGTCGTCGCTGCTCCACACCGCCGCCGTGTGGCCCAGAGTTAGGCGGACTAGACCTGGGAAGGGGGGGGGGTTGGGGTACTTTGGGTATTTGCTTGATATACCCCCCCTCAAAATCAGCACTCTGAAGAAATACCCCCATCCGTTGAAATACCCCATCTCTCGATTAACCCCCCCCCCCTCTCAAAATTTGCACTCTGAAAAAATAACCACCTGGGTGCATCTCAAGGAAATATTTACGGTAGTTATCCTGAAACTTTCCGTTTGTTTCAGGGCATTTTCTCTCTCAAAAAACCCCCAACTATCGTACTGTATTAAAAGTTTCACGTTTCTGTTTACATTTTCCATGGGGTACAATCTGATTATTATGGTACCAAATGCACGCTCACGTGACAAATTCGAAAAAAAGTTTCCGATTCAGAGAAAACATGTTTACAGGAACTATAAATATTTTACAAAACTGTTTACCTAGAATTTCAAAGTTTTGTACATGTAATAAAATTTTGTTATAGAATTTTACTGTATTTTGGTTAAGTCACAATAACGTGGAAAATTATGCACCAAGTTCACCAATAGTTTAAATACTGCGATGAAAAAATTTTAAGGTTTTTTCAGGTGCGATATGGGGGTCAAGCCTATTACGCATGTAAACCCATCCCGCATGTACCTAGACCCATTATGGATACATTATACCCGCAGGGGTAAGAGGGGGGCTGGTAACCCCTCCCCAAACCGGCCAGCTATCTATCTATCCCTGGGACAATTTTTTTGGCAACTTTCCCCTGAACACCCCCCCCCCGTGAATTACCTAGTTATCTAGCTATCCGGAGTGCTTTTGAGCAATTTTACCCTAATTTTCAACCAAAATCGCTAATTTTCATACTTCTTATAGATATTCACATTCACAATCATTGAGTCATGTGTTTTATTGCCTATTTTCAGCATGCCGGGTAGGGTTGGAAAAAATCAATTTTTTTAAATGCCTTGATTTTTTTTAAATCAATTTTTTTTATAATTAAAATCAGATTTTTCTAAAATCGCCAAAAATGGGGGTATAGAGAAAAAATATGTGTATGTTAAGTGTCAGACAATGTATTGTTATGTCTATTGTGGTCATATTATGACTGTGGAGTCATGGAATAGCATAATAAGCACTGATTTCTTTCAAAAATCACTATTTTTATGTCGACTTATTACGTATATCGCCTTTTGTTGAACATTTGTGATTTCAAGTGACATTCAGCATGGAATAGTGCTTAAATAAGGTTATAAGAGAAAGCTAATACATTGACAGTGATGTTACACACTGTAGAAGTATGTTGGAGCACATTGGTTAGATATTAAATATATACTACACTAGCATATCACGGCTTATTATTGCACGGTAACATGAAAAAATGGAAGATTTTACACTAAAAATGCCCCAAAACCCATGAAAACACCACAAATGGTAACATGTATGAGAAATTGCGCGCTTGCGCGCAAAAACAATGCAAAATACCTAGTGCAAGTCTACCAGAAATTTTGACTTTTGATTTTTTAAAATTAAAATCAGTTTCCACCCTTTGATTTTTTTATAAATAAATTGGATTTTTTAATAAAAAAATCAGTTAAAAAAAATCAAGTGCCAACCCTAATGCCGGGTATAATTAAATGTGTTTCGGGTCAACATGCGGGATGGGTTTACATGCGGAATAGTGCAGTGCCGCGATATGGTAGATTTAATTGTAAACTGTGCAGTCAGTGGTAGGTGCAAAGCGTGCAATCCATATTATGCAATTGTTTTTGCAATTTACGCCGCATGGTGAGCTAGCGCAATCGCGATGCAGCGAGGGGAAACAATATTGAAATTTGACACGCACACCAGCTATACTCGTTTGTCACATCAGAAGACTATAATTACCGACTTATGACAGGTGAAAGATGTAATTGATTCATATCCGAGGCGAGGAGATACAAAATGGGTCAAACAATAACGAATGCGACCGATAATTGTCACCTTCAAATTGTCTTAGCATTTTTGACGCAGCACAGGCATACGGTATTTGTCAATGTAAACATCTATTTTTGTCAAATGTAGAATTTTTGTCATTTCAATCCAGTCAATAAAACAATTCCTCGGCAAACATCATCCAAAAAATTGTCATCCGACATGTTCACCTTGAACGAGTACAGCGAGCGGGACATGGTGCCCGCGATGGCGCCCATCGAGTATGGGAACTTTGAGGGCCACGTGCTGCAGCGGGTGGCCCAACCTGATAATATTACGCAGTATATAGACCCGGCGCATCACGGTAGGCGAATTTTTCGTTGTTATTTTACAAGTATTTTACACACATTGGCCGCACGGCAGTGTGATTATTAGAAACAACTGATGGCAAGCGCCAGAAAAATGGCGCCATTCACCAACTAGAAACTACTGATGGCAAGCGCCACAAGCGCTCCAGAGAAATGGGCGTCAAACGCCATTGCATCATTTTTTAAAATTTATAAGTAAAATGCATTCGCAGTCCCACAAACACATTTCAGAAGAACATTTTGAAAAATACCTTTAAGCAACATACAAATTTATAGATACTAGATATACGGGTATCTGGATATGTTACTTTTAGAATTCCTTTGTGAACACTTTGATGTTCGTTTAAAGCTGTAAGCGAACCCTGAAACGCGCATGCAACTAGGGTTCAAACGGGATCGGGATCCCGTTTGAACCCTAGTCTCGAGCCCTGTAAAGTGTAATCTCAAGTGTCAAATGCCATGTAAAATGTAAAGATTTTATGTTGAAAACGAACTTTGCATGTCAATTACAACTTGCCGGACAATTTGACATTTGTCACAACATTTGACACCTGACACTTTACATGGATTGAGACTACCACCACGTAGTCATCTACCGTATTTCCTCGAAATACCCCCCGGGGGTGATTGTTTCATAGTGCTCCCGAGAGGGGGGGGGGGTTAAACGAGGGGGGGGGGTTATTATTTCGGCAGAATTTTTTTGAAATCCTAGTACAAAATCGTTGTTTGTGATGTGCGCTAGGGTAGAAAAATGCATCAATAAATGACATGTATAGGTAGACTGCTGTAGACTAATATTAGTACGTAGATGGTATAGACACTGTTCTAACGTGATTCCGACATTGTTTTAACGTGTGTTCTGCACTTCGCAGAACACAAACTGCAGTATTTGTCATGTACGTTTTCTTTACACTCAATCTGGGGGGGGGGGTATTTCGAGGGGGGGTGATTGTTTCATAGTGGTCTCGAGAGGGGGGGGGGGTCAAACGAGGGGGGGGGGGTATTTCGAGGAAATACGGTATCTATCCAGAGGACGCCCAGCGCCCGGCTAAATATCTATCTCGACGCAAAAATTGTAAAATAAAACAGCGCGTACAAATTCACCTAAATACAGGCGCCTGCCGGCGCTGCGCAGCCGCGTCAAACGAGTCAGCAAATTACGTATCCTGGAAGCCACGATCGACTACATCAACTTCCTGAACGCGCTGCTGGCGCTGGACACGCACAAGGGCACGCAGGCGGGCATTTGTGATCGGACACAATCTACGCAGTATGATAACCTGGGGGTAATCCCGCGTGATCCTGTCAGGTGGCATGTGTAGGGAGGGGGATGTTGAAAGTGTAATGTCGGTGATATTTAAGTGATGTTTTGAATGACCGATCAATTGTGTGACACACGAAATTACCTATGCCATGTAAAGGGCCCGGGGGTAACGATGACAACCCTCCGGAAAAAGCGTCTAAATCCAACAAAAACATTTTTCTTTAAAGACGACATCTTCCAAAAATGGTTTTTCAAATTTTTTAAGTTTTCAAAAATACCGTTATATTTCCGAATGTTCGAATTTTTCTAATAGATTTTTAAGTGTGTTTTTATTCTCCGGTGGTGCAACAAAAATTCAAAACTCAGAAAATAGTTCGTTTACCATCGTTACTTAAATACTGCCACAGTGGACATTGATAAAATCCATTCGGCAGGGCACTTGAAAAGTTGAGTGAAACTTGACGTTGCGGCATGGTACCAAAGTAAGTTTTAAGTGAAAAATATACAAGGCATATACAAATGTCTGTCAACATAAATCTCACAGAACGGTAAATTCCGCCACCCTACCCCAACAATCTACGGGTCAAGCATATTCCGCATGTAAACCCATCCCGCAGGAGTAAAAGAGGGGGGCGGGTGAGCCCACCCCAAACCGCCCATCTATCTATCCCTGGCACAATTTTTTTTGGCAACTTTCCCCTGAACATCCCCCCCCCCGCGAATTGCCTAACTATTTAGCTATCTGGAGCGCTTTTGAGCAATTTTACCCTAATTTGCAGCAAAAACCGCCAATTTTCATACTTATTATAGATTTTCACCTTCAAAATCATTAACTCATGTGTTTGATTGCCTATTTTCAGCATGCCGGGTATAATTAAATGTGTTCCGGGTCAACATGCGGGATGGGTTTGCATGCGGAATAGTGCAGTGCCCAATCTACAATGCATGCCACAGTAAAAACCAAACCAACCAGTCAAAGTAGCCACTGTCAGCACCGCGTGCGGCTTCATGCTGTTCGAGTGCACCAACGCGTCCGCCATGCAAAGCCGGCCCTCAGCGTCGGTGTTGTCCACCTGAGATTTGGACGGGTGCCAAGTTTGATTTTGAGACAATTTTGAGAGTTTGTGGTGCGAAAACGCGAGACAATATTGGAGATCGTGGCGGCGAGGAGTAATTGATCTGCCAATATGTCAGTCCTATGGGGGATGTCCCAAGCCTTGTAAAGTGTAAAATATCATGTAAAGTGGCAATCAAAACAAAAGGAAATGCCACAACTTTTTATACGATGATCAGACGCGACGAAAAGACGAAATAACGCAACGACAAGATGAATTAATAGCGGCATCCTGTAATAAAACACGTAATTCAGTCAACTGCACCTTGATAGTCCTTCCATTGGAAGCGCGCACCACGTCGCCGGGCCTGGTCGCCATGGGGCCGATGCCGTTCTCGGCCAGGGCGCACAGCACCACGACGGGCCTGCGCAGGGGCGCGCCCAGTTTGTGCAGGCCCAGGGCGGCGCCGAACACGGTCGCCGCGCCTGCGGTTGATAGATTTAACGTTTTGAATGTGATAGATAGGGTACTGGGATCGGTTTTTATTTGCCTGATAGGTTTTTAGGAATTATGGTTCATTAAATTTCTTTTATATTTTATGCATGGTAAATACGACAAACGCAGGATAAACAGGATACATTTGAAACTCCGGCTATCCCCCACTAGAACAATAACATTTCACTCGAATGTGTAATAAAATTTACCCTGCATATCGGCGTGCATCTCGCCCAAATCACCAGGCGGTTTCAGCATTATGCCGCCCCTGCGCGGACGAAAAACTACAGTAATAAATATAAGTATTTCTCTAGTTTGTATTTATTTAAATATATTTATTTCCACAAATAACCTTGTTCAAACTCGCAAACCAAAACAACAACTTTTTGAAACAACGAACCGAGGTTATAAAACCAAAATTACAGAAATATACAAAAATACATCAAAAACAAAAATTGACTCACGTGTCATACGTCACCCCCTTTCCAACAAGCACCAAGGGTTCCCTCTGATCTCCAATAGTTTTATCCTGATTTCCAAGGCGAATTTCTACCAATCTTGGCTCTAGTGACGAGCCCCGAGCTACTGATAGCAGGGCACCCATTTTGTGGTCCTCTAGCCATTTTCTATCCCTGTGAATCGAGGTGGGGATTTTGGATGGATTAATGTGAACATGAATTGAGGCAATATGGAAAAGTTAGATGGTCGATTTTCAATTCCGACACCGACACTATGTATTGGCTTTTGTAAATATGTAAATGTATGTAAAGACATACAATGTATGCGTATGTAAATATGTCCCCGAATGCGTCATTCAAGTGCCCCCATGCCTTTTTTTAAAAAACAACGGGTTTTTAAAAAAAACGGTAAAAAACACCGGCCATCCCTGGTTCCAATGCACACTAATCTTACCTCACAGCGACAACTCCAGTGGGGAAAGCCGCGGCGCATCTATTCGCAAATTCTTCCGGCGTCATAACATTCGCCGGCGCGTCGCACAACGTCCGCGCGGCATTTTGCGCCCGTGCGAAAATAGCGCCGCGTTTCCACTGGCGTAAATTGGCGGCACTTTTTGATGGATCTGTTTCCATGCTGAAAAAAGGGGTGGGGGGTTTATATGGGTCAAAAGTTAGATCCATGCCGTGTTGAAGTTAATGATGTGATTACTATTGTGGTAGCTGATTGTACTTAACATAGTACAAAAGTAAGTTAGATAAACTACTACACTATGCAGCGAAAAATTCAAAGCAACTCACTCATCAAACAGTTTTAATGTCAACGGCTTGCGCTTTTTACTTTTCATTTCATCGTAATCATAATCCACCAGATGCGCAGCCTCACTTGCAGCTGTGGAGAAATTTTTACATGTGCCAACACCAAGTAACAGTTCCGCAAATTGAGAAGTGAGAATTAAAATGGCAAAAGTGAAGTAAAATGAAAAAAAAGTGAAGTGAAATGGCAAGTAAATTGGCAAAAGCGAAGTAAAAAATAAAAAATGAAAAGTAATTTCTCTTCGCTTTTGCCATTTTACTGATCACTTCTCGATTTGCGGAACTGGCCCCAAGTAGAGTATTAAGTGGTAAATAAATGATATCGTATCGAAGGTACAATTTTTGTATCAGTATTTAACAGTAACATTTGATTTGATCGCCGCCATTTTTCCTTGCGCTTTTCCATAACAAATAACTTTGGGGTAAATCAACACTCCCTCCGTTATTTCTAATGAAAAAGAAAAAAAACACTCAAAATTAAATAAAAATACCTTGCGGATATGCACACGAATCGACATCAATTTCAGACAAGCCAAATTTCTTCAAAGTTTGCACAGCGGCGCCAACTGCAGTCCTAACACGTTCTTTGCCAACGTGCAAACGTTCGTATTGATGCACGGGTTTGTGCAAATCTGCGGGGGGTCCCAGGCCAACCACTGCCACGAGGGGGTACCTGGGGGCAGTCCCAGACCCTGTAAAGTGCCCTGTAAAACGTAAAATGTCATGAAAAGTGTTAAAGTGTATTGTAAACCGACAAGTGTCAAGTGCCACGCACACTTTGAACGACATTTCACATTTTACAGGGCACTTTACAGTGTCTGGAATTGGCACCTGGGGTCGCCCGTGTGCACCACGCGCACGCTACCAACTTTGGTGGGCGGAGCCGAACTGTTGGGGAGGATTCATTGATTTGCGCAGTCGACAAATTTGCCAGTGTGATATGCAAATAAACTTTTGCCATGTGACAGATTGTTTTCAACGTAGAAATAACATGAAGTCATTATTCGTATAAACTATGGCAACATACGTAAGTACCATAAGCATCCTAATAGAAATTCGAAAGCTTAGAATAACCTTAGATCAGTAAATGCAAAGCACGCAAAATTTAAACTTAAAAAACAACATCCATAAAAATAACCAGCTGAGAGCGTGCATCAATCGACCCTCGGTCCGGCTGTCAATAAACCTTGCCGCCCTGCTCAACTTGGGCACGTTCCCTGGCCCCTCGCTGAACGCGCCGACAACAACACCCATTTTGCTGCCAGCCTGAGAATGGGGGGGCATAGGGGGTCTCGAGGGGGAATATGAGGGACCATAACGGCACCCAGACAATTGGGAACCCCCGCGCGGCGAACCAGAACGAGAGATTTGTGCCGTTCTGGGCCACAACCTAGACTCGGGGGGGGGGGGGGGGTTGACATACAAAAACAATAAACGACTTAACTTAGACAAGTGACGGAACTCCTTGGCCCCCATAACTCAATATGCAATCATTGAAAGTTGTTTCTTTGATAAGAAGGCGAATAACCCTTGGGCAACAGACACCCCTGGACAACTGCACTCAGTGGACAATTGTACGCACGCAGTCGGTAGCAAGCACCACTGGACAACCGCGCACGCAGCTGAAACCTTGATACATGGTGCCCGCTATGCGATTCAATATTATATTAGTAGACAAAGTATTGCATTAGGTTCTTACATGTTGTTATATTATTTTTCAAATACCTAAATTTTTGGAACACTACGAGCGAGGGGGGGGGGGGGCAGCCGCGCATGCAATAGCCCCGCATATTTAACCACTGGCACCCCCAAAGAAGGCATACCCTCGTCGCGGCAGTAGACATTGGGTGTCCCCCAAAAATAACTAACTGGCGCGGAGGCAAAGAAGCGCCGCAGGTGTCGCACGCCGCCGCGAGACATCGACATTGTAAATATAAATTGATTAATTCATAGATTTGATTTCTGACTTTGATGTTGAATTTGTTACATTTACAATCGTACTGATATGCGACATTATGTTCATAACTGGTCATTGGCTGCGTGCTACAATTTTTTAAATATGTTGTGTACTCAATTCGAAGTAAAAAGGACCCAAAAATTCATTTTCGATCATTCAAACGAAAATGGAGATTGCGCTAGCGAGCATTTCACAAGTACGGTCGCATTCAAGTTGTGCCATAAAAAAACAATGAAAAATGGTCATTGAGGCACATCAAACGTGAAAAATTTCAACAAAAAAACTGCCAAAAACACTTCAGCTACATTTACAATGATTTATGATGGGAATGGCGAAAAAAACAGCATTAAACACCAACAAAGATCACAGAAAAACTTCCCGCAATAAATCACTGAAACATCTGCTCTTAAAATTTAAAATCGAGAAGAAGAGAAAATTAAAAATTATCTTTGTTCCGGAGTTACTGAGGCAGTAAAACGTGCAAATAATTTAGTGTAGAGTCTTGAATTTAATGTTCTAAATATCAACATGGCCGAAAGTTTATCAGAAATACAAAGTTCTAAAATTAAGCAAAAAACATTGCCCAAAGAAATAATAAGCAGCATGTTCATGCAGTTTCCGTTCTTAAAAACACAAAATTCGTTTTCATTGATCCCTACTCCAACCCACCATATTTCACTAAAAAACCTAAACCAATTTCTTAGCTTCAAAGAACGCTTTCAAATGTCTCATCTGCCAAAATCCTGTCAATAGCAAAATACCCGCCTGGCCCGCGCTCCAATACAATACCCGGGCGTTTGTGGATTCCGATGTCTGTCGGAATCGCTCCTCGCGGTACTGCGCGTGAATTTTTTTCCATTTTTGTTTCATTGAGTGAATATTTATTTTGGAGATTGCTGGTCTCCGTTTTAGGGCTCCTAAAACGGGACTGGGTTTTCGGGATCGAGATTGGTATTTTCTGAAAAGTCGGTATCAGGATCGGGTCTTGAAGATTCGGACATTTTGCTGATCGGAATCCCCTTTCCGCTTGAACAAGGACGTATCCAGGGGGGGGGGCGGGGGGGGGGGCCGCAGCCTCCCCCCCCTTCCCGGGATGAGACCTAAAAAGTCCCGGAAAATGCCACTTTTCCGATATATTTTTCGACGTTTCTAAAAAAATTTTGCGCGCAAGCGCGCAATTTCTTGCCCATGCATTGTATTTACAGCGGATCGGCCCCTGAAAACCAATTTCCTTGGAAATGAACAGATTTTTCCAAATTTCGCTGTATATGTATGCATATTTACATACATACAAAGCGGTTCTTGGCGCTGGCGCCAACGCCAATAGCGCCATGGCGTGGTGCCTTTGTATGGCGCTAGCGCCAAAACGCCTTTCCGTCCCTATATAGGGAAAAATTTTAGGGGGGGGGGGGCTGAGCCCCCCCCCGTTCGCCGGCCCCCGTAAACAAGCAGCCCCCCCCCGCTCAAAAATCCTGGATACGTCCCTGCGCTTGAACATTACTCAATGCACGAGTGTGCCATGTCTATGTAAAAAACTTTTGTCGCCCTGGGATCAGTCCCGCACTAGCATCCGGCAAATGTCATTCAAAATGTTAATTAAAGTGAAAAGGTTTTATAACCGAACTTTCTAAACTTTGCCATTTCATAAATTCGCATGATATTTTACAATACATTTGCCGATTTCGTTTACAGTCCACAGAATGCGGGGCCGCCACCAGCTCACAACTAAACAGTCCCGGAACCCATACCAGATCCTCACACAACACAACAAATTGTCCAAACTTACTCTCTGATAATTCTGTTCCTTCGTAATCTGATCAACCTGATCAATGAGCTGTCTGATGCGCAGTTGCAGCTCATTCAGCTTGTCCCTGGCAGCTACTTGGGCATAATCTTGCGCGTGCTCCCCGGCTTGGATGTCCAGGTGCACTCGCTGCAGTGTGTGGGAGGGGGTTATAGGGCTTTGGACATCTTTGGGTGGGTGTGTCTAGATGAACCCACTGCAGTGTGTGGGAGGGCGTTATAGTGCTTTGGACATCTTTGGGTGGGTGTGTCTAGATGAACCCACTGCAGTGAGTGGGAGGGGGTTATAGTGCTTTGGACATCTTTGGGTGGGTGGAGGACCGAAGTAGATATGTTTTGGATTATGATTTTAGTTTTGAGGTTGTATTAAATACATTAGCAAGTATATTTGCTTTATATCAGAAAGGTTTCTCGAAAAATAACTTGGAAATGGACATTTTCCCGTTTTTCTTGTCAGCAAGATTATTCGATAATCTTGCTGACAAGGAAGTCCTACCTTGCACTTGGGAGTTTATCTAACTTAACTTGGAACTTCTTGGACTTGAAACTTAACAATAAAACCGAACAACAAACAAAAACACACCAACTGAGCTCCGGCAAACCATTTCGTAGTATTCGAGTACAAACAAATCACATGCTCCCCGGGAGTGTGACTGGTAAACGTGAAGGCGCCCTCGGCAGTGTACATCTTGGACAGGATCACTTTGTCATCTGGTGGGGACACTCCCAGACACTGTCGAATGTCTTGTAAAATGTCAAGTGTCATGCAAAGTGTGAAAAGTCATGTAGAATACCCTGGAATATGGCCAACATACGTTTGCCATTTTCCAGGGCATTTTACATGACTTTTGTCACTTTTCATGACACTTGACACTTCACAGGGCACTTTACACGGTGTGGTAGTGGCACCTGGGTCCTTCACCTCGACGTGCATGCCGATGCCCGGGTAGTCGGCGTAGCCGCGCGTGTTCGGGTCGTACAGTTGCACTTTGTAGTTGCCTGGAGGGTTGATAAAAACGGTTTTTTGGATGTGCGAGGTATTTGTTTCCCTTTTTTGATATCTATGGCATAGCTGTTAAAACGTATTAACGTTTACTCGATAAATACGTATACTCGCGTACTGCGTAAATACGCTTACGTTTCCTCCCGAAAAAAAACCGGTACTCACAAACTCATGTACTCTTTGATAGTACGCGAGTACAGAAAACGTATTTTAAAGGGCAGAAAATGTCAATTTGCCAGACAGAATATCACAAACAAAGGACAGTTTCGTTAGAAATACTTATCATGAGAAAAAACACATTTTTGGTGTATTTCAGAGTAAAAATTACAAAAGACACCAATGTTTATGTTGTCTTTATGATAAAAATACTCACTTTTACGTTTTCTGAGAGTAAAATACCCGTTTTTACGTTTTCCGTGGCAAAAAATACTCATTTTTACGTTTTCTCTGGAAACAAAAGTATTTTACTCAGCTTTTACGCAGTGCAAAAGTAAAAATAAATTACTTTACGTTTTCTGTACTCTTGTGTGTGTAAAATAACAATACTTTACGTTCACGTTTACTTTTAAAAAGTTCAGTACTTTTAACAACTCTGATCGATGGCAGATATTTGATGTGAAAAAGTGTGTTACAGGCTGTCACTGATAGATGTTGATCAATCTGCATACGGTCTACTAATCGCGCACTAATCGGTTGATGGTATAGAATCTACCATGTCTCATCTGAATAAACACTGAGCAAAATGGTTTCCCACCACATTACAGTGCTCACACGGCACAGTTTATTAAAACTACGGTATCATTTTCTTATGTAGTGCTTCGCCTGATCAGTATATTCTACGGATTAAAGAACCATATTTTGATGGATAAAGCTACTTGATGAATTATGTAGAGAATTCCCCAGTAGTGAATGTAATGTGATGAAAAACATGTTCTTTCAGATGGGATATGGTAGCACTCATTGTGATGCAGTCTGTCAGTAAAACGTCTAAACAAACCATTAACCCAGGTCACTTGTACACTGACACGATTTACCAGAAAAATTGGAGCAGTGCCAAATAACGTGTAAAGTTTCAAAACGCACCAGTGACCATAGTTTCGTCCGGAATTTCCTCTATGAAACATTTTCGCTCAGTTTCAGCGATGTGAAAATAAAGGGCATCCGCGTAGAACGCGCAGAACCCAAGAAATATCAGCGGTAACCTAATTGAATACATTCTGGATCAGGAAGAAATAAATACGGCGACACCTGGCAACTTTTGAGACCCTCGTATTAAAAGAGAAATGTGGTTTGGCACGGTGCCAAACCACTCTTTTACACTTTTTCCATCTTTATTTTCGACTTTATCTTTCCATCTTTATCTTTATCTTGAGTTTGTTCGCGGCAAGTTACTATGCATATTGGTATACCCAAACTGTTTAAAAAAATTAGTTACAAAATTTTCTATTCAAATATCAGCAA
>OZ038454.1:24438479-24448611 GCA_964036195.1 Sphaerolaimus hirsutus | reverse complement strand
ACACGCAAAATTTTCAGTTTTCCTACCTACCGCAGATGGCGCAGTGTCCTTTTGACGTTCCTGGTTCGAAAACCGTTCACCGCAAAACGCGGGAACAAATCCTACTTACCGCACATAAAACCCGCAATTTTAATGTACCGCATTTTGATACATACGCCTAAAGTGGTTCACTTGCGCTCACGCCCAGCCAGGAGCCTGGTTGAAAGACCGGCTCTGAGTTTTCGGCGTTGAGGTGCGGCCCAGAGCCCGAGCCCGAGCTGCGAAATTTGCGCATTTGCGCAAGTCGCGTGGCCCTGTGGTTGCGAAATTTGCGCCCTGCGCAAGTCGCGTGACCCTGTGGTTGCGTGACTTGCGCCTGCGCAAATCACGCAGCTCGCGTAACGCGATTTACTTCGCGTAGCTCTGGCACCACGCCAACAGCGCCTAACCCCGATCGTTCTATTACCTACGTTTCCGTGGAGCTTTGCCAAAATCATCTATGCAAAATCCGCATTATTTGATACCTTTGTCAACGTTTGAACTGGAACTATGTATGACGGTGATTGGTTTGAATATATTTTGAACTGTCTTCATCAAATTTTTGTGGTTTCCATCCTTCATTGCGGGATTTTGTTTACCTGCAAACTGACTCTATGCAAATAACGTCCGTATTTTTTCGGTTCCAGTAGTTTGACCCATTTGTCCGTAGTAATGTAAACGTACGGTTGGTCCAGATCGTTTTGCAATCAACTTATTTCAACGAATTAAAAAAGAAATTGAAAACTAAATTATTCAAAGGGATCGAGGCTTTGCGACTTTTTCGTCGCATGTCTCTGATAATGCTATTGGGAAATCTATTTTTGACTGCGTTTCACCGCGGCACATTTCTGCTTTTATTATCTCTGGGATTATTGTCCAAAGTCAGAGCAGTAGACAGATCGAAATTCAAAAGTTGTGAAGATTCGAAATTTTGCCAGTTAGTTGGAGATGTTGTTTTCCTACTTTTTTATTTTTGTAACATGTAAATTTGGCAATGAAAATGCTTCCGTTTTTAACCACTTCTTGTCCACATTTAATTTTGCGCGATTATTCATCTTGCAAATTTTATTTTTCTGTCACCCACCACTCAAAATTATCCCAACCTTCCGCTTCCGCAGAAGACACCGTCACTTAAAAGCGGGTGAAAATGCAGTTTTCCACGTTTTTCCCGATACAGTAAAAGTGGACGGGTCTCGAGTGGCAGCAACTTTGAACAGAACGAGCGATAATCGTCATTTTTCACTGTCGATCAATGGCTTAACTGATGGGCGATTGCGGGTGGTTGTAGATGATGCGAGTCCGATTAGACCCAGATTTGTTGCTAACGATGCTTTGGATGGGGAACCGAAGGAATTAGAGTTAGTGAGCAATTTGAGAAGGTTTTATTAGATCTTGTTAAGTGTACAATACTTTTTATCGATATATTGACATTTGTGATGGAAAAGCGCCATAACTTTCCCCTTTTTCTTGTTATTCAGACCCATTTTTGTGTGATATTCTATATTTTTTCTTGTCTTTTTTCTTGCCTGGCGTCCTTTTCAAATGGCGCCTTTTTTCTGTGCATATTAGGGGCCGTTGTCTATGGCTCCTTTCTTCACAGGGGTAATCAATACATGTGATTTTTCTTGTCAAATTCCATTAGTATGTAATTCAAAATGCAGAAAAACTTTGCTTGAAATGTTTAAAAAATCGTTTTTACACCATTACCAAAGTTGTGAATGTATCAACCCCAATCAATTGCCAGGTTTTTCACAATTAAACCCCCTCGCAGTTTCAAATCGCCCAGCCACGGTTCGGGTAGCTTGAGTCTACTCACTGGCGACGGCAATAAAATTGTGTTGCATTATCGGCCATTCAGGGTTGACGTTTACGCTGGCACACAGGATTTGGTTGTGAGCTTGAATGCTCAGAGTTTGCTCAAGGTTGAGCATTTTAGAGAGAAAGGGTTTGTTGGTGGTTTGGTAGAAAGTTTGTTTTTGAACTATTTGTTTGGTTTATTATAATTAATTACGTTGTAATGATAGTAATTATATATGTCACTAAAAAGTTCTAGCTTTTGTTATTTATCGTTGCTTGTCGATAAGTCTTCCGGGATAGTTTACCGGGAATTTTTTCCTGAAATTATCATTTATCACTTGAGTCACTTATCATTAGGGTTCAAACGCGATCCCTAATCCCGAGAAATTTCGGGATTTTGTAGTCCCGATTTCGAAACCTGAAATCCCGATCCCGATCAAGAAATTTGAAAAGGCCACTCCCGATACCGAGATTTTGAAAACCTCAATCCCGATCCCGATGAAAATCCCGATCCCGAAATCTCAAAAACCCAATCCCGATCCCGAAATCTCAAAAACCCAATCCCTATCCCGAAATCTCAAAAAACCAATCCCGATCCCGAAAAGTCAATCCCGTTTGCACCCTACTTCTCACGGGACTACAGGCATCATTTTGACACTTAAAATATCGAATGAAACTTGAAACTAAAGATTCCACTTAAAACGTAATTTTCCTTTCTCCACTTTCAAATCTACGCTTAAAAAATGCTCAGAGATCCGAGCGACCAACAAAAAACTGGCGAACAAAAAGGGGTGAGTTTATATTTCGTGCACACCCACAGTGCGCACTTTTTGTCACACGGTGCTGTCGCTTCGTCTTAAATTATGTTCATTTAACATGTTTCTCACACAAGTTATGTTTCTTTCTGCATGTGATGTTTTTAACGTCAAAATTCGGTGTCGGTGGTGTTTCCGGTGAAGGTTTTTCGTTGTGTCGGTGACAATAAGTCGATTAATGGGTCGTTGTCTCCTCTGGTCTGGCGCCGTGTGCCAAAGAGTGTGCCCGCAGCGTTTGCAGTTCAGCCACAAGCATATCATTTCACGGTGGAATGGCGCCGTTGGCGCTGGCGCCATTTTTAAGGAGTCGTTTGAACCACTTCCTGGGACAAATTGTTCAAGTGGGCAAGTGATTTGTTTAAGTAATTGACATAAGTGAGACGCATTTTCCCAACAAATTCGGACAATCGACTTGGCACGGTATTTACCACATACCTTTCCTTTACACTTCTCTTGTCATTTGTCCACTTTTCAAAATTGTTACCTTGGAGTCCCGCCAATCCAGTCAACCTATATTTATGGCGCCCGCGCCAAAAAAAAACTCCACGCCAACGCCATTTGCGCCATTCCATCCAACCATAGTAAACAGTAGTAATCCAGTAGCCCGGCAACCATAGCGGATTTCGGGATTAGCATTTTGGGGGGGGGTTAGCCGGTCAGCACGCGTTAATAACTCGGGAACCGCTTGGCGAAAAATGTTGAAATTTGGATATCTTATGGTTCCAGGTCGGGGCTAGTATCAAGTCCGACGATTTTTTTCTACGACCCCCCATACCGGGGATAGAGGGGGGGTCTATAAAAACACTGTCATTTGCGTTTTTTTGGGTGTCGCCAAGAACATGCAAAATTTGAACATCAATAGCTCGGTCATTTGTGATCATTTTAACATTTTAATGACTAAAATCGGTTCACAAATGACCGAGCTATTGATGTTCAAAGTTTGCATGTTCTTGGCGACACCCAAAAAAAACGCAAATTACAGTGTTTTTATAGACCCCCCCTATCTCCGGTCTGGGGGGTCGTAGAAAAAAAACGTCGGACTTGATACTAGCCCCGACCTGACACCATAACATATCCAAATTTCAACATTTTTCGCCAAGCGGTTCCCGAGTTATTAACGCGTGCTGACCGGCTGACCCCCCCCCCCCCAAAAAAAAAATGCTAACCCCAAAATCCGCTATGCCGGCAACTCACCCTTGTGCAAACAAATAGATCTGGCAACGTGTCACGGGCGCGCTCTTTGGCGGCGATGGCGCTGATTCTGCGGCGCCAGAGCGCCAAGACACCGAGGACGATGACAATGACATGGACGAGCACACTGAGCAGGAGGTGGTGACGCAGGACGAGGTGCTCGTCGACGAGCAGGAGCACATGCCCGACGACAATGTGCAGCAGGCTGACAATGTGCAGCAAGCTGAGGAGCCCGTTGAGGAGGGTTCGTGGAGTGAGACGTGGAAAAGCCATTATGATGCCAAGCCGAGAGGTGGGTGGGGTTCGAACGGGATACCGTTCCCGAATCTCGATAATTTCCGGGATTCAGCGGTTCTGCTCTGGAAACCCCAATCCCGATCTTGATCCCTGAAAAATACCATCCCTGATCTCGAAAATTTTAAAATCCCTATGCAGAAAAACATCCCGGAAAATTTTCTAATGATGTTTTGCACTGAGAAATGTGAACGGAAGTATACATTGTGTCTTTTATGCCACTTCTGGCATTAAAATATGCTTTTAGACAATTTTTTGTGGAAAATACCTACACACCAGAACTTTGGCCAAAATCGCGATTCCGAACCCGTGACCCTAATCCCGATCCCATCCCGAAAACTAAAAAACCAACTGCGATGTCGATCCAGTGACCCTAATCCCGATACCGAAAATTCCAAATACTGGTTGTTATCGTGGGTGGTTATCGGTGGGGTTAAAAGTGGATCCCGATCCCATTTTCCGGTCCCGATCCACGCCCCGACACTTCGAGTACCGATTCAGATTTTTTTATGTGCCAACTCCGAACCCGATCTATTAAACTCAGCCCGTTTGAATCCTACCTAACTTACTTATTGGTTATGTTACTGGGTGAAAAAAGACTTGTACGACCCCGTCTTTTTAATGAACAACCTTCTTTATAAAAGACTCGAAGCTAGACTTGGTTAAACATAATAAAAAAATTAAATGAGTTGAATACTATTGAAAACACTGGTAGTTTCGTTCGTCGCGCCTGCATTGCATACATAAAAATCTCATTTCAAAATTCAAAACCTTTCCCACAGGCCCGAGTTCCGTCGGAATGGACGTGACATTGGTCGGCTTTCAGCACGTTTTCGGGCTGCCCGAACACGGAGACTCGTTTGCTCTGAAAACTACCACGTGTGTTATGACATTTTTTCACTCTAGGTTGATTGATTCTCGTCGAAGGTCGAAGTTGATCGTGAAAATTACCCATGCACGTTTTTGGATGCGATATTTGAAAAAAGTATTGTTGTGGTTCAATATTCCCGATGCATTTGACTCAAACTGCGATTCTCGATATGATCACCCAAAAAGAAAAAAAACAAAAATAGATAAAAGGTTCAAAACGATCAAAAGTGATTTTTTATATAACAGAGAAATGTGTTTCTTCACCAATCGAGATAAATTTGTAATCCACCGACTAGAATGAATCACCCTGTACTCCTATCAAAACTTTTTCTTCACTTAAAAAATAATAATAACTTAGACAGCGTTCACACTGTGAAACTGTGACGACAAAAAATGCGTTTTTCAGTCATTGTTGTGCGATACATGTGAAATATTTTTCATGTGTGAAGCCTCAATCGATCATGGCTTGATCAGCCCCACTGCCTAAGACAAACATAAAATAATATATATTGCGTGTTCATGCACACTAGATCACACTTTCTTCTTGTTGTCGGAGGTAGTCGCTTATTTGTAGTCGCCAGCCCCTTTAACGAGGCCGCCGACAACGCCCCTTGAACAAATACAGCGACAGCCTCCGACAACAAAAAAAGTGTGATCTAGTGTGCATGAACACACAATGTATATAATTTGATGTTTGTCTTAGGCAGTGGGGCTGATCAAGTTATGATCATTTGAGGCTTCACACATGTGAAATATTTCATATGCATCCAACAAAAATGGCTGAAAAATTGCTTTTTTTGTCGTCACAGTCGTCACAGTGTAAAAGGCGCCTTAAAAAACCACTTTCAACACCCTTCATCAGAAACACGGACCCGTACCGCCTGTACAACTTGGACGTGTTCGAGTACGAATTAAACAACCCCATGGCGCTGTACGGCAGCGTGCCCTACGTGGTGGCCCACTCTGAGACGAAAACTTGCGGAGTTTTGTGGCTTAACGCCGCTGAAACTTGGGTCGATATTCGCTCCAGTACCGCGGATAAGGTTGATTCAACATTTTCAACTTTGGTTGATTCAACATTTTCAACGTTGCGGATAGCAAAAGCTGAGGTATAGATAAATAGATGATAAATTTGGCGGAGGTTTCCATATGGGGGCCTATCCCGATGCAAAAATGTTGGCTACTATTCCCTGAGCCCTCTCCCCAAATCGCTCAGCTGTCTATGTTGAGCAAGTTTTTGCTCCATTTTATTGATTTACCCCTTCAACCTCGCTATTTATAAATACCGTATCTCCTCGAAAAAACCCACCGGGGGGGGGGGTTATTTTTTCAGAGTGGAAATTTTGAGAGGGGTTAAACAAGGGGGGGGGCGGTTATAATTTCGATAAATGCAACAAAAACCGCCATTTATAAGACTCTTAGACTTTTAACGGTATAAACCCTGTTCTAGCATAACACAGACATTGTTTTTCGCGTGTGTTCTGCGTTTCCTGGAGCATTTGTCATCTACGTTCTCTATACACTAAACACTTTTTTTTTGGGGGGGGGGGTTGTAAATTCCTAGTGTCCAATTTTGAGGGGGGGGGGGGTATTTCGAGGAAATACGGTACATTGTGAGCCTTAACGTATTTACACAACGGAAAGTAAATGGGAAATGGCAGTAAAACAAATATGATAATTGCGGTGGATTTTGAAGGTGGAAATATATAAATTGTGGACAGGGGTGCATCTATTTGTTCCGCAACGCATACAAGTTTTGAGTCGTCTTATTCTAGTCCTAATCAAGTCAACTAGTCCGCAAAATGCGGCTTAAAGTAAATGGCATTTTAAGTTTCAAATGCAATTTACGGTCCGTGCTAGGGTTGGCAAGCGATTTTTTTTAAGCGATTTTTTTTTTAAAAATTCCGATTTTTTTAAAAAAAAATCGCAGCACCCGTACCGATTTTTAAAAAAAAAATCGCTGGCGAAAATTTTTGGTACTCTTGCACTAGGTAAAATGCAAATTTTTTTGCGCGCAAGCGCGCATTTTCATGCAAGCAATCCATCATTTGCTTTTTCATTATATTTTCAACTAATTTGGTGGTGTAGCACCCATTTCTGTGTGCTTTTAAGCATGTAAGGTAGGCTATGAATCATTTCGGAAAGTATTCATAGTTATGCTATGTGTTCTAACATCAAACATTTATGCAAATGCATCCATGTTCACTCCCAAGATGATTTTTACGTTGTTCTCAGCAAGAACGTGCAATTTCTGCAAACAAAATCGCAAATGATTGATGAGGTGTAATCCACGCTGCAAATATAACTAGATAATTTCTCTGAAACTTAAAAATAACTGACTTTCAAGCTTTTCTAAAGCTCTACAGTACTTGTATTACAACAGAAAGCATAAGTTTGCACTCCCTATCAATTTATATGGCTTTTCTTACCTTTAGAGGCGATTTTAGAGAGAATTGGGGCTAATTTCAACCCCAGCGATTTTTATTTAAAAAAATCGATTAAAAAAAAATCGGGGTCGTTAAAAAAATCGATTTTTTTCCAACCCTAGTCCGTGCTGCATATCCAATTTGGTTCTCTCATGCTTACCATTAAGTGCCATAACGATAAAGTGTCAAATGTTTAGCCCCTGTTTTCAATGTATATGGGAAAAATTGGGTGTCCGTAAAATCCCATTTGGACAGTGCAAAACTGTTTTGGGATGGACTTGTCGACTTCTTGCACGCGAGAACATTTTTGTTCCGGGCCTCGAGGCTGCCCTATGGTAAATTTATGGACTTGTCGAGTTTTAGAAATCGGTGTCCATAGTGGACTTGTCGCATTTCTTGCTATCTTGTTCCAACGAAAAAGGCTGCGACAGGTGGACTTGTCGACTTGTTTCCCCAAAAATGTCAAATATAACACTATCATGTATGGGCATATGATGTAAAACAATTTATGGAAAAAAATGAAAAATGTGCGGCAGTAGCCCCAGATGCCGTTTCCGGACCTAACTCGAAATTTGTATATTTTGGACTTGTCGATTTTTAGAATTGGACGTCTCATTTGTATTCTATCAAATAATTTAAATGCCAGTATCGTTTGAAGATTCAATCCAAACCCTCCCTCATTCCCGATGAATGAGGTCTCTAGATCTCACATTTAAAAAATCATCGCTTTTTTATTTCCAGGGTGTGCTTCGCTCCATCGTGGACAAGTTCGCATCTTCGAGTGAAATACCACAGGTGGATACCCACTGGATATCGGAATCTGGTCGGATAGACGTTTTTCTGTTTCTGGGGCCCACGCCGAAGGATGTGTTCAGACAATATTCCAAGTTGACTGGAGTCACTCCAATTCCGCCAGTGTGTTTGTTATTTTTTTGCTCGTTTATGCTTTGCACAGAATTTTGCTGTAATTTGACGAATGAATTTGTGTGATGAATTTTGGGTAACCTTGGGATATGAGTTATCCAAAGTGTACGATCAAGAGTCACCCACAGACCCCCTGTTAAAGGTCAAAGTGTCAAAAGTCGTGTAAAATGGCAACTTCCATTATACGTTTTTACTGCGTGTTTCACATTTCACATGACTTTTGACACTTTTCATGACATTTGACAGCGCATTTTACACGGTCTGGGGGTTCCCCCAGCAGACGTGTTAAAATTCGTAGTCCCAACCCCGTAAACAAAACCCAATTTACCCCCCCCCCCCCCCAGCAATTCTCGATCGCCTACCACCAATGTCGTTGGAACTACAACGACCAGGAAGATGTGGCCAGCGTGGACGCCAACTTCGACAAGAACGACATCCCCTACGATGTCATCTGGCTCGATATAGAGCACACTGATGGCAAAAAGTGCGTTGGGGGGGTCATTGATTTTGGTGTCTAGAGGGTGGGGGGTGGATATTTTGGATTTCTAGTGGGGTTTGAACTGTCGGTGTGTAGTCTGGCGATTTTCTAGTGCGAATCCCGATCCCCAATTTTAACGAATTTTGCAAAGAAAGTCCAATCGTTGTTTTTGTCGATTTCTAGTGTCGCGCTTCTCGTGTATTCGATATAATTACAGTATATTGCATTCATTTAATCAACGAAATCATCGATATAATGATTAATAAACCATGTAAATATTTCCCTCTCACCACTGCAGATATTTCACGTGGGACTCGCAAAAATTTCCCGATCCCGTGAAAATGCAAAATGACATAGCTGCGAAACTTCGCAAAATGGTCGTCATTGTGGATCCGCACATCAAAAAAGACAATAATTATCACGTTTACAAAGAAGCTGCAGATAAGGGATATTTCGTGAAAGATCGTGATGGAAACGATTATGAAGGCCATTGCTGGCCAGGTAAATATTCCTTTTTTATATGAAAAGCCTATTTTAAGCACCTATTTTACTTTTTGAGTAATTTTTCGTGATCACTGGTGTTTTCTCGCTGTTTTTTATACATAGATTTGTATGTAAATAATTCCAATTTCCATCTCTGGAAAATAAATACGCCTAAATATATTAAGACAAACAAAACTTTGCACACCCTCCTTGTTTCTTGCCATTTTTTCCCCATTTACGCAAATTTTTTGCAGGTGCTTCAATGTACCTGGATTTTCTAAATCCGGAAGTGCGCGATTATTGGGCAGCCCAGTTTTCATTGGAAAAGTACGTCGGCAGCACCGAGAATTTATTTGTGTGGAATGACATGAATGAACCTTCTGTTTTTAGTGGCCCAGAGGTTACTGATTTGTCTTTTTTTAAATCTGCTCGAATAAAAAACACGATTATAAAATGATTTTTAAAAGAGGCGGTAAGGTTTAAAAAATGGATAGTTTAAAAAAATGTGTATGGAGCGACGCATGCTGTTTTGTCAAGTTGATTGTGGTTATAAATATAATGACTGTCGAGGCATGTGATATTCCGATTAATTTTTTCGACTTTTTTTTCTATAACTGCCATCTCTGAAAAGAAAAACAATACTTACACATTTAAAAACTCAGATCACAATGCACAAGGATGCGAAACACTTTGGCGACTGGGAACACAGGGATGTGCACAACTTGTATGGTTTCTATCAGGTACTGGGGTTTGGGTAATTTTGGTAATTTATTTCGTGAGTATCTCCAAGCTTGTGTATTCGTCGATGTTCCTTTTTTATGTTCGATGTACAGAAA
>OZ038454.1:24246848-24438279 GCA_964036195.1 Sphaerolaimus hirsutus | reverse complement strand
AAATAAAAAATGGAGACATACAAATGAAAGAGCATGATAAAATAACCTAAGAATATAATGGAAACTTTTTTCATAAAACTTAATCTGAGTCTTCAGAGTGGGATTGTCTGTGATCGTGACATCTGCGTTGTTGATCATTTCAAACTGCTGTGGTAAAAAAGTGCAGACCTACTTCTTGGATTTTATTTTTTCAATCATAAACTATGCAATTGAGCACAGTTTTTGTGAAAAAAGCTAAGCTCTCAATTCATAACAAAAAACTTGGTGCCATTTTCAAAATTTCAGCCACAATTTTCAGTGAGAAAAAAAAATCTGATGAAGTTTGTTTGTATGGGCCAATTAATCTCCAAAAATATATTAATGAAAATCCAAAATATCAAATTGATAGATGATGTCAAGCAAAAGTTTTGAATTTCCAAAGAAACATCTGGAAAAAAGATGATTTTTGACTTCAATCAATTTTTTGGTAGGAAGATGGCATTTCCAGATATATGTATGGAAAGAAATTCTTAGTTTCTATGTAAGAAGATTCCAAATGCACCATAAAAATGGGGCTCAGAATTTTTTATGTGAAAAGTGAATTTTGGTATGGAAGCACCCTTCCAAATTATGTTTAAGAAAAAATGGAGATATACAAATGAAAGAACATGTAAAAATAACCTAAGAATATAATGGAAACTTTTTTCATAAAACTTAATCTGAGCCTTCAGAGTGGGATTGTCTGTGATCGTGACATCTGCGTTGTTGATCATTTCAAACTGCTGTGGTAAAAAAAGTGCAGACCTACTTCTTGGATTTTATTTTTTCAATCATAAACTATGCAATTGAGCACAGTTTTTGTGAAAAAAGCTAAGCTCTCAATTCATAACAAAAAACTTGGTGCCATTTTCAAAATTTCAGCCACAATTTTCAGTGAGAAAAAAAATCTGATGAAGTTTGTTTGTATGGGCCAATTAATCTCCAAAACTATATTAATAAAAATCCAAAATATCAAATTGATAGATGATGTCAAGCAAAAGTTTTGAATTTCCAAAGAAACGTCTGGAAAAAAGATGATTTTTGACTTCAATCAATTTTTTTTGTAGGAAGATGGCATTTCCAGATATATGTATGGAAAGAAATTCTTAGTTTCTATGTAAGAAGATTCCAAATGCACCATAAAAATGGTGCTCAGAATTTTTTATGTGAAAAGTGAATTTTTGTATGGAAGCACCCTTCCAAATTATGTTTAATAAAAAATGGAGATATACAAATGAAAGAACATGTAAAAATAACCTAAGTTTATGATGAAAACTTTTTTCATACAACTTCATCTGAGTCTTCAGAGTGGGCTTGTCCGCGGTGGTGAGACGGGTGTCAGGCTGTTTCAAACTGTTGTGGCAAAAATTGGCAGACCTACTTTTTCTATTTTATTTTTGTAAAATAAACTATGCAATTGGGCGCAGTTTTTGCAAAAAAAAAGCTAAGCTCTCAATTACAAAATTAAAATTTGATGCCATTTTCAAAATTTCAGCCATCATTTTCGTTGAGAAAACAACATGTGATGAAACTAGTTTGTATGGGCCAATTAATCTCCACAACTTTCTTAATAA
The DNA here is from genome assembly GCA_964036195.1 of Sphaerolaimus hirsutus. Classification (NCBI taxonomy): domain Eukaryota; kingdom Metazoa; phylum Nematoda; class Chromadorea; order Monhysterida; family Sphaerolaimidae; genus Sphaerolaimus; species Sphaerolaimus hirsutus. Next base: position 24,436,687 of record OZ038454.1, on the reverse strand, counting down.
AAATACAAAATATTATATTGATTGATAAAGTCAAACAAAAGTTATGAATTTCCAAAAAACAGCCTGTAAAATGGTGACTTTTGACTTTGATCAATTTTTTTCAGTAGGAAGATGACATTTCAGGATATATGCATGGAAGGAAATTTTAAGTTTCTAGTTATGGAGATTCCAAATCCATGAAAAAAAACGCAAAAAAAAATTTTGAGACATGAACAAAAGTAGTGACTGTGGTATTTGTCAAGTACGTTCACGTTACACTCAATTTTAGGGGGGGGGGGGTATTTCGAGGGGGGGGGGGTTTATTATTTCCTCAGCCGAAATTTAGGGGGGGGAATTTCGAGGGGGGGGGGGTTAATTCAAGGGGGGGATAATTCGAGGTAATACGGTATTTTAAAATAAATTTTATTATCTCCCGCTTGCGCGCCCACCCTATTTTCAACTTCTGTGGCGCATTTTTTGTCTTATTTTGTTTTTGTCGGTTTGGGTCTCGTTAACGAGACCCAAACCGACAAATTGAGCAAAAACGACGCCGAGCATGTTGATAATGTGTCGGTTCATCGTCGTGTTGCCGTCACAAGCTGGGAACGTGTTTTCTGTGACGACAATATTGTGACGACGATTTGTTTCCCATGGGAAAGCGCCAGAAACAATGTCACCATTTCACCATTCAGAAACGTGGTGCCAGGTGCCAAGGGCGCCACAGTCAAGCGTGTGTAATCATTTGTGGATGATAGTGAACAATAAATTGTCTAAAGTCATGCTAAAAGCCCTGTAAATTGTCAAATTTTTTATTACTGCATATTTGACATAATTTAGGACGTTTTACATGACCTTTGACACTTTGTATGACGTGTCAGTCGTTGTCGGTTTGCATCGTTTCCAACGAGGCTTTTTTCGTTGTCGGTTCGGTTTCTGTTGAACGAGGCTTTTTTGTCGGCACAGGCGAAATTTCTGTAAAATTTGTGTGTTGTCGTGACAAAATGTCCATTGCCGACAGAAAAAAGTTTGCTGGCACAGCTCGCAGTGTAAACGCCGCTTTAAAGATACCTTGTGCATTACCTTTCTTCTATCATTGGAGGGGGGGGGTTAATTCACCTCGTGGAATTATTGTATCCTCACTCGTTTAACAGGGGAGGGAATGATTCAAGAAATACTTTGAAAAAATTTCAGCACTAAACAACTCTGCTTTAGAAGTACGTACCTGCGCAAGACCATAAGGTGGCGTTTACACTTTGTGTGTTTTTTTGCGATGACAACAATTTCGATTTTTCAACTATTTTTGGGATGAAAATCAATTAGTAGATAGATAGGACGCCATTATGAATCATGATTTTATCAACCTCACTGCATGGAACAATAATCAAGTTTAATTGATAACGTAATAATGCACACTAGATAACGATTTTTTCTTGTTGTCGGAGGTGTTAGAGGATTTGTTCTACACAGCCTCATTGGCGAGGCCGCGTAGAACAAATGCTCCAATAACATGAAAAAAGTTTGATCTAGTTTGCAATTATTACGCAATCTATGGAATTTTATGTTTGCCTCAGGCAGTGGAGATGATATTGTTGTAGTTAGAGTCCACTACATTATGTACACTTGCATTCCTATGGTTGGATAGGTTTGGGGTGATTGGTCTGAACCGTTAACTTTTATGTTTCAACCAATCTTGAGTAGTGACCACTTGGGTGTTTAGGTCAGTTGATGTTCATTAACTCACTTTTCCCTCATCATTCATGTCCCCTTCGGGGGGTGACCATCTATGAATATGAGATGCTAAAACTTTGAGATCTGTGTCGCCGAGCGATGTTCCACCAAAACGCAACAACACAACATCTCAAACACAAATATCCTCCCGTTGTTGGCTTCGTGGACTTGGCTTCACCTCTTGCCCAAGGTCCACATGCCAATCCAGCTGAAACTCACTGCACGTTTCTCATCTGTGCGCCACGGACTCGGTACGCAGTCAGCCACGTTTCCCCGTGTGCACAACAATATACTCAGCGGACATCACACACACTGAGTACGGAAACATACCATAACCCATCTGAATAATGAACCAAAAATTATACACTCATTTCATTACAATATATCGTTTTCACTTTGGAATAATCTTTTACAAAATTTATCCCAAGATTTTATTCATTAAATTATGGTAGGATTTTGCGCATACTTTGCGGTCCGCTGAGTATACAATCATGATCAATCGAGGCATAGCAAATGTAAAATATCTCACGTTCATTGCACAAGAATGGTTGAAAAATCGCATTTTTGTCGGCAAAAAACACACGTGTAAACGCCACCTAAGTCAAACGCAACGTTCAAAAAACGTTCGATATCATGTTGCAACGTTCCACTTCCAGTGTGCCGTGCGGCATATAAACCTAAATATTTATAAGTACGTAACACATGCGCACACTCGATTATGCTGTCCCTACACTCGTTCCACCATCAGAGGAATTGGCCTGTCACATTTGAGGCACTTGAATTCACACAAATGACTGCGCACGTCAGGTCGAATTGAATGCATATCACGTTATTTGGCGCGCATGTTAAATAAATATTAGCTCGGCGAAATAAAGGCGAATTAATTAGTACATTGCATGCAATGTACAATATGGCATAAAAATATTTTACGTGCATGTTCGTATTTTTTTACCATTGATCAAATCGAAAGCGTGGGCACGGAGAGAAATAAAGAAATGGTTTTTCAGTGCTTGGGGTTACTGATGTAAAAGCAGAGCTGCGAAAGCGTATTTACGCTTACTTTAATAGCCGGGTATTTGGGTATAGTTACACTTACATTCGGTATTTTAAAAATACCTGTACGCCAATACGTTGAGGATTTGATATCCCGTCAGTTTTTCAGCACAGCCTTTCAAACACTGCCAAATCTCTAGGGAATGGAACTGACGGGTGCATCGAACCTGATAAAATTTGGCTTCATAAAATTTCGATAAGACTCGATAAAAACTTGACTGATAAATACATACCGTATTTGAGGGGGGTATTTCGAGAAAATACGGTAGACTATTTGAAGGGTGTGCTTCTAAAAGTACCGATCTACGAAAAATCGATTTTGAGATAATCGCAATTGAATGTTTGGAGTATGCAATACCCATACATGAGTATCAGGTATGGGTATTTTGGGTATGGGTATTTAGGGTATATTGTTGGGTATCCACATGCATAAGTATAATTGTTGATTATACACATAACACTAGCTATATAAAATTTTGTGATAGTGATACCCTTAATTTACTGTAGATCGGTACTTTTATAGGCACAATTGGGAAACTTTCATGCAGATCAGTACTTTTAAAAGCACAAATTGTACATCGGTACTTTATCAAAGCACAAATTGTTGCGTTTCATGTACATCGGTACTTTTAAAAGCACATTTTTTTTAAACACATTTTTAAGTCAGATCGGTACTTTTTGAAGTACAAGAAATAGATCGGTACTTCTTGAAGCACAATCTTGAATAGTGACTTGAGATTGCAGATGGGTACTTCTTGAAGCACAATCTTGAATAGTGACTTTCGATTGCAGATCAGTACTTCTGGAAGCACAATCTTGAATAGTGACTTTAGATTGCAGATCAGTACTTCTTGAAGCACAATCTTGAATGGTAACTTTAGATTGCAGATCAGTACTTCTTGAAGCACAATTTTGAATGGTGACTTGAGATTGCAGATCAGTACCTCTGGAAGCACAATCTTGAATAGTGACTTTCGATTGCAGATCAGTACTTCTGGAAGCACAATTTTTAATGGTGACTTGAGATTGCAGATCAGTACTTCTTGAAGCACAATCTTGAATAGTGACTTTAGATTGCAGATCAGTACTTCTGGAAGCACAATCTTGAATAGTGACTTTTGATTGCAGATCAGTACTTCTGGAAGCACAATCTTGAATAGAGACTTTTGATTGCAGATCAGTACTTCTGGAAGCACAATCTTGAATAGTGAATTTTGATTGCAGATCAGTACTTCTGGAAGCACAATCTTGAATAGTGAGTTTAGATTGCAGATCGGTACTTCTTGAAGCACAATCTTGAACAGTGACTTTAGATTGCAGATGGGTACTTCTTGAAGCACAATTTTGAATAGTGACTTTCGATTGCAGATCAGTACTTCTGGAAGCACAATCTTGAATAGTGACTTGAGATTGCAGATGGGTACTTCTTGAAGCACAATCTTGAACAGTGATTTTAGATTGCAGATGGGTACTTCTTGAAGCACAATTTTGAATAGTGACTTTAGATTGCAGATCAGTACTTCTGGAAGCACAATCTTGAATAGTGACTTTCAATTGCAGATCAGTACTTCTGGAAGCACAATTTTTAATGGTGACTTGAGATTGCAGATCAGTACTTCTTGAAGCACAATCTTGAATAGTGACTTTAGATTGCAGATAAGTACTTCTGGAAGCACAATCTTGAATAGTGACTTTCAATTGCAGATCAGTACTTCTGGAAACACAATTTTTAATGGTGACTTGAGATTGCAGATCAGTACTTCTTGAAGCACAATCTTGAATAGTGACTTTAGATTGCAGATCAGTACTTCTTGAAGCACAATCTTGAATAGCGACTTTTGATTGCAGATCAGTACTTCTGGAAGCACAATCTTGAATAGTGAATTTTGATTGCAGATCAGTACTTCTGGAAGCACAATCTTGAATAGTGAGTTTAGATTGCAGATTGGTACTTCTTGAAGCACAATCTTGAATAGTGACTTGAGATTGCAGATGGGTACTTCTTGAAGCACAATCTTGAATAGTGACTTTAGATTGCAGATGGGTACTTCTTGAAGCACAATTTTGAATAGTGACTTTAGATTGCAGATCAGTACTTCTGGAAGCACAATCTTGAATAGTGACTTTTGATTGCAGATCAGTACTTCTGGAAGCACAATTTTGAATGGTGACTTGAGATTGCAGATCAGTACTTCTTGAAGCACAATCTTGAATAGTGACTTTAGATTGCAGATCAGTACTTCTGGAAGCACAATCTTGAATAGTGACTTTCGATTGCAGATCAGTACTTCTGGAAGCACAATCTTGAATAGTGACTTTCGATTGCAGATCAGTACTTCTGGAAGCACAATTTTGAATGGTGACTTGAGATTGCAGATGGGTACTTCTTGAAGCACAATCTTGAATAGTGACTTTAGATTGCAGATCAGTACTTCTTGAAGCACAATCTTGAATAGTGACTTTTGATTGCAGATCAGTACTTCTGTAAGCACCATCTTGAATAGTGAATTTTGATTGCAGATCAGTACTTCTGGAAGCACAATCTTGAATAGTGAGTTTAGATTGCAGATTGGTACTTCTTGAAGCACAATCTTGAAAAGTGACTTGAGATTGCAGATGGGTACTTCTTGAAGCACAATCTTGAATAGTGACTTTAGATTGCAGATGGGTACTTCTGGAAGCACAATCTTGAATAGTGACTTTCGATTGCAGATCAGTACTTCTGGAAGCACAATTTTGAATGGTGACTTGAGATTGCAGATGGGTACTTCTTGAAGCACAATTTTGAATAGTGACTTTAGATTGCAGATCAGTACTTCTGGAAGCACAATCTTGAATAGTGACTTTTGATTGCAGATCAGTACTTCTTGAAGCACAATCTTGAATAGTGACTTTAGATTGCAGATCAGTACTTCTGGAAGCACAATCTTGAATAGTGACTTTTGATTGCAGATCAGTACTTCTGGAAGCACAATCTTGAATAGAGACTTTTGATTGCAGATCAGTACTTCTGGAAGCACAATCTTGAATAGTGAATTTTGATTGCAGATCAGTACTTCTGGAAGCACAATCTTGAATAGTGAGTTTAGATTGCAGATCGGTACTTCTTGAAGCACAATCTTGAACAGTGACTTTAGATTGCAGATGGGTACTTCTTGAAGCACAATTTTGAATAGAGACTTTTGATTGCAGATCAGTACTTCTGGAAGCACAATCTTGAATAGTGAATTTTGATTGCAGATCAGTACTTCTGGAAGCACAATCTTGAATAGTGAGTTTAGATTGCAGATCGGTACTTCTTGAAGCACAATCTTGAACAGTGACTTTAGATTGCAGATCAGTACTTCTGGAAGCACAATCTTGAATAGTGACTTGAGATTGCAGATGGGTACTTCTTGAAGCACAATCTTGAACAGTGATTTTAGATTGCAGATGGGTACTTCTTGAAGCACAATTTTGAATAGTGACTTTAGATTGCAGATCAGTACTTCTGGAAGCACAATCTTGAATAGTGACTTTCAATTGCAGATCAGTACTTCTGGAAGCACAATTTTTAATGGTGACTTGAGATTGCAGATCAGTACTTCTTGAAGCACAATCTTGAATAGTGACTTTAGATTGCAGATAAGTACTTCTGGAAGCACAATCTTGAATAGTGACTTTCAATTGCAGATCAGTACTTCTGGAAACACAATTTTTAATGGTGACTTGAGATTGCAGATCAGTACTTCTTGAAGCACAATCTTGAATAGTGACTTTAGATTGCAGATCAGTACTTCTTGAAGCACAATCTTGAATAGCGACTTTTGATTGCAGATCAGTACTTCTGGAAGCACAATCTTGAATAGTGAATTTTGATTGCAGATCAGTACTTCTGGAAGCACAATCTTGAATAGTGAGTTTAGATTGCAGATTGGTACTTCTTGAAGCACAATCTTGAATAGTGACTTGAGATTGCAGATGGGTACTTCTTGAAGCACAATCTTGAATAGTGACTTTAGATTGCAGATGGGTACTTCTTGAAGCACAATTTTGAATAGTGACTTTAGATTGCAGATCAGTACTTCTGGAAGCACAATCTTGAATAGTGACTTTTGATTGCAGATCAGTACTTCTGGAAGCACAATTTTGAATGGTGACTTGAGATTGCAGATCAGTACTTCTTGAAGCACAATCTTGAATAGTGACTTTAGATTGCAGATCAGTACTTCTGGAAGCACAATCTTGAATAGTGACTTTCGATTGCAGATCAGTACTTCTGGAAGCACAATCTTGAATAGTGACTTTCGATTGCAGATCAGTACTTCTGGAAGCACAATTTTGAATGGTGACTTGAGATTGCAGATGGGTACTTCTTGAAGCACAATCTTGAATAGTGACTTTAGATTGCAGATCAGTACTTCTTGAAGCACAATCTTGAATAGTGACTTTTGATTGCAGATCAGTACTTCTGTAAGCACCATCTTGAATAGTGAATTTTGATTGCAGATCAGTACTTCTGGAAGCACAATCTTGAATAGTGAGTTTAGATTGCAGATTGGTACTTCTTGAAGCACAATCTTGAAAAGTGACTTGAGATTGCAGATGGGTACTTCTTGAAGCACAATCTTGAATAGTGACTTTAGATTGCAGATGGGTACTTCTGGAAGCACAATCTTGAATAGTGACTTTCGATTGCAGATCAGTACTTCTGGAAGCACAATTTTGAATGGTGACTTGAGATTGCAGATGGGTACTTCTTGAAGCACAATTTTGAATAGTGACTTTAGATTGCAGATCAGTACTTCTGGAAGCACAATCTTGAATAGTGACTTTTGATTGCAGATCAGTACTTCTGGAAGCACCATCTTGAATAGTGAATTTTGATTGCAGATCAGTACTTCTGGAAGCACAATCTTGAATAGTGAGTTTAGATTGCAGATTGGTACTTCTTGAAGCACAATTTTGAATGGTGACTTGAGATTGCAGATGGGTACTTCTTGAAGCACAATCTTGAATAGTGACTTTCGATTGCAGATCAGTACTTCTGGAAGCACAATTTTGAATGGTGACTTGAGATTGCAGATGGGTACTTCTTGAAGCACAATCTTGAATAGTGACTTTAGATTGCAGATCAGTACTTCTTGAAGCACAATCTTGAATAGTGACTTTTGATTGCAGATCAGTACTTCTGGAAGCACCATCTTGAATAGTGAGTTTAGATTGCAGATTGGTACTTCTTGAAGCACAATTTTGAATGGTGACTTGAGATTGCAGATGGGTACTTCTGGAAGCACAATCTTGAATAGTGACTTTCGATTGCAGATCAGTACTTCTGGAAGCACAATTTTGAATGGTGACTTGAGATTGCAGATGGGTACTTCTTGAAGCACAATCTTGAATAGTGACTTTAGATTGCAGATCAGTACTTCTTGAAGCACAATCTTGAATAGTGACTTTTGATTGCAGATCAGTACTTCTGGAAGCACCATCTTGAATAGTGAATTTTGATTGCAGATCAGTACTTCTGGAAGCACAATCTTGAATAGTGAGTTTAGATTGCAGATTGGTACTTCTTGAAGCACAATCTTGAAAAGTGACTTGAGATTGCAGATGGGTACTTCTTGAAGCACAATCTTGAATAGTGACTTTAGATTGCAGATGGGTACTTCTGGAAGCACAATCTTGAATAGTGACTTTCGATTGCAGATCAGTACTTCTGGAAGCACAATTTTGAATGGTGACTTGAGATTGCAGATGGGTACTTCTTGAAGCACAATTTTGAATAGTGACTTTAGATTGCAGATCAGTACTTCTGGAAGCACAATCTTGAATAGTGACTTTCAATTGCAGATCAGTACTTCTGGAAGCACAATTTTTAATGGTGACTTGAGATTGCAGATCAGTACTTCTTGAAGCACAATCTTGAATAGTGACTTTAGATTGCAGATAAGTACTTCTGGAAGCACAATCTTGAATAGTGACTTTCAATTGCAGATCAGTACTTCTGGAAACACAATTTTTAATGGTGACTTGAGATTGCAGATCAGTACTTCTTGAAGCACAATCTTGAATAGTGACTTTAGATTGCAGATCAGTACTTCTTGAAGCACAATCTTGAATAGCGACTTTTGATTGCAGATCAGTACTTCTGGAAGCACAATCTTGAATAGTGAATTTTGATTGCAGATCAGTACTTCTGGAAGCACAATCTTGAATAGTGAGTTTAGATTGCAGATTGGTACTTCTTGAAGCACAATCTTGAATAGTGACTTGAGATTGCAGATGGGTACTTCTTGAAGCACAATCTTGAATAGTGACTTTAGATTGCAGATGGGTACTTCTTGAAGCACAATTTTGAATAGTGACTTTAGATTGCAGATCAGTACTTCTGGAAGCACAATCTTGAATAGTGACTTTTGATTGCAGATCAGTACTTCTGGAAGCACAATTTTGAATGGTGACTTGAGATTGCAGATCAGTACTTCTTGAAGCACAATCTTGAATAGTGACTTTAGATTGCAGATCAGTACTTCTGGAAGCACAATCTTGAATAGTGACTTTCGATTGCAGATCAGTACTTCTGGAAGCACAATCTTGAATAGTGACTTTCGATTGCAGATCAGTACTTCTGGAAGCACAATTTTGAATGGTGACTTGAGATTGCAGATGGGTACTTCTTGAAGCACAATCTTGAATAGTGACTTTAGATTGCAGATCAGTACTTCTTGAAGCACAATCTTGAATAGTGACTTTTGATTGCAGATCAGTACTTCTGTAAGCACCATCTTGAATAGTGAATTTTGATTGCAGATCAGTACTTCTGGAAGCACAATCTTGAATAGTGAGTTTAGATTGCAGATTGGTACTTCTTGAAGCACAATCTTGAAAAGTGACTTGAGATTGCAGATGGGTACTTCTTGAAGCACAATCTTGAATAGTGACTTTAGATTGCAGATGGGTACTTCTGGAAGCACAATCTTGAATAGTGACTTTCGATTGCAGATCAGTACTTCTGGAAGCACAATTTTGAATGGTGACTTGAGATTGCAGATGGGTACTTCTTGAAGCACAATTTTGAATAGTGACTTTAGATTGCAGATCAGTACTTCTGGAAGCACAATCTTGAATAGTGACTTTTGATTGCAGATCAGTACTTCTGGAAGCACCATCTTGAATAGTGAATTTTGATTGCAGATCAGTACTTCTGGAAGCACAATCTTGAATAGTGAGTTTAGATTGCAGATTGGTACTTCTTGAAGCACAATTTTGAATGGTGACTTGAGATTGCAGATGGGTACTTCTTGAAGCACAATCTTGAATAGTGACTTTCGATTGCAGATCAGTACTTCTGGAAGCACAATTTTGAATGGTGACTTGAGATTGCAGATGGGTACTTCTTGAAGCACAATCTTGAATAGTGACTTTAGATTGCAGATCAGTACTTCTTGAAGCACAATCTTGAATAGTGACTTTTGATTGCAGATCAGTACTTCTGGAAGCACCATCTTGAATAGTGAGTTTAGATTGCAGATTGGTACTTCTTGAAGCACAATTTTGAATGGTGACTTGAGATTGCAGATGGGTACTTCTGGAAGCACAATCTTGAATAGTGACTTTCGATTGCAGATCAGTACTTCTGGAAGCACAATTTTGAATGGTGACTTGAGATTGCAGATGGGTACTTCTTGAAGCACAATCTTGAATAGTGACTTTAGATTGCAGATCAGTACTTCTTGAAGCACAATCTTGAATAGTGACTTTTGATTGCAGATCAGTACTTCTGGAAGCACCATCTTGAATAGTGAATTTTGATTGCAGATCAGTACTTCTGGAAGCACAATCTTGAATAGTGAGTTTAGATTGCAGATTGGTACTTCTTGAAGCACAATCTTGAAAAGTGACTTGAGATTGCAGATGGGTACTTCTTGAAGCACAATCTTGAATAGTGACTTTAGATTGCAGATGGGTACTTCTGGAAGCACAATCTTGAATAGTGACTTTCGATTGCAGATCAGTACTTCTGGAAGCACAATTTTGAATGGTGACTTGAGATTGCAGATGGGTACTTCTTGAAGCACAATTTTGAATAGTGACTTTAGATTGCAGATCAGTACTTCTGGAAGCACAATCTTGAATAGTGACTTTTGATTGCAGATCAGTACTTCTGGAAGCACCATCTTGAATAGTGAATTTTGATTGCAGATCAGTACTTCTGGAAGCACAATCTTGAATAGTGAGTTTAGATTGCAGATTGGTACTTCTTGAAGCACAATTTTGAATGGTGACTTGAGATTGCAGATGGGTACTTCTTGAAGCACAATCTTGAATAGTGACTTTCGATTGCAGATCAGTACTTCTGGAAGCACAATTTTGAATGGTGACTTGAGATTGCAGATGGGTACTTCTTGAAGCACAATCTTGAATAGTGACTTTAGATTGCAGATCAGTACTTCTTGAAGCACAATCTTGAATAGTGACTTTTGATTGCAGATCAGTACTTCTGGAAGCACCATCTTGAATAGTGAGTTTAGATTGCAGATTGGTACTTCTTGAAGCACAATTTTGAATGGTGACTTGAGATTGCAGATGGGTACTTCTGGAAGCACAATCTTGAATAGTGACTTTCGATTGCAGATCAGTACTTCTGGAAGCACAATTTTGAATGGTGACTTGAGATTGCAGATGGGTACTTCTTGAAGCACAATCTTGAATAGTGACTTTAGATTGCAGATCAGTACTTCTTGAAGCACAATCTTGAATAGTGACTTTTGATTGCAGATCAGTACTTCTGGAAGCACCATCTTGAATAGTGAATTTTGATTGCAGATCAGTACTTCTGGAAGCACAATCTTGAATAGTGAGTTTAGATTGCAGATTGGTACTTCTTGAAGCACAATCTTGAAAAGTGACTTGAGATTGCAGATGGGTACTTCTTGAAGCACAATCTTGAATAGTGACTTTCGATTGCAGATCAGTACTTCTGGAAGCACAATCTTGAATAGTGACTTTCGATTGCAGATCAGTACTTCTGGAAGCACAATTTTGAATGGTGACTTGAGATTGCAGATGGGTACTTCTTGAAGCACAATTTTGAATAGTGACTTTAGATTGCAGATCAGTACTTCTGGAAGCACAATCTTGAATAGTGACTTTAGATTGCAGATCAGTACTTCTGGAAGCACAATCTTGAATAGTGACTTTCAATTGCAGATCAGTACTTCTGGAAGCACAATTTTAAATGGTGACTTGAGATTGCAGATCAGTACTTCTTGAAGCACAATCTTGAATAGTGACTTTAGATTGCAGATCAGTACTTCTGGAAGCACAATCTTGAATAGTGACTTTCAATTGCAGATCAATACTTCTGGAAGCACAATTTTAAATGGTGACTTTAGATTGCAGATCAGTACTTCTGGAAGCACAATCTTGAATAGTGAGTTTAGATTGCAGATTGGTACTTCTTGAAGCACAATCTTGAATAGTGACTTGAGATTGCAGATGGGTACTTCTTGAAGCACAATCTTGAATAGTGACTTGAGATTGCAGATGGGTACTTCTTGAAGCAAAATTTTGAATAGTGACTTTAGATTGCAGATCAGTACTTCTGGAAGCACAATCTTGAATAGTGACTTTCGATTGCAGATCAGTACTTCTGGAAGCACAATTTTGAATGGTGACTTGATGCACTGATTTGCAATCTAGTACTGATTTGCAATCTAAAGTCACTGTTCAAGATTGTGCTTCAAGAAGTACTGATCTGCACTTGAAAGTCACTATTCAAGATTGTGCTTCAAGAAGTACTGATCTGCACTCGAAAGTCACCATTCAAGATTGTGCTTCAAGAAGTACTGATCTGCACTCGAAAGTCACTATTCAAGATTGTGCTTCAAGAAGTACCCATCTGCAATCTAAAGTCACCATTCAAGATTGTGCTTCAAGAAGTACTGATCTGCACTCGAAAGTCACCATTCAAGATTGTGCTTCAAGAAGTACTGATCTGCAATCTAAAGTCACTGTTCAAGATTGTGCTTCAAGAAGTACCCATCTGCAATCTAATGTCACCATTCAAGATTGTGCTTCAAGAAGTACTGATCTGCACTCGAAAGTCACTATTCAAGATTGTGCTTCAAGAAGTACCCATCTGCAATCTAAAGTCACCATTCAAGATTGTGCTTCTAGAAGTACTGATCTGCACTTGAAAGTCACTATTCAAGATTGTGCATCAAGAAGTACTGATCTGCAATCTAAAGTCACTGTTCAAGATTGTGCTTCAAGAAGTACTGATCTGCACTCAAAAGTCACCATTCAAGATTGTGCTTCAAGAAGTACTGATCTGCAATCGAAAGTCACTGTTCAAGATTGTGCTTCAAGAAGTACCCATCTGCAATCTAAAGTCACCATTCAAGATTGTGCTTCAAGAAGTACTGATCTGCACTCAAAAGTCACTATTCAAGATTGTGCATCAAGAAGTACTGATCTGCAATCTAAAGTCACCATTCAAGATTGTGCTTCAAGAAGTACTGATCTGCAATCTAAATTCACTTTTCAAGATTGTGCTTCAAGAAGTACCCATCTGCCATCTAAATTCACTATTCAAGATTGTGCTTCAAGAAGTACCCATCTGCAATCTCAAGTCACCATTCAAGATTGTGCTTCAAGAAGTACTGATCTGCACTTGAAAGTCACTATTCAAGATTGTGCATCAAGAAGTACTGATCTGCAATCTAAAGTCACTGTTCAAGATTGTGCTTCAAGAAGTACTGATCTGCACTCGAAAGTCACCATTCAAGATTGTGCTTCAAGAAGTACTGATCTGCAATCTAAAGTCACTGTTCAAGATTGTGCTTCAAGAAGTACCCATCTGCAATCTAAAGTCACCATTCAAGATTGTGCTTCAAGAAGTACTGATCTGCAATCTAAAGTCACTGTTCAAGATTGTGCTTCAAGAAGTACCCATCTGCAATCTAAAGTCACCATTCAAGATTGTGCTTCAAGAAGTACTGATCTACACTCGAAAGTCACTATTCAAGATTGTGCTTCAAGAAGTACCCATCTGCAATCTAAAGTCACCATTCAAGATTGTGCTTCAAGAAGTACTGATCTGCACTTGAAAGTCACTATTCAAGATTGTGCATCAAGAAGTACTGATCTGCAATCTAAATTCACTTTTCAAGATTGTGCTTCAAGAAGTACCCATCTGCCATCTAAATTCACTATTCAAGATTGTGCTTCAAGAAGTACCCATTTGCAATCTCAAGTCACCATTCAAGATTGTGCTTCAAGAAGTACTGATCTGCACTCGAAAGTCACTATTCAAGATTGTGCATCAAGAAGTACTGATCTGCAATCTAAAGTCACTGTTCAAGATTGTGCTTCAAGAAGTACTGATCTGCACTCGAAAGTCACCATTCAAGATTGTGCTTCAAGAAGTACTGATCTGCAATCTAAAGTCACTGTTCAAGATTGTGCTTCAAGAAGTACCCATCTGCAATCTAAAGTCACCATTCAAGATTGTGCTTCAAGAAGTACTGATCTGCACTCGAAAGTCACTATTCAAGATTGTGCATCAAGAAGTACTGATCTGCAATCTAAAGTCACTGTTCAAGATTGTGCTTCAAGAAGTACTGATCTGCACTCGAAAGTCACCATTCAAGATTGTGCTTCAAGAAGTACTGATCTGCAATCTAAATTCACTTTTCAAGATTGTGCTTCAAGAAGTACCCATCTGCAATCTCAAGTCACCATTCAAGATTGTGCTTCAAGAAGTACTGATCTGCACTTGAAAGTCACTATTCAAGATTGTGCATCAAGAAGTACTGATCTGCAATCTAAAGTCACTGTTCAAGATTGTGCTTCAAGATCTACTGATCTGCAATCTAAAGTCACCATTCAAGATTGTGCTTCAAGAAGTACTGATCTGCAATCTAAATTCACTTTTCAAGATTGTGCTTCAAGAAGTACCCATCTGCAATCTCAAGTCACCATTCAAGATTGTGCTTCAAGAAGTACTGATCTGCACTCGAAAGTCACTATTCAAGATTGTGCATCAAGAAGTACTGATCTGCAATCTAAAGTCACTGTTCAAGATTGTGCTTCAAGAAGTACTGATCTGCACTCGAAAGTCACTATTCAAGATTGTGCATCAAGAAGTACTGATCTGCAATCTAAAGTCACTATTCAAGATTGTGCTTCAAGAAGTACTGATCTGCAATCTAAATTCACTTTTCAAGATTGTGCTTCAAGAAGTACCCATCTGCCATCTAAATTCACTATTCAAGATTGTGCTTCAAGAAGTACCCATCTGCAATCTCAAGTCACCATTCAAGATTGTGCTTCAAGAAGTACTGATCTGCACTCAAAAGTCACTATTCAAGATTGTGCATCAAGAAGTACTGATCTGCAATCTAAAGTCACTTTTCAAGATTGTGCTTCAAGAAGTACCCATCTGCCATCTAAATTCACTATTCAAGATTGTGCTTCAAGAAGTACTGATCTGCAATCTAAATTCACTTTTCAAGATTGTGCTTCAAGAAGTACCCATCTGCCATCTAAATTCACTATTCAAGATTGTGCTTCAAGAAGTACCGATCTACAACACAAAAAACTAAAATTCCGAAATTTGTGCAAATAAAAGTACCGATCTACATGCAGATCGGTACTTTAAGAATTACCAAAAAAAATTGTGCATTTGAATGTACCGATCTAACAGCGGTACTTTCAGAAGCACAAATTATTTCTATGTAGATCGGTACTTTTACCCATACAAAAAAAGCACAAAACGAGTTTGTGCTCTTAAAAGTACCGATCTGACATCGGTACATTCAGAAGCACAAAAAATAATGTGCAAATCGGTACTTTTAAAAGAACAATTTTGGAAAAAGTCTGTAGATCGGTACTTTGTAAGATACAAAACCTGAAAAAGCTTGTAGATCGGTACTTTTAAAATTTCAGAAACTGTTTTTTGCCGTTTTTTGGCATTTTTCAACCCCCCGTATCTCAAAATGCATTTTCACACCCCCCACTTTTTTAAATTTTTTTTGAAGGACTTTCCTATGGGGACCCCGAAAATGGTCTTAACTCAAAATTGACAAATTTGTAGATCGGCACTTTTAGAAGCACACCCTTCATTTGTATTAAGAACTGCAACGAGCATTTACCAGCGTGCTGCGTCGGCTTGGATGGAAAAAAAGAAAGGAAGTAATCCAACTGCCGTTGACAATGCACATGCACATGCACATGCTTAAACGCTCCATGAAAAGCACCCATCCACAAAAAGAGTGGTCTCGATCAGCGACAACATGTGTGTTGGATATATGGACACTTATGTATTTATTTTGATAGAAATATTTATGTATAAAATACGGTTGCGGCGTCCATGACAAATGTCATGTAATCGGTGTCGGTGTGGCAAACGGTTGTCATGTAATTACACTGACCCCACCTACCGCAGAGGATGCTACCATATTTTGATGAATCAAGTCACACGATCAATTAGGTATGTGACAAATTATGCAGTATCGGAGATAGGTACGTATACTCGGCGGACTTGATACTCTGCACTCGCACTGATTTATGTCTCACGTTGGAAGTGTGCCAATGATAATCAAAGCTTGCGATTCTTGTAGAAAGTTTTAAAAAATCGTTGTTATAAATTCATTAAGTTATACTGTGCAAACAGCAAATCTTAGCACATCATTTTTTCAACTGTTTATGAAACTTGCATGCGTCATATTTACATCATTGGCATTTGGCACACTTCCAGCGGGAACCACGCGTGCAAGGTGTAATGTCACTTGAGTATAGTATATTGTTATAATAGAAAAATTTATTGTTTGTCTTATTATCAATCTGAGATGGTGTAGCCCGTATATTTTGCATTTGTAAGTGCCGCAGTGCGTAGGCAATATGTACTGCAATTGGCTAGATATTGCTAGCATCTCTCAAACACATAAAAAGTGAGAAAATCGTGCACCAGGCAAATAATGACATGTTCCGGGCGTGTGGCGCCCTTTTTCTGATGCCTTGGCCCAGTTTTTCCGTGGCGCCTGGCGCCCGGCGCACCACAATGTCGCCAACATATTTCATATTCCAGCAATGTTTCAGTAAATTTTATAAAACAAATTTCAGGTGGTAAGTATTTGATTCCAGCAGTATAAAAATCATCAGTAAACTCCTTTATCATTGTGATGGAAGGATGGTGACAAACAATGCATGTCTGTCCCTGTATATCCACTAGTCAACTGACTGAACAATTTAAAAGTGGAATCTAAACACCTTCCCGATCAAGTCCGGCCCCCTATTTTTATTTTCACGTCACATGCCCTATCTCCGGTTGTGGGAGGGGTGGAAAGCAAATACTTGTGGGGTATATAGGTGCAAACCCCCACTACCCCTCATGAATAAATGGGGCAGCGGCGACTCATAATGGAGGGGGTCGCCATATATGTGAAAAAAATTTGCAGCGTTTTCACTGTCCCGCACAGGTCAGGCCCCCAGTTTATTTCTTATGCTACGGCTTGAAAAAGGGGCCAATAACGCCACAGGAAATAGGTGCCATGGCGCAGCACCGCTTGGCTACCTAAAATGGCGCCAGTGCCATGGCGCCATTCCGTCACTAACATTCCACAAACACCCACCCCCTAAGCAACAGACAAGAATAAGAACTTTTGCAAATTTTAAAATGCATTTTTTGCTTTTTTTTACACACTTCACACGCTGGTTTACAATGTTTTTAAGAGGGTGGTGTAAGGTTCCAAGCTGCGTAAAAAACTTTACCTCAAAAACGCCTCCATTAGAAAATTTACTTGGGGTGAACTTTATGATGTCAAAATTACGCCATCACAGGAACAAAAATTGTCAAAATTTTCAATTTTAAAGTAACCCCAAGTAAATTTTCTAATGGAGGCATTTTTGGGGTTAGTTCTTTACGCAACTTGACACCTTAAACATTCCTCTATAAAACACCCTAAACCAGCGTGTCAAGTTTGTCACAAAATAAAAGCTAGAAGTGCCTTTTAAAATTTAGGGTTTGGGATAGGGAATAAATATTGAGGTGTTGGGATTAGTGATGGAATAGCGCCATGGCACTGGCGCCATTCGAGAAGGTCATTAGCGCTTAGCGTCACTTTTATGTGGCGTTATTGGCGCCTAACACCCCTTTTTCAAGCCATAGTGTAAGAAATAAACTGGGGGCCGGACCTGTGCGGGACAGTGAAAACGCCGCAAATTTTTTTCCACATATACGGCGACCCCCTCTATAGTGAGTCACCGCTGCCCCATTCATTCATGAGGGGTAGTGGGGGTTTGCACCTATATACCCCACAAGTATTAGCTTTCCACCAGAGTTGTTAAAAGGTACGTACGTTTACTCGAAAAATACGCGTACGCGCGTACGCGGTAAATACGTTTACATATACTTTAAAACTAAATACCGTACGCACTCGTACGCGTACATTTTCAAAGCATACGCGTACAGAAAATGTATTTCAGAAAATTCAATGTGGGGGATATTTATAAAGTGACTACAGTGCTATGTATTTACAGACGTGGTTCCGTTGAATATAAAAGATACGCGGGGGTAGCGCGCTTTAAAAATAAAAAAACGCAACCAAATCGAAATGGTTGTGGAGACAATCGAAGTGGAAACGAGTCGCGAGAGCGACGATGGAATGGATGATTCATCCGGCACCGCTGAAATCCCAGCTGGGGATGAACTGGGCTGGATGAAGCTGGGCACTGGTTTGTGTTGGGAAAAGGTTGCACCTCGCTCCCGAAACATTAGAGAAGGAGCTTTTCATTCGCTTCAATTATAAGAAGTGTTTCTAGTGATTTACCAGATTTGGATGATTTAGGTTATATTTTTGTTGCCGCTATTCTTGCTATTTTTATCTCCTACAATAAAGAGACCCTGAAAACTATGTTTTCTATCATTTTCTTAAACAAAAACATATGTTGTGCGGTACACGCATGAAAAAGTGCCCACTTTACACCCACTTGAAATAATATTGACGCCTCACGAAAGGTGTAGCGTCAGGAATGACGAAAAGTGGTCGTTTCTACACTCGCAAGAAAAGTACCCAAATTTACGCGTACGTACGAGTAAAAAAAAAGTATTTTACGTTTTCGATACTTTGTGGTGAGTAAAAAAAAAATACTTACGTTTACATATACTTTTGAAAAAAGTTCAGTAATTCTAACAACTCTGCTTTCCACCCCTCCCAAAACCGGAGATAGGGCATGTGACGTGAAAATAAAAATAGGGGGCCGGACTTGATCGGGAAGGTGTTTACTATGACTAGTGATGTAAAAGCGCCATGGAAATGGCCCCTGGCGCTAGCGCCAGAGCAAAAAGCGCCATGGAGCTTGGCGCTAAAGTGCTCGGGCGTCATTAAAGCTCAGCGCATCAACAAGATAGCGCCATGGCGCTTTTGGCGCCATTTTCTCATGCAGCTATTGGCGCTAGCGCCGGCTCTAGCATTATAAGTGGTGCCACAAGAGCACCACTCATGATTATCAAAATTCATAATTATATCAGGTAATTGACTCCAGTTTTATTTTGAAGGGAAATGAACATCAAAATTATCAATGATCAAATGTTGACATGATTACCTTATATTTTTTGTCTATTATGTTATCATATTTGATAATATTTAGCCCACTATTACTAAAAAACCTCTCATAATGTTGACCATTTTAACTGGTATATAAATATTATTTACGATACAGGTTTTTAAGCTGGCACCCTTTTCCCATTTGCCCTGGCACCTATTTCTGGTGCTTTTCCCATCACAAAGACCGACACCCATATACGGGCAGCCCGATTAATTGCATACTAATTGGACTTACCCTTACAAAAATATTACAATATTTTGCCAGACTAGTAAAAGCAATATATAACAGTATATAACAGTGGCATAATAGCAGTATCATAAGCAAATAATACTTTTGTGTTATATACATGCTTTGTGATACCGTACATCCTCGAATAAGCCCCCCCTCAAATAACTCCCCATGTTAGGTGACTGAGGAAAACCAAATCCCCCCTCTTTACTGGGTGGGAAAGACATTCATGTATACAAACTGTCTTTGTGTTGGAACAATGCCAACTTTACAACAAGTATTTTGTAGCAAGTTCAATTAACTACTACATAAACGTATGATGAATTTTACCCCATTCATACAATAGGTAAATATATTGATCATGCATCCCACCTAGCATTCTGACGAAAAATAACTCCTCCCCTCTAATAACTCCCCCATCAAAATAGCTCCCCTGGGTATTTATTCGAGGATATACTGTATACATGCGGACATCTAAGCAATTCCCCCCAATCACCCAGTGTGCATTCATGCCAGTTTCAGCATATGTAACAAGCTCCATTGGCATCACGCACTTCCTTTTGACCGGACCGGAAGGTTTGCATTCACAGAAAAATGTCAACAAAGGGTCGGACACTTTTTAAGCCGGAGTTACAGCATAACGACAAATAGAAGGTGAAGCGACAAGTACATGTCGCCGCAAATCCGATTACTCAAGGACGCTTGAAGGTATCCATCCCTAAATTGACATGTTGAAAGCACTAACCGATATCTTCATCGTGTCCAAGAATTATCCAAAACACTCCAGTGGTTCTTGAGATATCAATGAAAAACGAAAATTTTCGCTATTTGTCGGCAATCTCAATGAGAAATGCTGCTGACAAATAGCGAAATTTTCGTTTTTCATTGATATCTCAAGAACCACTGGAGTTTTTCGGATAATTTTTGGACACGATGTAGATATCGGTTAGTGCTTTTAACATGTCAATTTATGGATGGATAACTTCAAGCGTTCTTGAGTAATCGAATTTGCGGCGACATGTATTTGTCGCTTCACCTTATATTTATCGTTATGTTGTAACTCCGGCTTTAACGCTAACGCGCTCAGTTTACCATGAATTTGACAATTTGTGTCAAGAACTCCGCACTTGACAAAACTCGGAATTGGGACACGGCGCGGCGCTGATTTGAATGAAAGCTCTATCTGCGGGTGCAAGATATCTCTAAACGGACCCAAATAGCAATTTTGACGAATGTAGAATGACGCGAATTGCGGGGGTCGTTACGTGAGCGGCAAATTTGTGCAACCTTGCGACTGGAAATTGTTTCTAAATTCAATGGCAGAAGTAAATACAGTATTATATTGCACCCGTGTTTGCTTAGCTTACCTAAATGTGGAAGTGAGAGTAAGTCACACCGTTGAAAGCACGCAATCTATCTTAATATTCACGTTACCGTATATGCTCGATAAAGCCCCCGGGTGTAGGCATAGGGTGTCAACTTTCCGTTTTCCGTTTCCACTTTCTGCAGGCAATTTTTTTTTCCTTTCAGTTTTTCCGGCTCATTTTCCATTTTCCAGCTAAATTTTCAGTTTTTACGATTTTTTCCGTTTTCCAGTTCAATTGTCTGTTTTTCCAACTTTTTTCACTTCCAGCACAATTTTCTGTTTCAGCCAAACTGGTCAGGGACGTATCCAGGATTTTTGAGCGGGGGGGGGGACTCAATTTTCTGTTTCAGCCCCCCCCCCACACAAACTTTTCCCTTATATAGGGACGGAAAGGCGTTTTGGCGCTGCCATATAAAGGCGCCACGCCATGCGCTATTGGCGTTGGCATTGGCGCCAGGAACCGCTTTTTATGTATGTAAATACGCATACATATACAGCGAAAGTCGCAAAAATGTGTTCATTTCGAAGGATATTGGTTCACAGGGACCATTTCGCTCAAAATAAATGGGAAAGAAATTTTCCGTTTTCCGTCAAGTGCAAATGTTTCTCCATTTCCGTTTTCCGACAAGTGCAAAAAATTTTCCGTTTCCGTTTTCCGCCAAAGTTTTTGTTGACACCCTACTCGGGCGTGCGTCGGAACCTGTCGTACAGCAAGGTGACAAGCTAAGACAAGAGACAACTTACAAGAGCCAAGTGAACAGACAAGGCGGTTCATTACTTTGAACGCTTTCTTTTCTCTTGTGGACGGATTGTCTCTTGTAAAATTCCCTTGAAAATTGCCTTGTCTCTTGGCACGTCTCTTGTAATTTGCCTAGTCTCTTGTAAGTTTTCTATTTACTTGAGCACTTGCGAAAGTGAGTCCTGCAAGATATTGTGACAATTTGAGACATGTAAACATGACACATGCCATGTAAAATGTAAAATGCAAATGCAAAGGTGCCTGGTAAAAAATTTTAAACGGTAATTTAGTTTAAATTATCAAATTTGGTAAATTTTTTACGTAAACATTACTGTCAAATGAAACAGCAACTACATGGCACTATAAGCAATTGGTCTAACGAAGTTACTGGGTGAGGTGCATACCGTATTTCTTCTAATAGAACGGCATACCTAAAAATAGAACGGCACCTCCAATAGAACGGCAGGTTATGGCACGTTTTTGCACTCACGAAAACAATAGAACGGCAGCCTCCAATAGAACGGCATGTAGAAATTATGTTGGAAGAGTGTCAAAACACAAAAATGTAGGATAAGTAGGTTATGAGAACATCCAAGGTGATCAGAACTATGATTCAGGGTTGTTTTCACATCTGGTTTTGCTTGAATTGATGCTCTGATACCAAAATGTTGTTCATGTTTCATAAAAAACACTATGTTCAAATGAAAAATGTGTGGAAAAAAATAGATGAAAAAAATAGAGCGGCAGCCTCCAATAGAACGGCACCTCCAATAGAACGGCAGGTAAAAGTTGACAAAAAAAATAGAACGGCGCTATTCTATTAGAAGAAATACGGTACTTTGCACAAATCGTTACCGTATTTCATGGAATATAGTCACGGTACCGTTCTGTGCCACTTAGATGATCGGTAAGCATTATTTTTGGTTCTCTTCTTCTCTAAGTTCAATGCAAAGTGTGCAGTCAGCATTTTGCAGCGTGTCATTTTGCATCCAAATTCAACGAGTCTGTCGGATATAAAGGGGTAAGTTATTCGAGCAGAGTAACTCTCAGCGGAACGATCGTAAGCAGAACATTCACAAGAGTGTATTTACGGAAAGCAGGATATTAAACCTACGATATTTGTAATGGACGGAGAGAACGCTATACAATGAATGCTACAATATTTTGACGAATAAAGTTACGTGAAAAGCGTGCACCAAATTCACCCACGGTGGGAGGGAGAAATGTGATGGGATGAGAAAGTTTTTTATGTGTGATCGTATATTCTGATGGGATATGGTAGATTTCATTGTGAGTTGTACCGTCAGTAGACAAGCGATTCCCTAATGAATAAATGATTAAGATAGGTACATGTTTACATACTAAAGTATTTATGTTACCCAGCGTCAAATTGTGTAGTTGAGATGTTTAGGGGGATTCAGGTTACACTGAACTATTCCATTCTGTAACGAGGTCCCCGGTGATTCCTCAGTACTATTTACTGCCTGATGATCAGTCATGATGGAAAAGTCAAGATGGTCATCATGATTTTCTTTCTGGCATTTCAATTCTGCTACAGAAAGTTTGCCACGAAAGACCCACCCACTCGAAAAACAACAACAACAAACAAAACAAAAACCAATGAGGAAAACCCCCGTGCAGTGAAAATGCGCACTTGCGTTCAAAAATGCAAATAAACTTTGCATGACGGGGGTGGCCAATGGCATATACTCGGATGACATTACGCCGTACATTTTTCCGGAGGAAACACTCCATCATGATTCATGACGTGATCACTTTCGTCGCCGTCATCAACTCTCGCCATCACGTCGTCTTCATGACGTCATCGCTTCGTCGTCATCACGCCTTCCATAAGTTCTCGGCTGGCCGTCTGCCAGCCGAAGACATAACTCCTATCTGTTTGTAGAGTATCGTGTCTGCCGAGTATAACTTATGGATTTCCAAAGCGCATCTTATCGGAGCTTTTAAAAACTTGGTTTCGGAATTTTGAAAATTTGCGGTTCAAGTATTTTCGGTATTAAGTTCCGTCCTGGGTATTCATGTCAGGTATCGGTACCGGTTCAGGTAGTAGATTCGGTTCCGGGTATCGGGTTTCGGTTTCACAAAGTGCCCCAAGAGGTATTCGCTTCGATTCGGTTTGGGTCGGTTCAGGATCCTTAACATTCGGTCACTTTTCGTTCAAGCGTGTGACTTCTTCGTACAAAAAGATTTTTTCTAGTGGAATGCGCGCGCATTAACTCATTCTTGCATGCGCATGTCTTAACTAAGCGTGTGCAAATGACGGATATTTGAAAAAGTCACTTCAAGCATCTGAGCTGAGAGAGAATACAGAAATTTATTATTTATATACCGTATTTCCTCGAAATACCCCCCCCTCGAAATACCCCCCTTGAAATACCCCCCTCAAAATGGACCCTATGAACTTATAAACCCCCCCCCCTCGAATTACCCCCCCCCCCCAATATTAGTGTATAGAGAACGTAAATGACAAAGGCTGCGGTTTGTCATCTGGGCAATGCAAAACACACGTTAAAAACGATGACTCTGTTATGTGAGCACAGTGATTATAAATACGTCTATACACTTATACAAGTCTTTAGAGTCTTATAAATGGCGATTTTTGTTGCATTTTCGACGTCTGCGTACGTTTCAGACGACAACTTAGTACTTGGTTTTCAAAAAATTTCTGGCGAAAAAATAACCCCCCCCCCTTTACCCCCCCTCAAAATTCTCACTCTGAAAAAATAAACCCCCCGGGGGTATTTCAAGGAAATACGGTACTTAGGTATAGTTATTTATCTAACGAGTCGTTCATGTGGTTTACATTACAGTAAACACCTTCCCGGTCACGTCCGGCAGCCATTTTTTGATGTTACTTCTTATATCCTATCCCCAGTTCTAGAGCGCCCCAGAGCCTGAAACTTGGGGAAGATATTGGCGCAACCCCCCTCTACTTCGCATGAATTGGGGGGGTCGCGGCGACCCTTCTCAGGGTGGGTCGCCCTAAGTGCAAAAATTTTTTGTGGCTTTTTTGGTGTCCCACAGCAGGTCCGGCACCCGCTGATTTCTGAGCTGTGGGAGGGGTATAAATCTAAAATTTTGGGGATGTGTTACCAACACCACTCCCCTACTATACACTATTCAGATATGTGAGATTAATGTGAAAAATTTCTCAAAAATTCGCTTATTCTTTAAAAAAAATCTACTCCCCAATAGATGGATGACAAAAAATTCACTTTTTGGAACTTTTTTATTAGACACTTGAAGAGCTGGTTTACGATACTTTAAAAGGAAGGGTTTGATGTTTAAAGTTATGTAAAGAATCATACCTCTAAAATGCCTGCATTGCAAAATTTACTTAGGGCGTATTTTATGACATCATAATGACATCATTGCAGGAACAAAAATTTACAAAATTTTCACTTTCAAATTCCCCCCAAGTAAATTTTGCAATGCATGCATTTTAGAGGTATGGTTCTTTACATAACTTTAAACATCAAACCCTTCCCATTAAAGTATAGTAAACCAGCTCTTCAAGTGTCTAATAAAAAAGTTCCGAAAAGAGAATTTTTTGTCATCCATCTATTGGGGAGTGGTGTTTTTTAGAGAAAAAGCGAATTTTTGAGAAATTTTTCACATTTATTTCACATTATTGAATAGTGTATAGTAGGTAACGATGGCAAAAAAAGATTCGAAAATTCGAGAATATTTTCGAATTTTCGAATTTTTTCGGAATTTTCGAATTTTTATTCCACCACTGGAAAAAACACTTAAAAATCGATTTTTTTTGAAAAAATTCGAAAATTCGAAAATTCAAAAATTCGAAAATAGTTTTCGAATTTTTCTGGGAATTCAAGGACATAAAACACATTCTTCGGTTCTATGTGCTAAATCGATCGATAATTGATACGCGGTGCATCTGAAAAAGTCTATCGAAACGAAAAAAAACGTCAATGAACATTGAAATGACATCTGTGGCAGACCCATAGCTGGAATCGGGGAAGGCATTTTAGGGGGTGGGTGCACCAGACTTTGTGTCACCCCATTCTGTTGCATGTCAACCGAATTGTTTTGCTTCCTTGAATCGTCCCCCAATCCCAAGAAGGGGGGTCGATAAAAAGGTGTTGACTTTACATTACCGATCTGGCTAGTTGACATTAGCTTAATAACTCAGCCATTTCTTGGCCGATTTGGACTGTTAAATATTTAAAATGATTTGCACAACCTGTAGAGTCCATTTTTGAGGTTGGATTAGTGATGTATAAATTCATTATGCCAAGTTAACGCAGTATTTCAACGTGTAAAATAAATTTTTCTGGGGGGGGGTATTATTTGTCAGTGATTTTTGAGGGGACTTATTCGAGGGGGACTGATTCAACAATTAATGGTAAATATATAGATGATAATCACATAAATACAGGGTCAAATTGCATAAAATTTTTGCAATTACATAATCAGCAAATGTACAACACAATGGAATGACACAAAAGTCTGGTGGACCCCCCCCCCCCCCCCATAACAGCCACCCACAATTCCGGCTATGGGCAGACCCGGTCACATTGAAGAATGCACAGGAATGCACCGAGCAGCCATAACTATTTCAACATAACTACTTAACAGCTTAAAAAAGCTCTTAATACTACCGTATTACCTCGAAATACCCCCAGGGGGTTTATTATTTCGCCAGCAAAATTTGAGGGGGGGATAATTCGAGGGGGGGGGTTATTCGAGGGGGGGGTCTATTATTTCGCCAGAAATTTTCGGAAATTCCCCATACGCAGACGTAGAAAAATCGAACAATTACATAGATGTACATGTGTTTATAGGCATATATAACTGTATATGCACAAAAACCCTTCCCTAACGTCACTTAATCATCAGTTTTAACGTGTGTTCTGCATTGTATAGATCACAAACTGGGGTATTTGTCATGTACGTTCACGTTCCACTCAATTTTAGGGGGGGTATTTCGAGGGGGGGGTTTATTATTTCCTCAGCCGAAATTTAGGGGGGGTATTTCGAGGGGGGGGTTAATTCAAGGGGGGGGTTAATTCGAGGTAATACGGTATATTTTTCCAAATTCGAAAAATTCGGTAAAAAAAAAAACGGTAAAAAAATTCGAAAATTACCCAAAAAAATTCGAAAATTGCCGAAAAAGATTCGAAAATTCGAAAATTCGAAAATTAAATTCGAAATTCGAAAATTAAGTTGAGGAAAAATTCGAAAATTCGAAAATTCATTTAGGAAAAAAACACTTAAAAATTTAAATACTTTTTTTCTGAGGGTTTGCCATCGTTAATAGTAGGGGAGTGGTGTTGGTAACACATCCCCAAAATTTTAGATTTATACCCCTCTCACAGCTCAGAAATCAGCGGGTGCCGGACCTGCTGTGGGACACCAAAAAAGCCACAAAAATTTTTTGCACTTAGGGCGACCCACCCTGAGAGGGGTCGCCGCGACCCCCCCAATTCATGCGAAGTAGAGGGGGGTTGCGCCAATATCTCCCCCAAGTTTCAGCCTCTGGGGCGCCCTAGAACTGGGGATAGGATGTAAGAAGTAAAATCAAAAAATGGCTGCCGGACGTGACCGGGAAGGTGTTTACATTAATGAATCTATAGGTAGAAATACCCGGCGGACCGCAAAATATGCGTCAAAATTACTATGCCTTAGTCGTTACCGTGCAAACAGGATACTTTCACCAAAAAAAAAAAGAAAAAATAATTTAGAAAGAAAAACGTGGAGCCGTGTATAGCGACGAATGTTTTTTTGAACAATTTTGATTTTATTAACGATGACGTCATGACGGATTGTTTCATTCAGAAAAATACATAGCACGGATTTCGTGGAGTATAACCACACTTCACAAAAATGAAATGCATAGCCAGCACAAGTGTGGGTAACCCATAGCAGCGGTAACAAATAACAAAAACAATATCAATATTTATTATACTCGGACGTTGTTAAATTATTTGACTTTATAGAAAATACAAATCTATGGTATTAAATTATCGGTGTTATCCTCAAAACAACACTTTTCAACAGGGTATCTGCGCTAGCACCAACTAGAACTTTTAGCATCCATAAATACGATTAGTGATAATAAAAGTGTGATAATTTTGATGTCGATTATAGTCAATAAAGCGCCAATGGCGCTGCAGCGAAACAAAGCCAAGCGCTTTACCAGCACCAACTATTACCTATTCAAATTTTGTACCAATAAAACTGATCAGCGAGTATACATCTGATTATTTGAATGACCAGGCACGGAAGTAGCGGGGGCAGCCTGGAAAGTGCTTCAAAAAGTAAATACCGTAAAAACTCGAACAGCCCACACTAGGAATTAGCGTATTTCCTCAAAATACCCCAGGGGCCAGATTTAATCCTCCCTACAGATTTGTAGGGTAGGGCGTACGCCCGATAGATTTTATAAAGTTCAGCGACGCACATGCACCGAGAGCAAGGCGGTTTCTAAAATATACGAAACCATCCCTTAAGGTCGCCGATTTTGCAATATGGCGTGTATCGCTTCGATTTTGGCACGGAAATCATGATTTCGTTATTTCTTGGCCGTCGGCCAATTCGTTTTTTATTTTATTTTGTCGGGCGGGTTACTCGCATAAGTCGCGCTTTTGTGTAGTGAGGTGGTCACTTTTTTAGTGTTCACTGTCTGCAACCGAAACCATGAGGGCAGCGACAAGAAAATAAATGGCGGTTTTTGTTGCATTTTTCGACGTCTGCGTACGTTTCAGACGACAATTTCGTACTTGGTTTAAAAAAAATTTCTTGTGAAATAATAACCCCCCCCCTCGAAATACCCCCCCCCCCTCGTTTAACCCCCCCCCCCTCTCGGGACCACTATGAAACAATCACCCCCCGGGGGGTATTTCGAGGAAATACGGTATATCGATTTGGCCGAATTTCCGGGTGTAAAATTTTCTTTTTAGACATGCTATCTTATACTGCTGATCGAGAGAAACTCAAAAATAACAAAAATGAAGTCAATAGCTCTTTCCAATCAAAAGTGTTGGCACTTCAAACTTTCGCCTTTCATCCACACAAATAACCACATGAAGAACTTCAAAATACCATATCCCTTCCGCAGTCGTCGCAGGGTTCGACGGTGCTTTGTGCTAGAGAGAACGTGGTGCGTATACTTTTACATACATTTTTCATTGTCAACTCGTAAACACCGTATCAATATTCTTTCATTTCCCATCTCAATTTAATTCAAAATATTAATGAGTGAAATATTGCAAACCTAGTAAAAAAAATTGTAAAAATAGGGGATACATTTATAGAATTCATTGTTTGGCATGACATATTTAGGTATTTACATATTTCGGCATTGAGGTATTTTCATTGCCAACATGAGAATATATTTGTCATTTTTTTACGTTGATTGCATTTTTGAGTGCGAGATTACTGAAGAGTTGTTAAAAGTACCAACTTTTCTCAAAGTATATGTAAACATAAAGTATTTATTTAGGTATTTATCCCTCAAAAAACATATTTTTGAGTATTTTTGGAAAAATTTTGCCCAATTTTCACTCAAAATCACTCATTTTCATACATTTTGATCATTGTGATGTTTAAATTCACTAGTTCGTGTGTTATTTGCCTATTTTTGACAACTTTTTCCTATTTTTAGCTTTTCTCTCCATTTTCTTCCCATCTATGCCTTGAAAAAGCCTATAGAAAGCCTATCTGAAGTACGTTTTCTGTACTCAAGTACCTTCAAAAAGTATACTTAAAAGCGAGTACAGGTACTTTTTTCAAAGTATACATAAACATATTTACTCAGTACTCGAGTACATGTATTTATCGAGTAAACATAAATATGTTTTAACAACTATGGATTACCATAAACTAATGAAGTATAACTTTTTACATGTTTTTTGAATGTTTTTTTTAATTAAGAAGGCAAAATATCATTGATATTTCATGGAATAATAGCAATGTAATGTAATGGTATTTGCGAATTTTGATGAATTTTCCATGACAAATGTGAGTGAAATAATTTTTCCACATAAAATGAACCAAGTGAGTATCTTTAAGTAAAAAAAGTTAAAACTCGTGAATAAATTTGTTATTTGTATTTGTATTTGTATTTGTATATTTGTTGTTTTTTAAATTTTACATTAAAGAAGGTAGTAAATAGATAATCATTGTTATTTCGTGGAAGATCGGCGATTAAAATATCAGAGGTAAAATAGAACTTCTAAATTTGTGCTACATTTGCACATAACGGTCATTTTTATATTTAGAGCATCATTGTTAAAATGTATTTACTTTTACTCAATAAATACAAATACCACATATGCAAGGTATGTGTATAATCCTATGATTCATTCATTCATATGCTTTTGGTGCGTCTAACTGATCAGAAACTAAGAACGATGAACCGTCAAACTTGCAAACCCATGAATCAATGGATTCAAAGAAAACATTTGCGATCAGAAAGCAATAAAACATTATTTGCGCTGTATTAACTGAACAATTCTTTTTTCAAATGAACAATTTTCATTGTGTTCAAATTGAATGTATTGGGGTATGATTATAAATATGCCAAATTTTTACCTCAGTAGTCTTATTTTTGTTGATTACGTGAATAAATTCGTGAATGTGCGCGCTAGAGTGCTAGAAAGATGTTTTTAGCACACTTACGGTGCTGAACGCACTTATTGAGCCTGGCGCCATATTTTTTAAATGGCGCCATGGCGCCCTCTTTCTGTGGCGCCCTTGGCGCCTGGCGCTCACTTTCTGAATGGCGCCATTGCGCCCTTGGCGCTTGGCGCCCTCTTTCTGTGGCGCCCTTGGCGCCTGGCGCTCACTTTCTGAATGGCGCCATTGCGCCCTTGGCGCTTGGCGCCCTCTTTCTGTGGCGCCCTTGGCGCCTGGCGCTCACTTTCTGAATAGCGCCATGGCGCCCTTGGCGCCTGGCGCCCTTTTTCTGTGGCGCCCATTTTCCGAATTTCGACATGGCGCCATTGGCGCCCTTTTTTCTGGCGCTTTTCCATCACTACATGCGTAATAGGCTTGACCTGTTTCAGTGTAGGTATGCGTATTTACTCGGTACTCGAGTATGTGTACTTTATGACTTTGATTTTTGTTTCAGTATTATTTCTGGCTTCATCAGACAAAGACATCACTGTTTAATTATGCTTTATTGATAATATATAGAGAGAGCGACAATTACCCCAATTAGCATTCAAAAAAATCACCGATTTTTTGGAAAATATATATAAATATATCACTCCAAGATTGGAAAAAAATATAAATATATATAAATCACTCTAGGTCTCCAGAAAATCACTTGCACTTTATTTCAATTTGAAGCGATATTCTGGGCTTTACTTACCATTTGCAAGCACAAAAAATGTACTCTAATATACCCAACGATGGGTAAGTTCTCCAAAAAAACCACTTTCTGTGTTTTGAGTTTTTCAATAATGAATACCTGTGTTTTGAGTTTTTCCTTGAAAAAAACTTGAGTAACTCTGTTTTTATTTCTGTTTTTTGTAAAAACTTGAGTTTTTTTCCAAAAAATTTGAGTTTTCCCCTAAAAATTTCGATTTACAGCATTTCGATCTGGAAACAGTGGTTTTCTTATAAAATATTGGTTTTAAATATGTTTTAACCCCACATAACATTTGTGTATTCATTCAAGTGTCAAAAAGTCCATAAAAATGTCCACAATGAGGACATCAACATCACAACACCAGCAACAAAATGCCCAGAAACGACAATTTACACAGTATTCCAAAATTCTTCAATGGATGTGCACTGTATGGAAGACTGCGGGATTGATTTGAACTACAACTACCATTTACCTCAAAATATTATTTCATCAGAAAGTTTTGTAAGGATCATAGAAAATAGTAGGCATTTACGTACCCAAAACAGGTTATAAATGTGTACAAACGGGATATATTTTAAATGAACATGTAGATAGCTACACAACTTAGTACAGTCTATGTGTAGCTACGATGCAAAATAGCAGTAATAAATACATCATGTACATTGGATACATGATGTACATCATCCCGGAGGGGGCTATTTCAAGGGGGGAGGGGCTTATTATTTCATCAGTCCATTTTGAGGGGGGTTAATTCAAGGGGGGTTAATTCGAGGTAATAAGGTATACTTAAACGTCAAAACTTAAATTGTCAAATCCACCATGAGATGTGCATGCCATCTTGAATTTCTTTTTTGTACCATTATAAAATATGAATACATTATGTACATATTTACATACTTTACATGCTTATCTTATCTTGTTTAGTTTAACTGAATTAATGTGCAGTCAACTGCTTCGCTGAAAAAAACACAAAAACTCAAAAAAACTTTTCTGTGTTTCCGTGTTTCTGTGTTTCTGTGTGCTCCAAAAAAAACTCATTTGAGTTTTGAGTTTTTCAAAATTTATGAGTTTCCATGTTTCTGTGTAAAACAAAAACACAGAAACTCAATGAGTTTCTGTGTTCAATTTCGGTGTTTTTTCCATCGTTGAATATATCACAGTCCATTTATTATTATTCCACAAGCAGTATTCATTTATACAATATTTTACAAGTGAAAACATCAAGCATTATCACAGAAAAATTAACCTTCAGTTCAACCTCAATGATGACTGCACTGCAAATTGTAATCACATCAAATTGGTATTTTTTTATTCAAAGTCATGTTTTATTTCAGAAAAGTCTTTTATAAGATAGAGAGGTGTTTTATACCTGAAACATAACCATAGAATTCATAGCAGGATGACATAAATGAAAAGTTACTAAAACAGTTTACATCTTTGTCACATACAAAATGAAAACTAATTGATGGTGATATCACCATTTGTCATCATTTGAGTTTAAGTTGTGATCAAACTAGTGATTTGCCAACACCATCCCACCAAAATTCATGTTATTTGTGGAAACTGAACATATGTAGCATTCAGTAGTGGAAAACTTGG
Organism: Sphaerolaimus hirsutus; assembly: GCA_964036195.1. NCBI lineage: Eukaryota > Metazoa > Nematoda > Chromadorea > Monhysterida > Sphaerolaimidae > Sphaerolaimus > Sphaerolaimus hirsutus. The sequence goes on along the minus strand of OZ038454.1, from coordinate 24,404,044 downwards.
TGGAAACATGTCACCATTTCTGACCATTTCAGTTTTCAAAAAAGTCAGGGTGAAAACTAGTGTGTGTAGGCACAATATTTACCTGCTTCAAATACTATTTTAACCCAATAATGCTCTACATATGCAGAGAGATTTTCTGGAGAAAATTTCTCAAAAAATTTCAAATTTCTCTTGCACAGATTACATGTTTTAGTCATAAAGCGCAATCATTGCACCACAATTTATCAAGTATGAGTGATTTTCTCAGTGATTTTTTTTTCAAATTTAAAAAATATATATAAATATATCACTCAGAATTTGGAAAAAATATAAATATATATAAATCACAGGTTATTTATATTTATTGTAATTTTCGAAAATATAAATCACGGGTTATTTTTCGAATGCTAACCCCAATTCAATATGAATTGGGGGGTTATAAACTTCGAAATCAAAAATAATAAATGTGAGATTTGTAATAACGTAAATAGGAGTTATATGTTACATTAAGGGTCCACACACACTAGTTATGTCAACTAATTAAACCAAAATTTAACCAAAATACCTATATGATTTCAACTTTCCTTTCTAAAAGATTCATTTAATTGCGAAACGTTTTCGTTAAGTCTGATACTTGAAAAATTTCGTGTTATCGAGTTGACATTCAGTTGACACGAACTAGTGTGTGTGGGCCTAATCAATCAATCATATGATCAATGTGATCATGTTGCAGGCGGTCACACTGGGAAGTCGCTTTGCTCGTTGCGACTTTCGTTACTCATCCGCGCCGTCCTGAATATTTTTAATCAAATTACAAAACCAAAGAACCAACTTTTTAAAAGTGAAATTTTGAGGTGGCGTTCAATTCAGTTGTGACATTCGGGGTATAATCATCAGGGAAGTGTGCCCATGCCGTTAATGTTGTGTCGCACATACCGTAGTTTTTCTCATAGAACGGAGATACCTCCAATAGAACGGAGATATCCAAGTAGAAATTACGTTGGAACAGTGCCAGAACACATAAACAGTGTTCACTTTGTCCATTTTCATGTTAAAAACACTGTGTTCAAATGAAAAAAAATCAAATGTGTGAAAAATATTGATGAAAGATAGAACGGGAGGCTCCAATAGAACGACACCTCTAATTGAACGACAGGTAAAATACGGAACAGCGCTCTTCTATTAGAAGAAATACGGTAATCTGAAATCTGAATGCACAATGAATAATCTAATGAGCGTACCAATGTGTCCGTGCGGGGGGCCGTGGTGCTGGCGCACCCTGTTCTGGTGGTAGATGTTGTGCGTCATCGCCCCCGGCATGCCCCTGCCGTACCAACTGTGCCCGCCTGAGTTGACAAATGAGTTGAGTCGAGTTGACAAATGAGTTGAGTCGAGTTGACAAATGAGTTGAGTCGAGTTGAGAAATGAGTCTTCACGTGAACTTTTTACGCTATGCCTCAATTATACACGTGATAACTTCGCGGCGCTTCAGTTATGCGCACTTCTGCGGTTTGATATCACTGGACATTACCGTTGGAATACCGTATTTAGCGTGTTGAATAGCGATATTGGAAAGTATTTATTGTTTTGCCAACGCTACTCGGCGCAAATGTTTCCATATTGAGAAGTAAGACAACGTAATGATATGGAAATTTGACAAGAAAAACTACCGATCCCGGATATTCGATTAAGCACACATTTAAACCCAATATTTACGAGTGCAACATACATCTTGAAACAAATGGTAGGTCAAAATCGTGCCAAAAATTCCGGTAAAATACTAACCGTGGCGATGGAATGCTCTGAAGAGCGGCCTGGCTTCGACGATTGCGCTATTTCCGATCAGCAAAAGGAACACGGCCAACGTGACCATGACCAAAGTGGAGTATTTCTGCATGGCTCGGCTGTTGCGATTGTGATGGTGTCAAATAAGGAAGTGACTTTGTTTTTTGTTTTTGCACGATGCTTTTATAGTCGCCACCAGACTCGGGCGACGATTAAAACATGTGAGTGATTAGTAAAATTAGGTAATTACTCTTTTCGCTATTGGTTGAAAATAATTAGTGTCGCGCGGCACCGAACTAGTGCTGATTTCATCATGCTAACTGTTGCTTGACATTTAATTACAATGTTTAAATACACTCAATTTAGAAAATGTGGTCTGGTGTGTTATTACACTAAAGTGCGCTGTGTAAATTAGAGTACTGAAAAGTAATGTCAGAGCGCGTTTTTCTATCTCGGCATTCGGGATCAGGTCAAACGAATACCCCCCGGGGGGTGATTGTTTCATAGTGCTCCCGAGAGGGGGGGGGTTAAACGAGGGGGGGGGGTATTTCGAGGGGGGGTTATTGTTTCACAGGAAATTTTTTGAAATCCTAGTACAAAATCGTGGTTTGCGATGTGCGCTGGGGTAGAAAATTGCATCAATAACTGACATGTATCAACTCCTGTATACTAATATTAGTACGTAGATGGTACATATATAAACACTGTTCTAACGTGATTCCAACATTGTTTTAACGTGTGTTCTGCACTACGCAGAACACAAACTGCAGTAGGTATTTGTCATGTACGTTCTCTTTACACTTAATCTGGGGGGGGGGGTATTTCGAGGGGGGGTCATTGTTTCATAGTGGTCTCGAGAGGGGGGTCAAACGAGGGGGGGGTATTTCGAGGGGGGGGGGGTATTTCGAGGAAATACGGTAATCACAATTCACAACGCAGTTTCTCATAACGTTTTGACTTGCACAAGTTGCTTATCGTTGGCACAGTGCCAATATAACCCGAAAGTGCCCCCGTCACTACCCCAGCTTTTATCCCCTGAAATCCCCCCCCCCAATCACAGGCCTAGCGTTCTGCGACGTTTGGCACGCTGTCGATGTGCTCGCGTCATCAGCAGGGTTGGCAAAATCTCAGAAAAAAATAAAAATAAAATAAAAATAAAATGGAATATTCAAGAATAAAATAAAATAAAATATAATGGAAAATTTAAGAATAAAAATAAAATTTGTATAAAAATTAGAATTTTTGTAAAATTTTTGTAAAATTGTATAAAAATTTGTATTTTTGTAAAATTGTATAAAAATTCATATTTTTTTGTAAAATTTGATCTCATTGATTGAGTTTCTACCTGTTTATTCATGGATCTGTGGGCAGTCCCAAGCAATGTAAACTGTCAAATGTCATGTAAAATGTCATGCAAAGTGTCAATTGTCATGACAAATGTAAAATAAAGTGTAAATTGTCATGACATGTAAACATTTCAGTATTAATTGTCAAGCAAATTGTGTCCAAATCTTATGTTTTATTTCTAAATATTATGTTTTGTATCGAAATTATGTTGTTGTTGAATCCAAATCTTATGTGAACATTTGGATACAATAACATAAGATTTGGATAAAAACATACTTTGGATACAAAAAGATAAGATTTGGATACACAATTTACACTTTGCATGACATTTGTCATGGCAATTGACACTTTGCTTGAAATTTGACATGACACTTGACATTTTGCATGACAATTGACAATTTACTTTACATTTGTCATGACAATTGACACTTTGCATGACATTTTACAAATGTGCCCAGCACACTCCAGTAGTCCTTCTACTGAAAATGCAAACCATTCTTATCAATAATTGTAACTTTACACTTGCAGCTAGCTAACAATACATACTGCATGCAACTTTTGAAAAGTAAGGGAAAAATTTGTCACAGGTTTTTCATGTATAGGTCTAATTATAAAATTTTTCTGGCCTTGCATGCATGATTCTGATTTTTTGTAAAATTTTTGTACAATTTTTGTAAAATGTGTCATTTTATTTTATTATTGACTTTTGGGAATAAAATAAAATAAAATAAAATGAAACAAGAATAAAATAAAATTTTTATACAATTTTACTAAAATGAATTTTTATAAAACCAACCCTGCTCGGGACCACTATGAAACAATCACCCCCCGGGGGGTATTTCGAGGAAATACGGTAGTCACGATAAATTAGAGATTTTCAATTAAAATTGGGGCTAAATGACTGCTGGATCGAAATTTGGTGCGGCTGCGCGAGCGAAATTTGCTGCGGCCGCGCGATCGAAATTTGATGCGGCTGCTGGATCGAAAACTGGTGCGCCCAGCTAATTAACTATCTATCCCGGAAACACAGAAAATACGGAAATGTTTTTTGACTTTTTTTATGTGTTGTTGAGTTTCCGTGTTAAACAAAAACGGAAACTCAATGAGTTTCCGTATTAATATGTGTGTTGAATATGTTTTTATCAGTCTGTGAGCATGTGTTTTATGTCTGTTTTTGTATGTGTGTGCGTGCTGCGTTGGGTGCCATGCCCAGTATTTCGGTATGTTATGGAAAGTATTGAAAGCTTTTTTGCTTGGGTGTGAGGGGTCAGAAAGGCAATCGGCGCCACTTGTGGATGCTTTTTCATCGCTGCTCATGTAAAATGACAAACAAAACGTAAATATAAAAGAACAACTGACATTTTACATGAATTTTTAAGCTTGACAAAATAACACTGGATCAGAAAATGAAAGTAAATGAGATGTATTTTAGAGGGAATTTTACATGATGTTTGAAAGATCGCATGACATTTTACAGGGCCTGGAAGTTCTGTGGCAGTGTTCCAGGCTGGTGAGGTCATTTTAGCTCTGAGATATTGCGCCTACACACACTTGCTTTGAGCGACACTAGAATGAGCACACTAGTATTATACACTGTCAGAATTTTGGAAAATCATAACTCTGTATTGAACACATTTCGTCATTTCATCATTTCATCAGGAATTTTCGCGAAATTAGTAGTCCATATTGCCGCTGCACACGCTAGTTTACTAACGGAAAACTAAGAATTTGTTAAACTCATTTTTTAGTTTCCTAGCGCATTTGAGTTTACCGGAATGTGTTATTTTCAAACTCCGTCAACTGTAGTTGACGAACATCTCATTTCGGTAAACTCAGATGCGCTCAGAAGCCAAGAAGTGAGTTTACCAAATTCTTAGTTTACCGTTAGTAAACTAGCGTGTGCAGCGCCAATACGTTAATAACATGCCCAAAATCGGTAATAAATGTGATGACAAAAGATATATTTGGGCATTCTAACGTTACATTGCATGCTAACTTACACTGGGTATATGTGTAGCTGCGGTGCAAACCGGCAGCAATAAATACATCACGTATTATACATTGCATACATGATGTACATTATTTCAGACGGTGGGTATTTCGAGGGGGAGCGGGTATTTTTCATAGCGCGAAAACACCTGAGTGGGGGTATTTCGAGGGGGGGCGGAGTTACTTCAAGGGGGATATTTTGAGGAAATAGAGTAAGATTTGTCGCCGTTTTTTGAGAAACGAATAGCAAGTTTGATTTTTTTCTGAAAAAGTACATAAATTTTTAAATGATTTCACTACTTTGCTACATTTGCACACAATGGTGATTTTAGAAGCTTATGGCAAATATCAAAACACGTTTCAGTTTTGGAAAATGAATGCTTTTTGATCCACATCAACATGTTTGTTGACAGATACCTAATTTCAGTTAACTCACATGTGTGCACAGTTGATAATCAGTTTACCAGTTTTCAGCCGTGTGCTGGTGTCTAGGGTTGTTGCAAAAAAAAATAAAAATTTTATTGCCCTAACTGTTAGTAAAAAAAGAAATTTCCATTGCACCGTTGTGTCTGCGCGTCTGATTTTTGGCCTCATTTTAACACTGCGGCATTTCCTTGAATCATTGGCGGCCCACACACTAGTTGATACATGTGTGTCAACTGGTCTGTGTCAACTCAGATTTCGGCTTCACGTGTCGCACAGCGATTTTCCAATGCACATGCAGCAATGTTGAAACATAAATAATACAGTGAGTGCATTTGAAAGTTGCTGTACTTCACGTGAAGCCGAAATCTGAGTTGACACAGACCAGTTGACACAGACCAGTTGACACACATGTGTCAACCAGTGTGTGGACCGCCTTTATTCGAAAATCATTCGAAGAAGTGCAACGCATGAATAACACTTCACACACAGCGCCTTTAAAAATAAGTTCGAACATTTTTTGGCAAAGTATGAATACCATATTTCTTCTAATAGAAGAGCGCCGTTCTATTTTTTTCATCAACTAGTTTACCTGCCATTTATTGGAGGTTGACGAAAAAAATAGTATGGCGCTCTTCTATTAGAAGAAATACGGGATTCACACATTGCCAAAAAACGTTTGAACTTGTTTTAAAAATCGCTGTGTGTGGAGCGACTATAGGTATTTTCATTTATCTCATTATTTTTGTCAAGCCCCATTCGTTGCGCTGTGCTTGTATTCAACGCCATCAATTTTCATTTGCCATCATCCGGGCCGGCCCCCAGCGCGTGGCCATAACATTTCCTCGGTGCGGGCGTTTGAGCCTGTGTTGTTGCTCTGTTGACAACATTTCTGTAGGTCGCCGTGTAATGTGTTGAAAAATTTAGCTTGCGATGGGTTACACAGTGCCCAACGCCAACGTGTTGGATGCTTTTTGCATATGTTAACTGGTCATGTGAAATGACAAACAAAAGGTAAATATAATATAACAACTGATTTTTTTACATGCCTTTGACACTTTTCGTGACCTTTTTCAGGGTCTGGGATACACCAGTCCACACCTTCAAAATGACAAGCGAAAAATAGCGCAAAAGTTTGTTGCATAGGTGACTGTCAACTACAGTTACCGTATTACCTCGAAATACCCTCATGGGGGTTTATTATTTCGCCAGCAAAATTTGAGGGGGGTTAATTCGAGGGAGGGTTTATTCAAGGTTTTTTTATTATTATTTCGTCAGAAATTTTCGTAAGGATCGTAGTAAATAGTAGACATGTGCGTACCCAAAATAGGTAATAAATGTGTCCAAACAGGATATATTTGGACATAAAAACGTAGATAGCTACACAAACTAGTCTATGTGTAGCTGCAATGCAAATTAACAGTAATATACATCATGTACATGGTCGGGCTGAAAAGTCCCCGGGCAGTGCTCGCCATTCGCGCTAGGGGTAAGCTACGGTTATAAAATTTTAACACGTTAATATATCAGGTGTTTTGAGTTTTCACCCAAAATTTCACCCCTCTAGCTCCACCCACTGCGGAACTGTGGGGGTTACAAGTTCGGTCATTTTGTACTGATGTACAAATGGTGCTCTAGCTCAACGCTGCTTTAAGTCGTGATCATGAAACTTTGGCTAGTGTAAGCCACCAGTGTTGGCAATGTGCCAGCACTAACCAAATTAGCTATGATATCATAAGCCTAGTCCATATTGCCATTACTGTCACTACTTTCACTACCAAATTCATCATTCTGCCTCTAAGCAGGCTGACCGCGAAAGTATACCCCGTGTTATACGTACGTGGTATACCGCCACGCGAACGACATTTTTTCATAACGCGCACCAGTATTCATTGCGCGGTATTGTTTACGCTAATTTCGCTAACGCGTCACATTACGGTTAAGTGGGCGCGCGCGAAATAGGGGTCAATCCGTTTAGCGCGGTACTTATTTTCACTAACACGCATCTTTGGAACAAATCGGGTTAGATCATTTGTCATACCCCAAAGAAAATATTTTTTGCGGGTTAGACCGTGTTATGAACTTGTGTTAATTATAAAACTTGTGACAGAACTAGGCAATAGGGTGTGGTTTCATTCAGGATTGGGACTGCAAAATCCACCAAAAAATGGGGATTCGAGAATGAGATCGAAAATCACACATACTGTATTACCCTCTAATTTACCCCCCCCCCCACCTTCGGGCTCCCCTCCCTGGTAATGGGTCAATGAAACTTGGCGCCAGCGCTGTTTGCATCAAACCGTATATTTACATGGCTGCAGTAATTGATGTTGAGTCAGGATGGCTGCTTTTGCAGAGCATTTTACCAGAGTTGCGAAAGTGTATTTACCGTTTTTCCTCGAAATACCCCCCCTCGAAATACCCCCCCCCCTTCGTTTGGCCCCCCCCTCTCGGGACCACTATGAAACAATCAACCCACTCCCTCGAAATACCCCCCAAATTGAGTGTAAAGGGATTTTGTGGACAGTTTGAAAAAGCCGCAGGAACCAATTTATTACAATTACAACTGCTGCAACGATTGCGTGTAAATTGTGTACGATAAATTCATTTATATATCCATCCAGGTAAATATCTGAAATAATATCTGTAAGCGATAGATACCCGTGCCGTAACATATGAAGGGTGTGCTTCTAAAAGTACAGATGTACAAAAAAGCGATATTGAGATTCGAGGTTTGAGGTAATACGGTATATTTTGAGTATTTAGGGTATTTCGAGAAAATATATGCAAAGTTAGCACAGTTTGTGATGTTGTAAAGTAACATATTGTTTAAAAAAACGTTCTATACTGGGTCATGACAATTATTTCGTGAAAATTGCATAAAATACACGTGGCTGATCCATGAAAAACAATAGAAAAAGTGAAAAATGCATGGAAAAAAACAAAAACATTGCCATGAGAAAGAAAACGATCACGCTGAATGAAAACCAATAGAAAAAAAAATGTGTATTATGCAAAATTTGAGTGTGGGATTTGATGTGGTGATACAATACAACATTTACATCCCAAGTCTATACGGTGTTTAATGGTCCAGTCGAGACAAGTGTCTCAGCCCACAAACAACAGTGCGAGCTGGCCGAAAAAGCGTGGCGGTTTTTACCCAACTGTTATACTCCAGTTACTTTACCCCTTGCATGCATGGTTCCCACTGGAAGGGTGCCAATGATGTTTATTGCAGACAATTTTCATAAAAAGTTGAGAAAATCTATTGCCGTTGTAACGCTTACTTATTCAAACAATGAATTTTGTTCATCTTTTATCAAAAATTTCACGCTTTAATCATCATTGGCACGCTTCCAATGTGAGACATAACGAAAGCGCCCGGCCTGGCGCCCATATTTCGAATGGCGCCATGGCGCCCTTGGCGCTTGGCGCCATTTTTGCTGGCGCCAATTGAGTGTGGGTTTATTCGAGGGGGGGGGGGGGGGTTTAGTTGGAGTTTTTCACTCGAACTAGCAATTAAAAGGCTAGGTGGGTCACCACGCTATTCTGGGTTTGAAACAGGGGTTTTGCGCATAGCTGCCTAAACAGACTTGCTTCTGCTTTATGGGGCTGGAAAAGAAATAACGCCAGAAAACATGGAAACAGAAAGAAATTTTTTAAGCACAAACACCGTATTTCTGCTAATAGAAGAGCACCGTTCTATATGGCCCCGCACCAAAACCACAGAAAGACCAGATAAGCAATTGAAATAAACAAACACACAGACAGCAGCAGAATGAAAAACAAGGGAATATACCATGTATTATGAATAGAACAACAATACATTTACATACCAAAGAAATGGAGCCATGGCGCTGGTGCCATTTGTGGCCGCCCCCTAGGCCAGGGTTCACAATCACAATCAAAACCACAATCCCGATCCCAAAAAGTCAATCCCGTTTGAAATTGAACCCTAGCGAGCCGCCCCGCCTCCCCTGCGTACGTCCTTGAACGTATACCTATACCGTATTACCTCAAATTATCCCCCTTTGAATTAAACCCCCCCTCGAAATACCCCCCCTAAATTTCAGCTGAGGAAAAAATAACCCCCCCCCCTCGAAATACCCCCCCTAAAATTGGGTGTAACGTGAACGTACATGACAAATACCGGAGTTTGTGACCTGTACAATGCAGAACACACGTGAAAACTGATGATTAAGTGACGTTAGGGAAGGGTTTTTGTGTATATACACAGTAATATATGCCTACAAACACATATAAATCTGTGATTGTTATATTTTTCTAAGTATTTTGCAAAGTAAAGTGTCAAATGTGAAGTCAAATGCAAAGTAAAATGTCAAATGTAAGGTCAAATGCAAAGTAAAGTGTCAAATGTAGTCAAATTCAAAGTAGAATGTCAAATGTAGAGTCAAATGCGAAGAAAACTGTCAATTGTCATGCAAAGTTCAGTAATAAAATCTTTTCTTTTTTGTTCTGATTGACACTTAACTTTGCATCTGACTTTACATTTGACATTTTACTTTACAATTTACAGGGATTGGGTGCTTGGGGCTGCCCCCTGGTGTCATTTGCGATTTCCATTCCCGTATTTGTCATTCAAACAGTCATTGTGTTACTATGATGTCATTACTCACTTGTCAGCTAAAAAGTTTCTTTCTTCAACCATACTGTATTCCTCAAAATACCCGATTTTAACCCCCCTGGAGGCAATCCCAAGCCCTGTAAAGTGTAAAGTAAATTGTCAAATGTATAGTCAAATTCAAAGTAAAGTGTCAAAAGTAAAGTCAAATGCAAAGTAAATTGTCAAATGTGAAGTCAAATGCAAAGTAGTGTCAAATGTAGTCAGATTCAAAGTAGAGTGTCAAATGTAGAGTCAAATGCAAAGAAAACTGTCAATTGTCATGCAAAGTTTCAGTAATAAAATCTTTTCTTTTTTGTTCTGATTGACACTTTACTTTGCATCTGACTTTACATTTGACATTTTACTTTACACTTTACAGGGCTTGGGTGCTCGGGTCGGGGCTGCCCCCTGGTGTCATTCGCGATTTCCATTCCCGTTTTTGTTCATTCATTCATAGTGATTTTTAATTTGTTTATATTACACTTTCATTTTCTCCTACTTTTATCTCATGCATTTGTAAAAATACATGAATTCATATGTAATTTGTTTGACTTCACGTGTCGCATGGCGACGTTTGAATTTTACACTTTCATTTTATCCTACTTTTACCTCATGCATTTGTAAAATACATGAATTCATATGCAATTTGTTTGATTTCACGTGTCGCATGGCGAAGTTTTTGTCTGCTGAAAAAAAGACAGGAAAAACAAAAAAAACATCACAAAGACACATGTTCCATCACGCATTCAAATTTTAATTCACGTTATATTCGGTCAGACACTTCCAATCTGGTAACTCTGTCCACGACGGGTGCCAAAAGTTTCCTCATCAGTAAAATTGTCAGCGTTGCATACAGCTATCCTCAAGTACAACTTGTTGCCCAGCGGCATGCTAGCGTCCAGTTAGATCACGGCTGCACCAATCACGAAAATACAACGTGTGCTCAGAAAATAACATGTATGAGAAATTCAAAAGTTCAAAGTTGTTAAAATAACCATGGTCGAGTCGGGTGGTCGCGTCGGGTCATGTCTGGCTCTGGTCGTGTCGTGTGTTTGTTCGAGTTGAGTCGAAGTTGTGTTTTTCATTTTCGGACGACTGGATTTTGTGTGCCTATCACTGATTCGTGTCACACGACTCGTGTGTTGGGTCTTGTTGAGTCTGGAAGTTGAGTTTTTCATGTTCGGACAGGCACGTGGACACCGGCGACTCGAAGTTGAGCAGCAATTCTATTAACGTATTTCTCCGATCAAAGCACCCCCCGTTCAAAGCTCCCGGGGTGTTATGCTGTGCAAAATGTTCTGTGTAAAGCACCCAGGTGCTTTACTTCTCATCCGAAAAAAATTTGGTGATCATCTGTTAGCGTAAATAATATTGCAGAGAGAGAAGATCAAAGCTCATTTAAAAATGATTTTTTTGCATGGTGCGCTGCATTCTTTTAGCTCACATGCCTATTGAATTGCAAGCTGCGGCTAAATCAAAGCCTTCTGGTGTGATTCATCAGGGAATCTTCAAGTGGTACTTGTGTTCATAGATTTTTGGGTCGTGGTCTTCAAAGTCAAAAATCGATCAGTCAGTATTATTACCTAGTATAGTATCTATCAGTATCAAACAAAACATAGTATAGCACCCCATGATTCGCATTGCACCAGGGTGCTATACACGGCACTTGAAAAGTATTCTGAAAAGTGCTTCAATTTCGTAAAGCACCAGGGGTGCTTTGATTGGAGAAATACGGTAGGTCGTACTTGTAGTCGTAGTAGAAGTACGGCCGTGTATATCATTTTTCGGAACTGGCCCCAGTGCATTCCCTGCCCATGTCGTGCAGCACTCCAATTTTTTTCATGAAAACATGTTATTTACTAAACACACGTCCAACCCAATATTAATCAGTTCATGTTGCAAAAAATTTTTTACGTGGTATACAACCTCGGTATCACACGTTTTCCGCTTTTTACAAATAATTGGACGGGTTGTACGTTTTTCCTATAACGCGCAAGTCTTCTAATAATGTGGTATACAAATACGTATAACCCGCCCTGTTGCGTGTTATTGAAACATCAATTGTCTGCGCACGCGCTCATTTGCGCGTTAGATGGGTAAGATATCGATTTCCAGGTGACCTCTTTTTACGTAATAAACAAAAGAACGTGTTGGCACGGGGTACATATGGAATAATTAGCGTGTTACGTGGTATACCGAAATAACCTAAATTTCGCGGACAGCCTGCCTCTAAGGTTGGTCAATACAGGTTAATACAGGAGGCGTTTTTCATGCACACTGCTGTTGAACACAGGTAATGTGTCCACTACAGATTAGTAATTAAACACAAATGAAATTTAATTGACATAATAATTTACTGCACATTTCAAAACAACATTAAAATCACTGCAATACAACACGATCTCAGATGATCACCAAAAACATCCATCACAGTTCCCACGTTTCTTGCACATCACCCTGATCTGCATATTAATTTTACCTTAATAGCAATGATGTTGATGAAAGTGTTGAATACTATCAGCACATTGCCAACACTGGTGGCTTACACTAGCCAAAGTTTCATGATCACAACTTAAATCAGCGTTGAGCTAGAGCACCATTTGTACATCAGTACAAAATGACCGAAATTGTAACCCCCACAGTTCCGCAGTGGGTGGAGCTAGAGGGGTGAAATTTTGGGTGAAAACTCAAAACACCTGATATATTAACGTGTTAAAATTTTATAACCGTAGCTTACCCCTAGCGTACATGGCGAGCACTGCCCGGGGACTTTTCAGCCCGACCATGTACATTGCGTACATGACGTATTTATTATGTACATAACGTACATCATTCCGAAGGGGGGGGGGGTATTTCGAGGGGGGGGTTATTATTTCCCCAGCCCATTTTGAGGGGGGGGGGTTAATTAGAGGGGGGGCAATTCAAGGGGGGATAATTCGAGGTAATACGGTATCTGAGAATAAAAGTGACCCATTTTAGAAAACTGAAATGCATTCAAGGAAGATTTGTTAGTTTTTAAAGCTTCCGTTGAAAACTAGTGTGTGCAGAGCCATTTTGTGCAAATGCAGCGAACTATAAAAATGATGCATAAGTGATGGACTTTCATTAAAAACATCACATTTACATCCTATATAAAAGAAAATATCAAAAATCATTATTGTGCACGCACACCTTTATTTTCAACCAAAATTTAAAAACTCAAATCAGCTTTGAATGCATTTGAGTTTTCTAGAATGGGGTGACTGTCAACTTCAGTTGACTGAGAAAAAAGTGATTCATTTTAGAAAACTCAAATGGTTTTTCAAGTTTCAGTTCTGGTTTCTTCAACAAACAGCAAAAAATCAGCATGTGCATCACAATTGCGTTTATTGTTTGTGCAGGAAATATCATACAGAAAGTATTATGCAATGCCATTTTCGTTTCTCCCATTTATGTTATTGTTACGCCCCTCTGTTGTGCTCGTATTTATTTACATCCTTCCATTCTCATTTTCCAGCAACAGAACTCTGCGCTGCAGCGTGCCAGATGTTTTTTCGCTGCCGCGCGGCTGGTCAAACATTCAAGTCAAAATTCAGGTTCTGCTAGGCGCGGCCAATTCAACAATCGCAATCAATTCGCAAATTGAGAAGTGAGAAGTAAAATGGCAAATGCCATGTGAAATGAGAAGTGAATTGAGCAGAAAATTGGCAAAAGCGAATTGAAATGGCAAGTGAATTTGGTAAAAGCGAAGTGAAATGGCAAAAGCGAAGTGAAAAACTAAAAATTTGCCTTCGCTTTTGCCAATTTTCTTCTCAATTCACTTCTCACTTCTCATTTCACATGGCATTTGCCATTTTACTTCCCACTTCTCAATTTGCGGAACTGGCCCCTGGGCGGCGAGCTCTATGCGCCGTGAATGGCAGCCCCAGCCCCAGCGCGTTAGTCATCCTTATCGCGTGCGTTGTCTGTATTTTTTGCTTTTTTCACACGCTGGCTGGCGTGGTGCCTGTTGTTTCTGTGCTGTACTGCAACCTGCAACACCCCAACTGTTTATTGTCAGTATATTGGGTTTTGCAAAGTGGCAAACACAACATAATTGCTTAGTATAATGAACAAATACCCACATGTGAATTAAAAAATATTAAGGAACCTGAACAATTAATGGTTCTCACAAACATTCAGATTATTTAATATCAAACACCATGCAATTATGCAGAATTAGTTTTTCAAAATGGATGAATGTAAATGTGACTTTAAAAAGAAAGTGTGCAGTTTCTGTGTAATATTTACTATGTGATACATTTGCACAAAATGGTGATTTTACATTTTGATGTCAAATAGGTTTATCACAATTATGCCTAGGAGGAAAGTTGTAAAAATTCAAAACCTCTAGATGATTGTTCACATGAGTACAGTGCTTTTAGTCAATTCCCCAACAGTTATGAGGCAAAATATCTATGCATATAGCATTTGAAGATGTGTTGCTTTGTAACTGTTGAATATTCACTTTTTTTTATTCAAACAGTCAGTACAATTTTATGGGAATTCTGATCCTTAACAATTGTTGTCTCCAGGGCCAGGCTACATGGAAATAAATCTGTGTTTCATGACATTTTTGATGTACCTATTCCTTCTAATAGTAGAGTGCTTGTCTAATTTTATCGTAAAATTTGTATCTGCCATTCTATTGGAGGTGCCGTTCTATTGGGGGCAATCTATTGTTTTCACCAACTATTTTCACACATTTTTCATTTGAACATAAAGTATTTTTGATGAAAACTGAGCAACATTTTAATATCAGAGCATTAATTCAAACAAAACCAAATCTGAAAACAACCCTTCAATCAGATGTTCTCAGCACCCATTTGTATTTTTTGGTGTTTTAGCACCCTCCCAATGTAATTACTTTCTACCTGCCGTTCTATTGGAGCTGCTTTTCTATAAGAAGAAATACTGTACTGTCTATGAACTGATGTCAAATGTTGTTGATACCTCTATTGTTTGTTATTTTTTCACAAAAATCTAATTTTATTTCTGCAACAGTACCCCCTACTCGCAGCCAAATGTTATGAACCGTATTTCCTCGAAATACCCCCAGGGGGTTTATTTTTTCAGAGTGAGAATTTTGAGGGGGGTATTTCGAGGGGGTAATTCGAAGGGGGGGTTATTATTTCGGCACTAATTTTTTGAACTCCCAGTACTAATGACATACGCAGACGTAGAAAAATCCAACAACAACCACCATACCATGTATAAGAGTCTACTGCCTTATATAAGTATGTAGATGGTACCATGTTCTAACATACCTAACACAATCATTGTTTTTAACGTGTGTTATGCATTGCCAGGGTCATAAACCGCAGCTTTTGTCATTGACGTTCTCTTTACGCTCAATTGGGGGGGGGGTATTTCGAGGGGGGGGAGGTTGTTAATTCATAGTACCCATTTTGAGGGGGGTATTTCTAGGAAATACGGTAAGCTGAGTTCAGTGTTCGGATTGTGTTATTTATAATGTCAAATGTCAACCGCAGGCAATTGCGAACGAAAATGCAGAGGCACTACGAAGGAAAATTTAGGGGGCACTGCGAACGAAAATGCAGGCAATTGCGAACAAAAATTTAGGGGCACTGCGAACGAAAATGCGAACGAAAACGAAAATCACTAGTGGGATCAAATCTGGTTCGAATCACTAGCGGGATCGAATCTGGTTCGAATCACTAGTGGGATCGAATCTGGTTCGAATCACTAGTGGGATCGAATCTGGTTCGAATCACTAGCGGGATCGAATCTGGTTCGAATCACTAGTGGGATCGAATCTGGTTCGAATCACTAGTGGGATCGAATCTGGTTCGAATCACTAGTGGGATCGAATCTGGTTCGAATCACTAGTGGGATCGAATCTGGTTCGAATCACTAGTGGGATCGAATCTGGTTCGAATCACTAGTGGGATCGAATCTGGTTCGAATCACTAGCGGGATCGAATCTGGTTCGAATCACTAGTGGGATCGAATCTGGTTCGAATCACTAGTGGGATCGAATCTGGTTCGAATCACTAGTGGGATCGAATCTGGTTCGAATCACTAGTGGGATCGAATCTGGTTCGAATCACTAGTGGGATCGAATCTGGTTCGAATCACTAGTGGGATCGAATCTGGTTCGAATCACTAGTGGGATCGAATCTGGTTCGAATCACTAGTGGGATCGAATCTGGTTCGAATCACTAGTGGGATCGAATCTGGTTCGAATCACTAGTGGGATCGAATCTGGTTCGAATCACTAGTGGGATCGAATCTGGTTCGAATCACTAGCGGGATCTGAAAATTACAGAGCATGCGGTCGGCGGAGTATACCGTATTACCTCGAATTAACCCCCCCCCTTGAATTAACCCCCCCCTCGAAATACCCCCCCTAAATTTCGGCTGAGGAACTAATAAACCCCCCCCTCGAAATACCCCCCCTAAAATTGAGTGTAACGTGAACGTTCATGACAAATACCGCAGTTTGTGATCCGTACAATGCAGAACACACGTTAAAACTGATGATTAAGTGACGTTAGGGAAGGTTTTTTGTGTATATACAGTTATATATGCCTATAAACACATATACATCTATGTAATTGTTCGATTTTTCTACGTCTGCGTATGGGAAATTTCCGAAAATTTCTGGCGAAATAATAGACCCCCCCCTCGAATAAACCCCCCCCTCGAATTATCCCCCCCTCAAATTTTGCTGGCGAAATAATAAACCCCCTGGGGGTATTTCGAGGTAATACGGTAACCACATTTCACAATAATGACATAGCCAGCACAAGTGTGCGGTAACTCATAGCAGCGGTAACAATTAACAATACAAATATTTATAATGTTCGGACATTGTCAAAATTAATTGACTTTATACAGAATACAAATGTACAAAAATACAAATGTACGGCATAAAATCATCTCAAATCAACACTTTTCAACTATCTGCACTAGCACCAACTAGAACTTTTAGCATCATTTGTGACGATAAGAGTCAAAAAAATTGTGTCGAGAATGGCCAATAAAGCGCCAATGGCGTTACAGTGAAACAAAGCCGAGCGCTTTACCAGCACCAACGTATTACCTATTCAAATGTTGTAACAACAAAATCGATCAGCGAGTATACATCTGATTATTTGAATGACCGGGCACAGAAGTAGCCGGGGCAGCCTGCAAAGTGCTCCAAAAAGTAAATACCATAAAACATCGAAAAACCCACATTAGAATCTCCCGTTTAGGAGGGGATATTACCAAAAAATGTGAGATTATTTTTTCTTCACTGAAACGACAAGGGAACTAAACAGCGTTCGGATCAGGTCCGGCAGTCAGTTTCTTATCTGACTGCTGTCGCCATAACTCCCGCTGTGGGGTGAATTAAGAGATGACATTTGGGTGGGACGTAGCCGACATTCCCCCCCTACTATACTCCAACGCAGGGGCGACGGCGACCCCCCTAAGTGTGGGTCGCCGTCGCCCCTGCGTTGGAGTATAGTAGGGGGGAATGTCGGCTACGTCCCACCGAAATTTCATCTCTTAATTCACCCCACAGCGGGAGTTATAGCGCCAGCAGTCAGGTCAGAAACTGACTGCCGGACCTGATCCGAACGCTGTTTACAAAGGGGGAACTACTCAAGGGAGTAGAACTAATCGAGAATTCTCAGTTGATTTTACAAACCGCGAATCCTCAAATACTCCCCCCCCCATTGATCAGATCCACTCATCGCAGATTCAGACTCTGACAGAGTCATCAAGACTCTGTTAAAACGAATGGTGAAAAAAATAGTACGGCAGCCCCCAATATAACGCCAGGTAAAAAAATTAACGAAGAAATAGAACGACGCTCTTCTACTAGAAGAAATACGGTAGATCCAAAGTGCAAACCCTGCACCGACCATGGTGCCGTGCGGGGGCTGCGCGGCGCCTTGGTGCTGCTGCGGGGCGGCCGGCTGCGGCTGTGCCCCCTGCTGCACGGGCGCGCCTGGCTGCGGCGGCACCGGCGCCAACCCGTCGCCTCGCAGCACCGCCAGAGCCAGAGTTCTAGGGTGGTCGATAAAGAGGTCCAGTGATAGGATTTAGATGGGGCGTAAAGTTGGGCAATGAGAATAAAGTGACAAGTGATGAGTGAAGTTGTACAGTGATAATTTTGAAGGTGGAAAGCTGTATTTAAGTGATGTTATATTTATGTGATTATACACTAGTGAGAGGTACAGTCGTCGTAGATTTATTACTCGTTTACTACTTACTTACCTATAAACATACCTATCATTTGCAACTTATCATCCGCCACCTAAGTTACCACTTTCAACTTCACTTCTCACTTTCCCATCACCTATCATATTTCCCAAAAAGTGGCTCACTTAGTGTCCTCCCGTTTGAAAGTGGCCGCGCGGGCGACCGGTCTGGCTTGCCGCGCGGCGACCAAATCGCGCAGCTGCGTGGTGGCGCCCTCGACGTTCTTCGCCAGCGCCGACGCTTGCTTGCTCAACTGAAATGGGACGCCAGTGATAAAAAGGGCGTCAAAACATCTTTTCACGGAAAGAGGAAAAAATTTGTCGGAAAACGGAAAAAGCGGAAAAACAGACAATTGAACTGGAAAATGGAGAATGAGCCGGAAAAACGGAAACCTGAAAATTTGGGTTTCGGAAAACGAAAATTTGACACACTAGTGACAAATGACAATGGGGCACGCCGCTTGTATGTGCGTTCAAATGTCTATAACATATCCCTTGGCATATCAGTGCTACGTAAGTTCACGGCCGAAATTTCGGAAACTCTTGAATCGGCTTTGAGTTTTCCGGAATGCAAGTCCGTCAACTACCGTTTACGGAGACCAAAAAAGATACATTACAACAAAGTCTATCACGCCCAAAACCAATTCACCAGCCCAAAACAATTTCGTCCGCCAACTAGTTTGAATGACCAACACAATCACTAGGAAGTCACAAAACAATCACCTGCTCGGCCTTCTTAGCATTGAGCGCGTGGGCGACATCCGCCGCCTCGGCATCGACACTTGGCTCCGCCTTTGTCCTCAGGTAGTCCGGCGGCACGTCGTGCGTCCAGGCGGCAGTCCCAGACCCTGTAAAATGCCCTGTAAAAGGTCAAATGTCACGCAAAGTGTCAACAGTCGTGTAAAATTCCCGGTAAAATGGCAAACGTACGTTTGCCATTTTACCGGGAATTTTACATGACTTTTGGCACTTTGCGTGACATTTGACATTTTACAGGGCATTTTACAGGGTCTGGGACTGGCACCAGGCGGCCACCCGGCCCTCGGTCATTTCCGCCAGCGGCGTGTCCGCCTGCAGCGACAGCAGCACCGGCGTCACGGACACGTTGTGCAGCGATTGGGCCTCCTGGATAGAGCAGTGGGGTTGTGATGGGGTTTGGGGTGGGATGTGCTTTTGTGTCGTGCATGTGCCGCGTGTTCGACTTGAATAATTAACCGGTGCAAGCGGAGTTGGGTAAAGGGATCTCATTTGAAAAGCTACACCGACTCAATCAATCAACTCAATCAATTCATCACATTGATTTTTACCGGACTTAAACGGGGGAGATATTCCAGGGCTGATTACTTACCCTCTCGACAAACCATAGGGGGAGTTATTCAATCGGGGACTTATTCATGTACGGTATGTGCCAACCATAACCCAATATGACAGACGGGTCGATTGGCCTTGATGAGCTCCATGAGCGTGCCGTACTGCGCCGAGATGACCATGTAGCTGTTCAGCAGGTCCGGCCTGCACGCACAGCGGATAGATTCACACAAATCAACAACGAAACGTCTAAGAAAAACGGATAAATATAAATATTCTTAGTGATTATTTTGTCCTTTTTAGAATTTTTTTACGATTTCTTCAAAATTTTCTTATTTTAGCGACAGAAAGTTGTGATTTTGGCAACAAAAATACATTTTCTCTGTACGGGTGTACTTATAAAATGTACGCGTAAAAGTGAGTACGTTACTTTTTTAGAAAGTATAGGTATGTGACTGTATTTACCGCGTACTCGCGTACGCGTATTTTTCGAGTAAATGTACGTACATTTTAACAACTGTGACCCAGATCTCGAACCCTGCAAATTCCCTTCAAAACGGACAACCAACGGACCAATTAGGATTTTCCTGCATTTGCAACTTGTTCAGCAAATCCACAATAGACGTGCGGAGTTCATCGATGCGCGGGATCAGAGCTCCCAGGACCGAATTGCCTCCTTCCATCACCCAAACACAATACCGCTGATTATTCTAATGGGATTCAATGGGTTAGTGTGGCACTGCACTACAGATTTAGTAAATAATGTATTGGAGGTAGATTCAGGGATCTGAATTTCAATCAAAAAATGTAAAACCGCTGACAATTGAAATTGGAAGAGAAATTTTTTATGCACATAAATATTTACATAAATACATAAAATGCATATTGAGGATATAAAAATCTTGATAAAGAGTTCAGCAAAAAAAACTGACATCTTTAAGGGCACATCACATCACAGATAATGAAATAGAGTACTGCGGCGACCAATTCAAATCCTTGCACACAAAACACAGAAACCTCGCAAAAAATCGCGAAAATCAAATCCAAAATTGCACATATAATAATTAAACATTTGAACCACTGTCACAGCCAACGATGGAAAAACACAGAAATTGAACACAGAAACTCATTGAGTTTCTGTGTTTTTGTTTTACACAGAAACACGGAAACTCATAAATTTTGAAAAACTCAAAACTCAAATGAGTTTTTTTTTGGAGAACACAGAAACACAGAAACACGGAAACACAGAAAAGTTTTTTGAGTTTTTGTGTTTTTTTCAGCGAAGTGGTTGAATGCACATTAATTCAGTTAAACTAAACGAGATAAGATAAGCATCTATAGTATGTAAATATTTATGTACATAATGTATTCATATTTTATAATGGTACAAAAAAGAAATAAAAGATGGCATGCACATCTCATGGTGGATTTGACAATTTAAGTTTCGACATTTAAGTATACCTTATTACCTTGAATAAACCCCCCCTTGAATTAACTCCCCTCAAAATGGACTGGTGAAAAAATAAGCCCCGCCCCCCTCGAAATACCCATCCTCCGGGATGATGCACATCATGTATCCAATGTACATGATGTATTTATTACTGCTAATTTGCATTGCAGCTACACATAGACTGTACTAGGTTGTGTAGCTGACTACTGATGTTTATTTCAAATATATCCGGTTTGTACGCATTTATAACCTGTTTTGGGTACGTAAATGCCTACTATTTTCTATGATCCTTACAAAACTTTCTGACGAAATAATAATGTCCATGGGGGTATTTCGAGGTAATATGATAGTTGTAGTTCAAATCAATTCCGTAGTCTTCCATACAGTGCACATCCATTTAAGAATTTTGGAGTACTGCATAAATTGTCGTTTCTGGGCATTTTGTTGCTGGTGTTGTGATGTTGATGTCCTCATTGTGGACATTTTTATGGACTTTTTTGACACTTGAATGAATACACAAATGTTATGTGGGGTTAAAACATGTGTAAAACCAATATTTTATAAGAAAACCACTGTTTCCTGATCGAAATGCTGTAAATCGAAATTTTGGGGGGGGGGGGAACTCGAATTTTTTGGAAAAAACTCGAGTTTTTTAGAAAAAAAATTCAAAAAACTGAGTTTTTACAAAAAAAAACACAGAAATAAAAACAGAGTTACTCAAGTTTTTTTCAAGAAAAAAACTCAAAACACAGGTATTCATTTTTGAAAAACTCAAAACACAGAAAGTGTTTTTTTGGCGAACTTACCCATCGTTGGTCACAGCGCACACCTTAAATATCAAACTCACAACAAAACAACAGTCTCAATTCACACTTTCACAGACTACATAAAAAACCTTCACTAGGGATGGCCAAGGTTTTTTTCAAAGGTTTTTTTTCCAATAAAAAACGATTTATTTTATAAAAAAAACACAACCATCGAAACCGTTTTTTTTTTTAAAAAACCTTGACCAAATTTTTTAGTACTAGGTAAAGCACTAGGTATTTTGCAATTTTTTTGCGCGCAATTTCACATGCACATTACTATTTGTGGTTGTTTTCATTGGTTTTGCGGCATTTTTAGTGTCAAAGCTTCCATTTGTTTATGCTATTGTGTCGTATGAGCCACGATATGCTAGTGCAGTATATAATATACACCCAGTGTGCCCCGACTTGTACAGTGTGAAACACTACTGCCAATGTGTAAGCCTGCTCTTATAACCTTATTTAAGCACTTTTCCATGACCAACTTCACTTGAAATCATGAAGGTTCGACAAAAGGCGATATACATAATAAGTGGACGTAAAATATTTATATTTTTGACAGAAATCACCATTTATAATGCTATCCCATGACTCCCCCGCCATTCTATGGCTATATGTAACATAACAAAGTACTGTCACCTGTCTTATTTACCTGAATATGTTGAATCATGGCCATATCTGGGAGCTTTTGGAAAAAAACGGTTTCATTTTAAAATAAAACCCTTTTTTGAAAAAACGGTCTTTTATTTAAAAACCTGTCGTTGAAAAAAAAAACTTTTCTGGCCATACCCCTCACAACACCCATTTCAGGAGCGCGCGTCGGACCTGGGCCAGAGGGGGTCAGCGGCGGCGGGGCCGATCCGCTCCACGGTGATGGTCTGGTCCATGTCGTTGTGCGCGCCGTACGCCAACAGCAGCTCGCACATGGCGCGCTCCTGGGGTAGTGGGGTTTTTACACGATTTGAATGCTTGTGGACACTAACCAGTGGACATCAGTGTCCGTTAGACATCTCAGTGGTTGCACAGCTTGAGCGGGTGATGCACGTGTGCGGAAAAGCGGCAATAAAATGCCTATGACAAAACGACTAGAATCGCTTAAATCGGAATCGCCAGAACACATGTGATCGAAATTGCCACTTTGCCGATTGCAACAACATCGTATCCGTCGTCATTCATTCATTTCTTGAATCAGGCTGCTCAAAACGTGTCACGCCAATAAAAAATGACGCTAATGCAAGAAAAACAAAAACGGAGAAGGGGCCAGTACCAGACCTCAATTTGGATGGCTGCCAAGGGTCTGTTGCCCCTTCTGCTCAACTCGACCACCTTGGCCTGTTCCTCGTGGATGATCTGCGTCAGGGCGGTGCCGGTGCCGGCCGTCCCAGCCGCGGCTGTGCTGTGGGCGGCGGCGGCAGGTTGTGCAGACGGGGGTACCTTCCAGGCTGGCCGCGCGGCAACTCGCGACTGCGGCTTGGTTGATTCGACTGCTGGAGGCACTGGGTGATGGTGGAGGCTGTTTTTAATGTTGTATTTATAATGAATACATGCAATAAAGAGCATAGCTTTCTAATAAAAGGATCGAAACCTGATGAAGTTTTTATGTTGACTCATATCTAAATATAATGAATGAAATTAATAAATTAATTTAAAAATCATGAAACTCAAAACCATACCACCCACCACCACTACACTGAACCATCTCCCTGCTCTGCGCGTCCATAATATGTCTGAGCGACACAAAACTGTCGACGATCTCATCTGAAGTGTCGGGCGACAACTTTGCCACCGGCGGCGGGCGACCCCACCGTGGGTGCGAATGAGTTTCCTGTTGATTTGCAGTCGACGCGGCAGCGGCACATGGCGGCGGTGTAAGTTCACGATTTATAGCTGTTTGTGGTTGTGCGGCACTGATTTCTACTGCGAAGGGTGGTGTCATTCGCACAGTCAGTGAAAAGGAAAAGTGACAAAGTTGTCAAATGAGTGAAAAAGTAGTAGAATACACGGTATACCAATACGGGATAGTCATCATTTTTTTCACAAAATCTCAAAAAAGTATTTTATCATAACTTTCTTATAACCTGAACACCGAACACACCTGGTATCACTGGCGCCGTAGCCAACGGTGCCGCAACTGCAACCGTAGTTTGTCGCTCTGACGACGGCACGACTTGGGCCGTCTCAGGCACAGGTTGCTCAAAACTCCGCCCCTTTTTGTCCTTCTCCAGCCACCGCGGTGTGCCCGACACTCTAAATTCACTAGCGCCGACAACATTCTTTGTTTTCGTGCCGCCGGAAAAGGAAACGGGTCTGGGCGGGGGTGCGCTGGGGGTGGCGGCTTGTGCCCCGGCGCCGCTTTGCAAGCGTTTGTAGGCGGCGCATAGTTCTTCCAGTGACTCGTTGGTGTCGCCGCACACGTCCCTTTTGAAGTCGGCTATCAATGCGTCGATTTCGTCCATCGACGGCCTTTGGGTGGGGTTCGAATGTCGACTTTTATCAAGAAAGGCTATATAACTCATCACTCGCTTTCTTCTTTTCCTTTCTTAAATATAAATGTCGATTCAAAATTCTACACGTCGATTTTTTAATGAATATCGACTCAAAATGCATGTCGACTCAACAGACCAGTCGTTCAGGCGCGGCGGCAGCACGCGACCGCGCACAGTTCTCACGGATTCCCGGTAATAGTCGGATATGAAATCTAGACAGGGGATGGGCAGGCAGCGCAGCGAGTTGCAGTCGAGTAATGCGTCCAAATTGAGGCTGATAAACTGGGCGCAACAGCTGAAAAGGGCGATTATTAGTAGCCTCACAGTTGGTCAGGGAAATTGTTGGTCTCTGAGGGGTGAGCCCCTTAAAAAGGCGAACCCTGGGGCTGTCTCGCACCCTGTAAAATGTGAAACGCTATGGAATTGGTAAAAAGTTATGAAGAGTGTAGTGTCCGGTAATAAAATGAAATAAAGTATTACCTTGCAGTTACATTTCACATGGCATTTGACGAATTTGTGCGCTATTTTACATTTTACAAGGTACGGGAAATTCACCATAGGGAGTTTAAGGGGTAGTAGCCCAAAATTTTGCCTCCGGGATAAATAAATAGCTGGGCAGTTTGGGGGAGGGGGTAACCCCCCCCCCAACCCCCCCCCCCCATTCGATTCTCCTGAGCACAGACCACTTCACCGGACCGACCTCATGAGCTGGTCTGCGTTGGTGGTGTGGGCGAAGTGCATCACGTCGGGCACGTTGCGCAGCGACAAGCAGTCGGCGATGGCCGCCTCGCACACCTGCCGCAGCCGGCTCATCAGCAGGTGGTCCGCAGCTACCTGAGTTGAGTATGTATCCAGTATTTCAGTTGGTTACAATTGCACAAGTGGAGAAATGAAATGAAAAGTTGTATGTTGTCGACAAAGCTGAAGGCTTAAAGAGGCAAAGTGACAAGTAGAAGACCCACAAATAAGTGACAAGTTAATTTCTAAATTAATATGCTTGTCACATATAAGTGGAAAAATTTGGTCACACAATCTCGATAAGAAGTTCCTACAATCCCCCCCCAACACTTTCGTTAACACAAATGAGTTCCAAAAAGTTAAGATAGATACGTTTGATGAACGAACTAGTAGATCGCAAAGAAGCTGGGGTATTTCCGACTCCCGCTGGGGCTCGGTGCTGCCGCTTTTTCTCTTGCGAGGAGTTTTCGTCGCGGCTCCCATTGCCAACACATTGCTCTGCAAAGATCGTCAAAAACATATTCATGTTAAAAAAAAAGATTAAAAAATAAAATATTCATGTAACAGTAAATATATACCGTATTTCCTCGAAATACCCCCCGGGGGGTGTATGGTTTCATAGTGGTCGCGAGAGGGGGGGGGGTAAAACGAGGGGGGGGGGGGTATTTCGCGGGGGGGGGGTTATTATTTCACAGGAAATTTTTTTGAAATCCTAGTACAAAATCGTGGTTTGTGATGTGCGCTGGGGTAGAAAAATGCATCAATAACTGACATGTATCAACTCCCGTATACTAATATTAGTACGTAGATGGTATAAACACTGTTATAACGTGATTCCAACATTGTTTTAACGTGTGTCCTGCACTACGCAGAACACAAACTGCAGTATTTGTCATGTACGTTCTCTTTACACTCAATCTGGGGGGGGTATTTCGAGGGGGGGGTGATTGTTTCATAGTGGTCTCGAGAGGGGGGGGGGGGGTCAAATGAGGGGGGGGGTATTTCGAGGGGGGGGGGGTATTTTGAGGAAATACGGTAGTATTCGTCAGGTTCGGAAGAACACCGTATATTATCAAATATAGACCCTTGAATAACTACCCCTCAAAATTATTTGACGTTTGTCACGGAAGGGGGTAGTCATATTCACGATACAGTTTGGACAAACAGGCCCGATTTCCGGGCCGAGACCCGGACCAAAAATTTTTCCTATCCGAAACAAAACCGGGACCGGTACCGGAACCGCCTCAGTCCCTGAATATTACCGAACCATCTATTTACCGAGACCGTAGACCGCGGCACATTTGATCCCGACTTTCCAAAACCCACAGTAACCACGTCCAAGTTCCACTCACATCGGGCGGCAAACTGTCAGTATATATAAAATGGAGCAGGGCGGCAGCGACGGGCCCGGCGGCGGGCAGGGTCAATTTGAGCCGGTCGTCCAAGTTGCGCACGGCGGTGGCGGTCGACTGCTGCGCCTCGGCCCACGCGCCCGCCGTGAACATGCACGCGAAGTAGGGAACCCGCGCCGACAGCACGCATCTGCGGGACAAGGGGTCGTTGCGGTGGCTTGATCATGTAGGGCGCTGAGACTGTGGAGATTAATGAGCATTGGCCCCTGAGCCAGTCCCGCACCTTGTAAAATGCCAGACAAATTCGTCATTCGTTCCTCGTCAAGGCGATTCCTAGAATTTTAATTATTGTTTACTTTTACCGGGCGTTTTTCATGATCATTTGAGAAAGTTCGTCTGATATTTTACACTTCCGATAAATTTTACAGGGGCGGGACTGGCTCCACGACATCACAGGTACATTGTTTTCGTCTGGTAAATACTGAAGCTTCGGCACAATACAGGCTCTAGTAATATTAAAATCTAATATTCTAATATTGACTATTTGCCCAAGCGGGACATAAATACGTAAAAGTATACTTTGAAATGCATTGGAAAATTTGGATGAATTTGTGAGAAGCTGGACTTGAAAAACACCTGTGAGCGGCCAGCTCAGTGCCGTCGGTGCAGCGCAGCAACACGTCGTGCAGTTGCGCCAGGGCGCTGCGTTCCAACTGCAAGCCGCCCTGCCGCACGCCGCCTGTTGTCGTCACGACTTCGCCTGTGTTGGTACGTGTGGTAAAGCACTTTTAGCCTGTAGGACAGCGTTAAAGACAGCAGAGTTTTTGACTATTTTCAGCTAGTTTTGGTAATATTTATATTGCCCATTTTTGGCTATTTTCCCTATGTTAAGCTTTTTCCCTTTTTTCCTTTCTATGCCTTGAAAAAGCCGATCTGAAATACGTTTTATATGCTCGAGTACTTTGTATATAAGTATATGTAAGGGCGAGCACAGGTACTTTTTTTCAGACGAAACGTTGAACGTATTTACTCAGTACTCGTGTATATGTATTTTTCGAGTAAATAAAACATAAATACATTTTCACAACTATGATTGAACAACTGTGATCAGATCATTCCTTTAACCATCCTACCACAAGAAACCCTCACAACTTTTATCAATTATGAACGAACCAGCGTAACCATTGACGGGCACCCTGACGCCATCGTCGTGCCACGCTAGATTTTTCAATCTGCCCAGCAGTCTACTGCCGCCCGTCAGCGCTGCCAGTCTGTGCAGTTCTTTGAGCGGGTCGCCGCGGCACTGCGGCACGGCTGCCGGGTACCCGGAACCGGTGCTGGGATGGATGATGTGAAAAGTTGGGTCTATGGTTGGTGAGTGATGTGTGCGGTTACAGCAAAGGTACAAAATATTTTCGCCCTGGCCGTGACTCGAACCCGGAACCTTTCACTAAGCGTGTGAATACTCTAACGACTGAGATACCAGAGGCCACATTTTGCACTGTTCTAACTTTACAAATGATAAAAGTTGGATAAAAGTGCATATAAAAAGTATCATGCATTTTGCTTCATGTATAAAAGGGGGTGGCGTTGAACACATTACAAAACCGATCATGCAAAATCATATCTGAGTAAGATGACCAAATACTCTTTATGGACGTCGCGAAAAAGATTTGAAAATATATTTTCACGTGCATTTAGATTACCTATTCACAAGCAAATGTATTTATAGTTTTGACCGACTCGGAGTTTTGAGCTGGCGACCTCGCTTGAGATTTCTTTTTCTTGGAGCGCTTGTTTTTGTTCGGGGTCTGCTGCCCGGGGGAATCGGACAGAGGTTCCACTGGCAGCTCACCTAGAGTGTGACCTGAAACGTTGTAAAAAATAACTTTGTACGTTGTACGTAACTCCAACGTTTAAGATTTACTTGAGAAAAAAAAACATTCGTAGAATGATAATTGCATTGTGAGGGTATAGATTACCTACACCATGCTTCTGTAGAGAAAAAAAACGAAATCAGTGCAGTCGCATAGTCGTTTTTTTTGTATTCCACAACTGGAACATTTTGCCTGGCCAAAAACTGACGATAACATCGAACAGACACAAAAATAATCAAAACATGCCATCCATCAACCAACCAACACTGATCAACTCGCACGTATCCGAATAAACCCAAGCAAGCCACTGGTCAACCACATAATCGCTGCACCAACTCGGCAGCTGCACCACAGCGGCCAGCTGGCTCAATCCACCAAAGTCAGACTGCCCAGCGCCAGGTTCTGACCCATCGCTGACCAATGTGGCGGCGCGCTCGCAGCGAGAAAACACCACGTATTTGTGCGCCGCTATGATTTTTCCGCCGTGCGTGCGAATGTGCAAATCGCACAGCGGGTCGTTTATGTCGCTTTTCCACAGCAGTTCGGTCAGGTTCGAACCTGGGTCGGTTGTTTTCAATTTTTGTTGGATTTTGCGATACCATAAAAAATTAGCAAACAGTTAACCACATCATAGCAGAGACTCTGAAAAAACCCGGCGCAACCAAAACAGTAGTACAATCAATCAAAACAGTACCGACCTATCTCTGTTTGCCCGACGTCGGGCAAGTCGGTCAAGTCAACATTGGGTGCCCGTTGGCGCAGTGCCAACATAGAACCGGCTGCGCTATCCACATTCACAGAAACGCAGCGCACCGCACCGGGCAAACGACGTATTACGGTCACGTGCTGAGAGTTTAATGGGGTGTTGGTTGTAACCCACTGTTTTATCGGTGAGTATCAAAAAAAGTATTCGGTACTGAACCAACACAGTCACTGTCTGCTTTCAATTCAGCTTCATATACACATCCGTTGGAAGTGACTAAGTGAATGCCTGAATATTGAAACAAGAAGGTCCATTACTTGAATGCAAAAAGACAGGATTCAACAAGTGCCAATTCTGCACCTTGTCAAGTCACAATCAAATTATTTGGTGAAAGTTAAGTTGTAAGTGATAAGAAATGTTTAAGGATGAGTGTCACTTCAAGTAGAATATGAAAAAAAGTGGAAAATCACATAACCGATAACTTTTGATCATCACTTACAACGTTTCACAAAGTCCCACAACATATGACTTACACTCGCAAGTTTATATGTCAATTTCCATATCACATAGAATCGCTCCTACTGTGAAGGTGCAAATTGGCCCCGAATGCACACCTTTTCGAGAAACATCAAAATCGACTATGCTCATTCTGAAGCGATCTCCATTTGCATACTTTAAAACGCAGTCATTTTGCGCGGCCTCCCATTGCGAAGTGACATTTTGTATTCCCGATAAGTTGCAAATCCACAAGCGGCCAGTTCGTCTCAATCCCATTAGAAATTTGGCTTTCTTCTTTACACCGTCTGCAGCCAGGCTGTGGAAAAATGTGCACAAATTCTAAGAATCCTGGCGAAAAGAAAGAATGATTTTTTGCAAGTTTGCATTCGTCTAGGTTTTTTTGCAAGTAGCAGGTTTGCTTCTATGGCTGTCAACGCTACTGAATAGTTCCGGTGAAGGAAATACTCTGCATGAAAAATAGAATCAGACAGCAGACACACTTTCCAACAAAAAACACTCGGTGTGATTGTAGGGTTCGAACGATACCACTTTTCGATATCGATAATCGATATTCGATTTTCTTCTGAAACTCGATATTCGATATCGATACGATACGGACCCATGATATCGATATCCTATATAAAAACAGTCGATATGGTTTGAAAGTGCCTAGTGCTGCTCTGAGTTGATGCAAAACCACCTGAAGTCAAGATCCGACCCACCGACCTATTAGGGCTCCACCTCAACTTGAGCAGGTCGAGCTGTCGCTTGAGCACCCGGTTGCAGTGGCCGCCGGCGCACAGCCACACCTCGCCGCGCGGCTTGGCCAGGGCGACCGCGTGCGCGCACAGGGCCGCAGTCAACGGTACCGCCTGCTGCTGCACTTGGCGTCTGCAAGGGGGGGGGGGGATGCGACTGCACAATGGGCCCACATTACACATACACTAGTTGACATTGTAAATAAATGTCAACTGTATGTCAACTAAATGACATAAAAGTTTGAAAAGCATCACGCTTTTACAGAAATAATGAAAAATTAGGCAAGTGTCATTAGATAAATTAACGATGCTCTATCACATGGGAACGTTGAAATCACATAATTTCGAAATTTAGTTGACACGAATTTTGATGTCAACTAGTGTGGGCCCAACGTTACCGGTGATAACCTCACCGTTAAACAAACGTCTCCGAATTTATCATACTGTACCGCTACACACTTCACCGTACGGTGTACCGCAAACCGGTACCGTTGCCCACCTACCTGTACTGCTGCTGCACGCTGAGCGTCTCCTGCAGCTGTATGGCGCGGTCGTCGTGCAGCGACATGAGGCTGCCCACGCGCGCCACCGCACTGGGCGAGTGCACGCACGGGTCCGCTGCGGGCAACCCGAGTTGACCCCGATTCTGCCCGAACGAGTACACGGTGACCTCCTCGCTGCCCGACGACACCGCCCACACGATCGTGTAGTTCTCGTGCGCGGCGCATCTGCGGATGATATTAAAACCTAACTAATATCTATTCAAATTAATTTATCATTTTTCTCAAATACTTCGGAATCGAAGCTATGACATGCTCAAGTGGCATAGAACTACGGCCACGACAGCTATGTGGATATCGTGGATGAAAGGATGCCCTGATGACTACTTGGTACTTCCAATCGAAAATTGATATCGAAATTTTTGGAGTTTTGGAAAAATATGTCGACGTTGAAACGTCAGAACAGGCTCTTCATGTCACCATTTAGCTGACCGTCGGATAGGCAGGCTGTAATTTCGAGAGCCTACACAAGACCATTAGAAAACCCAAGACCCACCAAAAACACACCTAACAAAAGCTACCGCACTGAGCCTGGCGAGGGCAGCCTTATCACCAGCGGCCACCTGCTCGGCCACCAGCGCCAACTTGACGCCGGGCGGCCGGCCCAGCTGCCCCAGGGCGTTGCTGCCGCACGTGTACGCCTGCGAGTGACCTGGCGACAACTAGCGACATAGTCTACTTATATAAAGCCGCTACTCATCTAAACCCGCTATTCAGCTAAACCTGAAACTCATCTAAACCCACTACTCATCTAGATCTACCCGCTACTCATCCATTCCCCACAACAGCTGCAAACATTGCGCATTGCGCAACTGCACACCACCGTGCAGTTAGGGTTCAAACGGGACCGCGGTCCCGGTACATGGTTCGGCAAATAGTCGGGACTGGGGCGGTCCCGGTCCCGGTCCCGACACCCCAGTCCCGGTCCCGCTCCCGGTCCCGACAATTGAAAAAAGCCAGTCCCGGTCCCGGTCCCGGTCCCGACCACCCAGTCCCGGTCCCGGTCCCGGAATTTTTCAGCGGTCCCGATAAGAAAAATTTACCGGACTGGATCCAAATTTTGCTTTTTAAATACTTGTAAAATTCGAAAAAATTCGCGCCAGTCGGCGCATTCTCATTCCGTCGACGAATTTTTGACGTTTTTCTGGTGAGTTCCAAACATTCTCATTCATGTTCGACATCAGAGAAGGCTGACAAATTTATTTTCCTTCAGAAAGCACTGCACCAGCTTATGTATCAGTACTCACTGTCATAATTTTCGTGCATCATGTCTTTTTTTGTGACTCAATTGAATTTTGTGACTTAAATTATATTTTTGATGACAATTTTGATTGAATGAAGTGTGAAAATCGTATGAAACTTCTAAAAATATGCATTCAAATGGTTATCGGTCCCGATAGGGCCCAAAAGGGGGCTGTGGTCCTGGTACCTGGTTCGGCAAATCCTGGTCCCGGTCCGGATGCCCCAGTCCCGGTCCCGGTCCCGGTCCCGACAATTGAAAAATGCCAGTCCCGGTCCCGGTCCCGACCACCTAGTCCCGGTCCCGGTCCCGGTCCCGATAAGAAAAATTTCTGGTCCCGGTCCGAAAAACTGGTCCCGTTTGAACCCTACGTGCAGTGCACACACATAAAAGACACTTGCCAACAGCAGCTGGCTGGCAACTGTGCACAGATTTCGCAATTACGTGATTACTGCACCAGCAAGGCAATATGCAGTGCATGCATCATAATTATTTTATTGCATAAAGTATCAGCCAGCTGCTGTCAGCAAGCAGTTTTTATGTGTGTGCAGTGTGCAGTCATACAGTGCACATTGCCTGATATCTCCAGCTGCTGGGGGTATAGATGAGTGCCGGGTCAAGATGAGTAGCGGGTTTAGATGAGAACCGACACAGGCTCGTTCACATGTCAACTGACATCAGACACATTATTAATTAAATCATAATTAAATCTATCTTAAGCATAGCAGGGTTAACATTGAAAAATTTGGGAGATTTTTATTTTCATGTTTATAAGAAATAACAATAAAAAATATCTCATCAATCTATTCTCATATTTTTTCTGATACATTCAACCATGCTCTCCTCCTGACAAACTCCACTACCCACAATCCAAACTCACCCTGCCCCCATCATCGACCAGAACACTGTGATCCAACCCGGCAGCCACGCAGATAACTCTGGCGCCGGTCCTGATGCCCAGCATAGGGCTGGGTGAAAACTGGGCGCCTTCGTGGCCCAGTCCCAATCTGCCCAATAGACCATGGCCGCATGAGTACACCACGCCACAGGAGGAGAGAAAGAGAGAGTGGAACTTGCTTGGAGACACCTGCGAATTGGGCGGGTTAGAGTGAGATGTGAAGTATACTCGGCGTACGTGATACTCTGCCCTCGCACTGATTTATGTTTCCTGTTGGAAGCGTGCCAATGATTATTAAATCATGCGATTTCCGTAAAAATATATAAAAAATACATCGATGTGAATAGGTATGTTAATGAAAAACATTATAACAACAACCAATTTTGTTATCTTTTTATGAAACTCGGACGCGTTAACCATCGTTGGCACACTTCCAGCGGGAACCACGCGTGTAGGGTGTAAAGTAACCGGAGTATAGTGTATTTATGATTTGATATGTTGCTTGGAATGGTGGGTTTGAATTATGTGACGTTTCGCCGTCGAAATTTGACATAAAACATGACAAATACTACCGTAGAACATTAAAACCAGACCACAGGCAGTTAAAAATTGATTGCATCTTCAAATATTATCAACGTCCCAGGTGATGCAAATAAAGTTCTGACATTTCCAAATGTATAAAAATAGTTGATATTGAAGGATCTATCATTTGCCGGGGGACTTATTCGGGGTAAAAACTGTAGCTTTTCGATCTTCGAAAATATATACCATCCCCACTAAATCACCATCTGTACAGAAACGCGGGCTAGACGTAAAGTGTCCACGGGCTCTGGCAGGGCGCAGGCCTTCGGCTGCGCGTGGCCCAGATTGAAGGCTACGTTCTCGCCGCACGTGTACACGTCGCACGAGTCTGCAAGTGACCGCTCTGTCGTGAAAAGGGGGGGGCAAAGGGGGTGGGGGAGGGTAATTCCGCAGGTTGTTAAGAACTGAGTATTTGATTGAGTATAGAGCCTACACATAGATTGAGTGTTAATTATACTTGAGTATCCTCATATTCACCTTTAAACTTTCTACTTCATAAAAATAAACTACAGTAGACTCGCCACTTATCACTTTTCGTGTCACTTGCCAACATGCGGAATTGGAACGAGGCCCAGTGCTCACCGTCAGCCCTGAGCACTGGTCTGATGTCGGCGGCGACCAGCTGCACGCAGTCGAGCCCCTCGTGGTCGCGCGCGCTCAAGTCGGCCCCGTGCTGCGTCGCCGAAACGGCAAATGTGCGCAAACTACACAAACTCGCTGCCGCCGCGCTGCGCAACTCACGTCGATGAGCACCTGGGCGGCGGTGACCGAGCCGCGCAGCAGCGATTCGTGCAGCGGCGTGTAGCCCGACTCGAAATCCTGCACGCTCATTAATTGGCCACGCTACTGTTCAGGGGTAGGAACGGGGGGGGGGGTGAACGCGGTGACCCCCCAAAATGCCCAGCTACACAGCGATTCACCAACGTGATGACAAGTAGTGGCAACATGGGGACAACATTTCAACCAACGTGCTGACAAAATTGTGCTGACAACATGTTAATGCATGCTGTAATTGTGACGCGCGCAAACCCAGCGTGGAAGCAACATAATCACACATCGAAACAACGTGTTGACAATGCCTTATCAACACGTGGTTTCGCTGTTGGCACTGAAGGTAAAAAAAATGATAAAAATGTTTGACGATTATACAAAAAATGGCTACAGATAGATAGCTGGCCGATTGGGGGGGGGTGTTCAGGGGATAGTGGCCAAAAAAAATTGATAGATTGATAGATATCTATCCTGGAAGCAATTTTTGTAGCTACTATCTCCTGAACACCCCCCCCCAATCGGCCAGCTATCTATCTGTAGCCACTTTTTGGATAATCGTCAAACATTTTTATCATATTTGTCCTTCAAAATCACTAGTTCAAGCCGCATCGGCAAACCTGCATGGCAATATACGGCATGGGGCCGAAGTGGTAGAGGAAGGCGTCGAGCAACGCCGCCCTGCCGTAGGCGGCCATCCAGTGCACCAGCGGCCGCACCGGCGCCCCGCTCAGACCCACGCTGCTGCAACGCGCGTTAGGTGTTTTCTTGACTAGGTATTTTGTCTTGATCTGGTACCAAACTTGCAGTTGCAAAAGCCCTGTTAAGTGACAAATTTCAGACAAAATTTGAGATTCGTCATTATAGTCGTCATAGTCGTCGCCAAAATGAGTTCATCATTTCGTCATTATATTTATGCGACTAGTAAACTTTTAAACAGGTCTTGTAAAGCGTCAAATGTCAAGTAAAATGTCATACAAATGTGTCAATTTAAATACAAAAACCTTTTCAATATAATTTAAATTGACAATTTACAGACATTTGACATTTCACAGGATGAGGAACGGCCCCAGGCCGAGACACCTTTACCTCAAATTGAATACATACTTGACGGTATTTTTAACACACATCACGTGCAAACCAGTCGCCAAAAGAGTGGGAAATGAAACTGAAAACACAATGGCGCACCGCACACTCAAAATTTTCAAGGGCGGTTCGAACGTTTTTGAGTTCCGCCAAGGCAGAACTCCAAGGGCGGTTCGAACATTTTTATTTAGGAAAAATCTGGCATTTTTAGGACATTCGGATGAAATTCACACGAATCCGGATGAATTCGCACAGTTTTTGTCCATTTGCAAATCATAACAAAACGTTTCAAAAACATTGGGACACTTTCAATTCCACCCTTGACTTAAGAGATACGCCCTTTAGAGAAGGTTGTTATGAGAAACACATCTTATTTATCTTACCAAACATATTTGTGAAAAAATTTTTATAGGTAGATCTAGGTCTTGTCTTCAAAAATGAATAGAGAAAAATTTGAGTAATATCCACTTGTTTAAAAGATATTGAAGTTCACCGTGTGGCATATTTGTGTAAACCGAAACTGAATTCCACCCTCTAGAAAGTGTCCGAATGTTTTCTTGCCTAGATGGCGCACTGCACACTCAAAATTGTCAAGGGCGGTTCGGACGTTTTTGAGTTACACCAAGGCGGAATTCCAAGGGCGGTTCAAACATTTTGCACTTTCCTACCTGTCTGAAATAATTCCGCCCATGCACAATCCGGGGCAATTCCGCCATCGTGCAAAGTGTTCGAACGTTTCATGTGCGGAATTGAAATCGAGGGCAGTTCGAACGTTTTTGGACTCCGCCCCCGTTCTGAATTCCGCCCTTGAAAAAGTGTTCGAACTGCAACTGAAAATTTGAGTGTGCCGTGCAACATTAACCACCAAAATACCAAATCCCCCCTCCCAACCTCTGCGGCGCAGTCGCACTCACACAACCACTCAACATGCACACAATCGCGTCTGCCGCACTGGGCACCTTGCCAATCAGCGTGACCCTGTGCCAGAAGTGGGCGGCGGACACGCACCGGCCCCTGCACAAGTCCGACTGCACCAGCCGCTGCTGCAGCCACTTGTCGCAGTGGGTGGCCATGGTGCGATTTGTGAGAGTGAATCGACCACCCGGGAAGGCTGCTTGAATGGTGGACTTGAGTTGTGGGAGCTATGTGTGGGCTGACCAGTTGACGCTGATATCTGGCTGGGGCCACGCCGCACCCTGTACAATGTCATGTAGAATGTGTTGATGTTGTCAGATTTGTCAGAATGTAGAAGTTGTCAGATAAAATTTGTAAAATGTCGTGTAAAATGTTAAACGCCTGGCTACTCGTAAAATGAAAATTGTCCAGGACACTGCATTTTACATGACCCTTCACGTTTCACAGGGTGTCTGACTGGACACAGTGGGGTATGCTGCACGAATGCATTTTTCGGGATTTTTCTGGTGAAATGTGAATGAAAAAAATGAAGCATCTATTTATATCTCAATGACATGTAACGACGTTTTAAATGTCTTGTTTAAATTACACTTTGGTGTAGATCAAGCAGTTCTTTGCCATGTTTCAATCTAAAAATGACATTTTTCTATCGGAAATTTGGTTCATGCAGTTTTGGTGCCATGTGTAGTATAGTTGATTGAACTTCCAATCAACTACTACACATGTAAAGTAAAAGGATCGCACCACACGAAAAACTTCTTATTTGACTTTTACACAAGGGACGTATTCCGCAAGTGGACAAGTGACCAGTTATTTCATGAATAAAACAACTTGTTTGATTTTGAATGGAGCTGCATTTGCATTTCAACCAGTAAACTATGGATAAATTCAGTATGCAATTACGCAAGGGTATTTTATTTACAAAAACTAGCGATTAGTTGGCACAAAAACAACAATCAAATTGGATTTTTGAAAAAATGTGCCTGCGCACACTAGTTTTCACACGACATTTCGAAAACTCACAAATCAGCTTAGAACGCATTTGAGTTTACTACGATGAGATGGCCGTCAACTACAGTTGACGGAGATAAAAATGACTCATTGTGGAAAACTCAAACACGTTCAAAGCTCATTTATGAGGTTTGAAATTTCGTGTGAATACTAGTGTGCGCAGGCACAATGAGCCACAAAAAAAACAAGCTGCTCAGAGAGTTAGAAAAAGGTTAAAAATAAAAGAAACATTTACAAAATAAACATCTTATACGTATTCACATGTGTTTACAACTTATTCATAAATACACTTAAATACATGTAGGTAACTAATTTGTAAGTAACTTGGTGCGTTACAGAAGTAGTCTGCTTATACTAATGTATACAAGAGCTGAAATGTTGCAATAATATTGGATGTGAACGTGAGATAGGGATGGTAATTAAAGTCAATGTCTCCAAAAAAATTTCAGGAATTTGAAAATGTTATTTCGGCGTATAAGTTGAAGATTCTTGAAGTCTTCACAACATAATTAAACGTTTACACTTACTGTATTTCACATCTTACACGACACTTGCCACACTTGTGTGACATTTTGACGGGTGTGCGGAGGGCCCGTCCAGCTAGCACATTAATTAATTGTATCAAGTAAATGCCGAGGGCGCTACTTATGGAACGCACATAGTAAAAACGTAGACACAAACAAAAAATTTTCAAATAACAAAATGTCATCAGACAATTAAATCACGAAAACTTGAAAAATACTGCTACTAAAGGACAAAAAGGCCTCAACGATTTCCAACAGCACCACAATGCCAAAATTATTTTTGAAATGTATATTTACACATAGTTTACACATAAAATCTGTTAGAATAAAATATCCTATGTAAAATTAATGTCAAATTCTTATTTCTTAGGACATAACAACCAGATTTCTTAAAACAGAATTCTTATTTAAAAAACATATGCATAAAAATATTCAAAAATGACACATCAGCACCCGTAGAAAAGTACAAAAAACGCAACAATTTTTGATCGCCAAACCGGGTTTACTCTATCGTAATTTGGTCACATATAAAAATATTTATTGCATCGACAAAAGAAAAATTGTCCCAGCGGTTGCCTAAATTCTGAACCTGGATAAAAATGGATAAAAATGATGCCAAATAAATTGGTTTGCGTCTGGAGCTTAGCGCTTTTTGATGGCGCTCGGCGGCATCGTTTGAAAAAAGGCGTTATTCAAATGGTGCAAAAGTAGAACGCATGGTTTTGGCGCCTGGCGCCAATTTTCCGTGCTTTTCCGTAAAAATGAAAAACTAGGAACAGTAAAAATACTGGACAAATAATTAAAAAGTATAAAACGGTCATTATTAATTTGCATACTGGGTATTAGCATAATCTGTTGGCGGCGCGTGTTGTGCGGGCGGCACGTCCAGGGCGCGGTCATACAACACTCCCAAGTCCAGTGTCTGTGATAATTTCTGTTTTTATTATAGGTATTTCGAACAAATAGTTCACACACTAGTTTAAAAATGTTATTGAAAAACATAAGTAAACCCATAAATCAGTCCTGAACGCATTTCAGTTGACTGAAATGAAATATTTTTACTCTCCGTTAACTAGTTGACGAACACTTAATGCTAGTAAACTGAAATTCCGTTTAAAGTTGATTTATTAGTTTACAAATTTTTTAGTGTATGGTATTTACCATATTGTGTCTGCGCACACTAGTATTCACACGAAATTTCGAAAACTCACAAATGAGCTTAGAACACATTTGAGTTTTCTACAATGAGGTGGCTGTCAACTACAGTTGACGGAGATTAAAAGTGACTCATTGTGGAAAACTCAAACACGTTCAAATCTCATTTATGAGTTTACGAAATTTCGTGGGAAAACTAGTGTGCGCAGGGCCATTGTATATGTATACCATATTTTTGTATTTAATAAAGCGGTAATTCAGACATATCAAAATAAAATCCCACTCTTGCACACATCCAGGGCCGTATCCAGGGAGGCGTGGGGCTGCACCACCCCCCCTTCCCCGGGTGAGGCCAGAAAATATCAGGAAAATGTCACTTTCGCTACAAATTTCTGTTTTGTTAAATTTTTGCGCGAAAGCGCGCAATTTCCCACCAATCAGAACACATTTTCACTTTATAGTTCCCGTATAGGCAAATCAATGTCAACACCCTCAATTTTCTGCTTTTCGCTGTACAATTTATGTTAATTTACATACAAATACGGCAGTTTTTGGCGGTAGCGCCAACGCCAATAACGCCACGGCGTGGCGCCTACAAATGGCGCCAGCCCCTAGCGCCATTTCTTCACTCTGTAGGAACAAAATTTAGTCGGGGGTAAGTGGTTGAGCCCCCCCCCCGTTCGCGGGGATCCGTCAACAAACAGCCCCCCCCCGCTCAAAAATCCTGGATACGTCCCTGCACACATCAATTAAATCTGCCAGTGAAACCCCTAACCGCGACACTCACAAATGCGCCGTTATCCGAGTCGGTGCCCGACGAGGGTCTCTGATATATGCCGTCGAGCCCGACCGCGGCGGGCTGCCCGCCGTAATTTTGCCCGCGCCAGTCGCCCGTCTCGTCCACGATTTCTACCTGCACCTGAAAATGGAGAATTTGAATTATTAGAAAAGCTTTCAGAATTTCAATGAAGATTTATCGCAGTGTATCGTTTGATACTATCTCATCTACCCTACTGTACTTATTTATTTACTTAGTTTCATAGACTACCGGCCAATTCACAATTATAACACCGTACCGGTAATTACCGATCGATTACCGTGTTAGTGTAAAGTCAAGAGCCAAACGTCACGTAAAATGACAATAAGATAAAATTAAAAGACTTTATTGGCGGACTTTGGACACTTTGCATGTCATTTGACAACCATCTATGACATTTTACATGACATTTCACACTCACTTTGCATTCACACGGTGCACGACTAGCCCCAGTACAACCGTGTTGCCATTTACCATACCTTGCAAAATGCTTTCGCACATAATAAATACAAGACACGCACCTGCTGCACGGCCATCTGCTCGAGCTGCTTGATGACGGCGGGCAGCTGGATGCAAAGTTGGGCAAACGGCGGCCTTTGCGTCGGGTTGCCCGCCCAGCAGGGCCGCATTATCTCCGTGTACAGCGGCGGCGGGCAGCTCACCGGTCGGGGAAGGCGCACGCCGCGCCGCAGTTGCGCCACGAACAATTCCTGGCGTTATTTGTGCAATTATTCGACTTTTACACAGGTTTTACATTTAATTTAACATAATTTTTACTTTTACTTTATTTACAAACGTTTCTTATATTTATTTTATTCGGCGAGGAAATTTTGTCCAGTGAGGAGAAAAGTCACGATACGAAAACTGGCGACTGGCGAGAGCGACCAAAGAAATAATTTTTTATTTATACCATTTATGTCACTTTTATCTCTTACCATCACTTGCCACTTCAGTGCCACTCAACTTCAAACTCAACTTTCGACAAATACCTACACCAATGTAAATTGGCCCCACACACGCTAGTTGACATTGACACAAATGTCAACTGGTTCCGATCCCAATTCAATGCGTGCTGGCGAGCCAACGATCGACCTTCAAATACAAGCTTGGAATTGGGACCGGAACCAGTTGACATTTGTGTCAATGTCAACTAGCGTGTGTGGGGCCATTACGTCACTCGCGCATCGGATGCCCTACACTCCAACCAAATTAGGGCCCGAACCGCAACCCACCGGCGGCGTGTCCTTGCCGTAGGGCACGGCGCACCTGGTGACCAGCTCCCACAGCGTCACGCCGTACGCCCACACGTCGCCCTCCATGGTGAACTTGTCGCCGTTGAGGCTCTCGGGCGGCATCCAGCGCAGCGGCATTCGCCGGCCCCAGTGCTCGGGCGTCACTTCGTACACGCCGCCCGTTTCGTACACGTCGCGCGCCAGCCCGAAATCGGCCACTTTGACGCGTAGATGGGCGTCCAGCCTGCGGTGGTATGGGTGTGTGTTGAATTGAATACCCCCCCCCATCAAAATGGGCACTATGAATTAATACCCCCCCCCTCTCGAAATACCCCCCCCCCCCCCCAATTGAGTGTAAAGAGAACGTCAATGACAAAAGCTGTTTATGACCCGGGCAATGCATAACACACGTTAAAAACAATGATTGTGTTACGTTAGAACATGCTTTATACCATTTACATACTTATATAAGGCTGTAGACTCTTATACATGGTGGTTCTTGTTGCATTTTTCTACGTCTGCGTACGTTATCAGTACTGGGTTTTCAAAAAATTTCTGGCGAATTAATACCCCCCCCCTCGAATTACCCAACCCTCGACATACCCCCCTCAAAATTCTCACTCCGAAAAAATAAACCCCCTGGGGGTATTTCGAGGAAACACGGTACTTAATCCAATCTAAATTTCGCGCTCACTCTCCAAATCACTGTAATCTGAAAAACCGACATGCAGTTGCGCGCGGCCAAGTCTCTGTGTATGAAGCGCTCTTTGTGCAGGTACTGCATGCCCTCGGCGATCTGGCAGCCGAAGTGGAGCAGGTCGCGCAGCGACGGGTGCTGCGTGCCGCGCGGCCGTATCAAATATACCACTTGAATAGAATCAAGAGTGACAACAGCTATAAGCTGCGTTTACACTGCGACTTGTGCCGACAATTCGAAAAGTGAAAAAGTTCCATAATTTTGGAATTAAGTTCCATATCTGCGAGAAAATGCAGTGAAGTATACTCACTAGTTAACTGCAATCACATGCCAATTTGCAGATAAATCGTCCATGTCGTTCCAGAGTTACAAGCATTTTAAAAATATTTCCAAAAAAGCGAACCGACAAGCGAAATATTTGTTGAAATGCTTACAACTCTGGAACGACATGGACGATTTATCTGCAAATTGGCATGTGAGTGCACTTAACTAGTGAGTATGCTTCACTGCATTTTCTTGCATATATGGAACTTTATTCCAAAATTATGGAACTTTTTCACTTTTTAAAATTGTCGGCACAAGTCGCAGTGTAAACGGAGCTTTAGCCTAAGCCCCACAAACCATTGTTTTGCCGGCACGCACACTATTTGACAACTGAAACTTTCAAAGCTAAAATCAAATAAAATCACCCCCAACCCACATTCTCAGGATTGAGCAAATAGGTATTCAAATCTCCCTTGTCCATGAAATCGGTAACGATCATCGGGTAGAAGTCGTGGAAGGTGACGCCGACCAGGGGGCAGTCCCAGACCCTGTAAAATGCCCTGTAAAATGTCAAATGCCATGCAAAGTGTCAAAAGTCATGGAAAATGACTTTTGACACTTTGCGTGACATTTGACATTTCACCGGGCATTTTACAGGGTCTGGGATTGGCACCAGGCGCATCACGTGGTCGTGTTTGAAGTTCTCCATGCGCAGTCCCTCCTGCAGAAACTCGCGCACGTGCGGCGACCCCGTCGGCAAGGTCTTCAGGGCGACCATCATCTCGCCGCCGCCCTGCTCCGCGTCGAGTACGTACCGCGCCTTGTACACGATGCCGAAATTGCCTGCAGGTGTGCGTGTTTATGATGCGTGTATCATTTGATGGGAAGGGTGGATATTAGGGTTGCAAATTGCAAAATTTTCGGGTTCTGGTATCGCGTATGGGGTTCAACAAACTTCGGGTCGGGTATCGGTTCAAATAAGTTCGGGTCGGGTTTCCAACCCTAGTGGATATCAATAATCCATAAAAATGAATGAATAAATCGCAAGTAAAACGCCTACAAATACTTGCAAGTATAAGTAAAGTATGGAAAAATTCAGATGAGCCATAACGCCATGGCGGGTATTCAGCCATAGCGCATGGAATGCAAAAATCTCAATGTCACCGGCGGAAATCGAACCCAAAACACAGGTAAATGTGCGTAAGCGCCGGGACTTAGCCGTGCCACTATGCAAAAACTCCTGGCTATCACGTGTTGGGGAATTTGAATAAACCCCACCAATCTGACCAACCTTGTCCCACTTGTCG
Source organism: Sphaerolaimus hirsutus (assembly GCA_964036195.1). Lineage (NCBI taxonomy): Eukaryota > Metazoa > Nematoda > Chromadorea > Monhysterida > Sphaerolaimidae > Sphaerolaimus > Sphaerolaimus hirsutus. Next base: position 24,360,637 of record OZ038454.1, on the reverse strand, counting down.
ATCGAGAAAGATTTTATTTGAATCTATGCGCAAGCCCTTCGGCACCAAGAGCGGCAGCTGCTCGTAGTTGATGGGCAGCATGTCGATGGCGCCGTTCGGCTGCGCCTGGGGGCACTCCCAGACCCTGTAAAATGCCATGTAAAATGTCACGCAAAGTGAAAAAAGTCTTGTAAAATGCCCGGTAAAATGTCAAACGTACGTTTGCCATTTTGCCGGGCATTTTACATGACTTTTGACACTTTGCATGACATTTGACATTTTACAGGGCATTTGACAGGGTCTGGAACTGGCACCTGGTAGGTGTTTCTGCGGCCGAAAAGATCCTGCCGCCCGGCCAGGTGCACCGGCGACAGGGTGCCCGTGCTGCTGTCGCTGCGACGCGCCGCCGGCGGCAGCAGCGCCGCTTTTTTGGCGCCGCGCCGCCGCCAGATAATGATAGCCGCGACAGTGCAGATAGCCTTCGAAGGTAGAGGGTAGAGTGAATGGCGCCAGTTCCGCAAAATGAGAAGTGAAATGGGAAAGGCGAAGTGAAACGGCAAGTGAATTGGCAAAAACGAAGTAAAAAAATAATAATAATAAATAATTTCTCTTAGCTTTTGCCATTTCACTTGCCGATTCACTTGCCATTTCACTTGGCCTTTGCGCTTTTACTTAGCATTTGCCATTTCACTACTCACTTCTCATTTTGCGGAACTGGCACCTGATCAGGTTGCAATGATTTCCGTTGACAGTCCGTATTTCAATGATAATAACTATTTTCAATGCAGGTTTGCATTTCAATTTACTTGTCACTTTCATTTAATTAAATTCACTTTCAAGTAACTTTCATGTCCGCTAATCACTGTTACTCACTTGTTATTTACTGGACAGGCTGCAGAATTGACAAAAACACTTTGCCAAGAAAATGTCTAGCCCATCCAGTCAGAGCGAAACAACAAATTCTTTTAGACAAACCCGTGTCAACAAAACTGTTTGTCATAAACTAACAATAATAAGCAGGACCAATCCAACAATAACAAGCGGTGTTATGCCAAAATTTGTCGGATGGACGTCTGCGCCAGTTAATGCAGCGACGGAACTCTCGCCCAGGGTCGCGTTCAAAGTGTACGGTAGTTTTCCGTTGTCGATTCGCCCCGACAGTTGCACCTGGGTTTTTTAAAATCTTTTTGGGTGAGATCTGGGACCAGTTCCGCAAAAGGAGAAGTGAGAAGTGAAATGGCAAAGGCGAAGTAAAAGCGCAAAGGCCAAGTGAAATGCTTCGCTTACTTCGCTTTTGCCATTCACTTGCCATTTCACTTGGCCTTTGCGCTTTTACTTCGCCTTTGCCATCTCACTTCTCACTTCTCATTTTGCAGAACTGGCACCAGGCAATCGAATTTAGATTTATATATTTTTTTAGAGTGGGGCGTACACTTTGCGAAGTATCCTACCGTAATTTGATGAAAAAAAATCTTGTGTTAAATTTCGTATTTAATTATTCAATAGTACAAACGAAACATTACGATGAAAAACTGTAAAAAAAATTGGTTCATTATTCAGATGGTCATGGTATTTAGGTTTCCATATTAAGTGTGATGTCCGTTGGGCATAGGGTGTCAAAAAAAAATTTTTACGGAAAACGGAAGGGTAAAATTTTTTCACTTTACGGAAAACGGAAAAGTAAAAAAAATTTACTGCCGGAAAACGGAAAGGTAAACAAATTTCACTCAGCGGAAAACGGAAAACGGAAAGGTAAAAAAAAATTGTCTGCCGGAAAACGGAAAAATGAAATGCCGGAAAACGGAAAGCGAAATTTTCACGGAAACGGAAAAAATAAAGTGAAATTTGCACGGTAATAGACAAATTTGCAGAAGGAAAACCTGCATGCAGGTTTGCCTGTTTGGCTTTGATTGTGGTAGCTGTACATTCTGCAACTATGGATCATGCCAGTAACTTCACTTGTAGTTCAAGATTAACTGAACCAACAAAAAATCATCAAAAGGTAGCAAAAATACACTACAACAACAGAAGGAATTTAGCAAAAGTGAACTTTGATGTAACTGAACAGTAAAAAGTATACTCAGCTGACTGCAAAGTATGTGTCCAAAATTACTTTTTTACAGATTTGGATACAGATAAAAATTATGAATGACAGAAGAACCTGGTAGTTAAAAACACCATAGTGGAAAAAGATAAATACAGATTGGAAAAACAATGGAAAAATGCCAGAAAACTAAAAATCGAGCCAGAAAATGGAAAAATGGCCTGGAAAAATGGAAATGGAAAGGTAAAAAATTTTCAGCTGGAAAACGGAAAGGTAAAAATTTTTCGGCCGGAAAAACGGAAACGGAAAGGTAAAAAATTTTCAGCTGCCGGAAAACGGAAAACGGAAAGGTAAAAATTTTCGTCTGCCGGAAAACGGAAAACGGAAAGGTAAAATTTTTTCGGCTGTCGGAAAACGGAAAGGTAACAAATTTTCCTTCGGAAAGGCGGAAAACGGAAACGGAAATTTGACACCCTAGTTGGGCATAATACACGACTAAAGGCGGCAAAACCTTGTTCAGCAGGTTGATAAGAGACAGGAAAATGAACAGTAAAATTGTGATTGGTAAGTCAAGTGGGTAACAAAGATAAATTTAGCAACCACTTTCATTCAAAAGTTAAAATTTCAACTAGTGATTGTCTTACTGCTGCCTTAACACTGGACTTGCCGCTCATAACGTCACACGCGACTTGCGCCCCCCCCCCCCCAATTTTCATCAAATCTAGTCAAAGTGTAGCAGAAAAAACAACTCCCCCCAAAAAAATCACCTGACACCCATTCCCCCCAGCCACAGCAGCACTATCAACCTCACAATCGACCTTCCCCCGATCCACATTGCTTCCAATGAGGCGGCAGGGCAGCGCGCACGCGGTCACGTCGAGCGTGTCGCCGAACGCGTCCAGGTCGGTGCCGCGCACGTGCACCTCGCTCGTCGACGCCGCGTCGAGTGGGCTGGTTGCAGCCGGAGAACTGGGTCGAGATGCGGACACCTGAAGGTAGGATTGTTTATTATAGTTAAAGCAGTGGAAAATGTGGCCTCCTGGTAGCTCAGTCGGTTAAAGCATTCACACGCAAAGTGAAAGGTCCTGGGTTCGAGTCCCGGCGAGGGCGATGGTGTTTTTTACATAGGTATGTGTATCTATGTCTATAACTACCCATTCAAGTCTGCCAGTAGAACTCGACCATACTTCCACTAGACATTTTATAGCGTTTTACCCTACCAAACCATAATTGTCCAACAAATCGTCAGCGCTCTAATTTTCCACTGCTTTCCACTTCCACTTTTCAACACTTGAAAAACTCAAACACAATGCTACATACTCCAGTTATAGTAGCTCTAGCAGTAACTTTAGTAATCAGGAGTACATAAACCCCGCGCAATTACATCACAGCAACCGTAACCAACCGTATTCACACGCGGCACCATGGACCTGGTGACATGGGCGCCTTGGCAATGTGCCAACTTAATGGACATGTTGGTGCCAATGCACCAGACGCAGCCAGTCGGCGCGGCCGAGTCGCCAGAAGCATCCAGCGCCAGCAGCGTCGCGTTTACGAGAGCCTGGGAGCGGGAGGAAATTAATTAGACCGGTTAATTACGTTTCTGAGTGACAGGTGGGGGTATGCAGGAATTTGAACTTGAACTGGCTATTTCAAGGTAAAAATTGGCGATAAGGTTATTACAAAATGAGGATTTTGGAGTGAAACAAAGGAAAACTGGGAAACTCGAGGCGGGGGGGGGGTCTCAGAAACCGTAGTTGTCAAAACTTTTTGGCTCGACAGAAAAGCTGAGAGGGGCCTCGGATGGACAGATACCATATTACCTCGAATTATCCCCCCCTTGAATTAACCCCCCCCCCCCTCGAATTACCCCCCCCCCCCCTCAAAATGGGTTGGGGAAATAATACCCCCCCCTCTCGAAATAATACCCCCCCTTCGGAATGATGTACGTCATGTACATAATAAATACGTCATGTACGCAATGTACATGATGTATATTATTGTTAATTTGCATTGCAGCTACACATAGAGTAGTTTGTGTAGCTATCTACGTTTTTATGTCCAAATATATCCTGTTTGGACACATTTATTACCTATTTTGGGTACGCAAATGGCTACTATTTACTACGATCCTTACGAAAATTTCTGACGAAATAATAAAACCCCCCTCGAATTAACACCCCCCCCCTCAAATTTTGCTGGCGAAATAATAAACCCCCATGGGGGTATTTCGAGGTAATACGGTAGCTGGACAGTTGGCAGGAAACCCCAATGGAGACCCCCATTTATATTCCGAACCTGGTTGCTGGGAAAGAGGCCGGAGCAGTTGGGTGTGAAAGTGCCCATTTGTTTGTCATCACCCACGTAAACCGCCCTTCCATCATCCAACATTTGAGGTGCGTTTAAACGAGTGAATTTTGTCGACAAACTGCGCGCCGCCGTCGCCGAATTAAATAGCTGCGAGTGAAGGTTAAACGTAAAATAGTGCAAAGTATTTCAGTATTTACGCTCACACACAAAAAATGGGATTTGGAGACAGTACCCACAAAAAAAAATCAAAAAAGCCACACAAAACTCACAGCGCCCACGCGGCCGTCAGAAGTGGCAAAAAGTAACTTTTGGCCAGGTACCAACCAAATGGCCACAATGTCGCCCGAAACCCGGTAATTGGTGGCGTGTATTTCCTGTAGCGGCTCAGATGCCAGCCCATTCCAATCAGCCAAATGTACGTATGCGTTTGTCAGACTGTAGGTAGCTGCAGCCTCGCACGAGTTGCTAATGCTCATTGGCTCCTGGAAGATAAATATATTCAGCCTTTATCTTATACCGAAATGTATTTATACGACCATTACGGTATACAGTAGATAATTGACGCCAACGCCAATGGCGCCATCGCGCAGCATCTATGAATGGTGACATGGCCATGCTGTCAGTACGGTGGCAAAATTGTAGGGGGCGCCCCCCTTTTGTTGGGCCCCGTATACAATCCTCAAGTCCTGGGTACTTATACACACTTTAAAAAAGCACGATTTGCCCCCCCCCTGACTTTTAGAACCTTTTAAGAAAAAGATACCGCCAACTCACAAAACTCTCATAAAAATATTTGCCACAAAATCCCAGCGTCGTCTCGGAATAAACGCCGCAAGTATAATCACTCTGCTGCCTTTCGCAGTTCTGATTTCTCACGTCCACGTTTTTGACACGTTGACACGAACTCCACGTTTCCTCCATTTGCTTATCCATTTCGGCCACATCGAATGCGCACACGACGCGTTTGTCGCTGCGTGATAAATGGGTAGATTTGTTTTGCATGTTGGACGTAAATGTGAGATTAGAAAACACGTGAATAAATTACTAAATAGCCGGTGTTTTTCAGTTTTTTTAATCCCTGGTGTGAAATTGGCACGGAAAAGCTGCGGTTACACAATAGGCAACAAATGTAAAACCTATTTAAATTATATATTGACAACACCTACAAAATAAACAAAACTCATTTAATAATCACGTAAAACACACCTGTACTCCATCGGAACCTGCTCCACACGGGGCGCCGGCTCAAAAAGCACATAAACACGGCCATCAGAAAAAGTCGCCGCCGTAGCGACCAAGCCCTGAGAGCCGTCGCAGCGCAGCTCCAGTTGAATCCTGGGGGCAGTGCCAGACCCTGTAAAATGCCATGTAAATGTAAAATGTCACGCAAAGTGTCAAAAGTCATGGAAAATGCCCTGCAAAATGGCAACTCGGTTGCCATTTTGCAGGGCATTTTCCATGACTTTTGTCACTTTGCGTGACACTTGACATTTCACATGACATTTTACAGGGTCCGAGACTGGCACCTGCTGCGCACGTCGGGACTGGCGTCGCCGTTGCACAGACGCGACACGTGCGCCGTCCACGCGAGCGGCCGGGCGGCAGCTGCAGTCGAACCGCCGAAGCGGGCCGAGCGCACGCCGCGCCGTAAGAAGTACGTGTAGTCGCCGTGCCCGAACGATAAGATGCTCCTCGGGGCGAAGTGCGGCGACTGTGGGGGGGGGGGGTTCAGGGGTCTCCTAGGGGGGGGGGGGCTGGGGGGGGGCTGCCCCCCCCAAATCGGCCAGCTATCTATCTATCCCGGAGGCCGCTCAGCTATCTATCTATCCTGAGGCAAAATTTTTGGCTACTACCCCCAAAGACCCCCCCCAAATCGCTCAGCTATCTATCTATCTGGAGTGGTTTTTGAGAAATTTTGCCCCAATTTTTGCTCAAAATCACCAATTTTCGCACCTTTTTATAGTTTTTCACCTTCAAAATCGTGCTTTCCGGTTATATACATGGTTATATACCTATTTTTAGCCATTTTATACCTACTTTTGGCTACTTTTAACTGATTATTAGCGATTTTTTCCCCTTTCTGCCTTCTTAACCTTGAAAAAGCCTATATATTGTGCCCCCGCCAGCCCCCCCCCCCAGCCCCCCCCCAGAAAAATTTTCCAGCTATCGATCCCTCCGGAGGAGCGATTTGCTATCTATCCAGCCCCCGCGAGGGCCAAAATCCTGGAAACCCCTGGGGGGGTTACATGAGGTAAATATCAATATGGGGGTCAATCTCACACACACCCTCTGTGCCTTAAAGGGAAGGTTAGGAATTGGGATGGCCTTAATGCTCGAAAAAGGAAAAGGTGTTTACTGGGGTCAGATACGCCGCACTCTACACAATGTCATTCAAAAAATTTTATGTATTTTTTACATTCTTCATATAATATATTTACACTGTGCGCGCGCAGCTGGTTCAAGTGCACCTGAAACTTTCACAGTTCAAGGCACTCCATAGCGGTTGTTTGGTAAATTTGGACCCCTCCGGCAGGGTTCATATAGATAGTAAATCGCTTCTCCGGGGGGGATAGATTTGGGAGAAAGTTGGACCCCTCAACCGCCCCACCATACTGAACCCCTGCTTGATAGCTTTTAGGGTTGCCACTAGGGTTGCCACTAGGGTTGGCCGATGTTTTTTTTTAAACGTTTATTTTTTTTTTTTAAACGTTGTTTTTTTTTAAAACATTACGTCCGAAATGTTTTTTTTTTTAAAACATCGACCAAAATTTTTAGTACTAAGCACTAGGTATTTTGCAAAATTTTTGCGCGCAAGCGTGCAATTTCACACGCAAATTGACATTGGTGGTTGTTTTCATTGGTTTTGTGGCATTTTTAGTATCAAAGTATCCATTTCTATGTGCTACCATGGGTTAATAAGCCGTCATATGTTGCTGTAGTATATAATATTAAGGTAATGTGCTTCCATGTACCTCCACAGTGTGTAACTTCACTCCCAAAGTAACAACCTCGTTTTATCACCTTGTTTGATCACTATTCCGTGCCAAACTTTACCTGAAGTCACGAACATTCGACTATATGGTGATATACGAACGATATGTCGATGAAAAATGGATATTTTTGACACAAATCACCACTTATAATGCTATCCCATGGCTCCACAGACATTATATGGTCATATTTAACATCACAGAGTATTCCCACTGTCTGATATACCTATATATGTTGACACAAGGTCATATCTGGGAGCTTTTAAAAAAACGTTTTTTATTTTAAAAAAACGTTGTTTTTTTAAAAACGTTTTTGTTTTTTTTTAAACATCGAGTTAAAAAAAAACGTTTTTTTCCAACCCTAGTTGCCACCAGAACACAGATTGCAACAGTGGTCGAGAAACTGACCACTCCCTTGGCGCTGTCGCTGCCCGCCCGGTCGTCACTGAAGTTGCCAGTCGGGCTGCCCGAATCGTCGCCGTGGGAAAAGTACGACAGAAAGTTGTAGTGGTCGTCCACGCACGACGCCCACGAGAAGTACCTGCAGTGTGGGCGGAGTCAGATATAACGTACAAACAATTGCAATGGACAAAAACCAGGAGACCATTTCATAAAATACTGGAAAATAATATTATATAAACAAAAACGTCATCATGTAAACACGACGATGCAAATATATTAACTGGAAAAAAATACTAACCCATTGGAACTACCATCTGGCACAATGCCAAACGATGCCTGAGCGCAATCCACACCATGTTCAATTTCCTTTTTCGGATATGGGGAAATGGGCAGGCCCTGACCAATCTTTCCCGATTCGCTCACGGCCCACGAGTGGCAATGGACGTTAAAGCAAAGATATACAGTCGACTCTGAAAAATATATGACTACTATAGTGTGACTAGCCAGTAGTTTTTTGTGCTTGGCCAGTGTCAAGATTTTGTGGACTAACAAAAATTTATATATTGCAATACAAGTAGGTAGAAGATAAAAAGCAATCTTTATTATTTATTAAAAATCAAAAAACGTTCTGCAAAAAAAAAAATTTTTTTGCAATTTTGTGAATTTTCACTGAACGCATACGAAGTTTTTACCAATTTGGCTGCATATTACAGGCTTCTAGCCACATTTTCACAATTTTCACAGGACAAAAGTCAAAAGACCCCAGAAACTGACACACCTGCTGTTGATTGTCTACTTTTGCAGTCAAAATAAGACTTTTCCGGGTATTTTCTCACATGAGAAAAGTTGCCAGGAACTGAGACACGATCAATAGTTTGCCCGTTATCTATTGATATTGTCAATAATTCGCTTCCATCTTGACTCAGTGCAGATAAAACGTTTGAGGAACATTGCCGCACCGCTTCCAAAAGTTCACCAGAATTTTCCCGTGATGCTCTTGGTAATTCCGCCTGAATTGAGATTGGAAGTTTGAAAAAATTGAACTGACAGTGGAACGTTTTTACCGTATGCAGACGATATTCCAGCGAAAAGTCTATCAAATTGAAAAAAAATTTCCGTGATTGCAAAATGCTGGACATCGAGCATCTTGATACATAAATATGGAATGCGACATTTTATATCAAGTGTCAAATGCAGAAATTGAAAAGTAATATCGTTGCAACTCTATCTTCAACTGCAAAAAACAACACCAATAATAAAAATTGTTGATATTAATATTTTTAAAATAATAATTATAAAAAAATATAGTTATTATCATATGGTTTGTATATTCTTATCAATAATGATAGCTACAATAATATTTTAGAAAAAGTTTGATCACTCAGAACCGCACAACATGTAAAACACTCACATTTTCGCCTGAGCCGGCATGAAACTTCAACACAACCTCTCTTCTAACTCTCCCAAAATCAATTCCCTCGAGACCATTTGGATTTGTGCCAAATGAGAACGTGCCGAAAATTGCTGAGCCAATCAGTAAAACGGAAGTGACCGCAAAAAGCGTGCCAGTTTTGCCGCATCGTTCGGAGCGTTTTGGCCAATTATCGATGAAATGCACTTCAATTGAACTTGCTTGCGGCTCGCCTGCGTATACAATCATAATACAGAATAAACAATTTACAAGGCATTTTACATGACTTTTGACACTTTACATGACATTTGACATTTCACAGAGTCTGGCCCCAGTTGACATGCACATCAGTTGTTGCTTTTTCCGCCTATACATCCGCATACCGGAGATATCCGAAAATCACGTCTATTCGCTGGATAGGCCCGCTTGGCAAAATGCCAAAAACACAGCAAAATCGCGCTAAAGGAGATAAAAAATCCATTCGCTAACCGCAAGCAGATGTAGATGGTTCGGGATCCCTCACGTGCGAAATATGCATTTTGCGCCCCGTTAAATAGCGTCCATTAAGTTGCGTATATTACAGTCGGCAATAGAAATCTTTGAAGTAAATATGAAACTTTAATGAAGCAACGTATCCAAGGTAACTTATTTATTGAACAGAAAAAAATAAAAATCCTCCAAACTGGGCACAAGAAGTGAAAAGCGATGAGTAAATAATTGTTTACATTAAAGTCAGCCATTTTGCCGCGGGCTAAAACCGTCGTTACGAAGTTTTGCGAAATGAGTAATACATAACTAATGACCTGCCCACTCGAACAACTGTGTCTGATTTCCGCGTGAGAAGTTACGCATAACTTTGTCCTTTAACTTTAGACTGGCTACATAAAAAGTGTCGCCTAAGACAGCTTGATCTGTAATAAACAGCATTCGTACCAAGGACACTTCTTTATTTTGTTGTTGTCTGTTACGTGTTCGGAAATTCGGTAGACACCTCACTCAAGACAAGACTGGTTTATTACATATGATAATTTCAATTGACATTATTGTTGGCATTTTTAACTGTGTAACCTATGAAGTGACAGGTGCAGAAACTTAAGAGACAACTGGAAAAATACTTTTGTTCTGTATCTGTTTAGTGATGGGAAAAGCACCAGGACTTTGGCACCAAGCTCCAAAAGCACCATTGGGTTTTTCCAAACTCCAGTGACAATGAGACCAGAGCAAAATGGCACCAAGTTCAGATGTGCTATGGCACTTTTTGCAGTGGCACTAGCACCAAGCTCCAGCACCAGACATCTTATTCCTGGTGCCACACAAAAAAGTGCAAAAAGTGCCAACCACAAAAATCACTGTGGCACTTTTAATGGGTGTGGCACCAAGTGCCAATGGTACCACAGCAAAATGACACCAAGTGCCAAAAGCATCATGGCACTTCTTCCATGGTGCTAGTGCCAAGAGTCACCGCCATGGTACTTTTCCATCACTTCATCTGTTGCTTGGAATTTGAGTGGCATGTCAAGTAACAAGTCAACTTAAACTAACAAGTATTTGCATTTTAAGGTTACTCACACAAGTGAGCCTGACACTTGACTCACCAGTCACAACTTGACTTAAAACTTCTGTTGTCACTCGAGTATCTACTCAAGGTATCTATGTATATGAATTTAAGTAAATATGTTGAATCTGTCTCAGAACTATTTAAACACTTGAAACGTCAAAAATACGCGCCTGTAAATATGTATTGCTGTATGCTATTTGAACGTTTCTATGCTCTTTTTGTAAAATGGCAACTAAACATTATGCGGCACGGCCAGAATACTTAGCGGTAAATGGTTTTAAAAAAATATGTATAGGTACTTGTTTACGGGGCAGTTTCCACCAGCCGCGATGTGATGACCTATACGCATCATAGGTTATCGATTTGCAAATTTGCATGCAACATTTGCGATTTTACGTCGCGCTAGTTTTACTACAGATCATAAAATATAAAAGTATTCGTCCAAAAATGGATAAACGTGGGCTGAACGTCAATTGCAAATGAGACGTGATACGCAAAATGGTTATTTTAATGGTGTACATTCCTGGCGCCATTTAACGCTACTTATAGCCATTCCAGTCATTGATGCAAGGTCAGCCAGAAATGCCGCGCCTGTGTTATGTGTATTAGTGATGGAAAAGTGCCAAGAATTTCGGAAGTTGGAAAATAGTAGCCAAAAGTAAAGAAGCCAGCCACTGCGCAGGAATTGCCGGACAAATTTGTCAAATGTCATGCAAAGTGTCAAGTTCAGTAAAAAAATCTTCGTTTTTTTATATTTTGATTAGCATTTTGCATGGCATTATCAAATTGACTCTTGACTTTATTTACACTTTACAGGGGGCGGGTCTGCACCCACGTCCGCACTATTTGTATAAACTTTTTTTATAAAAAAATTATCATTGGGAATTATTGTTCAAAATTAGTTCTCAAAGGGCCGTTCCCGCTATAATGATTCATGATTCCCTTTCATAGCTGTAGGTGTTTAAGCCTGGTGTGTGAATGGTATGCTGGCATTTGCATATTTACATTTCGCTTCTCTCTGCCAGTCTTTTTTCATTCGCATTTGATGATTTTATCTGGGTCCAGCTTTCTTCCTTCATTGTGCATTTAGCTTCATCTGGTGAGAATTCCACAAGTGAACAAGTGACAGGAAAAGTGGAAAGTTACAAGAAACTGGAAAGTGGCAACAATTTTTTTGAAATATATTTACTTTTCTTGTCACTTAGTTACCACTGAGCACTTTAATTGCCACGTGTCCACTTGCGGAAGTGGAACCAGCGGCCAGTTCCGCAAAATGAGAAGTGAGAAGTGAAATGGCAAAGGCCAAGTGAAACGGCAAGTGAATTGGCAAAAGCGAAGTAAAAAAATAAAAATAAAACGTAATTTCTCTTCGCTTTTGCCATTTCACTTGCCAATTCACTTGCCATTTCACTTAGCCCTTGCCATTTCACTTCTCACTTCTCAGTTTGCGGAACTGGCACCAGGGGAACCACATTTTTATGCGCTGCATATATTTTACTAAATAATTATAGGCCAGCTGTCATTGATGAAGCTGTCAACGAAGAGATGCTGAAAACGATTGAATTTGTGGTGAATTTTCTTGTTTCACGCTGCTAAAGGTTTTATTTTCAAAATACCTATTGTTAAAATATAATTGATACATCAGAATATTGAATTGACATCTAAACAGAGGGCATTCAAATCGCACAAGCTTCCATAAACAATTAGTGATTTCCATAGTTTGTGAAGTCGACCCAGAATATTCACATCAACTTCACTGTGCATTATGCACAATTTCACAGCGCACAGCGCCATATCGTAACCAAACCACCACTAGATAAGTAAGGAAATATTACATTACAGTGAGACATTCATCGCACGCGTCACCACTAGTGATGTTAAAGGCACCGGGAAAAATGGCACCGCACCGCACCGGCACCTTTGCCAACACATGAAAAGGGCACCTGGCACCCTGGGGCACCGGCCAGAAAATGGCACCGCACCGCACCGGCACCGGTGCCTTTTGGAAAAAATGGCACCGGCACCGAAGGGCACCGGCGGGTTGCCGGTGCTAGCACCGAAAGGCACCGCACCGGGCTGGAATTTCTGAAGTGAATATCGGGCAGTTTCTCAGTGGTCTCACTTTTGGAAGCGCATATTTCCATGAATTTTCAACCGAATTTGGAGGTTGAGCACTTAAAATGATAAGAATGATGTGGCAATCACTTTTATGAAGCAATTACAATGATTACAAATGAAAGATAAAATATTTATTTCACTGCAATGTCCATAGCCACTATTGTTTACTGATCGGAATCGTTGCTGTACAGAGAATGGAACTATCTCTGTCATAAACTGACAACAAATTTTGAACAAACAAGTGAGATAAATATAAAATATAAAAATGATATAAAATTCAACAAAATTTTAGATTCGTTCATCAGATCACGTATCGGGTATAGGTAATGTATTTCACAGTAGGTATGTTTATTTGATGGGAGGTTTACAAAAAAGGCAAAAACGGTTGGGTAAATATATCGCTGTTTTTTGAAATATGAATACGCACATACTATGGACAAAATTGCACAGCACATGAAGCCTTGGCTGGTGCCTTTCCCGGTGCCTTTTACTTTGGCCCGGTGCTAGCACCTTTGGCACCGGCAAAAAAATGGCACCGCACCGCACCGGCACCGGTGCTATTCTGAAAAAAATGGCACCGGCACCGGCATGGCACCCCTGAAGATTGCAATGGCACCGCCCCAGCACCGGGGCACCGGTGCCCCGGTGCCTTCACATCACTAGTCACCACTAATGATGGAAAACTGTCAGGAAAACGTGTTTTAATTTGAATTTTGAAAATGAATTTTTGAAAGTTGAATTTGTTTCAAGGTGAGTCTAATTTATAAATATTTTAAGGAATTTTCACTACTAAATATAATATTTTAGACTTTTCTGGGCAATTCTCAATACCTACATCTCTAGTTTGGCAGGCTTCCAAACGATTGTCACAGACAAATTCCACATTTTGATTTTGTTTTCTCCACAACTAACATATCCACGGGAAATTGATTTTTTCTATCATGTCATTTCTATTCAATTTTATATGTATTTTCATCCAATAATTTTAGAATTTCTGAATGTTATAACTTTTCTAGGGCAAATCTTTTTCTTCCAATGGTTGAATAAAAATTTGAACATTTTTTCCCATCATTAATCAGCGCACACAAGTCACCACACGCAGTCTCCCGCACAAGATATACCGTATTTCCTCGAATTACCCCCCGGGGTTTATTTTTTCAGAGTGACAATTTTGAGAGAAAAACGTGAAAAACGCAACAATAAACACCATTTATAAGTTTTTACAGCCTTATATAAGGATGTAGATGGTATAAACGATGTTCTAACGTAACACAGTAAGTGTTTTGAACGTCTGTTATGCATTTCCCGGACCACAAATTCATAGTGCCCATTTTGAGGGGGCGGGGGTATTTCGAGGGGGGGGTATTTCGAGGAAATACAGTAAATACCTAGGTAGGTATTTTTAAGTTTCATTAAATATAATAGGCAATGGTTTCGATAATCATCACAAAACGATACCAAAATGGTAATCGCGTCGAAAACAAGCGACAATGAAAAATGACTATAATAAATGCAACGTTTACGGAATCGCGACGGGAACCGAAGGGAATGGTCAATGGTTCCTGAAATCGCATGTTGGGAATTTTCAACTCTGCAAGGTCACTGCTATGGTCACTGCACACTAAACTTGTTTGACGATCCCCAAAAACACAAACAGTGCATAGTACAATCCATGTAAATATGTTCAGTAAATAGTGTAGCAGGTGAACACGCAGATGAGTGTAAATATTTACGCGGGTACTTACTTAAATACCTACGTCAATGCGTAGTGATGGAACAGCGCCGCCAGGGAAAATGGTGCTAGTAGGGCGCCTTCTGAAGAATAGAGCCAGGCACCATGTGGCAGTCCCAAGCCCTGTAAAGTGTAAAGTAAAGTGTCAAATGTAAAGTCAAATGCAAAGTAAAGTGTCAAATGTAAAGTCAAATGCAAAGTAAAGTGTCAAATGTAAAGTCAAATGCAAAGTAAAGTGTCAAATGTAAAGTCAAATGCAAAGTAAAGTGTCAAATGTAACGTCAAATGCAAAGTAAAGTGTCAAATGTAAAGTCAAATGCAAAGTAAAGTGTCAAATGTAAAGTCAAATGCAAAGTAAACTGTCAATTGTCATGCAAAGTTCAGTAATAAAATATTTTCTTTTTTGTTTTGATTGACACTTTACTTTGCATTTGACTTTACATTAAACACTTTACTTTACACTTTACAGGGCTTGGGAATGCCCCCATTGCGCCATTCAAAATAATGGCGCTGGGCGCCAGATGGCACCAGAGAAAATGGCGCTAGAGCTATGGCGCCATTCCATCACTACTTACGTGTACTAAAATTTTGGCGCACCTGCTGTCGCCATGGCAACCCATGGGAAATCCTATCAAAGTCACGAAAATAGCGACGTTTAACGCGTGGGGTCCTAGTTGAACACAATATACTCGGTGAACATGACACTCTGCCCTCGCACTGATTTATGTCTCCTGTTGGAAGCGTGCCAATGATTATTAAAACATGCGGTTTCCGTGAAAAGATGAAAAAATACATCTGTGTGAATATGCTAATGAATTACATTTTCACAACAATCAATTTTGTCATCTCTTTATGAAACTCGCACGCGTCAACCATCGTTGGCACACTTCCAGCGGGAACCACGTGTGCAAGGTGTAAAGTAACCGGAGTATACCTATTTAGCAGACAATCCGAGCCGAGTAAACTTTATTTGATTTGATTTGATTCACAATTCCGTAAGCAAATCACAAGAAAAGTGGCAGGCGATAGCCGATAGTTAAATACAGTTAGGTGTATTGAAATGATATTTACGTTAAGTGAGAAAAAGCTTATAAGTCACAGAATATATTTGTAAATTTGTATAGAGCTAAAGAGCTATGGATATAGATTTGTCACATAGGTATGTTTATGCAAAATTTTACTTGTTATTTCACTTGCAACTTTGCTTTCACTTGTCCAATTGCGGAATTGACTCAAGGTTGCAGTCCCGCACCCTATATAGTAAAATTTTAATTACAATAAAAGAAAAATTTTATGACTGAACTCTTGACATTTTGCATGACATTTGACAATTTTGATTGACATTCTACATTTGGCACTTGACTTTAAACTTTCCAGGGTGCGGGACTGCCACCATATCCATCAAAGAGAGGTCACGGACTGGTCGCTGAGTGAAGCATGTGCTCTCGCAAAATCACTGGGCATGTGCATTGCATGCTGCATGGCAGCGGCATGCTCTCTCTTGGTTTTCCTTTGAAGGAACGGCTGTTTGACCAGGAATAAAATGAGATTTGTTATCGACATGAGACCTGCGCCGAGCCAAAACTCTAGCACGCCACCGACACCTGTATTTTTGAAGTCTAGGTAGTTGTTGTTGAACATCATAGGTGTGTTGTGTGGTCGGTGTCTGCTGAATATCTAGGTAAATATGCTTAGCTGTTTCACACATTTTTTTACTTGAACGTACCTAGGTAGTTTTATTTTTACTCTTTTTAATAGTAGAGAGTAAAAAATCACTTGCTAGGGATAACCCTAAATAACGACTAATAACACTATAACGACACTATTTTATCCCTACTTCTCCATTATTTTTTTGGCTAGTACGGAAACCTACCATAACCCATCTGAATAATGGAGCAAAAATTACACAGTTTTTCATCATAATATTTTGTTTTTACAATGGAATAATAAATTACTAATTTTACAAGATTTTATTCATCAAATTGTGGTAGGATTCTGCACATACTTTGCGGTCCGCCGAGTATACAAATGGGACAATTTAATCACAAAACTTTGCAATTCATTATTCAAAATCTCACCACTCACCAGCAACCCAGTCAACTGGATTGAAGTCAAACTCTTGTTCAACTAGAAAATATGTCTGTCCAATTGAGTAGTCTATGGAAGCACTCATCTTCTGGCCATATGCACTGGTCACACCACTGACTGATACAGTGTGTGTATATGTTGTGTGGCTGCATGGAAGCACTGGGACACATTTCAGTTTGCATTCATCTCTGGAGCTCACTTTATGCCTGCAGAAATGGATTGGTATTGTGTGGGTGCTTTTATACAATGTTTATCAATGAAAATTCCATATTTATAACAGACTTGTATGTATTTACTAGTTCATCATACAGTGCATTCATCTTTGGAAACATGTCAGTATGAATAATGAATTGATCACTTAAATAGTCATCCTGTGTGCATTGTCTCAGTCTACTATTTTTATCCTCTTTTGTCCCTGTCTGGCAATTCAAAATATCTTTGATGCTGTCTCTGTGGCACTTGCTTATGCAGTCAAAATTTGACAATGGCTTTTCCATGACAGCATCGTCTGCACAGTTTGATTGGTCAGACTTGACAAGAAAATATTTTTGGACAACTGCCAAATTCACATCAACTTTGTTGTAGAATTTCAACTTTTGCTGTGGATTTAATGCTGGTTCAATTACTCTGTATGGCTCCAGCCACCAGCTGGTATTTCCTGATACCGCGTCGATTGGGTCCAGCTGTTTGCGAATAGAAAGTACCTAGATGTACTGCAGTATAAACATTCGATTAAATAGTTCCCCTGGGTGATTTTTGTTATGGGCATTGCCCCAGCATGTCAGCCCTTTATAGTGACCAGACTAGAGCACAGCCGCCTCTGTGGTCTAGCGGTTAGGGCGCTCGTGTTCTATACGACAGGTGCGGGTTCGAATCCCGCCTGAGGCGAGTGCAATTTTGCACTCTTTCTTTATCTTTTCATCCCACTATTTATGGTGGAACTATTCACGATGAATAAGTTGTCCATCAGAGCATTCCAACAATTTCAAATCATCAGTAGTTTTATGGACAGTCAGAGTACTGTTGCTATCCACATTGAAAATTCTTGCTCACCCATCAAAGGGGAACTATTGAATAGGGGGAGTTGTTTTTCTTCACTTCACTGACAGGGAGGGAACTATTCAAGGGGGTGAGAGGATTGGAGTAATGGAGAGCACTCTTTGATGACATACCGACAAATGTCTCAACACAGTTCCATTTGGCACAGAAATCTGGAAACACTTCAATCTCGAATCATTCAAAATCCATTTCATATTCTTCGGCCCAAGGTTCTCTGAAAACTTTCTGCCACTTTTCACATCCTGCACATCGATTTTCATTCTATCAAATCTTCTCACAACGCCCCCATTTCTAGCGTCGGCGCGCGTGAAAAAGTCATTGTTAAACACTTCCATCACTTTTGAAAGTGGTATTTTTGACTTATCGAGTTTATCGGCAAATTTTCTCAAGGCTCTGGCCGCTGGAACGTAATGGCTCCAAATTTCTCGTTCCTCTTGCAAAAATTCGTCATATTTGATCGTATCTTCCATCAACTCCATCTCTACCAGGAAGTCAGCTAGCTGCGATGTGTGTTTTTTTTCTACAACTTTTTTTTCTTCAAAATAGCCGAGTGGTTTACAATACTATCCCGGCAGCGAAATTAAAGCGGGATGGTAATTGAGCAATTTCACCTAAGTCACAGTGCAAACTAGTGTGCGCAGCGCCAAATGTGGTCAAGAATTCGGGAAAAAAACTGACGATGTCAACTAAAGATATCACCGTGTACAAAAACATCTGTACCGTATTAGCTTGAATAGTTCCCCCTTGAATAATTCCCCCGTCGAATACCCCCCCCTGTAACACTAATGAGGAAATAAAAATCCCGCCCTTTAAAGATTTGATTAATTTGTTATACCTAATTTTAACAAAAATGGCACGTTATTGTGCTTATAAGGCATATTTCATGAAATGTGTTGATGGAAACATGCTTGAAAATTTTGACGAAATAATAATTCCCCCCTTGAATAATTCCCCCTCGAATAGTTCCCCCCTCAAAAATGTCTGACGAAATAATAATCCCCCAGGGGAATTATTCAAGCAAATACGGTATTCTAGGAGTTGAGAACTTGTGATTCCCCCAAACCAACTTCAAGTTGACTCAAACTGCGCATCTGCTCAATCATGTAACTCTCATTCTTCAGGAAGCATTCCCTGAATTCATTTGATTCTCCACTACTTTCCAATGTTGAAAACACTTCCCCAATACTTTCCGACTTTTTCGCGTTAGCTGTGCAATATTCTGGCAACAACAACGTTGAGAAGGTGGCATTATATATTTCCACAATTCCTTTCTTCAGTCCTCTAAGATACTGCATCCTTTGTCTGAGTTGTTTGCGTGGTAGGGTATTAAAATTAAAGTGTTAGGTGATAAGATACACTAAATGCATGACAATTATGGAAATATGGAGTTCACTTTGTAAAGTCGAAAATTGAGTTCAGCACGGAAACGGCATCCACACATTTTCCACTAATATTTTCCATAATCATCATAATCATAATAACTCACTTGCCCCCTTTAAAAGCGTTGCATTTGTACACTTTTGGAACGATCATCAATGATTTTAAAGAGTCAATAACTCTATGCTATATCCACTAAAAATTTGATATTTTTGTTAGAAATATAGTGGGCAAGAAGTCGGTAAGTCCACTTGTTTATTGCACTTCTTCCTTTTTCGTCCTATCAAAATGCCATGCTTTATCACGTGGGAAAATTGAAATCACAGAATTAACCAAAATTGAGTCGAATTTAGTCGACACGATATTTGATGTCAACGTCTTAGTGTGGGACCATGGAAGAACAATACTCACCGAAATGGAGATGAGCCATCACGCAGGCTATTACTAACATCATACAACCTGTAAAGCAGATCAGCAGAATAGTACACAAAATCCAGGTACGCCATAGAATCCCGACTTCCTTTCTGGCGGCAAACATTGAGACTTTGCAATTCAGAAATCCTGACATGTTTCCTGTCGCAGCTCATGTGCCACAGTGGTTCCTGGTGCCCAGTTCATAGCTCGTGTTAAGTTCACTGACAAGTGTCAAACTTTTCACTTGTCAGTTAGGTTTGAGGTGTTGTGGAAGTGAGTAAACTTGTCAAAGGAATTACTAGTATTGTGACAAGTGACAAGTGCTAAAAACGCGTAAAGTGGAGGTGTAAAAGAGCCATGATGCTCACTGGCTAGCATTTTATTTAGTGCCAAAGCACAAAATTTCTGGCCCTTTGTGCAATTTTCCTGTTGGAGGCATGAAATGCTTTTGTCGCTTGATAATATTTCATATTTTTATATATAATATTTTTACACAAATTCGAACACAAAGATCGGCATGTGCGCACTTTAGAAAGTTGTGGCAATACTTAAAATCCATACATTTGAAAATATTATAACACTAGCAGAAACAAGCTATGAACTGGGCACCTGCAGTCTATATTCGCTTGTGCCAGAATATAAATGAGCTGGGAGTATAAATTTATACATCAGGGGCCAGTTCCGCAAATGGAGAAGTGAGAAGTAAAATGGCAAATGGTAAGTGAAATGGCAAAAGCGAAGTGAATTGAGAAGTAAAATCGAAAAAGCGATAAGAAATTACTTTTTTATGTAGCTTTTACCAATTTACTTGCCATTTCACTTCACTTTTTGCCAATTTACTTGCCATTTCACTTAACTTTTGCCATTTAGCTTCTCACTTCTCAATTTGCGGAACTGGCACCAGTTCAATGTATCGATCCAGTAGGTAGGCATAACCTCTGTGACCCAATGCCACCTGTTCTCTGAAGTAATGCAGGCTTTCCTCATTTTCATAATTTTTAATTGTATTTACCAGGGCGGCAATTGAATTAGCCTGACATGTTTTAGGTGTCCTGATTCTTTATTATAACTGCCCACTCATTGGGGCAAATTTCTCAAAAATCACTCTTTTTGTTGTTGCTTTTTTGCTTTATGCAAATTTTTTGCTTCAGGTGAGATAGATAGCTAAGCAGACTCTGGGATAGATACCTGAATAGAGCATTGGACAATTTTGGCAGGGCAAGTTTAAAAGCATTGAGCGCATTGAAGTGCATTGAGAAGTAAAATGGCAGAAGCGAAGAGAAATTATTTTTTTTTACTTCTCTTTAGCCAATTGACTTGCCATTTCACTTCGCTTTTGCCATTTTACTTCATTTTGCCATATCACTTCTCATGACGATAAGAGAGGAGATAAGTAAACGTCAGTGATTGATTAATCTATTAATTCACTTGTCACCTTACTTTTACAAGTCGGAACTTCACTTTTGTGTGACCAGATTTATCGTAACTTGTCCGCTTGCGGAATTTGTCATGGTCGACTTGGAAGCTTGATTATAAATGTCCTTGCAATGAATTGGGTGGCGGCCCAAAAAGAATTTGTCAGGCTAGTTCAATTTTGCACCAGATTATCCATCCGCCAGTTGTCGTCGATGTCTGTCAAGTAAGACAAGTGTCGCAAATCCTCAAATGGTCTTGTACCCCCATTGAAATCTTCCTATGGATTTGTGAGCTGCCGCAAAATGTTACCGTGCATAAGTGGTTGGGATATACTGTATTTCCATGTTTTTACAGGCTTATATAAGGATGTAGATGGTATAAACGATGTTCTAACGTAACACAGTAAGTGTTTTGAACGTCTGTTATGCATTTCCCGTACCACAAATTCATAGTGCTCATTTTGAGGGGGTATTTCGAGGGGGGGGGTATTTCGAGGGGGGGGGGTATTTCGAAGAAATACGGTACTTAGGTATTTCGTCAGTGAAAACTTACTATGTACCCTTTTGACTCGCGAAGACTGAGTGGTAAAATATATGAAGAATTTGAATTTGAATTTGAAGATAGTGGGCTAAAAAACATGGGATCACATTAAATGTGCAAATTTTCTGAAATATATTGAACTGAATCGTCGGAAGTGAAAATATGTCAACTCAATAGACAATAGCAACAGTGTCAGAGCACAAGAAAATTTTATGGCAGCTGCACCAGGCACAAAGTCCATGGAATATCGGCAAAATCGGACAACTTTGAGCTCCTCAGAAGTTGTGTGGTTTTCACATCCTGAAACATCAATACCTATCAATTTTTAAAATGAGCAAAAAGAAAACTGTGACTAAAAAAGTACACAATTCTGACCTGATCCAGGTACTCATTCAGTGTCAATCTTAGATGAATAATTGCCATGGTAATGAAAATAAATAGCAAAATGTACCAGAATGCTAATTCCCATCTGTTTTCTGAGTAGTGGATGTATTTGAGACCAGCCAGCTCTGTAGATTCATACAGGGCTTGGCAAAATATGGCATTCCATACAACTCAAACTTGTATGTGCCATGTTGTGTCTATTTTTTTAGTTATACATTTACCGTATTTGCTTGAATAGTTCCCCCTTGAATAATTCCCCCCCCCTCGAAAAATCCCCTCCTGTAAGACGAGTGAAGAAATAAAAATCTCCCATGGAATAATCCCCCCTTAAAGATATTTAAACATTTAGTTGTGCCAAATTTTAACAAAAATGCACATTTCGTGAAATTACTTGATAGAAAGATGCTCAAACATTTTGAAGAAAGAATAATTCCTCCCTCGAATAATTCCCCCCTAAATAAAGTCTGGTGAAATAGTAATCCCCCAGCGAGATTTTTCAAGCAAATACGATAATCAACAAAAAAATGAAAACAGTCAAACAATTTTCGACATAAGCAGAATATTTGGCAAATAATTACATATGGAAGGCATTTAATTTAAAAAAATTTATGCATACTGCAGTGGCTTTACACCTTGCAAGCGTGGTTCACGCTGGAAGCGTGCCAACGATATAACGCATGCAATGTGGATAAAAAGTTGAAAAAATACATTGCTGTTATAAGAATATGCATCAACGAATTCACAACAATGCATTTTTTCTTTTTACAAAAATCTCATTTTCAGTTATCAACCCAATTCAATTATTATTGGTACGATTCCTATATCATACATAAGTGCAAGTGCTTTTTGAACAATTTTTTTTATAAATGATGACGTCATGATGAAGCGTTTCGTTCAGAAAAATGCATAGCGTGCGGTCCACCCAGTGAAAGTTCAATTACCTGCTTGCTGGGTTTGTTTCAGTAAAAATTGTTTTACTAAAATTTTATTTTTTATTTTTTTATTCTTCAATTTTACATTATATTTTTTTATTCTTCAATGTTACAATTATTTTAATTTCATTTTTATTTATTTTAGTTTTTGACCAGGATTGGTTTTAGTAAAATTCTTCTTACTAAAATTGTAGTAAAATTGTAAAAAATTGTATTTAATTTTATTCATGTTTCATTTTATTTTATGTTATTCTTCAATTTTCCACTTTATTTTCATTGTATTTTTATTTTTCCTGAGATTTTGCCAACCCTGACTGGTAGGTAAAGTGAGTAGGTATATTGAATTGTCCTACTAGGTATTTACCTAGGAGGCATTTCATATACAATTGAAAAACTGGCTCACTGAAAGAAACTTCTTGACATATTTATTCAACACCATATTTTGCCCAGCTATGCACAGCCTATTTCGATGGAGCCACTTTAATGAAAATCTCTCTGCAGCTACCTGAGTAAGGTGTAAATACAATAAGAATTCGTCAATGGAAAAATGTTAATGAGTTGATCAATGAAACTTTTTTTGCAATTAAGGCCAGCCCCGCAGCAACGTGCAAAATGTTAGACAATAATTTGTCGAATGTCTTGTAAAATGTAAAATCATAGTAAAAAGAATCAATGGAATATTTATCAGGCATTTTAGTTTACATGACATTTGACAAAGTTCTGTGACAGTTGATATTTTGGCACTGCGCCCACTAGTTTAGTGCCAGTAAGCTCCGACCTTTGTAAACTCATAATTCAGCTTTGAACGCATTTGTGTTTACCAGAATGAGGTGTCTATCAACTACAGTTCATGAATAATTAGGTAAATAAACTCATTCTAGTAAACTCAAATATTTACGTTCAAAGATGATTTATGAACGCCGATTTTGAGTTTATTTCTGTTGATAAACTCGCGTGTGGCAAAATTACGTAAATACCATTTTGCAGGGTGCGGGAGTGGCAATAAAAGTAAATATTTAAACCTTTTTCGCGTTTTCGGCACAATTTCTGACTCTTTCATAACAGCTTCGGATACGATCCATGATTTTTGATCTAATGGTATACATAGTACGCGTTAATAAAGGACACGTTGGCAATTTCATATTGAGGTATTTTTTAATATGTATGAATTATTAGCATTGAAATCCTTTCAAAAAATTTGATTTGTCACTTGAATATTTATACAATGGAAACGGCAAACGGTAAACAAGTTCCATTACACTAAAAACATAAATATTTAGCATGCGTAAGGCTCCGCACTGATTCTTTTTGTATTTATTTTAGAGTTTGGACGTTTAAAAATTCATACCGGTAATTGAATTATAACATGACGCATTATGGTCTGTTGAATCTAACGTCAGGCGCCAAGTATCACAAAAAAGGCGCCAAAACACATCATGGCGCCTTTCCATCACCATATTCATGTGCATGCAGATTTTTGCAAGTGTTTTTAAACGCGGTTTACACTCAGAGTGCGAAATTTTGGGTAAATATTTACGACTACGCGGGTCCACTGCACCAGAGTTGCGAAAGTGTATTTACACTTACACGAAATACCCGGGTAAATGGGTATTTATATTTACACTTACACTTACACTTTCATAAAATACCCATACACTTTTTTTACACTTTCCAGGGCAAAATACCCGGGTACAGAAAGTGTATTTTTTTCTTTCAGATGGCCCTGTTTTATGCGTTTGAGAAAGCATAAAATAGGGTCATGTACAAAAAATGCATTGAATGTAGAAAATATGGAAAATGTACAAACTAGCCTTTGATCTACAACCTTTGATCCGTACTCATGGTATTCTACAGTTTCATCATACTTTTGTGAAAAGGACAAGATCAATGGAAGTTCACCAACTGGACACAAAGTCAACTTTGCATTGAAATTTGCTGCATGTCCATTCTTGCATTTAAACTGTGTGTATCGCATTGCTTAATCAGTAAAATATCAACACAGAAAAACTGCCATTATTAGGGAACTTCATACCACTACAGTATTTGTTACAGTCTGAAATGTTTCATAAAAGGCTGTAAAATGTGAAAAAATGCATGAAAATGATAAATCAATTGATCTAAAGGTGAGAACAGCGGTGTTTTCTAATGCTCAACAGTGAGAGCTCTTTCTAAACAAATTTTTACACTTACACTTTTTTTACACTTTCCTAGGTATTTTTAAAATACCTTACACTTTCGGTATGCATACTCAAAATTTGGAAAGTGTATTTACACTTACACTTACACTTTCCAAAAATACCAGTATTTTAACAACTCTGCACTGCACTAGGGGCCATCTTATTACTCCCATTCAATTGTTTGTCACCCATTTTGATTTGATTCAATTTTGTAAAGTCTTGAGAAAGGGGCCAGAGACACACTTTTTCTGTGCCTTCAAATACATAATCACCCAGTCACTGACCGGAGTAGCGTGTCCCGAAATTAAAATAGGTACCGTATTTCCTCGAATTACCCCCGGGGGTTTATTTTTCAGAGTGAAAATTTTGAGAGAAAAACGTGAAAAATGCAACAATAACCACCATAAGTTTTTACAGCCATATATTTATAAGGATGTAGATTGTAGATGGTATAAACGATGTTCTAACGTAACACAGTAAGTGTTTTGAAAATCTGTTATGCATTTCCCGGACCACAAATTCATAGTGCCCAGATTGAGGGGGGGGGTATTTTGAGGAAATACGCTAGCCATTTTTCATGACCAAAATTTGGAGCTCCACACAATTGTAAATGTACTTAAGTATTTACGCGGGTATGCGTAAAGGCCAGTTACGCATCAACCGTCACCATAGCAACCAATCAAAAACAAGTGGTAACAATTCCGCACCGTGTCAAAAGCCTGTCAATTGACATATCACAGACAAGAATTTAGATTGTCAGTAAAATGGTTTTAGCGACAACTGAAATTTCTGATGCCGTGCCGTAGACATTGAACAATTCATTTGAAATATTGCGTGATCCTTTTGTCACTTGTTAGGGCATCTGACAAAATTGGGATTGGGTCCTGTTAACGGAATGCGAGAGACCACATAAAACAAGTTCTCCTACACAACCGAACAACTCCAAACCTATCAAAACTGCAAGTCCACACAAATGGAATCTGGCAGCGCAGCGGCTGGGGAATCTGCCGCGCCAGCCGCCACAGCGAATCAGACAGCAGCCGGTGCCACTCGCGGACCCTGTAAAATGCCATGTAAAATGTAAAATGTCGTGCAAAGTGTGAAATGTCATGTAAAACCTGCATTTGCTATCTCACAGGTCATTTTACATGACTTTTGACACTTCGCATGACATTAGTCACTTTACAGGGCACTTTACGGGGTCCGGGAGTGCCCCCGGTGACGATGTGGCCCCTCCCGGGGGTGCGTTCGGGCCGGCGCTGACCATGTTCGACTTGATGGACAAGTTGAGGCTGTTGGGGTTCGACGCCAACGGCACAGACGCGTTCGCTAGTGCGGCTGGGGTGCGGAAGGCTATACCACAGTGAGGTTTCATATCCTTGTATAAGTTCTCCCTTGAATAATTCCCCCTGTTAGCGAAATGAGAAAAAAACCTTCCCTCGAGAAACTCCTGAATTTCTATTCTGATTAACATGTTTATGGGATTAATGCAGGCCGATTTATACAATATATGGAAAATGACTTTTACCAAATATTCTGATAAAAAACTCCTCCCCTCAAAAACTTCTGACGAAAATGACCCCCCTTATTCGTGGATATAATTACGATAAGTATATTTACATCCCGAATGGGCGACCCGCAGACACTACTTCGCGGTGGGCGCGAGCGCGGGCGAGCAGTTCCACGTGTTCACCACCATGGCCGCCTGGCTCGCCCGACGCGCCGGACAAACCGACTTTGAGATGCCCGCTGAGGTGGGCGACCGGTGCCACGTCGAGCATAGTTTCCCACCACATCGCAGTCTGGTGCCAGTCCCAGACCCTGTAAAAAGCCCTGTAAAATGTCAAATGTCACGCAAAGTGTCAAAAGTCTAGGCAATTCGGTTGCCATTTTGCAGGGCATTTGCCATGACTTTTGACACTTTGCATTACATTTGACATTTTACAGGGCTTTTTACAGAGTCTGGGAGTGGCACCAGGGTTCAGATTCAATATGAACGTAAAGCGTACGTTATTTAGTTAGACCCCCGGCCTAGTGCCCTGTTTTTTTTTGTGCGCGGCACCGCCTTACGCTGAAATTGAATGTGGGCCCTGAGACTGAAATTATTCCGTACGCTAACGATATTGTATTAATTTACATGCAGCACGACGATCCGAATGCAACTATAGCGCGCATAATTGAAGTCATGCGAAAACTGGTTGGTCGATTTGAAATTAACGAAGTTGGATATATTGGCTACCGTATATTTTCGAATTAGTCCCCCCTCGAGTAACTTACCCCTGTTAGCTGACTGAGGAAAAAAAAACTCCCCCTACTTTTTAGGGGGGGGGGCGGGTGAACGGGCGTGCACTGATACGCACACACGCCTGATACGCACATATGCCTGTTTTTTTCACTTTACTCATATCTGAAAATCACTTGAAAAAGTGTCAAGTGAAAAAAACAGGCATATGTGCGTATCAGGCGCGTGTGCGTATCAGGCCTGCCCCGGGTGAACGACGTAAAACTTATTTATGTATAAAAACGTGTAAATATGTGATATGCATTGACATTAAAAGAATGTACCTAATCTTTTGCAGCTGATATTCATCATTGTAGTATTGATTTCCTTGCATTTAAGACCGATACGTGCATGAATTTAACCCGATTCATAAATACTCGAGAAAAACTCGGAAAAACGCCATGGGACGTATTAAATCGGCGCTTTGAATTTTTTTTAACATTTGCAGGGCCACGACGTGGATTTCGCGCCTAACAAGCTGAAATCTGGCTGCGGAGATCAGTGCCTCTACGTTTTGGACAAACTATCTGACAGCGCGCTGGCTAATGCTTATTTCAGCTGGAATAAGTTCGCTTTTCATTTCTACCCTTTTTCCATTTACGTAGCTGAATTATTTAGACCCCAAGTAAGTGTAGTCAGCCTGAATCACTAGTGGTAGGAAATTCGGTAAAATACAGTAACTGAAATTTCAAAAGTGCTGATCTATTTACGAGCTTCTCGATGGTAATAATTCAGGAAAATATAAAATGATTTTCTAATGTAATGTCAGCACACAAAAGAAATACTCAATGCATTAGTGGCGGGACAAATCACAAATCAACTCGCGGAATTGGTCAGAGTGTAAAAACACAACAAATAAAACAACCTGTAGGTTCAACCTCCAACCTCCAAAGTGAACAAAAGAACTCAACGCAGGGCGTCTCTGCAACCTGAAACAGAGGAAACGCTGGAGGCTGAGGCTGACGACGCTGAGATCACAGCCGAGCAGTTTGAGGAGGATGAGGTTTTTTTAAATTTATAAATATTTTTTTTAGAAGTTGAGGTGATAGATTTGTTGAACAGACAAAAAGAGTGGCGGATTTTAATTTGGCAGAAAGGGACGATGCCGAACGTCTATCTTGCATAGTGATGTAAAAGCGCCTTGGCGCTAGCGCCAAAGCTAAAGGCGCCGTGGCGCTTGACGCTATTTTGCTGTGGTATTATTGGCGCTTGGCGCTATGCTCAGGAAAAACGCCATGACGCTTTTGGCGCTTCGCGCTATTTATCGTTGGCGCCAGGAACAAAAGCGCCTGGAGCTGGCGTTAGCGCCAAAGGGGAAAGCATCAATGCCAATTATTATTTTTACTTATGAACTGAAGTTACTTACCGTATATCCTCGAATAAGTCCCCCGGGGAGTTATTTTTTCGTCAGAAGTTTCTGAGGGGGGAGTTATTCGAGAGGGGGGAGTTATTCGAGGGGGGAGTTATTTTTTCGTCAGTATTTCCAGTAAAATGTATGATAAATTTACTGCACAAATGGGGTAAATTTGGTATTTTGACATAAATGATTAGTAGGAATACAAAATTAACAATTCAAGCAGTAAAAACAATGTTAGTGAACTCTAGCTGCAAGATATTACATATATTTACCTATTAAATACATAGAACGTTTTTTGTAAATGTGAAATGTTACGAAATGTTTCTACCCATCAAAGTGGGGGGGAGTTATTCGAGGGGGGAGTTGTTTTTTTCCTCACACTCATAAGAGAGGGGGGACTTAATCGAGAGGGGGGACTTATTCGAGAATATACGGTATACGCAGAATAAAATTGGATACGCAAAGATACCTATATCTAACGGCAGGCAAACTTGTTTATGCGAACACATCCCCTAAAACAGGCTATTCAAGCTGCCGACGATTCCGATGACGACAACGCACCGGGTACATTTCTCGACTTGCAAAACCTAGGCGGTGGACAAAATTTCCGCGGCAATTTCGACGAAAAAGGCGTACAGCAGGGCTTTAATGAGGTCTTATAAATACCTATTTTTCAATACCCGACTATTTTCGATAATTTTACAAAAAAACACACATAAAAACAATGCGCAGAAACAGCAAACGGGCATATTGAAAAGCGACACTGACGCGGCGGCGTGGCGGCAAGAAGTTGAGAGGGTTCAGCCTTCGCTAAAGATTGCCATTCGGCAGGATGCTAAGGTGAGTGTATACGTACATATGAAGGGTGTGCTTCTAAAAGTACCGATCTACAAATTTTTCAAATTTGAGTTAGGACCATTTTTGGTGTCCCCATAAAAATTCGCTTCAAAAATATATATATTATGTGGGGGGTGCGAAATTCAATTTTGAGATATGGGGGGTCGAAAAAGCAAAAAAATCGCAAAATACAGTATTTGAAATTTTAAAAGTACCGATCTACAAGGTTTTTCAGCTTTTGTATTTTTAAAAGTACCGATCTACACACATTTTTCAAAATTGTACTTCTAAATGTACCGATCTGCACTTTATTTTTTGTGCTTCTAAAAGTACCGATGTCAGCTCGGCATCATCAGCAGCACTAACTCAATTTGTGCTTTTTTACTATGGGTTTAAGTACCGTACCGATCTACATCTATCTGATTTTGTGCTTTAAAAGATCTACATGCTACTACCAATTTGTTCCTTTAAAATGCACTGTACTACAAAAAATACGATTCACTAAATGTTATATAGCTAGTGTTATGTGTATAAACAATGATTATACCCATGCATGTGGATACCCAACAATATGGCTGAAATACCCATACCCAAAATTCCCATACCCAATACCCATGTATGGGTATTGCATACTCCAAACCTTCAATTGCGATTATCTCAAAATCGATTTTTAGTAGATCGGTACATTTAGAAGCACACCCTTCATATTGTTAAGGGCATTGCCGACGCAGCATGTCAGCCCCTAATAGTGAGGAGCCCAGCCGCCTCTGTAGTCTAGTGGTTAGGGCACTTGTGTTCTATACGAGAGGTGCGGGTTGGATTCCCGCCTGAGGCAAGTGCAATTTTGCACTCTTTCTGGTGCCGCGACCGTGGATCATACGACGACGCCTGACCATCACACATGGCTGGCCGAGTGTGGTCCGAACACAGGTCTTTAAACAGCACGGATATCCATCCGCTGCTTACCCCTACATCAGCACGATGTCAGGGATGACATCTCTGCAACGCCGCGAGGTGTTAAGGGCATTGCCGACGCAGCATGTCAGCCCCTAATAGTGAGGAGCCCAGCCGCCTCTGTAGTCTAGTGGTTAGGGCACTCGTGTTCTATACGAGAGGTGCGGGTTCGATTCCCGCCTGAGGCAAGTGCAATTTTGCACTCTTTCTATATGTGCTTGAAATTGAAATTTTGTCGTCTAAATTTTAATGGGGGTAAGTACTCAAGGTGGTACTTTTTATCACCACTTTCTGTGTACACTCGATTCTCCAAGCGAAAGTCCAGCAACCATCCCCTTTACTACTGTGTGGTGTCGCTGTCGTATACAGCATGTTATCAACAATCTTTACACAATCATGGGAGAGTTATTTAAGCATGAGCGTTTCAAGAATTGAAATATACCGTATTTGCTTGAATAATCCCCCTGGGGGATTATTATTTCGTCAGACAGGGGGGGAACTCTTGAGGTTCTTGAGGGGGGAACTATTCGAGGGGGAGGGGAATTATTATTTCGTCTAAATTTTGTAGCATGTTTCCATCAACTCAGTTCACAAAATATGCCCTATAAACACAATAACAAGCCATTTTTGTTAAAATTAGGTCTAACGAGTGAATCAAATCTTTTAAGGGGGGATTATTCGAGGGGGGGAATTATTATTTCCTCACTCGTCTTACAGGGGGGATTATTCGAGGAGGGGGGATTATTTAAGGGGGGGAACTATTCAAGCAAATACGGTATATTAAAATTTCTAGCGATTCCTTAACAGTTTCTAAGCACGAGATAACACTAGGTAGACTTCTATTTATAATCAAGGTGTATGGCTTGCATTATCAGAACAAATGCCACACGCACCCCCCCCCCCCCCCCAGGACTGGCGGGGGCACCTAGAACAAATGCAGCAGTACAAGGAGACCATGGACGACCTTCTCAAGACCACCAAACTCCATCTGGGCCGGGTGGCCACCGACGTGCAGCGGGCCATGGAGAAAATACACTCGAGGGAGAAATATCTCAACGGGCAATTGGAGTCGCTGCTGTCGCAGGGGCTAATCTCAAACTTTGTCAAGTGTCCTGCTAAGTGACATATTTCGGGGAAAGTTGGTGATTGAAGTGTCGGGTGTAATGTGTGAAAAAAGTGCTTATGAATGGTGACTGGTGGCGGTCAGCGCCATCGCACCATTGGCTTTTGGGGCCAGAGGCAGTCCCAGACACTGTAAAGGACCCTGTAACATGTCACGTGTCATGTAAAAGACCCTGTAAGGTATGATATGTATCCAAATTTTATTCCATTGTATCTTGATCTTATGTTTTGTATCCAAATGTTATGTCAAAACCTAAGTTAAACAATAGAATAAGATTTCGATACACATGACACTTTACAGGGTCTTCCACATGACACATGCCATTTTACAGGGTCTGGCACTGGCACCTGGCTCCAATTTCTGGCACTTTGCCATCACGACTGTCAAACTCGAGGTGTTGATAAATAAATTAACCCGTCACTAGACGGGGCTCAAAAACATGTCACTGAACACTTCACCAAAACATGGTTTGAGATCAGCCCCAGGTGCGCACCAAGCAGGACGCCCTGGCCGAGGTCAGACAGCGCTACAAGGACGCCTCTGTGGGGCTCACTGACAGGGCGCAGACTTTGGCCGGGCTCACAGATGAATTGGAACAGATAAAGCAGGATATGGATGCAAGAGGGTTGAGTCTGGCCGATGCCGGTGCGTTTGGGGTGGTGGCTTATTTTTGGAGCATTGATAGTTGATAAAGTTAGATATTTACATAGGCGAAATTTTACCATAGAAGTGTGTTTGGTATTTGTTTGAATTACTACAATATACTACAGAAGGAGAGTTGCCACGACTATCTAGAAATATGTATTATTATTCAACCCATTTTATCCTTAACTATTAGGAATTTTTTTGCATAGGTTAAATAGTGAACTCCACCTACCGTATTTCCTCGAAATACCCCCCTCAAAATGGGCACTACGAATTAATAACCCCCCTCGAAATACCCCTCCCAATTAAGCGTAAAGAGAACGTCAATGACAAAAGCTGCGGTTTATGATCCGGGCAATGCACAACACACGTTAAAAACTACGTTATAACATGGTTTATACCATCTACATAAACACCTTCCCGGACAAGTTCACCACCCATTTTTTTATTTCACTTCGAATGCAGTATCTCCGTCCATGGGGGTGTTATAAAGCTGAAACTTTGTATATATAAAGTTGTAAGACCCCTCTACTCCCCAAAAATGGGGGAAATGCGGCGACTCACTACAGGGTGGGTCACCCTATATGCAAAATTTTTTTTGGCGTTTTTGGTGTCCCAACCAAGTTCACCACCCACTTGATTGGCTACACTACAAGAGCAATATCTCCAGCTGTGATGGCGGTATAAAGCTGAAATTTGGGGGATGTCTTGCCAACAACCCCCCTCACAATACACCAGTGGGGCGGCTGCCAACGACCCACTAAAGCATGGGTCACTGCATATAAAGTTGACCATTTTCTAAAAACAGCCCAAGTGTCCCAAAACAAGTTGATCACCCAGCTGCATTGAAAAAATGTTGCAACAACATACCTAATATAAAACTGAATCGGGTTGGAACACTATTTCAGCCAAAAAATTTTTTTTTCAGTAGGGCACCCTCCCTGTCCCATAAACGGTAGAATGCAAATTTCACTTTAAACCATTTTTTTGTTTCACACTTACAAAGTTGGTTTACAAAGTTCACTAGAGAATAGTCTAAGGTTCAAAGTTATGTAAACAACATAACCTCTAAAATGCCTCCATAAGGAAATTTACTTGGGGTGAAATCTATGATGTCAAAATGATGTCATTTCAGGAACAAAATTTGACACAATTTTCACTTTTTCATTCACCCCAAATAAATTTCCTTATGGAAGCATTTTAGAGGTTATGTTGTTTACATAACTTTAAACCTTAGACCCTCCCCTAGTGAACTTTGTAAACCAACTTTTTAAGTGTGATACAAAAAATTGGTTTAAAGTGAAATTTTCAGTCTGCTGTTTATGGGACAGGGTGGGTGCCCTACCGAAAAAAATTTTATGAGCAGAACTAGGGTGCAAATCTGATTCAATTTTATATCAGGTATGTTCTCACAACATTTTTTTGTAATGCAGTTGGGTGGCGAACTTGTTTCTGACACTTGGGCTGTTCTTAAAATAATTATCAACTTTATATGCAGTGACCCATGCTTTAGTGGGTCGTCGGCAGCCGCCCCACTGGTGTATTGTGAGGGGGGTTGTTGGCAAGACATCCCCCAAATTTCAGCTTTCTACCGCCCTCACAGCTGGAGATATAGCCTTCAAAGTGTAGCTAATCAAGTGGGTGGTGAACTTGCTTGGGACACCAAAAACGCCACAAAAATTGTTGCATACAGGGCGACCCACCCTGTAGTGAGTCGCCGCACCTCCCCCCCATTGTTGGGGAGTAAGGGGGTCTTACAACTTTATATATACAAAGTTTCAGCCTTATAACACCCCCATGGACGGAGATTTTGCGTTCGACGTGAAATAAAAAAATGGGTGGTGAACTTGTCCGGGAAGGTGTTTACTTATATAAGGCTGTAGACTCTTATACATAGTGGTTTTTGTCGCACACTCCCCTGCAAGCAACCCCCCCACCCCCAGCCCCGGTGCTCAAACTGAAGCAGTCCATGACGCGGCTCTCGTCGGAGCTGTCGGCCATGTGCGTGCAGTCGGCCGCCATCCACCAGAGAGTTCTGCACGCGCAGCTGAGACACGCCAGCGCCGTTGGAGCGGGTCGAGCTTGAGGGGTGCTGAGTGCTGAGCGTGATATAGGGCCCACACACGCTAGTTGACATCAACACAAACTGTCAACTGGTGCCGATCCCGATTCAAAGCTTGCTGACGAGTGGACGGACGACGTTCAAACGCAATCTTTGAACTAGGAAAGGGACCAGTTGACATTTGGTGTCGATGTCAACTAGCGCGTGTGGGGCCATAATGGATGATTTCGGTGACAAGTATTAAAGTGCTCGCAAAGTGCTTTTTTGATACATGGGACTTCAGCCTGTGATGGGAGTTGAAGTTTGAAATGAAACCTTTCTTGTTGTATGTAAATCAATTGATAAAAGATACGTTTATTTATATTTTTGAGGATCGATTGAACGTATTTGGCATCATCTACTTAAATGAAATTCTGATAGAAATTTTTAGATTTAATGCAATCATTTCCGGATAGAAATTCAGCATCAATTTACACAATTAAGGCAATTTCTGGATCATACAAAATACTATTTAGACTAAGAATATTGCGGCAGACAAAATAATCCAAAAAAATTCAATAACAACAAAAAACCTAACATCACTGTAAATCACTGCGGGCACATAAAATGAGTATCTCTTCCGATGTAAATAATTGCTCGATGAAAAATCATTGTCATCGTTTTTAGACGCCTTTTTCATTTCTCGTGACCGTAAAAATACAGCAAAACTTGTCGCTATATTTGAAACGACATTCTACGCTGTTGTATCAGAAGAAACACAGTAATGCACATGAAAATACCGTATATTCTTGAATAAGTTGTTTTGGAATCGAGAAATTTCTCCTTTTGACGGGGGGGGGGGGGCTATTCAAAAACAGACGGCATTTATGCGCCCCGCGCTTATTTTACAAAGACGAATCAGGAGTTAAACTGGTGTAAAAAATAATAAAAAACGGGTCCAAGCACTCGGTTGGAGAAAAAAGTGAATCGGGCTGGGAGGCAAATTGGGCAAAATGGTCAATCGACGGAACGAAAAACAAACTGGGCTGATTATGCACACATGCAGATAAAAAATAACAAAAACATGAATACGGGTCTGTTTCGAACTCACCAAAACAGAGCATTGCGACCAGAAAAGGCGAAATATAATGCAACAAATTTCGAACATAAATGTAAAAAATAAAATAATTGTTTGAACCGACTGAAGTCACAACCAACTCTGACAGTACCGAGAAAATATTGGCCATAAATATAAGATGAACTGAAATTCGTAAAAAGGCACTCTGAAGTCTGGACATACTTTATTTTCTCACAACACATAATATTTACACGTCTGACCGTATTCACTCAGAAAACTACTTCTATCAAATTTTTTTTGACATGACTTGACATGACTTGTTTTTCGCCAGAATTTATACATTTTCTTCTGACAAAATAAGTATAATAAAATCTCTCAACAAAATAATAAATAAATAAGCCTTTATATTTTCAAAAATATTATTCAAAAAATGCCCCGAAATTTTTCGGAAAACAAAACGAAGAGTTTTTTTTAGAGATGGGAGCTATTTGAATGAATACGATAAATACCTATTAGCACACACTGGCGAGGCGATACATAAAATTACGTGTACATTTTTCAGGACTTGTAGAAACAATATACATGTACATAATAAATTTCTCTGTTGTTACGAAGACATTTCACCAATACGATTTTAATATTTAAACGACAACATCCGCGCATTGGATGAGTTCAACATGTTTACAACGTATGCCCTAGCTAAGTAAGGCGGTGCAACACCAGGTCGCAACATCTGCGTGCACACAATTTTTTTCAAAAAAGAACAAACTTCACATAATATCATGATCCTTGAGATATCGTCTACTCTCCTTTCGATTATCAGAGCTCATCTTTTGCACGGGCGGCGGTTCGCCGGGCGCGCAGTCGGCTATCGTGCCGCCGCCGTGAATCATGCGCCGGCGCCTGGCCGCCGAACTGTTCTGGTCGGCCGCGGTGTTCGAGTCGTCGCCGCACGGCTCGATCACGATGCACGGCGGCGTCAAGTGTGGCCGCTCGTTGCCGTTGGAGGGGTTCGACTGCATGTTGTCGCCGCTGTTGTTGGTGCCGTTGTTCGAGTTGGGCAGCAGCTCGGGGATGCTGGACAGCATGCGGTCGCGCGGCGGCAGGCACAGACCTGCGGTGACTTTTGGGTAGTCTATTCATACCACTAGTTTACCTACCCCCCCCCCTCTCCCCACAGTCTAAAATATGTCATAAAATATAATTAGATAGATGGGTAAAATGTATCGTTCGTATTCACTGCATACCCTGAAAATCGGCCCATTTCCACCGTGAATTCACTGCTAAAAAAGTTTACCCCCAGCATCAACAAACTAATTGCAAATGTCGACCAAAAAGACAACGACAAATACCGTATTTATTCGAATAATTCCTCCGGGGAATAATTTGTCGTCAGATTTTTTGGGGGAGGGACTATCCGCGGTTTGAATTATTCTTCCCTCACTCGTCTAACAGGGAGAATTTTCAAGGGGGTATTATTCAAGGGGAATTTTTCAAGGTGGGAATTACTCAAAGGGGGAATTTTTCAAGAGAGGGAAGTAATCGAGTAAATACGGTATTCACAATGAATCCATCTACGCGTCTACACACTCACCATCTGCAAAATTCGGTATGGGCGGTCGCTTGTCGGGCTTCTCCAGTGCGCTGGCGCCGCCGGCGGGCATGGACAGGTAGTTGCGCTGCACCACCATGGCGTCCATGGGCTGCAGCCAGTCGCCGCCCGCCGTTGACATGCACAGGGTTGTCGGGTCGATGCCCGATTCTCTGGGCGGAGTATTATGCGGGTTCTGGTATTTATATACCGGAGAGAAGTCCATTTTTCGCCAGCAATATTCCAAGGGCCGTTATTCGGGGGAAGGTTTATATTTTTTACAAATTTTCACAGAAAAAAAGATACGAATAGTATGTTATATCGGCATATTTTAGTTGATATGAGGCGGCAATGGCAATGAAGTTGGCAGTGAGTGGCAAATTGCAAGTACTTTTGTAGAAATTTCAATCCAAATACGATGATATTACACATGGCGAATGGTCTTTCGCATCACCTTATTTTCATTTCTGATTCATTCCAGCCGCATCGCCGTCACATTTTGTTACGTTCATTGCACCCATACAATCGGGTGGGGGGGGCTTATTCAAGCTGGCACCCATCCTCACCACCCACCCCAGACGGGGGGGGGTGCTTAATCAAGGGGGGTCAACTGACCTGGCCTCGTCGAGTTGCCTGGCGGACAGGTCCGTGCACTGGACGGGGTAGGTGCTGTGAAACAGGCCAAAGTCGATCCGGTACTCCCCGTTGTCGCGCTGGTAGGTGACCAGTTTTTGGAACCTGTCCAAATGTGTTTGTGCGGTTGGGTTAATGACTGACTACTTTTAGATAGAGAGTATCTAGAGGGAGACCGGAACTAAGTTAATACCGTATTACCTCGAAATACCCCCAGGGGGTTTATTATTTCGCCAGCAAAATTTGAGGGGGGGTAATTCGAGGGGGGGGGGGTAATTCGAGGGGGGGGGTTATTCGAGGGGGGGGTCTATTATTTCGCCACAAATTTTCAGAAATTCCCCATGCTCAGACGTAGAAAAATCAAACAATTACATAGATGTATATGTGTTTATAGGCATATATAACTGTATATACACATAAACCCTTCCCTAACATCACTCAATCATCAGTTTTAACGTGTGTTCCGCATTGTACAGATCACAAACTGCGGTATTTGTCATGTACGTTCTCTTTACACTCAATTTTAGGGGGGGTATTTCGAAGGGGGGGGGTATTATTACCTCAGTCGAATTTTAGGGGGTGTATTTCGAGGGGGGGGGGGTTAATTCAAGGGGGGATAATTCGAGGTAATACGGTATTTCGAACTACGGTATTTCACATAACAGTGAAACGTGTTACACGTTATTTACAGTGTTACACGTTATTTTCAGATTCAAAAAACGGTATTTTCAGAGATGAGATAAATGTGATAAATTCTGTGCCAAAAATATAATAGTGGATGTCGTGATAGCAGTAGTAAATAATGTGAGGGGAAAACAAAACAAATTACGGGGATATTCACCAAAATACGGTAGCATTGTAGGAAGCAGAAAGCACGCTAAAATCAGCCACAATATTTACTCACCTGTGTCCCCAGAGGACCTCCTGAGGCACGTAGCTGGTCCTGGCCTGGGTGGTGCTGCCCGTGGTCTCGACCACCCCCTCCAGGATGGCGATCACCTCGAAGCGCTCGCTCTGAAACAGGGACATGTGGTACATGTGGAGAAGGGTTTTTAAGATTGCAAAAATTTACATGATTTGAAATTTAAGAAAACGACAGATTTTTGATTGGTGTTATGTTATCCACCGTATTTACTTAACATAGTATGGCATGACAATATAAATGAGGGCTCCCAGCTTTTGGCACATTTTCGACAACCCAATTTTCATATCAAGTTGCAGTGGATTCAGAAGGTTGCAAGAAAAAGGGTGAAAACTACAGAATTCTTATCATTGTCTTGATTGTACTGGTCTATACATACCATAAAAAATCGCCATACGCACCAAAATGACCAATTTCTAAAATAAAAATCAACGTAAAATTGTTAAAAACGATCATTTTTTAAAAAAACCTGCAAGTCGGCCCTGCACATGTCGTACAGCGGCGAGTCCTCATCGATAACATGACATATAGTGATGGGCCACATGACGAAGACCCTGTCGAGGCCCTCGGAGTAGCCCACGTCCATGTCGAACTGGTGGAAGGGCAGCATCTCCCCCTCGGATGTCATCAGCTTTTTGATCATCTGCAAGTGAGGGGATTTTTGGTTTTGAAAATGGAACAAAAACCTGGCAAGGCATTGTGAAATTTTTTATTTAACTAAAGTGACACAGCAAAGTGTCGGATGATTTGCGTTTCGTAGTTTAGTGTTAAGTGAAAAGTAAAGTTTAACAAAGTTCTACTCAAGTTTCTTCTATATTTTTTTATGACGTTAATCAAGTGAGAAAAGGGGACAATACCAGGGGCCAGATTTAATACTCCCTACAGATTTGTAGGGTAGGGCGTACGCCCGATAGATTTTTTAAAGTTCAGCCGCATCGACGCACATGCACCGAGAGCAAGGCGGTTCGTAAAATACACGAAACTATCCCTTAAGGTCGACGATTTTGCAATATGACGTATATCGCTTCGATTTTGGCCCGGAAATCACGATTTCGTCATTTCTTGGCCGTCTGCCAATTCGCCTTTTAATTTATTTTGTCGGGCGGGTTACTCGCATAAGTCGCGCTTTCGTACGCTCGTGCATGCATTTCTTTCTTGTCGCTGCCCTCATGGTTTCGGTTGTAGGCAGTGAACACTAAAAAAGTGACCACCTGACTAAACAAAAGCGCGACTTATGCGAGTAACCCGCCCGACAAAATAAAATAAAAAATGAATTGGCAGACGGACAAGAAATGACGAAATCGTGATTTCCGGGCTAAAATCGAAGTGATATACGTCATATTGCAATATCGGCAACTTTAAGGGATGGTTTCGTATATTTTACGAACCGCTTTGCTCTCGGTGCATGTGCGTCGATGCGGCACAACTTAAAAAAATCTGTCGGGCGTACGCCCTACCCTACAAATCTGTAGGGAGTATTAAATCTGGCCCCAGGACTGGGATTCGAACTTTTGAAATCACAACATTGTGCCGAGACCGGGAAAAGGGCTATAATCCCGTTTGGGGCTAAGTGGCATTTCTAGGTATAATATTTGCTAATTTAAACCACTTGAAGTATAGGCCAATTCCGCAAGTGGACCAGTGTCAGGAAGGATGTTTAAGTGATAAGTTAAGTTGTAGATGGTAAATCAAGTGACAAGTGAAATATAAAGTGAATGAAAATTGGAAATTTTTTTTTAATTTGCCAAATCAACGATGATTGGTCCCATCACTTGGCGCTTCTAACTTCACTTGTCATCCTCACCTTTCTCTTTACTTGCCTGTGCCAGCAACCCACAAAAAAACTGAATTTCTCTCCGAAACTAGTAACTTAAAACCGCACTTAACAGCAGACCACTTAAAAGTGTCAAAGTGCCCAAACCGAACCCACCTGCAATCTAACGTGCGCCTCTGCCAACTGAGTCTTTCTCATATCGCCAACCCTAAACAAAAAACACAGCCGGCCGTCGCGCATGCACACGACGGCGTTCTTGCTGAACACGATCGTGTCGGCGCGTTTTTTGGGCCGCGCCAACTTGGCGAACACGATGCCGGCCAGGGGGCAGTCCCGGACCCTGTAAAATGCCCTGTAAAATTTCTAATGTCACGCAAAGTGTCAAAAGTCATGGAAAATGTCCTGCAAAATGGCAACCGAGTTGCCATTTTGCAGGGCATTTTACATGACTTTTGACACTTTGCATGACATTTGACATTTTACAGGGCGGTTTACAGGGTCTGGGACTGGCACCAGGACGGTCTGCAGCACGGCGCCCACCATGTTCTGCACCATGACCGTCACCACCACCAGGCCGCACTCTTCCGTGGGGAATCTGGTCAATGGGGGGGGCGGTTGGATA
This sequence comes from Sphaerolaimus hirsutus, assembly GCA_964036195.1. Lineage (NCBI taxonomy): Eukaryota > Metazoa > Nematoda > Chromadorea > Monhysterida > Sphaerolaimidae > Sphaerolaimus > Sphaerolaimus hirsutus. The sequence goes on along the minus strand of OZ038454.1, from coordinate 24,319,848 downwards.
GGCGGCGGGTTTGGTGAATTGGCAATGGTCCAATGTGCATCTGACCGCCCCGACGGCTCTGTCAGAAACTTTGTAAAATGTCACGTAAAATTAAAAATGGGTGCCAGGCGACAATGGCGCTACTCAGAAATAGGGCCCGGGCGTCAAGACGGGTTGGGGATTTCTAAATTTTCGGTTCCGGTTCTCGGTTCCAAAAAATAAATAGGTTCAGCTATCGGTTCTCGGTTCCTTAACATTTTCGGCCCGGGGATCGGTTCTCGGTCCCTCAAAATTTTCGATTCGGGTATCAATTCCGGGTATCAGTTCCCGCTCTTCGGCTCTCGGTTCCAGAATAAGCTTGGAACCGCGGTTCGGTTCGCTACAGGGCTCGCATCAGGGGTCTTCTAGATTTCGACCCTAGAGGGGGTTGGATAGATAGCAAATCGCTCCTCCGGCGAGATAGATAGCTGAAAAATTTTCTAGGGGGGGGGGGGGTTGGCGGGGTTGGCGGGGGTTCAATATATAGGCATAGAAGGAAGACAAGGGAGAAAAAGTAGGTGAAAAATGGGTATAAGCACATATATTACTGAAAATAGCTGAAAATAGGCAGTTAGACACATGAACTAGGGATTTTGGAGGTGAAAATCGATAAAAAGGTATGAAAAATAGCGATTTTGCGCGAAACTTAGGATCGTGTTTCTCAAAAATCGCCCACCCCCAGTAAACTATCGACATCACCATCTCGAACCGTACCTAAATCCATATCCAATGGTGCTCTGGCTCTCCACGCTGAACATCAATATGCTCACAAAGGGCACATCCGTTTGTGTATTAGCCACGCAAGGGGTAAACTTTTCCGGCGTAATAGCTTTATTTTCCGCCAAATAGTCGCCGTGAATCACGCTGATAATGTAGAAAATTAGCGCGAAAAAGAGCCAGGATAAAGCGTAGAGCATGGCGAACATCGCCAAGCAGTATCTGCGGGGGGGGGGGGGACGTTGCGAGCAACACTGAAATAGGTGCATACCTACTCTCAAAAAATGGCCTGGGTGACCATTGTAAAACTAAACAGGATTGTGAGTAGGGTGGCACTTGTTTTTTCAACTGATCTTTTTTTAAATATGATTTTCTTTTTTTTATAAATATCACAGGGTGTAAACAGATTTTTTTTGGCAAAATTTCTGGTAGACATGCACCACTAGATAGGTATTTTGCATTTATTGTGCGCGAGCGATGGTGTGGTCACATACAAATTATCATAGGTGGTGTGGTTGTTTTCATCGATTTTGAGACATTTTTAGTGTAAAAGCTTCCATTTATTTATGCTACTGTGTAAAAAAATAAGCCGTGATATGCTATAACCCCACCTAAATTGTCACTTTACGTTCCAATCTACTCTGTCACTCATCCACATATAACCGACCCCGAAACCCCCCAACAACAATTAACCCCCCAAAACCCCCCTCACCTCCACTTGGTATCAATAATAGTAGTAAAAATATCACTAAAATACTTCCTGCCCTGTTTGGGCACGTTGGCCAACGTGATGTTCGCCTGCCCCGCCTTCTGCACCAGTCTGTTCCTGGTGCGTCTGCTGCCCAAGCCTCGTCGTAGCAGCCCTGTAGATTTCTCGCGGAGGGAGTGACGTAGGTTGTCTAGGGGGGGGGGGGGTTGGGTTAAAATTGATGGGGGTTTTATAGGTTTTTGTAGATTTTTACATACATAATAAGTAGTGGCTTATTTATTTCCAGCTGAGTGCCTATTTTCAGCTTTTTGGGGTATATGTCTGCCTATATAATTATTTTTTTAAGTTATAGTTACCTATTTTAAGCGATTTTATCCTCTTTCTACTTTCTACACCTTGAAAAAGGCTACATATTCACCCCCCCCCCCAACCCCAGAGAATTTTTCAGATATCTACCCCTCCGTAGGAGCAATTTACTACCTCTCTGAACCCTCACACTTATTGACGAGGCATTAATTGAAGTCAATTTTTAAATGAATTTTTTAATGAATGTGTGTCAAAATTTCATTTAAAAACTTATAACTTTAATTAAAAATCCAATTAAAAACTGACATCAATAGACGCCGTCAACATCATTTAGTGAGTTCATAATTCAATTAATGCAGCACATTGAAACTAGGCTGAACAAAATTGAAACTACTTTTTTCACCGTATTCCATTCACTTAACTATAGACCTATTGAGCGTGTAATTTTTCACCAGTTATTGACATTTTATCTGTATCAAAATAATAAATATTCAATATTGCTTCAAAATAATCACTAAATAATTGCATTATTATAATTTCCCATGCCAACCATAGTGATACGCGATAGAGCAGGTGTAAAGATGTAAGGCAACAAGCACAAACAGATATACCGTATTTCCTCGAATTACCCCCCGGGGGTTTATTTTTTCAGAGTGAAAATTTTGAGAGAAAAACGTGAAAAATGCAACAATAACCACCATTTATAAGTTTTTACAGCCTTATATAAGGATGTAGATGGTATAAACGATGTTCTAACGTAACACAGTAAGTGTTTTGAACGTCTGTTATGCATTTCCCGGACCACAAATTCATGGTGCCCATTTTGAGGGGGGGGGGAATTCGAGGAAATATGGTAGTACCGTTTTGAATTTCAAAATTTTCGGGTATCGGGCTCGAAAATTTTCGGCTGTGGCGCGGGTCAGGCCACACTTAACGACTAGTAAACTAGGGCAAGTCACTAAATAAGCAATGGACACTGGACAGTAGGACACCAAAACCACGAATCACCATTTCTAAACAAATACCAGAATATTTCCTCAATCTCGAGTACAGAGGCGGGTGCAGGCCTGTCGGGCGGCCGGCGCACCAATTGTCGGGCGGTGGCCCGACACCGGGTATAACATCGGCAAAGTGAAGTCCGGCACCGGCGATTTCCGACGCGGCGGCGGCCGCGGCGCCGCAGGTCGCCGTCGAGCTGCAGGGACGCGCGGCCTCGTCATTGTCCACGTTGTTGCCGTTGTCGCGCTGCGGCGGCGACAGCGACTTGCACACGCGCTGCCGCTGCACTCGCAGTCGCTCGTGCACCTGGCGCGAGAGTTCGTTCGCCCGACGGGTTAGCTTTCTTGAACGGCTCGACTCGTTTGTCGGGCAGTTCAAAACTTGAGCCATCGGGTAGGGAATCGGGCCGCCCGACAAGGCAAATGTCGGGCTGGTTGAATGACGCACCTGGTGCAGCATGTGGGCCGGTTGCGCGCCGGTCACTGCTCCGCGTCCGATGAGAAAATGTTGAAGTGCTTGCTGTTTTAGCGCAGATAAATACTGTAGGTGGAGTGCGGCAGTGTGACAAAAAATACCAAGCAAGCCAAAAAATCAACCTGGGAAAGTGACCTATCAAGTGACAAGTTTCAGAAAAAAGTTTCAGCTTCCCGGTAAAACGTTTACCGATCATCTACAAAACAATAACTTGCCACTTGACAGGCCACTCGATTGACACTTGGCCTATCTAGCAGCGAAAAGTGAAGCACTAGTTATGACGTCACCGAGGCACCTGGCTGCGGCGGCAAAGATGGAAAGGCGGTTTAGAAAAACTCTTTTCAAAGTGTCCACATCGCGGATTTGACAGCTGGCGGCATCAGGTGCCAGCCGCGCGGCCACAATACTTTTACGAGCAGAGCACCAACACAAATGTGCTGCGTGGCGTGGGGTAAATGTGAAAGGTCGACCTTTGACGAAATATTATCAAAATATATGCGCACCTAATGGGAGAAGTGGCTTCGTGCTAGTGACAAGCTGCCGGGTAGTCGGTGCACTTGTCGCCCCCCAAATATGTTCAACATATATTGAAGACATACATAAATTAGGCGAAGACAAATTAAATTTGCCCGACATTTTTTCGGGCAGCCCGACTCATCGCATCTGAAATTATGCATTGCTATATTCAATGTGGTTCAGACTGGCGGTGGCACTTGGCGTTGTGCCAATGAAAATCGGAAACAAACTGCTATTACTCCAATGTTTCATTTTTTGAACTACAGTTCCTGTTAGGGTTCAAACGGGATTGACTTTTCGGGATCGGGATCGGGATCGGGATTCACTTTTTGAGATTTCGGGATCGGGATCGGGATTGGGGTTTCGGGATCGGGATCGGGATCGGGATTGGTTTTTTGAGATTTCGGGATCGGGATCGGGATTGGCCGGGATTGGGGTCACGGGATCGGGATCGGGATTGGGATAGGCATTTTTCCGGGATCGGGATTGGGTTCTAGGGATAGAGATTTCGGCCATTTTTCTGGCATTCACAGTTGTTCATAAAGGTCTCAAAACACTGTTGGATGCCAGAAAAGTGGCATAAAATTGACGCTGGGGGTTTGCATCCACTTTTTTGCATGCAAAAACGTCATTATTTCACTTTTTATAATTTCCACTAATTTTTCCGGGATCGGGATCCCGGACTTGGGAGTTTCTCGGGATCGGGATCGGGATTTGAATATTTTCGGGATCGGGATCGGGATCGGGATTGGTATTTTTGAGATTTCGGGATCGGGATCGGGATTGGGGTTTCGGGATCGGGATCGGGATCGGGACTGGTAAATCCCGGAATTTTACGGGATCCGGGATCGGGATCGGGATCCCGTTTGAACCCTAGTTCCTGTCAATAGTAACCAACTTCGATCAGAAAGTGAAGCATTTCACACACGAACAATGATTCGGGCAGCCCGAAAACGCCTGTCGGGTCAAAAAACCCGGCGCGCACGGCGCGGCATAAAAATTTCTCCCTTCAAACGAGTCGATTTTTGATGGCGCCGCGACAGCTGACCCGGCCGGATCGAAAAATGAAAATGGTGCTACGAGACACTTTGCGCGGTGGGGTGAATATATATAACGTGAAAATACACGAATAGTACCAAATAAAGAATTTGGCCACCGTGTAAATGCAGCCAACAAGTGGACAGTCACTTATCCCAAACATTTACAAACAATGCGGGTAGAGGGTTGGAAAGTCAGGGTTCGTTGCAGCCTAGTGTTGGAGAACGAATGTGATATCTTCGATATCGATATCGATATCGAACATCGATAGATTTGGAAAGATATCGCAAATTTACACTTATAAATACTGAATGGAGTGGAGTATTGAGCACTTACGCTTACGCATACTCTTACGCACTTACTCAGGTTACTTTACACACGCTGGCAACGTGCCAACGGTAACTATCTCATGCGACTTTCGCAAAATACCGAGAGCAAATGGTTGCTGTAATATGAGCTGTTATTAAAACAAAGAATCATTCCCAGAATTGCACGCGTTATCGTTGGCACGTCGCCAAGATAAGACATAAATATCACCGCGAGAATGGTTTCAACTCAATGCAGTTAAAAGAAAGGACTATCGATATCGAAATTTTTCCAACACTAGCTCGCCGGCCGACCGGGAACAAATCACCAGAGTTGTACAAATACTGGTATTTTTGGAAAACGTAAACGTAAACGTAAATACCTTTTCTAAATTGTGAGTATCAATACTGAAAACGTAAAATACTTCTAAAATACCCGGGTAAACGTAAAAAAAACGTAAACGTAAAAATTTCTTTGAAGTGCCCCACCCATGATCAAGTGCATTGAAAAACACTTTTGTTTTTCCTATTTCAACCATTTCTCTGCTAATACGATCACATTCTTGCTTACCTATGTTATTTATCAAACAATTGAGAAGATAATTGGCCAAAAACATAAATTGTACATATTATATCAGAAAAAAGTTCAAAAATGCACTGTTTTTGTGCATTTTCCATACGATTTTTACGTTTTCTCTGGTACCCGGGTAATTGTGCCAGGAAAACGTAACAAAACGTAATGGTATTTTTGGAAAACGTAAACGTAAACGTAAATATAAATACCCGAATAACCGGGTATTTCGGGTAAACGTAAATACGTTTTTCCAACTCTGCAAATCACATCACAAAACAAAGCGCCAGCGCAAAAAGAACCTGCTGCTAAGTGTCATATAGCTGCGCGTCAGCGGCGAACGTTTCACAAATCTCACATTTTCTCAGTCTCCACTTGTCATGTAGGCGTCACACGTCACGAATGGGATATTTGCGTGTGCAAAAGAAATACACGTAAAACACGTAGAAAATTGGGAAATAAAAAAGTGCCCGTACGAAAATATGTGCGTGGTGAGGGAATAATGACTGAAATGTCAAAAGCGCACATCGTAGCACTTCGAATAACTCCCCCTTGAATAACTCCCCACGGGTAGGATGTAGGCCACACGTGGAAATACAACCAACGAAATCTAGAGTCACAAAGGATATTGATGACAAATTTCAAACAAATGATGACAAATTTCGTGCATCGAAATTTATCGTGAGCGATGTATTTATTCATGTAACTTCATGTGGCATGTAATTTATTTCTGAATGAAATTGACAGGTGGATCCGGTAAATTCTGATGAAGATATATCACCCACGGGTAGGGTTCAAACGATATGACTTTTCGATATCGATATTCGATATTCGATATTTTTTCAAAATTTTCGATATCGGTATTCGATATGAAAAATGGTCGATATTCGATACGATACATCGTTTGAACCCTACCCACGGGACAAATCCGAACTGAACAACTTCTGAGGTGCAAAACAACCGCCCCCGGGGAGTTATTCGAGACAATACGGTATTCACACAAGGAAAAACAGCCGACAAATGCATCCAGGAAGGAAGACAATAAATTGACCAGAACGACCACCAAACATCGTTTAACTCACAAATTTCGGCTCATAAAGGTAGCTAAAAGAGAGCGAGGTCATCTCTCCCTCAACTCGCACTAATTTTAGTTTACCAAAACTAAAAACACGTAACCAGGGGTCAATTCCGCAAGTGACTAGCTACAAGAAAAGTTTACTGGTATTTAAGTAAAGTTCTAAGTGTATTTATAGTAATGTTCAAAGATACATATATTCATTTATAAATTTTTTGTGGCTAACCGATTATACCTCTCTCACAACCAGGGCCGTATCCAGGGGGGGCGGGGGGGGGCTGCAGCCCCCCCCCCTTCCCGGGGTGAGACCAGAAAGTGACCGGAAAATGCGACTTTTTCGACGTCAGCGTAAAAATTTTGGCGCGCAAGCGCGCATTTTTCACCAGACATAAGGTATTATCATCAGATTTGCTCCATGTGGCCGCAAATCGTTACAAATAAACTCAATGTTGTGCTTTTTGCAGTTTTTGTATGTATATTTACATACATATACAGCGTTCCATGGCGCTGGCGCCAACGCCGATGGCGCCATGGCGTGGCGCCTACTAATGGCGCCAGCACCATGGCGCCATTCCGCCACTCTGAAGCCAAAATTTTAGGGGGGGGGGCTGAGCCCCCCCCCCCCGTTCGCCGGCCTCCGTAAACAAGCAGCCCCCCCCCCCGCTCATAAATCATGGATACGTCCCTGCTCACAACTCGTCACTTGCGGAACTAGCATTTTAGAGCTAAGAAGGTCCGAAGAACTCCCCCGTTCCCCCAAAAAAATGCGTCGTGTATCAAGATGTTTTCTTTTTACAAGTAGTTTTTAATGAAGCGTATTTTTTCGCGGTACCATACAAACTCAAAATTCAGAGCCAGTCTACCTACTGGAGCCATCTTTTTGACTTTTTTTCAATGTCAAATGAAATAAGTTTAATGAGCCCACTATGCGTTTAAGAGTTCAAACGGAATTACGATCAATTGCTCTAAAATAATACAAGTCCTTGTCCCAAAAATCTGGTCCTAGTAGAACTACGCACTATGCACTTTTAAAGCCATTCATACTTAATAGATTCGGTATATTAGACATGTAACCCTCAAAAATACCCAAATCACCAAGACCCAAATCTTGGAACAGTGCCAGAAAAACTCACTCAAAGATATATCAGCGCCAGAAAATCTAGAAAAGGCGACATTCCGCTGCGAGCGCCTGCCGCCGTCGCCGTCCAACATCAGCGACCCGTGTCGGGTCATTTTGCGTCGGGTACCCGACAAGGGCAAACTGGTCGGGCAATCTGAAGGAGGGATGATAGGATTTAGTTGGATAGGGAACTTTTTCAGTTTATTTGGAAAGTTTTTAAAGTGGTAGTGAAGCGAGGAAATTCAGGTTCAAATGGACGGCGCAGGTAATGCAGTGTTGTCAAACTAGAAATGACACTTGAGTTTGACAGATGTCAGGTGTGATGTGTAGGGTTCAAACGGGACCGCGGTCCCGGTACATGGTTCGGCAAAAAGTCGGGACTGGGGCGGTCCCGGTCCCGGTCCAGACCACCCAGTCCCGGTCCCGGTGTCGGTCCCGGAATTTTATAGTGGTCCCGACAAGGGATGGGAAAAACGTATTTTCAATGACCTTTTCAAAAAATTTGCCAGAAATGGCACTTTTCTAAAGATTATGTAGGCACATCTAAAAAAATTTGTGCGCGAGCGCGCAAATACCCACCCAATGATTACATGTATTTTTCTCTAATATAACAGCGATAGAAACGTCTCCAACATGATTCTAGTACAAAATATTTATAGGTATATAAAGATACCTAGATAGTAAACATTGGCGCCAATGCCAGCACCAATACTGCCATGGCGTTGGCGCCTACAAATGGCTCTATTTCTTCACTATAGGACCAAAATTTAGGGGGGGCATTACTTGAATAATGTTATAAGAAAAGGCTAATACATTGAGCGTGGTCCTTCACACAGTGGAGGTGTGTGGAACAACATTGGCTGGATGTTACGTACCAACAAGGTTCAAACAAGACCGCGGTGCTGGTACATGGTTCGGCAAATCCTAGTCCCGGTCCCGACCCCTCAGTCCCGGTCCCGGTCCCGACAATTGAAAAAAGCCAGTCCCGGTCCCGGACCCGGTCCCGACCCCCCAGTCCCGGTCCCGGTCCCGACATTAGAACATTTCTGGTCCCGGTCCCGGTCCGAAAAACTGGTCCCGTTTGAACCCTAGTGATGTGTACTGAGCAGTGAAATTTGCCTTTGTACTTTAGGAGGCATCATTTTTTCATGACAGTAGATAATTTTTATCACATTTTACTGGGTGCGGGAGAGATCCCTATTGTTATCCGACCGAATCGCATCGCAGTATTTGATAGCTGCAGCTAAGAAAGTAGGCTGGCTCTCACATCTCAATCCACCAGCACACAACTGCCATAAAAAAATTCGGGCTGCCCGAAAAAATTGTCGGGCAAGTTCCACGTGGGAAAAATTCCACACCAGCACCTGATCCAAAAACGGCACAAATCAACACAAAAACCCACCCAGCGACTCAGTCTCGGGCACAGACTGCAGCGTGAAGCGCCTGGTTCCGCTGGCTGCCCCTCGCGGGCTGTCAAAGTCATTGGAACTGGGGACACTGCCAGACCATGTAAAATGTCAAGTAAAATGTAAAATGTCACGCAAAAAGTGTAAAATGTCAAATGTCATGCAAATCATGAAAATGCCATGTAAAATGTCAAATGTCACGCAAATCATGAAAAATGCCTTGTAAAATAACAAACGTGTTTACCATTTTACAAGGCAATTTTACCTGACTTTCAAACCTCCACATTCACACTTGACATTTTACTTGACATTTTACAAAGTCCAGAAATGGCACCTGGCGGCCGAGTCGCAACTGTCGCCCATGAGCGCCAGCGCCGCCCCGTCGCCGTTGACCGCCGCGGCGGCAGAGTCGCCGCTGCCGACGCGGCCGGCGTCGCGCAGTTTGGCTTTCATGGGAGATTGGGGCTGTAAGGTGAAAGTGAGATTGGTTAGTGGTTGCCTGGACACGGATTTGAGAGGAAGGTAAGTGGCCGCAAGAAATGCAGAGTGCATGAAGTTGTCCTGGGGGCTATTCGAAACCCTGTAAAGTGTAAAGTAAAGTGTCGAGTGTCATGCAAAGCGTCAATTGTCATGTCAAATGTCATGTAAAGTGTTGAACAGGGGATTTGTATAGAAAAACATACGATTAAGATACAGAAACATAATATTTGGATACAAATTTAACACTGTGAATGATTTTGTCACGACAATTGACACTTTGCTTTAAATTTGTCACGACAATTGACACTTTGCAAAACAATTGACACTTTACTTTGCATTTGGCATGAAATTGTAACTTTGCATGACATCTTACACATTTGACACTTTACAGGGCTTGGGACTGCCACCTGATGCCCCACCAAAAAAAACTTGACATGATTGGGTATAATTAGGATGTAAATAATAAACATTTTACCTGAAAGTGCCTTAAATTCATTTGACTCATTTGCAGGACTTAGACTCATTTGGAATACGAAAACCTTAACGCGGCGTTCACACGGCCTCGGTGTGACGACAAAAATTCCTAGTTTCCAATCGTATTTTTGTCACGAAAATTAAGGATTGAGGGGGTGTTAGCCAAATAATTTGCCTCTGGATAGATACCCCCCTCCCTACAGGACCGAAGCCATGTGAACACCGCTGAATGATATTAAAACTGTATACCATGTCTCCGACCAATGTTGCGCTTATCGTTGTTGCACTCGCAGAACGACAGGCATAACATTTTAGCACAGAATATCACTTGGCACAGCTGATTATGAATATTTACGCAGTAGCAAACATTATACGCGCCTAGTCATGCTCATGTGTAGTGATGTAAAAGCGCCATGGCACTTGCGCCTGGCGTTAGCGCCAAAGCAAAAATGGCGCTTGGCGCTTGGCGCCATTTTGCTGTGGCGTCATTGGCGCTTGGCGCCATGCCATTAAAACGCGCCATGGCGCTTTTGGCGCTTGGCGCTATGTTTAACCAGCGCCAGGAACAAAATGCCTGGCGCTGGCTAGGGTTCAAACGGGATTGACTTTTCGGGATCAGGATCGGGATTGTTTTTTTTAGATTTCGGGATCGGGATCAGGATCGGGATTGGCCGGGATTGGGGTCACGGGATCGGGATCGGGATTGGCATTTTTTCGGGATCGGGATTGGGGTCTTGGGATAGAGTATTTGGCCAATGTTCTGGCATTCACAGTTGTTTATAAAGGTCTCAATACACTGTTGGATGCCAGAAAAGTGGCATAAAATGAACGCTGGGGGTTTGCGTTCACATTTTTGGATGCAAAAACGTCATTTTTTCACTTATGATAATTTCCACTAATTTTTCTGGGATCGGGATTCCGGACTTTGGAGTTTCTCGGGATCGGGATTTGAAAATTTTCGGGATCGGGATCGGGACTGCTAAATCCCGGAATTTCACGGGATCCGGGATTGGGATCCGGGATCGGGATAGGGATCCCGTTTGAACCCTAGCGCTGGCGCTTGGTGCTAGCGCAAAAACAAAAAGCGCCATGGCGCTCCTGGTGCTTGGCACCATTTGCTCTAGCGCCATTGCCGCTTGGCGCTAGCCGTAGGAAAAGCGCCATGGCACTTTTCAGATCGCTACTAGTGTGTAACTATTTACGATACGCGGGCTTACTTCCACGCAAAACAGCTACACTTTGACGCTAAATATTCACTTCACTGTGCAAGTTCACAGATGTTGAAAATATGGCCATTCTTTCAAAGCAGGCATAAGTACTTAGCATATTTCACAGATCGCTACCACACATGATGCACCGTATTCCATCAAACTGAAAAGCACCACAGAGATTGATTAAAGCCAACAAAATTGAGTGGATGTTAAGTTGGAATGGTGAAGTGACACATCACAAGTGACGCTGTTGACACTTAACAAGTAGCTCAGCCCAAGACAAGGCACTTAGCCGCAGTCAAATGAAAAATGCACACTATTGGTGGCAAAACACATCAATTCATCAAATACGCGACTGAAAACACATCTGAATATGAACACTGAATATATTTAGCATTTCAAACGCATAAAACGTTTCCTAGCCGCATTTGAAATACCACGTGTTTCACATTTTGCACTTATCGCGTGGAAAAAAAGACAACGAACATAAAATGCCAGAGTGCAGGAATTATTCGAAAAGGTAAATGAAAGATGGAGGGAGCTGGACAATTAGGTAGCTGAGAACCGAAAACGTTGGGTGAGTGATTTTTTCACGTCATTAAGTATTCCATAAGCATCCTGTGAAGTGTCAAGTGTCATTCAAATATCAATGATGAAGTGACAAAGTCAAGACAAATTTCACATAAAGTCCTAATCTCTTGTAAAGTGACATATGACGGGTCAAGATTCAGACAAACAGACTACAAACTGGACAATTCATTTACTTTCAATGCATTTCTGGTTTGGTGTGTAACGCCATAAATTGTAACATGGATATAAAAAGGGCAGAGCGACGACCAACAGTTATCGATTCCATCAAACTTTCACGGAGAATTTGGTCGATTCAGTGTATTGCCTATTATAAGGATTTGTGCTTTTATTGAGCTTAAGTATCACTTAGGGGATATACCGTATTTCTTCTAATAGAACGGCGCCGTTCTTTTTTTCCGTCAACATTTTTACCTGCCGTTCTATTAGAGGTGCCGTTCTATTGGAGACTGCCGTTCTATTGTTTTCGTGGGTGTTGAAAAGTGCCAAAACCTGCCGTTCCATTGGAGGTGCCGTTCTATTGGAGGTATGCCGTTCTATTAGAAGAAATACGGTAACAATTACACAGCGGCGTAAATTTTTTATGTGCTATTTTCAGATATTTTAAAATAAAAATCAGTTGTAAAATAAAGTGCCATCGCTTACTGGCATCAGTTATCAGAAAATTGAAAAGTTGGCACGGGTATCGAAACAAATTGCTTTGTTTTTAATCGGTATCAGTATCGGTAACGGTATAAATAAGTATATTTAGCACCCAAAATTGAAATCCCAATCTATTTACACAAAAGCTATCTATTTTTTCTAGACACGGTCTCCTGGCTTACCGGCTGCAGAATTTAACGCAAAATGTCTGTACAACAGAGCAGTATTCACTTTTGTTTGATTTGGAATTAATCGTTTTAGAATAAGCTCACGTCGTGAATTCAGGCAAGCAAAAAATCAGACATTCCCACTAGATCGTTATTACCGCCATCAGACACAATGCTTTTATATGAATTTTATAATACGATTTCTTGTCACTTGGCATTCCTCTACGATTTTGACATTTTACTTGCCACTTCACAGCCCACTTAAATATAAAGTGCTTCCGACTCAAATTCGGCACAAAAACTAAGGTCAGTTTAATATCGACCTTCTGCCGTGTGTTAATCCATACAAATTGACACATTGCAACACACAGTTACATAGTATGATCAAAAATTGTACCATCACATTACAGCAAAATATTTGAGTGTGAATAGTATTTGTGTGTTTTTATTGCGTTGACTTGTGTGTAGTGATGGAAAAAGCGCCAGGACTTTGGCGCCAAGCGCTATGGTGCTTTAACGAACCCAGTGCCAAGCGCCAATGGCGTCACAGCAAAATAGCGCCAAGCGCCAAACGCGCCATGGCGCTTTTCCATCACTACTTGTGTGTTAAATGTGAACGCGACAATGTGTGAATGGAGCTGCAAGTATGGTTCACACCCCCTAATTTACTCCAGCAAGGGGGGGACTCACTGCAGTGTGGGTCGCTGAACATGCAAAAACTCACGTTGTGCAACTTTTGCTGTTCGCATCAAGTGCGGCACCAAGATGGTACTTCTACACTTATCACAGATAATACTGTCACTTAAAAATCTGCTTTTCTTTTGAGTAGCCATACGAACTTTCACCTCATACTTTTCAAACCACTCGCCACTTCTAAAGCACACTTTATCGTCTCCACTAGCTCATCGACCCCATAAACAACACCCATTGAAATATAACCTCCGCACTCTCAGCCAATCTGGACTGCACCAGGCCGCACTTGTCCACCTGGGGGCACTCCCAGACCCTGTAAAATGCCCTGTAAAGTGTCAAATGTCATGCAAAGTGTCAAAAGTCATGGAAAATGTCCTGCAAAATGGCAACCTAGTTGCCATTTTGCAGGACATTTTCCATGACTTTTGACACTTTGCATGACATTTGACACTTTACAGGGCATTTTACAGGGTCTGGGAGTGGCACCTGGCCGCAGTAGCTGCACGGCGACGCGTTGCCGCTGTCCACGCTGACGCTGGTCGCAGGGCACTGCAGCTCGCCCTGGTGCCGCCACAGACGCTTGCGCGACCTTATCACCACCCCTTTGGGGTTGGGGGTTGGGTTGGGGGTTGGGTTGGGGGTTGGGGGTTGAGGGAGGGGCACGCTTAATTACTATTGATGCACAGAGGTCAAGTGACGGAACGCCAAAAGGGGCCCGTTAAGTGTGATTTATTCGATACATATGTACAGGACACATTATTTCACCCCCGTCTAAGGTGTCAAAGGTGTCGACGGTACGGCTTCGCGGTAAACGGTACGGTAAATTCTCCAAATTTGCGGTACGGTACGGTAAATTCTGCCACCCTACCCCAAACCCCCACAACGTCCAAAAATTTACATTCAGCCATAACTATACGCCCCCCACCCCCTGCTCCAGCCACACTCAAATATTTACAATAGGATACCGTATCCCAAACGTGATTACTTCCGGCGGACCACACCTGTGCCGGGCGGCGAGCCGCAGTCGTTCGAGCGGCCGCACGCCAGCCCGTCGCACAGCGAGTCGGGCCGCACGGCCATTTTTAGAATTTTTGCCAATTTTTTATGGGTTTATGAATTGCGACCGGGGGGGGGGGGGGTAATTTGATGCTATTTATTTAGATTGAATATTTCGATGACGCGCGGACTCGACTGGAAATGATGCACGGATTTAATGTTGGGAAATTATCTCGTATGGTTTCAATGACATATGGACCGGTGGCGAGAGAAATTATTACCTGGTGCCGAATAAAGTCATAAGTGGTAAGCAAAGTCACTAAAGTCAGGAGTGGTAAGTAAAGTGACAAGAAAAAATGATTAAGTGTCAGATAAATTGGTTACCGGAAATACTTGACACATAAAAGTTTACTGTCACTTTACTTGATTACCACTGTTCTACTCCACTTACTGAATTGGCCCTTGTGAAATATTTTTATCGGCGAATGTTCACATTTAGAATAAAATTGAGAATGGAAAAATTCACTACACGATTTGATGAACGGCAGTGCAAAAAAAATCGCATAATTTGAGCAGCGAAATGAAAACAATAACCAGATAACATGTCCAATAATTTGATAAAATTTGATTTTGGGAAAAATCTTTGACATCAATCAAACTGTCAACAGTTTTTCCCGTTCGCGTTAATGTTTTATCTCGCTGATCGCCCACTTTGAAATGTATCAAAAAACGTACCGTATTTCTTCGATTTTATTGACTGTTCATTTACATTGCCTTGCTCGTTTACATTGTCGGGTCTGCGGGCCTTCTGAAAAATACATTGCCATGTTCGAATACATTGGCGTATGAAAAAATAGATTAAAAATAGATTTGATTCATCACTTTGTTTGCCGCTCTAAGGAGTCTAACAACTCTACTATTGCGAAGATTTACCTAATTTATGATGGACGCAGGGTGTAGTTTTCATTATACTTATTCCACATTCATATCTAATTAAGAAATGCACATGAAAAAAACAGTGTGGAATATACATTGCCATGTTCATTCACTTTGCCCTGCTCGTTTACATTGCCCCCCAAAATGGCTTATGAAACAATACATTGGCGGTCAATAAAATCGAAGAAATACGGTATACCGTATCACCTCGAATTAACCCCCCCTTGAATCAACCCCCCCCCCTCGAAATACCCCCCTAAAATTGAGTGTAAAGAGAACGTACATGACAAATACCGCAGTTTGTGATCTGTACATGCAGAACACACGTTAAAACAAGGGTTGGAAAAAACGTTTTTTAACGCCATGTTTTTTAAAAAAAACAACGTTTTTTAAATTAAAAACGTTTTTTAAAAGCCCCAGATATGGCCCTGTGTCAACATGTAGGTATATCCGAAAGTGGCAATACTCTGTGCTGTTATATATGACCATATAATGGCTGTGTAGCCATGGGATAGCATTATAAGTGGTAATTTGGTTCAAAAATGCCCATTTTTTGTCGACATGTTCATAAACACCTTCCCGGTCACGTCCGGCACCCTATTTTTGATCTTACTTGTAACACCCTATTTCCAGTTTTAGGGCGCGCCAGAAGCTGAAACTTGGGGGAGGTATTGGTGCAACCCCCCTCCACTTTGCATGAATTTGGGGGGTCGCGGCGACCCCTCTCAGGGTGCGTCGCCCTAAGTGCAAAATTTTTTTTTTGCTTTTATAGTGTCCCAGAGGTCCGGCATCCGCTGATTTCTGAGCTGTGGGAGGGGTATAAATCTAAAATTTTGGGGATCTGTTATTAACACCACTCCCCTACTATACACACTTTAATAATGTGAGATAAATGTGAAACATTTCTAAAAAAATTATCTTATTCTCTAAAAAACCCCACTCCTCAATAGATGGATGACAAAAAATTCACTTTTTAGAACTTTTTTATTAGATACTTGAAGAGCTGGTTTACGATACTTTAATAGGAATGGTTTGATGTTTAAAGTTATGTAAAGAACCATACCTCTAAAATGCATGCATTGCAAAATTTACTTGGGGGGAATTTCAAAGTGTAAATTTTGTAAATTTTAGTTCCTGCAATGACGTCATTATGATGTCATAAAATTTGCCCTGAGTAAATTTTGCAATCCAGGCATTTTAGAGGTATGGTCCTTTACATAACTTGAAACATCAAACCCTTCCCTTTAAAGTATCGTAAACCATCTCTTCAAGTGTCTAATACAAAAGTTTTGACAAGTGAATTTTTTGTCATCCATCTATTGAGTGGGGTGTATTTTAAAGAATAAGCTAATTTTTGAGAAATTTTTCACATTAATCTCACATTATTGAATAGTGTATAGTAGGGGAGTGGTGTTGGTAACACAACCCCAAAATATTAGATTTATACCCCTCCCACAGCTCAGAAATCAGCGGGTGCCGGACCTGCTGTGGGACACCAAAAAAAATTTGCACTTAGGGCGACCCACCCTGAGAGTTCGCCGCGACCCCCCCAATTCATGTGAAGTAGAGGGGGGTTGCGCCAATATCTCCCCCAAGTTTCAGCCTCTGGGGCGCCCTAGAACTGGGGATAGGATGTAAGAAGTAAAATCAAAAAATGTGTGCCGGACGTGACCAGGAAGGTGTTTATATTGCCTTAAAGTCTAACGTTCGTGACTTCAAGTGAAGTTTGGCACGGAATAGTGATCAAACAAGGTTATAAAAGGAGGTTGTTACTTTGGGAGTGATGTTTCACACTGTGGAGGTACATGGAAGCACATTACCTGAATATTATGTACTACAGCAACATATGACGACTTATTAACCCATGGTAGCACGTAGAAATGGATGCTTTGATACTAAAAATGAAACTAAATTTGATACTAAATACTACAAAACCAATGAAAACAACCACCAATGTCAATTTGTGTGTGAAATTGCGCGCTTGCATGCAAAATTTTTGCAAAATACATAGTGCTTAGTATTAAAAATTTCGGTCGATGTTTTAAAAAAAACACGTTTCGGACCTAGTGTTTAAAAAAAACAACAATGTTTAAATACAAAAACATTTAAAAAAACATCGGCCAACCCTAGTTAAAACCGATGATTGAGTGACCTTAGGGAAGGGTTTATGCGTATTTATATACAGTCATAAACACCTTCCCGGACAAGTTCACCACCCATTTTTTTATTTCACTTCGAATGCAATATCTCCGTCCATGGGGGTGTTATAAAGCTGAAACTTTGTATACATAAAGTTGTAAAACCCCTCTACTCCCAAACAATCGGGGAGGTGTGGCGACTCACTACAGGGTGGGTCGCCCTATATGCAAAAAAATTTTTTGGCGTTATAAGTTCACCACCCACTTGATTGGCTACACCATGAGGCCCATATCTCTAGCTGTGATGGCGGTATAAAGCTGAAATTTGGGGGATGTCTTGCCAACAACCCCCCTCGCAATACACCAGTGGGGTGGCTGCCAACGTCCCACTAAAGCATGGGTCACTGCATATAAAGTTGACCATTTTCTAAAAACAGCCCAAGTGTCCCAAAACAAGTTTATCACCCAACTGCGTTGAAAAAATGTTGCAACAACATACCTAACATAAAACTGAATCGGGTTGGAACACTATTTCAGCCAAAAAAATTTTTTCAGTAGGGCTATCACCCTGTCCCATAAACGGTAGAATGAAAATTTCACTTTAAGCCATTTTTTTGTTTCACACTTACAAAGTTGGTTTACAAAGATCACTAGAGAATGGTCTAATGTTCAAAGTTATGTAAACAACATAACCTCTAAAATGCCTCCATAAGGGAATTTACTTGGGGTGAATTCTATGATGTCAAAATGATGTCATTTCAGGAACAAAATTTGACACAATTTTCACTTTTTCATTCACCCCAAATAAATTTCCTTATGGAAGCATTTTAGAGGTTATGTTGTTTAGATAACTTTGAACCTTAGACCCTGCCCTAGTGAACTTTGTAAACCAACTTTTTAAGTGTGATACAAAAACGTGAAATTTTCAGTCCGCTGTTTATAGGACAGGGTGGGTGCCCTACTGAAAAGAATTTTATGAGCAGAACTAGGGTTCAAACCTGATTCAACTTTTTATCAGGCATGTTCTCACAACATTTTTTGTAATGCAGTTGGGTGGCGAACTTGTTTCTGACACTTGGGCTGTTCTTAAAAAAATTATCTTAAAAAACTTTATATGCAGTGACCCATGCTTTAGTGGGTCGTCAGCAGCTGCCCCACTGGTGTATTGTGAGGGGGGTTGTTGGCAAGACATCCCCCAAATTTCAGCTTTCTACCGCCCTCACAGCTGGAGATATAGCCTTCAAAGTGAAGCTAATCAAGTGGGTGGTGAACTTGCTTGGGACACTAAAAACGCCACAAAAATTATTGCATATAGGGCGACCCACCCTGTAGTGAGTCGCCGCACCTCCCCCCATTGTTGGGGAGTAAGGGGGTCTTACAACTTTATATATACAAAGTTTCAGCCTTATAACACCCCCATGGATGAAGATATTGCGTTCGAAGTGAAATAAAAAAATGGGTGGTGAACTTGTCCGGGAAGGTGTTTATATGACAGGTTTATATATGATGACTATAAACACATGTACATCTATGTAATTGTTTGATTTTTATGTCTCTGAATATGGGGAATTTCCAAAGATTTCTTGCGAAATAATAGACCCCCCTCGAATTACCCCCCTAAAATTTTGCTGGCGAAAAAATAGACCCCCTGGAGGTATTTCGAGGTAATACGGTAGATAGATAGCGTAATCAGCCAATGAGCCTTAGTTAAGTAACAAGAATGTACATAACTCATAAATCAGGCCTGAACACATTTGAGTTTACTGCAATGAGCTATTTTTACTCTCTGTCAGCTGTAGTTGACGACCACCTAATTCCAGTAAACTCAAATGCCATCCAAAGTTGATTTACGAGTTTACTAAATTTTTTGTTTACTGACAGTAAGGTATTGTGTGCCGCGCAAATCGGTATCAGATTTAGGTGGTATGGTATTTATTTACGCGCATCTTAACTACTTTTTTTATAAAGCGGCATGTCAGAGAAAAATTTAACTTACACCCTCAGAAAATTACAATCGAAGATAGTAAAGTTTACGGTTTAGTTTATGTTCAAACCGAACTGAGTTATCGTGGATTGATGTTTCATGTTCGGGAACCGGTACCAGAGACTGGAATTCAATTTTGGTGGGTTTGAGGCCCAAGGTAGATGAACAGTGTGTTGCAAAATTCGAAACAGATTACGATTTTTGTGATGATGTTTCTGTGAATTTTTGAAAAAATGGACGTATTTATCTGAGACCTTATTGCGGTACCCGGGACTGTGACCAACAAACGTAAAGTAATTTTTTTAAGTTTTACTCATGAGTAAACCTGAGTAAACGTACTTTTGCCCTTGAAAAACGTAACGTGAGTATTTTTGAGAAATGTCGCCTCAATTTTCGCCCAAAATCACTGATGTTCATAACGTTTTGCTTATTTTGAGCAATTTTTGGCTATGTGTGTGCTCATATGCCCATTTTGGAACATTTTCCTATATTTTTAGCATATTCTCTCCATTTATCCCTTCCACAAAAATTACCTTTATAAATGGCCATCTGAAATACATTTTTGTACTCAAGTACTTTCAAAAAGTATACGTAAAAGCGAGTACAGGAACTTTTTTTGGGAGAAAACATAAGCGAATTTACTCTGTACTCGAGTATACGTATTCATCGAGTAAAAGTATATACGTTTTAACAACTATGGTTCGAACCACGAAAAAGATGCACCAAAATGGTTAAAAATTCAGCAAAAAAGCTAATAAAAGCAAAAACGTGACAATTTTCAACGTGTGACAAAGGCATAATCCCACGCGGGATCATCCAATGTCAAATACAGCATTTTATAACACATAAATATTTATTGACATAAAACTGCTTTTTGATTGATCGCATCACGCCCAAATTTCAAGGTTGCAATAAGGTCCATGCAAGTTCATTTCCACCCATGAAAAAATGTCATGTTTTAAACATGAAAAAATGAAATAACATGAAATGACATGAAAAAATGTTTTAAATGTCGTTTTTCAATCCGTTTTCAATCAAACCGTTTTTTTTTACGAATTTGACATTTTAGTCGTCGAAGTGCGCCACATAAAAACAAATAAATAAATGGCCAAAACAAACGGCTTAAATATTCAAGCAAAAATTCCGCACTTCGATGCGGTTTAGGATAGTATTCAATAAAAAATTAACTTGGCAAAAGGGCGGATTAGACAGTTTTCTTACTTTATTTAAATTCAAATCGAAATATTGGAAAATTCGAAGGTGAGATCCTGCGTAAAAAGTATTTCAATTCGAAAAACAACTATAAATACAAGTGCCCAAAAATGGTGTCAACGATAGAAAATTGCGCGCGCAGTTACGGTAAACAGCTTGCCGAACACACAGATCGAACTGAAAGTGATAGAAAGAACGTTACCGTATTTTCTGAATAGAATACCTACCGTATTTCCTCGAAATACCCCCCGGGGGGTGATTGTTTCATAGTGGTCCCGAGAGGGGGGGTTAAACGAGGGGGGGGTATTTCGAGGGGGGGTTATTATTTCACAAGAAAATTTTTGAAAACCATGTACGAAATTGTCGTCTGAAACGTACGCAGACGTCGAAAAAATGCAACAAAAACCGCCATTTATAAGGTTCTGTAGACTAATATTAGTATGTAGGTGGTATGTACACTGTTCTAACGTGATGTGTAACATTATCGTAAAATGTAAAAACCCTATAATATTTAAGTTAACTTTCTTATGTTCTCTTTTATATTCAATTAATTCAACTCGTCAAGATTTCATTCATATTTACATTCCCATTTTAACATCTTCACATTCACCAATTAATATCTCAAGCGATGTTGTTTACAACGCGCGCTTCACATCGTTCACATAGTTAGATCTTAGTCATTGCTCACATTCCGCCACATTTCCTTGACAAGCAGCACGCAAATACGCCGTCATGTTTATGTTAAGCGGCGGGCTCGCCCCGAGTGGGGGGCCGGGCCCGCGCGCCATTTCAAATGCTGTCTGGCTTGTCTCACATTTTCACTATCTTGTCAGTTTAGCTCGCTTTTCATCGGAGAAGCGAGCGGGCAAGGATTGAACTTTCACAATTGGAAATGTTGGGTAAAAATCGGAGATTAGAGCCGACCGATTGGCGCCAAACCAATCGCCATCGGTCTGGCCCTTAAAAGCCGATTTCACAGCTAGAATCGGCAGTGTTTGCAACCTCGTCAACTTCACACGAATCTCTTCCTAGGATCTAATAAGCGCCGTAGTCACTTTACTAAGTCGCTTGTTTTTGGTGCTAAGTTTCACGCTTGGTGCTTTAAGTCACCTCAGTGCTTTATTTCACACCAGCGCTGTTTGAGGTGCTTTATTCACAACCGCGCCACTTAATTCTCGCCTTTTGTCGTAATTAAGTGCCCTCTTTAAATTGCCTTATTTCTCCGGTAATTAGAGCTTCTTTTACGTTTTATTTAAGTAATTAATTTAGTTGTAAATTAATTCCTTTGTTTACGTATACTTCTATATATATTTTATTTACGTTTAATTCTTTGTATTTAATCGCCTAAATAAAAACGTTCGTCAAAACCTTTTGTAAACAATCTAAATTTGCTTCACACTAACTCACGTCAATTCACTTCAACTCAACTAATCACATTTGATAAAATAACGGAACGTCAACTAGAGACGACGCTTCACGTCAACTTTCACTTGTTCACATTTGTCCTCTTCCTCGGTTAGGAATAGGAGCTGGTTCACAAGTCACTTCATCAAGTTCCGTATTATTTTACATGGCGCAGCGAGCAGGGTGACTAATTAAAACTAATTGGTCACTCTAATTAAGTCGTCTCGCGCGAAATTTCATTGGAAATTGCTTTTCACAGCCTGAGTCACACGCACGGGGTTACGGTAATACGGTTTTGGACGCAAAATCGTTAGTAGCGCGTGCATAAATACTTACGATTTTACAAGTACAAGTCACAATTAACGAAATATTTATTTTTATTATTTTATTTCGTTCACAGCTAGCTACCACTTTGCTAATAAGCAATAAATTGATCAAACTTTACTATGGCCGACGAACGCATACGCGCTCAGCGCGCCGCCGCCGCCGCAGCTATGCCTGCGAGCAACGTTGAGGAGTTCGACACAGCTCATCCGTTGACTCAGCATAGCCGGGCGCTGACTGGAGTGCGCAACGGAGTGCTGCGATTCACATCCAAACCGATTCCTAAAATCGTCAAAGACGAGTCACAACCCGCCGCCGTCAACATACGGGAGGCGGAGGAAGTATTAGAACTACTTCAGGCCTACGGCTACCAGGCCGAGATGAAACGCTCGGACCTGTCTACGGCTATGGACAAATTCACAACCACTGTCCAAGATTACATCACAAGCCTAGACAGAGACGAAGACGGAGCGGCCGAAGACATAAAGAGCGCCAACGCCAAATTGGAGCGCGCGCTCTACTCGGGCTCGAACAACGCGATGATGCTCATGGATGAGCTGGAATCGAGGATTGCGTCCGCCCAAGCGCATATCAAATCCGCGGAAAGGTTGATACTTTCCTTGAAAGGTCAGTCCACTGTTGATTTAACTACTCAACCCCTTTCACAACCCCCTTACAATAATGTCAATATGGGAAGTAGTTCTCAACCTTCACAACCGGAAACTTTGTTAAAGTTACCAAAAATCGAGCTTGCTAAATATAACGGTGATCCGTTAGAATGGGCAGCTTGGTGGGAGATTTTTCGAGCTCAAATTCACGACCGAGCTAATTTGTCAATGGGTATGAAATATACATACCTCAAGCTCAGCCTTACCGGCCCAGCAGCAGAACTGCTGGCCGGATTAAAAGGTGATGGTCGAGATTACATCACAGCGGTCACCATGTTACAATCAAATTTTGGTGAAACGCATCGGGTACAAGCCGCCCTTTGGGATAAGTTGTATTCACTTGAAAAACCTTCGTCAAGAGGAGACTCTCTCACAAATTTCACACGAACCCTTTTGTCAACTCTCAATCAACTTAAAGAAAGGGGTGAAAGTGTCGATTCTGGTGCAGTGTTAAGAATAATTCGTGGTTATCTTCCCGATAATATTGTTCTTGCCGTCACAGAAGAACACCGGAATTCGATGCGCACCGCTGTAACCGGCGACACCGAACTCACAGTCGTCAGGTTTGTCGATGCATTAACTACCATTGCTCGTGCTCGGTTAGACGCGATGAAAACTGAACAACAAAGTTCACAATCTTCAACTGTTGTTCAGAAATCACAAAATTCATCGGTAAAAAGGCCACAAAATGGAGGAGGTTGGCAACAGCAAAAGAAAAAGGGAAATAAATCACAAAATACCTTTTCAAAACCAAAACCTATTCACAATACGGTTGCTTTTGCTGGTACCAACGCTAACGCTGGTAAATCACAAGGAAAAAATAAAAATTCCACTCAACCTCCCAGAACTCCGGCGATCGGAGCGATTAGTCAAAAGCAGCCCTCACAACCTGCTACTAACTATCGCCAGCCGAAATTCGAGTGCTTGTTCTGCGGCGTCAAAGAGCACTACACAACCGATTGCCCTCAATACGTCACACCGAGAGAGCGCACTGAACGGTTGCGAGCTTTGGGCGACGTGTGCACGCGCTGCACGCGCAGAGGCCATCAAGCGGCACAGTGCACTCAACAATTGAGTTGCTACTATTGTCGCCAAATTGGTCAGCATCACGGGGCGTTCTGTCCTACCAGACAGGCACCCGCCAGGCGTCAGGTAAACAATTCACAAAATAAAGCCTTTGTCAAAGCAACGAGCGCTAATTTTGTCAACGCTCAGGTAATCACAACGGGCGCGGCGTCGTCACATGCACCGCCATCGTATCCGCCTTCACATACGGAACCGATGAGTGTGTGTGTCATCCCACCGGACGAAAACGATTTCCGGTGGAGACAGAATACGCTGTACCAGCTGGACATGGACGGCCCGCTCGACATGGGCGAATGGCCAAATCCCGCTAACGCGCAACAGGCGAAAGCTCAGGAGGAAGCCCGCATATATCACAGCGAAAATGAGCTGTGGACGACGCTCCGTGCCAACCTCATCCAGGAAGGCACAGATATGGAGGATGTCGAAGCCAAAATCCGCGGCTTCCAACAGAAACGGTACGAGGCGTACCCACACCTCAACCCGAATCAAATGTCATCGTCGGTGCCACTTCAACCTAGTCACAGGCCCACGGTAGAGGTGCTGAGCGCACAGGCGGGTTACGGTAACCCCAACCCCGCTACCAGGCAGCAGGCCGAACAAGAATGTGAGTTCGATTTTGCACCTATTGTTCGTTTGCAAGTGGCTCAGGCTTCATTAATTAATAAAGACGCTGAATTAAATCGAGTCACAGACCCTTTGTTAATATTCTTTGACACCGGATGCGAATATTCATACATTAAAGCATCCGTGGCAAATGAGTATAACTTTGAAAACAAAGGAGATGTTGTTCTTCAAATGAACGTGTTTGCGACAAAAACGCCTGTCACAGTCAATACGTTTTTGGTCGAGGCTGTCATGCCTATTTACAAACACGTCGACAATAAGGGCAATATGTTACAAATTCCGCTCACCTTACGTGCAGTGGATAATTTGGCAACATATGCATGCCCACCTCCTTTGTCACAAGACGACAAAACAGTCATTTACATTGTGTACGGTGAACATGCACAAGAACAATTCGCGGAACCGCTTGAATTGACCGAAATGACTGAAGAGTTTTGTCACAAACTATGTCAACCAGATGTAGTCATTGGTCAAGACTACTATTGGAAGTTCGACATTCGACCAACAGAAATCGAACTCCCATCTGGCTTGATCATAGTCGAATCAATACTTGGGTTGATGTTAGGCGGAAACGCGTCCTCACAATCATTCGTCACAACACCCGACATTTCCCCACATCAATTCATGGTTTCATGCAGTTCACATGCTTCATCAGCTGTTGCTGTTGGCCAAGAGACGTTATTTCAATTTCACAGTCTCGAGTCAATAGGTATCACAGATGATCCCTTATCACATGATGACGACATAGCTGAACAGCTAATTCTGGAATCAATTACTCTTGATCCAGAAACTGGTCGCTATAGCGTGGATTGGCCATTCAAGTCAACCATTCAAGAATTGCCAACTAACAATGCAGAAGCATTTCGTCGCTTTCTGTCACTGTTGAAACGGTTTCGCAAAGATCCCGATTTATTCGCTACATACGCGAAAGTCATCTCAGATCAACTTCACAAGGGGGTCATCGAACCCGTCTATGGTTCACAAGATGGTCTGCAAGAACACATCTTACCTCACCAACCTGTCCTCACACCTGGCAGATCGACAACATGTCGAATAGTATATGATGGTTCTGCAGGCAAACCAAGTCTCAACAATTGCTTATTCCGAGGCCCAGTTCTCACACCCCTGGCACTCGGATTAATGCTTCGCTTCAGAGCCGGAAAAGTGGTGTTATTAGCAGATATTGAAAAAGCATTTTTACAAATTGCTCTTCACCCAAAATCACGCGCTTTCACAAAATTTTATTGGCTGCGTGATGACACCATTCCGTCACATGAAGACAATATTCAAATGATGCAATTCACAAGAGTATTGTTTGGTCTCACATGCAGTCCATCCATTTTGTCGACTGTCATCAAATATCACCTAGAAGAGGAATTAGCTCACATGCATCCCGCTGAGACCAATGAACGAATGAAACTGGAGCTGTTGCTCAACAGCATTTACGTTGATAATTTAGTTATCAGCGTAGATGATGACAAATATGCAATACAGCTCTATCGTTTAATTAAAGCTGTTTTTGCCAGAGCAAATTTCAACATGCGCGAATGGATGACAAATTCGCCTATGGTCTCGGAAAAAATCAAACCCGATGACCTCAACCCGAAAAAGTCACAATATATCAAAGTAATGGGTCTCGTTTACGATCACATTGAAGACACCATTGCGGTGCCAGCTCCCAAGAAAGATTTCACGCTCATTGTCACAGCCACTCGCCGCAATCTAAATAAATTGCTGGCTTCAACATACGATCCTATTGGTGTCACGGCACCCGCGTTATTTCGGTTAAAATTTCGCGTGTCACAAATAATTCAAAGGTGCAATATCACAACCTGGGATGAACTAATTGAAGACCCAGAGGCGGATGACTTACTGGACGATTTAAAACGACATCTTTCGTCCATAAGTCAAATCAAATTCCCGCGCTCATTTCACTCTTTTGGCATCGACGTCAAAGCTGTCACAAGGCCATTAGAATTACATGTGTTTTGTGATGCCTCAAAAGATGGATACGCCGTTTGCGCTTATTTGCGTCAACAAGCGATTTCACCTGACGAATACGGTTATGAAGATGACCGATACTTTAGTGGTTTTCTCACAGCTCGCACAAAACTAGCCCCACTTCCGTCAAAACAAGGTCAACCTCTCACAATCACACGCTTGGAATTGCTAGGTGTCACAATTGGTGCACAGCTCATCGATTATTTACATCATGAACTCGTTGAGCTGGGTGGATGGAAAATTCACAGTAATTTCCTCTGGACCGATAGTACGGTGGTCATCGGCTGGCTATATACTGCAAAGCCGCTAGCTACTTTTGTCAACAATCGGGTCACAAAAATCCACTCACTAATGTCAAAACATTGCATTCAAATTTGCAAGGTTGCTACAAAAGACAACCCAGCCGACATCGCGTCACGGGGTTGCACTTTTGATCAACTGATGATCGAAACAATGTGGTTCACAGGACCCACATTTTTAGCTGAACCTCTCACATCAACCATGCTAGACATTTCGCAATATCAAGCGCAACCTGTCACCGAAGAGCTTGCGAAAGGCGACATTCACATCAGTCGACCTTTATACGCTGGAGCAGTAACTTCACAGCCCGTTTCACAGCCTGATTCACAACCAGCTAATGCTCTTGCACAGCAAGTACCTGTCAACTTGGACCCCAATTTGTCACAAAATGTCACTCCTCAGAATCCGTTTGTCGAAAGTCGACAACGTCACATCCCTTCAAATCCATTCGAAATCGACATTCGACGATTTTCAACACTGTCAAAATTGTTGCGTACTGTCGTGTATCTGCTTCGTGTCAAGACATATTGGCTAAATCGCTCCATGCATAAAGCTGCAAAGCGCGAAAGCGAATATTTATCAAAACCCATCACACAAGCTGATTTGAACGAAGCATTTCGACATGTATTGCGCATTTCACAGGCAGAGGAGTGTGCCAGTTGCATTTCACAAGCGCAACTTGGCAAACACCACATGCTCAAATGGGACGCGTGGAATAATTTATTATATTGTGTCACGCGTGTGTCTCACAAAGAACATCGAAACCCTTCGTTGTTTTACTACCTGCCAAAGACAGGGTGGTTAACAACGCTAGTGGTTACTCATTTTCATGAGCTTGCTGGTCACAGTGGCATGCTTCACACTTTAGCAGATTTACGCGAACACTGCTGGTTGTCAAGTGCCAAGCAGGTAGTTGCAAAAATTTTGCGAAAATGTGTCACATGCCGCAAAGCGGAAGGAGGTCCATTCACATTACCTGATTTTCACACATTACCTGTCACTCGAACTCAATCACAAATCAAGCCATTTCAACATATTGGCATTGATTATATGGGACCGTTAGTTTATTCACAGAACGGAACCCGTCACAGTCAACACATTTTGTTGCTAACATGCTTCAGTACACGCGCCATTCATTTAGAGTCAACTAATAGTGTCTCGACAGCCGACACAATTATGGCTCTAAATCGTTTTATTTCACGTCGAGGCATGCCGGACACAATTTGGTCCGACAATGCCCCAGCATTCAAAAATTGCGTCAAAATGCTACCGGACGTAAAATGGCATTTTATCACAGCCAATAGTCCTTGGCAGGGCGGCGTGTACGAACGCATGGTAGGTTTAGTCAAACGCTTGCTCAAAAAAGCATGCGGACGACGTTGTCTCACATGGCATGA
This sequence comes from Sphaerolaimus hirsutus, assembly GCA_964036195.1. Lineage (NCBI taxonomy): Eukaryota > Metazoa > Nematoda > Chromadorea > Monhysterida > Sphaerolaimidae > Sphaerolaimus > Sphaerolaimus hirsutus. The sequence goes on along the minus strand of OZ038454.1, from coordinate 24,291,269 downwards.
ATTTCTCACAGTCATGCTTGACGTCGAATTCTCCGTCAATACGCGACCATTGTCATACTTGTCAAACACAGACATTGGTGCAGCGATACTGCGCCCAATACATTTTCTATGGGGCACCCCACCACCATGTTACATGGATGAAAAACGTGAGTTGGAACTCGATTCCACCACGATTGAACCCATGCGAAAAATTCCAAAAGAGGAATGGGAAAAAATGACGGATGGATCTTTCAACCTCACACCCTCACAAATCGAAAAAACCTACACACTCACACCCCCACGTGTCAATGACGTCAACTGCATTGACGAAATTGCACTCAACTCTGTGCCTGAAAAGGACAGAGATGACATCACATTACTTTGGGACCAAATTCGTCACAATCGGGAAGTGCTTTGGTACGAGTGGTCACGTCAATACATTGACCTACTCAAAGATCGAGCTAAAAATCAACGCTTGAAAAGAGGCACAATCAACGAAGCTCCCAAACGTGGCCAAGTGGTGTTAATCACAGACGATAAACAACCACGCGGCATGTGGCAAATGGGCCGCGTTCACGAAATACACGTGTCAAGCGATGGCAAAATACGTGCAGTCACAGTATTGTCAAGTAACGGTCGTCGCACACGTAGATCTCCATCTAACCTAGTACCTCTTGAAATCGACACAGAGGACGGTGTTGAATATAAAATCGACACTGAGGTAAAGGATGATGATAATTCACAGCCTTCACCTGATAGGGGTGATGATTCACAAACTGATAAATCACATCAACAATCACAATCTTCACAGCAAGATGCAAGACGCGCAAACCCACGTCGAACATGTCGCTACACTGGCACATATTCGTTCTGGGGAAACGTGTCACATTTAATGGCGCTTTCGTTGCTAATACAATCAAAATTAGCCAACGCGCTCACATGGACAGATCAATATCACAAAACTTTTAATCTGTGCCATAAAACACGCACTGGGCACGCAATACAACTTCCGGAAAAAGTAACATGTCACTTTCCTCAAGTCACAGCCATAGAGGATATTGTGGTATCCATATGGACGTTGCGTGTTCAGCCGCAAACAACACCAATTTATAGATGCTTTCAACAAGAGCATACTATAGTCACGTATATGAGTCTGGTGGGCGGAAAAGCTATGCTACCACCAGAAATCATTAAAAATCACAGAGTCACAACCTACGATTGCATGATCGCCTACCAAAATAAAACTTGGAAAGGCGAACCCTTAATAAAAATCGGTCATGCATTGTGGAGCACTAACAAATCACTTCACATCGATTATTGTTACTTTTGTCACAATCTGAGTAACACAGTAATGAACTTTCACATAGAGGAAGGTGTGGTCGCAAGTCTGGACGGAAAGAAAATAGTTTCCGAAATTCAAGATCTGTCACATTGCAACCCACAAGCCGGCTATTGTTATGACAGCGACAATGGCGTCTCGTTATGGAATGCTACCACATTTAACAAGCAGTGTGCATTCCAAGAGATTGGTCAATTTGATGCGCAATATTCACAAAATCATTACATAGTGGAAAAATTGCAAGCTGCATTTTCTGTCACATGGAGATCACAACAATTCCCAAATAATGCAGAATGCGTGCCAAAAGACGCAAAATATATTGACCAGGGCTCGGCATTTATTCAATTTCTTCGATATCAACTTAAGAAATTGAAAAAGCCTCCAACCGAAAAAGCTCCTCTTCATTTCAAACTCGCACCAAATCTTGATGTTGGTGTATTTCACTTACTCACAGCTCGTCAACAATACGAAGTTGACAAAATTGCACATCTAGAACAAAAACAATTTGGATCTATCTGGCAACAATTATGTCACATCCGTCAGACCCAACTAGATATAATTCATGCAATTGTCACATTCAATCCCACACTTGGCTTGCGAGCATTGCTAGGTCGTCAAAATCTCTATGCTGAATGGCATGGAGATATATTAATGTTCTGGGATTGTAAACCAGTCACAGCAGAAATTATCTATTTTCAACACGAATATAACAATACTTGTTATAAATTTCTGCCGGTCAAAGTCACAAATCACCCACATATTATGTTCGTTGCTCCTGGCACCAATGATCTGATCACACATTCACCAATAGATCATTGTCTCATGAAAGATCACAAATATTATCAATTAAATGATAATTCATGGGCCAACGAAAATGGACCAACGAATTTGCACGTCACAAAACTCCCAATCGAATTAATTTGGGCTGGCTCGTGGAAACCATTCACACTAAATGTTTCCGGGTCACCAGGTGTAAGCATGACTGATATTGCGTTCAGTATCATGGCTGCACATCATCACTTTCAAAATTTGCAACGACTCGAACAACAAGTCACACGTTCAGTCGATTATATTGCAACAAAATCCAACGATCCTAAAGCAGTGCAAGCATATATTGCAGGCATTGGCCAAGGGGTTGGTGCATATTTTGAAGGTGTAGGAAAAGAATTGGGTCACATCATTCACGGTAGTGTCACAGGTGGTGCGTCAGCATTAGATACGTTACTTACTGGGCCACTTCAAACAGCTGTGAACATCATACTCATTATTATCACAATTGCTTGTATTGGGTATATTGGTTATGTTTACATGCAGTGGCGGCTCGTAACCGGCAGGGGTATGCTGCCAGACATCAAGGGCTTTTTCCGAAGAAAGGGCAGAAGGGACAGAAGCCCAAACAACAGGGGCCCCCGCCCGTTCAACAAGGAAAAATCGGTAAGCGACGGCGACGTAACCGCCAGAAGAAGCCGGCAAGCGGTTTCAACAAACCCGCTTTGTCAAACCAAATCGTCACACAATCGTCACAATCGTCAAGTTCGTCACAGTTACCTTCAAAGTTTGTCACACCCCTCAAACGAGTTTCTCCATTCAAACGGCTTTCAGGACGCTCGGTACAGCCTAGATCGGATCCCCCGATCGGTTATAGTACCGAACGCGCTGAAGAAATCGAAATGGAGACGGGGGCGCGCCGGGTCACAAAACCTGCACCCTCCTGCGAGTCACAACCGCAGAGCTCGTCACCAAACGCCAGATTCACAGTCACCGAGCCTGTCACAACGGAAGTCACAATGGAAGACGCGATCCCTGACCGCGAGCCCTTGCAAAAGCGACTCAAGAGATTCGCTGGAGTCGCAGGGCTCCCAGGTGAGCAGAAATTGTCACACGAAACATTTTCCTTTATACCCCAAACTTTTCACAAATTCAATAACATCAATCAAAAACTGGTCAAATCAAAAGTTAAACGATCTAAAAAGATCTGTGACCTTCCTCAAACAAACACCTTCACAGTCCGACATAGAGCTCGGAGAGATGGAAGAAAGTCACGATCAAGAACTAGATCCCCCACCGTACCATTTGACCAATTCAACTCAATCACTTCACAGTGTCCGACGTCATTCACAACCTCCCATGTCCCCTTGCTATCAAGCCAACCGCTTGCAGCATCGGAGCAATGGCAGCCCACCGAGCCGTCGAGGGCGATCGTCGACGAGACCGACGCGCTCCGACAAGCCTTCGAGAGGCTCGCCGAGGAATCTGAGAAGCTCCCCAACTGGCCGGGACGACCAGCGGGGGCCCCAGAAGACCAGGCGCCCGGACACGGGGAAGGCAGCCAGCCTGAGGAGGATGCCGTCGAACCCATGGACGAGCATCATGAGGAGGGCCGGGAAAATGCCGGCGTCGAAGACGCCGACGATCTGCTACCACAGGAGTGATGAGAGCATCACAGGCGTTTGATTTTGATTTTGTTTCACATCAGTTTGCCGAGATTGGCTGAGATAAAATTAAATTAAATTTAATTTTTATTCTAGTTTCGGGAGTGTGTAACATTATCGTAAAATGTAAAAACCCTATAATATTTAAGTTAACTTTCTTATGTTCTCTTTTATATTCAATTAATTCAACTCGTCAAGATTTCATTCATATTTACATTCCCATTTTAACATCTTCACATTCACCAATTAATATCTCAAGCGATGTTGTTTACAACGCGCGCTTCACATCGTTCACATAGTTAGATCTTAGTCATTGCTCACATTCCGCCACATTTCCTTGACAAGCAGCACGCAAATACGCCGTCATGTTTATGTTAAGCGGCGGGCTCGCCCCGAGTGGGGGGCCGGGCCCGCGCGCCATTTCAAATGCTGTCTGGCTTGTCTCACATTTTCACTATCTTGTCAGTTTAGCTCGCTTTTCATCGGAGAAGCGAGCGGGCAAGGATTGAACTTTCACAATTGGAAATGTTGGGTAAAAATCGGAGATTAGAGCCGACCGATTGGCGCCAAACCAATCGCCATCGGTCTGGCCCTTAAAAGCCGATTTCACAGCTAGAATCGGCAGTGTTTGCAACCTCGTCAACTTCACACGAATCTCTTCCTAGGATCTAATAAGCGCCGTAGTCACTTTACTAAGTCGCTTGTTTTTGGTGCTAAGTTTCACGCTTGGTGCTTTAAGTCACCTCAGTGCTTTATTTCACACCAGCGCTGTTTGAGGTGCTTTATTCACAACCGCGCCACTTAATTCTCGCCTTTTGTCGTAATTAAGTGCCCTCTTTAAATTGCCTTATTTCTCCGGTAATTAGAGCTTCTTTTACGTTTTATTTAAGTAATTAATTTAGTTGTAAATTAATTCCTTTGTTTACGTATACTTCTATATATATTTTATTTACGTTTAATTCTTTGTATTTAATCGCCTAAATAAAAACGTTCGTCAAAACCTTTTGTAAACAATCTAAATTTGCTTCACACTAACTCACGTCAATTCACTTCAACTCAACTAATCACATTTGATAAAATAACGGAACGTCAACTAGAGACGACGCTTCACGTCAACTTTCACTTGTTCACATTTGTCCTCTTCCTCGGTTAGGAATAGGAGCTGGTTCACAAGTCACTTCATCAAGTTCCGTATTATTTTACACGTGACACCGACATTGTTTTAACGTGTGTTCTGCAGTACACAGAACACAAACTACAGTTATTGTCATGTACGTTCCCTTTACACTCAATTTGGGGGGGGGTATTTCGGGGGGGGGGGGTGATTGTTTCATAGTGGTCTCGAGAGGGGGGGGGGTCAAACGAGGGGGGGGGGGGGCGGGGTATTTCGAGGGGGGGGGGGGTATTTCGAGGGGGGGGGGGGTATTTCGAGGAAATCCGGTATGTGAAAAATTGTGCACCAACTTCACCCATAGTGAGGGCAATGAGATGCGACTAGAAACAAATGTTGTTGTTGTTTAATTTAGATGGGGTATGGTAGAGTTGAGCGTAACCGTAAATTATGCGGTCAGCGAACTATAATCCATTATCACAATGAAATCACATTGTAACAACACCAATTATTTAGAATCCATTTCAAACATTACAGCGCAAGAGGAATAGGGTTGGGAACCGGACCCGACCTGATAACCGCATATTCTTTTGAATAGTGACCCGATAGCCGGATCTGACTAAAACCCGAACCCGCACTCAAAAACCAAAAATACCCAGAAAAATACCCAGATGGCTGGTGTTTTTTAACGATTTTTTGAATGTCCTTTTTAAACACAGACATCGTTTTTAAAGGTGTTTTAAATGTCTTTTTTAAACAGGGTTGTTAAACTAATTATCTTTCATCCCTAGGTAGGACTGAAGCAAAGACCTAAGATTGACATGGTAATAAAGATATGTGAAGATAATTTGTAGTGTCACAATTTAATGGTCATGTTTTTCTACAGAAATGTTTGGAAAAACTGCTCCATTTCCACATTTGTATTTGCACTTTGGTAATTCACCAGACCACACATTTTATTCAGATGGCATGCCCAAAAGGCAAATGCATGGCAGCTGTGCAAAATTCACCATGCACATCAGGGTGTCAAATTTTTTGGATAATACAAAATGGAAAATACAATGTAACTTTTTTGGCTGCTAGAAAATGGAAAGGCAAAAATCTTTTCTTCAGAAAATGGGATGTTGACACCCTACTACACATCAATCTCACAAATTGAAATTCATTTGTACACCAGGCAGTCGCTTTTGGTGTGAGTACAGAATGCCTCGCATGCATGCTTGGGAGAAATCTGCCCTCCTAATCAAATTTGGGGCCTGGTGATATCTACACTATGCCGTGGTTAGGGTGTCAACTTTGTGTTTGGGTGCAGGCAAAAACTTTTTGTTTCTATTTCTGTTTTCTGGCTGGTAAATTTTTTTTTGTTTCCATTTTCATTTTCAATAAAAAAAATTTATTGACACCCTAGCCATGGTGTATTTGTTGTTGTGTTATCCAGTACCGGATGTTTTCATTACCATCTGCCGAACAATTTTATTATCCAATACCTGACCACTTTTAAGTTGACAATTAAAATTACCCTATACCCGAAAATTTCAGCTGAAAACCCGAACCGGTACCCGATACTGGATTTTTGTATACTGGATACCCAATTTTTGGAACTGATACCCGACCCGAACTTTTTTGGAACCGATAGCCGATACTGGAACTTGAAAATTTTGACATTCCCAACCCAATGTGGAAATGAAACAAACAAACAAAACAATAATACTTTTTGTTCTGGGGCCGATCCTAGTAGTAAGATAGTACCCTCTAAAATTATGTCGAAAAATGTCAGATAAAATCTGATATGTCGTCTAAAATGTGACATAAAGTTTGTACATTTTACATGATATTTTACAAATTTGTGTGACATTACAGTTTACATGGAATTTTACAGAGTGAGAAACTAGTTTTTGATGTCTGAATCTTATATCTACCTAGCTAATCAATATATGTCAATACTCCAGAGTTGTTGAAAGTACCTAACTTTTTCAAAAGTAAACGTAAACGTAAAGTATTTATTTTTTACTCACATGCGCGTACAGAAAACGTAAAGTATTTATTTTTTACTTTTACTCGTGAGTACCACGTGAGTAAATTACTTTTGTCCCCGGAAAACGTAAAAGTGGGTATTTTTGAGAAATTTCGCCTCAATTTTCGCTCAATATCACTACTTTTTGAACTTTTCACCGTCAAATTCACTAGTTAATGTGTTTTGCCTATTTTTATGCTATTTTGTATATTTTGTCCATATTTTAAGCTATTCTCTCCTTTTGGTTCCTTTATGCCTTGAAAAAGCCTATTAAAAACCTGTTTGAAATACGTTTTCTGTACTCGCGTACTTCCAAAAAGTACGCGAGTAAGTGAGACCTGGTATTTTTTTCGGGAGGAAACGTAAACGTATTTACGCAGTAGTCGAGTATCCGTATTTGTCGAGTAAACGTAAATACGTTTTAACAACTATGCAATACTCTCCCAATATTCATTGGCGTATAGTGCGAGGGTGCACGGTTTCGCACATATGCCTGTTTCGCACATAAATACACCCGTTTCGCACATGGATGAAACCTGGCCCGCACATAGGCTTGTTTCTCACATAACTGGTGCTATGTGCGAAATGGGCCTATGTGCGAAACAGGCATAGGCGACGACACTCTTCAATAATGCGACACTCTCCAATACTGCAACCCCCTGCGACAAATTGCCAAATCTTACTGATTTTTTGAGTGCATGTTGGGTGCAATCACGTGTAATTGCATGTAAGTGCAGTGCAAATACACGTCTGCAATTATCCCCCCAACCCGGTGTAAATACGTAATTATAGATAATTATATAATTCTTATAATTAAACGATTATAATAATAAGGGGTAGCTCACTCCTTCATTATGTGGGCGGCAAACACAAACAGGGATGATTTTGAACAGGTGTGACAAAATGTTTACAAAATAGTTCCCTAAAACCGATACAGATTTCAGCTCCCATAATTTTAAATGTGTAAAATAATCACCTCTTTATGCCAAAACTTTAGATTTTTCTAAGGAAAATATACCTTAAAAATTTTCAGATCATGGAAATGCGTGACTTGTCACGCGTCATAAACCCTTCCCGAATGTTAGACATTGGCGTCTCTCTGTCTGGCTCGGGTGATTTTAAAAATCAGCTGATCGATTTTTTGGTGTTTATCCGTTTATCGTTGATCGATTTTTTGGTGTTTATATCAGTTAATCGATTCCGATATTTTTTATTGATATCTTTGTGCGGAAGGACCGATCCGTATTATTGGCCGTCCCTGTAGCGCGAGTGAAATAAACGCTTTTCCCTGCGCGACAATCCGCACTGACACAAAAATTAAATTAAATTAACACAAAGGCGTGTGAAACAACACACTTTAGTGGTATTGCCGCACCCCCCCCCCCTAATCCCCTGCCCTATTCGCACATACGACTGTTTCGCACATAGGCCCGTTTCGCACAGAGCACAAGTTATGTGCGAAACGGGATTATGTGCGGGCAGGGCTGCATCTCCCCCCCCCCACCCTGGATACGGCCCTGGAAGTATTAACTGTTTAAAAGTGGTAAAAGTAGTAAAACTTGCTAATACTCATGTCACTAATACATTTGAGGGGGCTATTCTGTGGGTTAACTGAACGCGATAAACACAACATAGCCAAACTGTGGGTGCTGCCAAAATGCTGAACAATTTTTGTGGACCGCAACTAATGAAAAATATGTTTAAATTTCTGGCTAGATATAAAAAATGCAAATGGTCTGAAATTGAATAAGCATAAAAATATTGCAAGAATGCAGCTGGTGTTTGTGTTTGTGATAGCCCGGTATTATACAGATTGTGAATAGAGCGCGGGGGCAATTGCTTCAGGGGACAGGTGATGAATCATGAGCTACCTAAATCCTCGAATAAGACCACAGGGGAGTTATTATTTCGTCAGAGGTTTTCGAGGGGGGGACTTATTCAAGGGGGAGTTATTCAAGGGGGAGTTATTCGAGGGGGGAGTTATTTTTTACTCACCTCTCCAACAGGGGGAGTTATTCAAGGGGGATGTTATTCGAGGGGGGTCTTATTCAAGGATTTGCGGTATACAACTTATTTATGGTGAACACATAACCTTTGCTGACTGTAATTCTGATGTTTAGTATTTAGAAAGATATTGCGCCTACACATTATCTTATCGCTGCAACTTATCGTGATCAGTGTCAAAAGTCGCTTGCACAGCTCTAAAATCAGACAAATTAATTTGAGTGACCAGTAAACCATAAACACTGTAAAAACAGAGACATGTGAATACCACATGGAACTTTAATACTCCAAAACAATTCCTTTATCTGTCATGCACTTAATAAACAAAAGAAGTTGATATTATATTCCACAACACAACCATCTGCAACAAAATTCAAGTGCAGCGGAAAAATGTTTACAGCCAAATGGCATTGGAACGCGTCATTGGCACCATAGCGGGGGGTCCCCAGCGGGAACCCAAAGTTCAAAACGGCCGTCTACGTGATCAAGTGTTAAGTGACTGAACTTAAGTGAAAAAAGTTAACTTGAAAGCAATCAATTTTAAATTTTGCTTGGTTGAGCATGTAAAAGTTACGCCGATACTAATCGATGGAAATCAAGGTTTTGGACACGGTAAGTTGCTGGCAGCTTATATTTAAGAGAGGGGTAATCCCGAGCCCTGGGGCCACTCCCAGACCCTGTAAAATGTCCAACAAAAAAAAATAATTTTTTTACGGTACGTTTAACATTTTAAATGACATTTGACATTTTACAGGGAATTTTGCGGGTTCTGGCAGTAGCACCTGGAAAGTAAAGTGTCACGCATTGTTCTTCAAATTTATTTGTCACCGTACGGCACTATTTATGCCAGACATTATTTTTGTAGGATTACTCGAATACGTAAATAAATTTTTACATACGAAATACGGAGCGCGGATATCCTTAATCGGAATAAATCGAAGAAGAAAGACAAAATAGGAAAATTTAGGGGCAACATCACCCCAGAAAAGCTTTCGGCCGCAAAAATTAGCTCGAGTGCAAAGCCAGGGAGCAGTCCCGCGACCAGAAAACATACCATAACTCAAAAATATGTTAAACGTCGGCAAACAGTACTTTCCCAAGCAGGGCATTTTGAGATACCGTATTTCCTCGATTTACCCCACCCCCCTTGAATTAACCCCCCCCAGGTGTTTTTCAGCTGGGGAAAAAATAAACCCCCCCCTCGAAATACCCCCCCGTCTGGAATTATGTACATGGCGCATGCAGTGTACATGATGTATAAATTGGTCGCAGTTTGCATCGCAGATACACATATACTAGTTTGTGTAGCGATAGACGTTGATGTGTCCAGATATACCCTACTTGGACACGTTGATTACCTGTTTTGTGTATATAAAAGCGTACTCTTTACTATGAATTTCGTGAAAATTTCTTACGAAATAATGACCCCCCCCCTCGAAATACCTCCCTCAAAATTTCCACTCTGAAAAAATAAACCCCCTGGGGGTATTTCGAGGAAATACGGTATTCAACATTTCACAGGGCAGAGAATGGCTAGTCTCAAAGGCACAAACACGCCTACTGATGTAAAAATGGCGCTGACGCACCCGGTGCGGTGATGTGACGCCATTTCATGGTGGCGCCATGCACATAAAAAGGCGCCAGAAACAAAATGACCGGCACTTAGCGCCAATCTCGGCGCTTTTACACCAAAAAGTAAGACTCATAAACAACTTTTAAAAAAACTAAAGCAAAGACATACACACCTGCTCCATTTTACAGCGCAGCTCCGGCGAGCAGCCGGCCACCGCGGTCGACATCAGACTCCGCCCACAAACTGAACAAATAGGTAGCAAATAATCGCCACTTTGCGTCCACTAATCTACGTTTAAGAGGATAAGTTGACAAATTAAGTTAAATTAGAATGCTATACTTGAATGATAGTAAATTACCGTAAATCCTCGAGTAAGTCCCCGGGGAGGTTACTTTTTCCTCAGAATTTTTTGAGGGGGGATTTATTCGAAGGGATAGTTATTCGAGGGAGGAGTTATTCGAAAGGGGAGTTATTATTTCGCCAGAATATTCAGGAAACTTTTTTCAATTGATTTGTGCGGACAGGTTAAATTACGTTCATCCATCCATTTTATTAAGCATTCATAAATAATTTTTCAAAATTAACAACTAAAATTCGCGTTCATCGGCACTGCATACATAAGAATGTAGGTTGTAATTCCTTTTGGGTTTATGGTCGCACGCTGCACTGCATTTGCATTCAATGAATCAGACCATGGCTTTTTTGGTCTGTCTGGCTTCATCGAATGGTTTTTAAGTGACACGAAGGATTGGGGGCATCAATCAGAGGGGGGAGTTATTCGAGGGGGGAGTTATTTTCTCCTCACGCTCACAACAGGGGGGAGTTATTCGAGGATTTACGGAAGTAAAGAATTTTTGAGTTTGTCGAAAGGTGCTACGTGGATTGCCAAGGTTAGTGCAGAGTATGAGAATGGGCCCCCACACGCTAGTTGACATCGACACCAAATGTCAACTGGTGCCGATCCCGATTCAAAGCTTGCTGACGAGTGGACGAACAACGTTCAAATGAAGGGTGTGCTTCTAAAAGTACCGATCTACAAATTTTTCAAATTGGAGTTAGGACCATTTTTGGGGTCCCCATAAACATGCGCTTCAAAAAAATATATAATATGTGGGGGGTGCGAAATTCAATTTTGAGATATGGGGGGTCGAAAAAAGCAAAAAAAATTGCAAAATACGGTTTTTGAAATTTTAAAAGTACCGATCTACAAGCTTTTTCAGCTTTTGTGTCGTTAAAAGTACCGATCTACACACTTTTTTCAAAATTGTTCTTTTAAATGTACCGATCTGCACATTATTTTTGGTGCTTCTAAAAGTACCGATGTCAGATCGGCGTCTGATTCAGCAAAAACTCATTTTGTGCTTTTTTTATCATGGGTAAAAGTACCGATCTACTGCTTTCTGATTGTGCTTGAAAAAAAATACCAATCTACCTACATGCTATTACCAATTTGTTCCTTTAAAATGTACTGTACTACAAAAATATAATTCACTAAATTTTATATAGCTAGTGTTGTGTATAATCAATGATTATACCCATGCATGTGGATACCCAACAATATGGCCGAAATACCCATACCCAATTATTTTTTATTTTAGTTCGTGACCAGGATTGATTCAAGTAAAATTCTTTTTACTAAAATTGTATTTTATTTTTATTAAAATTGTATCTTATTTTTATTTTATTCTTAAATTTGACATTTTATTTTATTTTCTTTAATTTTCTATTTTATTTTTTTTTTCTGAGATTTTGCCAACCCTGCTCCAAACTTTCAATTGCGATTATCTCAAAATCTATTTTTTGTAGATCGGTACTTTAAGAAGCACACCCTTCAAATGCAATCTTTGAATTGGGAATGAAACCAGTTGACATTTTGTGTCGATGTCAACTAGCGTGTGCGGGGTTATTATAAAAAGGTAATGTCGTCATTGAATTTTATTTATTCAACAGCACACATCGGCAGCGGAAACATGTTGCATTTCATCTGTTGATCCGTACAAAGTAAATTCTGTGGTGCGTAAATAGGTAACTACGCTTTTCAGGGACCAGTCACGCAGTACGCACCCAGTAAAATGGCGCGTAAATGTAAACTTTTGCAAATGTCAGGCAAAGTTGATAGCAGTCAGACAACGGGCAAACTTAGGAGATGACATGTTGACCACTAGTCAACTAAAGTAGCGAAGCGTAATTTCATTTTTTTTTAATTTAATTGGGCGAGCACGTTTTTTGGGCAAGCACACTGCAACTATGATCGAAACCTGAAACCAAAATCCTGTCGGGTTGCTTCAATTTTGCACCAGGATACCTAGAGCCAGTTCCGCAAATTGGGAAGTGAGAAGTAAAATTGCAAATGCGAAGTGAATTCAGAAGGAAATTGGCAAAAGCGTAGGGCAATTACTTTTTATTTTTTTTACTTCGCTTTTGCCAATTTACTTGCCATTTCACATCGCTTTTGCCAATTTTTTTTCTCAATTCACTTCGCGTTTGCCATTTTACTATTCACTTCTCAATTTGCGGAACTGGCACCAGACCACTCAACTGAATCTAATTGTCAACTGAAAAATAGGTACGTTCTAACCACTATTTATTTCACGCGAATGCAAAAATGTTTCTCAACTAAGGCTAAAAAAAGGTTCTCGTTCAATTAAATGTGTTTAAATATTTTCACTGTTGAACGTAAACTGCAGCTGACCGGTGGTCAACTAGTGCCAGTGATGAAAAAAACTACAAGGGTGACTATTATACGAATTCTTACAGACACAACCAAGTGGTAATTGTAGTCAATTTGACTACAAAAAAACTATTACAACCAAAGTTATCCTAGTTAATATTTACATGCACAATCATTTGTGACGGATGCAAATTCATAGTAGAGGCCCTACACACACTAGTTGACAACGACACCAAATGTCAACTGGTGCCGATCCTAATTCGAAGTTTGCTGACGGGTGCAACATCATTTGCGTCGTCGCCGGCTCGACAGTAAACTTTAAATTGGGATCGGGACCAGTTGACATTTGGTGTCATTGCCAATTAGCGTGCATATGGCCAGAGTGGGAACTACACAAACCACTGGGAATGGGAGGTTGTGAAAAAAACCTTCACATTTCAAATGCTTTTTAAATGATTCTCTCAGCGAATTAAAAAAAAGAAATAAAAACATTTTTCTCAAAGCACTCGTAAGTGGCAGCGAAAATACAGATATGAAAATAGGTGTGAGAAATTTTTTTAACAAAGTTAAGACACCGATATCACAATCGAAGGCGTGAAAATGGATGATATCCGTAAGCATAAGTGTCGCAAAAATAATTTAAAAAAATTTGAGCTGCTTAAATACGACTTAAAGATAAATTACTATTTTAAAGATAATTTGTCAGCATAGTGATAGAAAAGTGCCTGTAATTTGTAAATTTCGGGGTTACAACGATATATTTATCTTGTAGAATACCGTCCATTGTCTCATAAATAAAATTTAAGCTGTGTTCAGACTGCGTTTGCCGACAAATCAAAAAAACTAAAAAAGTTCCATAAATCCGGAATAAAGTTCCATATCTGCAAGCAAAACAGTGAAGTATACTCACTAGTTCAGTGTACACACATGCCAAATTTCAGATAAATCGGGAGTTTCACTGAACTAGTGAGTATACTTCACTGTTTTTTCTTGCAGATATGGAACTTTATTCCGGATTTATGGTTATTTTCTACTTTTTTTTTGTCGGCACATAATGCAGTCTGAACGCAGCTTAAGAGAAAATATCAAATACAGAAAAGTGATTCATCATTGAAACCCATTGATCAGAGTCATCAACAATACACGGACTGGCAAAATTGATTTTCCGTTCAAACACCAGGATTTCAACCTGACCAAATTACAGGCATATTTGAGCCCGTAGGGCCGTTGCAGGATTTTTTTGTGATACTGGCAAAAGTCCAAAAAGATTTTCGACGAATCGATTGGTGATACATAAATAGGAAACCGGAAAATACTTTGATCCCGAGTGCTAACGGACGAATAATTTTTCCAGTGTGGCATCAAATGCAATATTTATCACACAACGGTCAGGGTTTTCTAAAGTGTAACACAAAGTTTTTCATATGTCACGTAAAATGCCACAAAAAAAAATAAAAGAAACTTTTACCGGGCATTTTACATTGTAAATACGTCACATTTGACAAATCTTTGTGATATTTTAGATTTTACAAGACGAACGACTGGTCCAAGGTAAATACATACATAAAGTATATATTGGAAAGAGCATTCACCAAAGGTAGATATAAATCAGCGAAATTATCACCCAAAAAAGAGACACAACACAAATACAAGGTAGGGGCGATGTAAAATGATAACCACTCGATCTTTACATAAAAATGAATACATAAGTGCAGAAAAGGGTGCAAATCAATGGTCAACCCAGTCAAGTGACAAAATTTGATCCGTTGAAATGCCAAAAATGCCAATGAATCATTGATCAGTGAGCAGTAAGATTCAGCAATATCCAGCCCTTCCATACATAGCACCAATTTTTCGCTCTTATCTACCATACGCCTACAAAAGGCCTTTTTTCACTTGACGGGGTGCATAATTTCATCCAGTACATGTGTCAAATGTCATGAACCTAAGGCCGATATGACTTTTCAACGTCAGTAATCGATTTTTTTAATGTTTTAGATGTCAATATTCGGTATACGCAAAAATACCCGACATCCGACATCCTATACAATATTTTTCGCGGACATTTCGTTGTAGGTATTCGAAAACTAATATATTTTTGCAAATTTCCAACATTGTTATCATCCGATATACATCTGCAATAAATACATTTATAATGCCAATCCTACTCAGACAACCATCATCAGTCAAAATTTTATATTAATTTAGGGTTGCGACGATACATCGATCATTTTTTACATCGAAAAACGCCATAGAAAACATTCAAAAAAATCGCAAAACAGTTAAAAACCAACACCGTCGCAACCCCAAAATCAAACCAAACCACTCAAACACAAAAACCCCTCACAACTGGCTCTCCTCTATGCCATCCGGCCCAGACACACATCTTTGCGTCGCGGCAACCGCAGTTCCCTGCAGCGGGGTGGACACGGTGTGCTTGGCGCCGGCGGACAACAGGGGCCGCGCCGAACTCGCCCCGCTGGCGGCGCTCACGGTGCACGACCGCGACGTGTCCGCCGCGTTGCTAGAGCCCGCTGGCGAACGGTCGGGCTGTGGAGGGGTGGGGGTGGATTGTGGCAGGGGTCTCGAATGGGGGGGTTGGGGGGGGGCGGGTTACCCCCCCCCCAAACCGCTCAGCTATCTATCTATCCCGGAGGCAAAATTTTGGGCTACTACCCCCTAAACCCCCCCCCCCCAAATCGCCCAGCTATCTACCTATCTGGAGCGATTTTTCAGAAACTATACCCCAATTTTCACTCAAAATCGATATTTTTCATACCTATATATAGATTTTCACCTCCAAAATCACTAGTTCATGCGTCTAACTGCCTATTTTCAGCTATTTTAACTACTATATGCTCTTGTATACCTATTTTGAGCTTTTTTACACCTACTTTTAGCGATTTTTCTCCCTTTTCTTCCTTCTATGCCCCGAAAAAGCCTATATATTGAACCACCACAACCCCCCCCCCCAGACCCCCCCCCAAACCCCCCCAGAACATTTTTCAGCTATCTATCCCTCCGGAGGAGCGATTCGCTATCTATCCAACCACTCGGAGGGTCAAAATTCAAGATACCCCTGGATTGTGGGGATAAAAAGGGTGGGTGGGGTAGTGAAGTCATTCACGCATCTTTAAATGTTATTTTCTAATGTCCTATACGATTTGATTTGTCCCAGTGGATTTTACATTGTAGAAAAATGGCGTGGCATTTGTATAGTGCCCGGGACCTTATACGCGGAGAAATACGATACGCAAAATTTAGTGTTGAATTTTACATTTTACGGACTAGGCACTGTGTCACTGAGCACTGGCGTTTGAAAAACGACCCACATTTCAAACAAATTTTTAAAAAAACACCTGCCTACTTCCAGTATCCAAAAAAGTATCCCCTACAAAAAACAGCTTCCAAACACACGTCAATAATAATACTGGTCGTGGTCGGTCTAGGGGGCGGAGTTTCCGAGTTCGACCCGCTGCACTGGGCGTCGTCGGGCGTCGGGTCGGCGTCCGTTTCCGGGTCGCCCGCCGTGAACACCGGCTGTATGGGGGCTGATCGGGGAGGTCTGCGGGGGTTGTGGAGGGATTTGTTCTGGAGGGGGTGACATGGGTGGGGAAAGGAGGGGTTTGAAATGTGAATTGAAGGGAATTTTTGTCGTGAACTGTAGACTCCTCGTTTTGAAATACGTAATGCATGATCACGTTTTTTTCTTCAAAATGAACAGGTATTAGTAGGGTTGGAAAAAAAACGTTTTTTTTAACTCGATGTTTTTAAAAAAAAAAAAACGTTTTTTTTTAAAAGCTCCCAGATATGACCTAGTGTCAACATATATAGGTATATCAGACACTGGCAATACTCTGTGATGTTAAATATGACCATACAATGGCTGTGGAGCCATGGGATAGCATTATAAGTGGTGATTTGTGTCAAAAATATCCATTTTTCGTCGACATATCGTTCGTATATCGCCTTATAGTCAAATGTTCGTGACATCAGGTAAAGTTTGGCACGGAATGGTGATCAAACAAGGTTATAAAAGGAGGTTGTTACTTTGGGAGTGAAGTTACACACTGTGGAGGTACATGGAAGCACATTACCTCAATATTATATATTACAGCAACATATGTCGGCTTATTCACCCATGGTAGCACATAGAAATGGATGTTTTGATACTAAAAATGCAACAAAACTAATGAAAACAACCACCAATGTCAATTTGTGTGTGAAATTGCGCGCTTGCGCGCAAAAATTTTGCAAAATACCTAGTGCTTAGTACTAAAAATTTCGGCCGATGTTTTTTTTAAAAAAAAAACATTTCGGACGTCATGTTTTTTTAAAAAAAAAAACGTTGTTTTTTTTAAAAAAACGTTTTAAAAAAAACATCGGCCAACCCTAGGTATTAGGGTGTAAACTACGTTTCTTATCTTTTATGCGATCTCATACAAATATACATTCCTGCGTTCCATTCCGGCCGATTTTGAAGCCGTTCAAGTATGTTGGGGTTTGGGGTCTGGGCTATGACGAAATTTTTTTGTTTCCCCAATAATCCCCCAGTCCCGAGATAAGGGGGGCCTATAAAAAGCTGGTCATTTTCCATGGCCGATGTGAACACTTGACTTTTGAAGCTTGATAAATAGGCCATTCCAGGGCCGATTTTATTCATTCAACACTTAAAGTGATCAGGACGACCTGTAGATTCCAGTTTTCTGGTCGTATAAGTGATGTCTATACTCTGTATGCCGATAAACTTAAAGCTTAAAGTTAAAAGTGTTATAACTTTTGATTGGAAAAATATATTGAAAAAAATTTGGGCCAGATGAATTCTTTTAGTCTAAGCTATGCGATAGCATCTTCAGAAAAAAAGTTTTTGCCGTGTTCAAAAACCGGGTCAAATCGGCATACGGAGTTTATACATCACTAATTCGACCACAAAACTGAAATCTACAGGTCGCCTCGATCATTTCAAGTGTTGAATGAATAAAATCGGCCCATAAATGACCGATTTATCAATCTTCAAAGGTCAGTGTCCACATCGGCCATGGAAAATGACCACCTTGTTGTAGACCCCCCTTATCTCGGGACTGGGGGATTATTCGAGGAAACAAAATTTTTTCGTCATAGCGCAGACCCCAAACCCCAACATACTCGAAGGGCTTCAAAATCGGCCAACGTACAACAGAATGGAACGCAGGAATCTATATTTGTATGAGATCGCGAAAAAGATAAGAAACTTAGTTTACACCCTAATACTATTCCTTCAGAACCACCCCTCTGCACGAGGTCAATGGTATTTATTTGCATAATGTATTTTTGTCGTAAAACAGTTTCTACTACAAATAGCAAAAACAGAAAGTTTTCAAAGAGTATCTTTCGAAATACAAACAAGAAAATTTGTCGCAAGACACCAAACCACGTCAAAATTAGTGCTGCAAAATTGGGCAGTCAAATTTTAGCAAAGTGGTCAACTGACTGATGTTTGCGTTTGGCGCGTCTGCCGCAAAGAGCCGCCGCAGTGGCCGGCCTGCTCAACTGCGCTTTGGGCGGGTGCACGGCGGTCACCTGGGTAATAATTTACGGCTATAGTTATAACAGTTTATTTCAATGGAATTTGAATGCAAAAAAATTAAGATAGACTACGGAATTTCAGAATACAAATCCAAATGCCAAGAGCGATCTGACAAAAACTAGAACAAATTCACACCGAATATTATGTTTCAAATACTTTCCAAAGCAACACCCCCATCTTCTCAGGATTCAAAAAAATGCAAAAAAAACTCACGCATGTCTGCGTCTGATCCACCGGTCCATTGAGGCATTCAATTAGCGCCACATTCTCATACTTGGTCGTCAAATAAGCCTCGGCGGGACGCGCGGCCCCATTTGAGCCGGGCGGCGGCTTGCCCACGGCGACGGCGCGTATCACGGGCGCCGACACGACGGACTTGAGGCGGCGCATGGCGCGCATGTGCAGCAGGGCGCGGAAGGGCGCCCGACAAATCGGGCACGTGCCCAACTGCAGGGCGGGAAAATTGGGGTTGGGAGTTGGTAAAATAAGTGATTTCATGGTGTGACGAGCAAACGAATTGGGGGCTCATGGTCGCCCCCGATTATAGATGCGACCTGTGAAGTGACAAATATCTTACAATTCCCATGGGGGGTTTTGACGTGTCAATTTCTGAGTTCTACCCATGAATGACCTTAGATAATGAAAATCGTAGTCTCTTTCGAATTTGTATTTTCTTGCAAATTCCCACTCACTCTAAAGTTTTGACGCCATGGAATATAGATGTTGTCAAAATTTTGACTGAAAACATTTAGTTCCACTAAAAATTCCATAACCCCAATCCCACTCAACATGTATAGTATGAATTTACCTTGTATCTAAGCGTCTCGGCGCAGGCGGCGCACAGGCACAGGTGCTTGCAAGGCAGAATGAGCGTGTCGCGCAGTTCGCACAGACACACCACGCAGTCCGTCCTGCTGTCTTCGTCGACGGCAGCGGTGGCCTGGCACAATTCCAAGGGTACGTAAGTTATGAGAACAGTTTTTTTTACGTTAAAACGTGATAATTGAAGCTATTTGTTGTGAACGTGTTATGTAAAGTTAATTAAGTAAAGCAAAAAGTGGTAAAAAAGTTATAAGGAAACGTGCATGATAAACTAAGTGATGAGTACATGCTAACTGAAAAGTGATCATTTAGAAATAACTTAGGCACTCACAGCTAAATTTACTTTCCACTTGAATCAACCACTTAAAACTTAACTTATCACCTACAACTATTCCTCTCACCCATAAACTCGCTCAATTCTCACCGTCTCAGCTTTGGGCGCATCCTTAGAGCCGCCGGTCTCGTCGCTCGACTCGTCGCCGTCGGCGCGCTGGTCGGCGGGCGTGAGCTTGTTCTCGATGCCGTACACCTCCTGCAGCAGGTAGCACACGCCGCCGGACACGAGCTTCTGCTTGAGCAGCCGGAGCACGTAGGCGCCCGTGTCGGCTGAGCGCACGATCGTGCACAGGGTCACCTGAGGGAGGGAGTGATGGTGGGAAGATTGAAGGTAGTTTGCTGATTTAGAAACCGGTTAGGTGCGGATTCAGGGAGTTGCCAGTGGTTCAATAAAGGCTACATAAAGGGTTTTCATAAGGTAGAAAAAGGGGATAGGTTAAAAACAGCCAAAAATAGGTATTTAACCAGTATACAGTTGAAAGGAGCAATTTTGACGAAAGATGAAAATGGGCAGAAAGTGAAAAATTAGCGATTTAAGAGTGAAAAATCGGGGCAAAATCCGTCAAAATTAGCATCAGATAAGTAGATAGCTGATGAATTGAATCTCACCTGGGTTTGGGTGGAGGCCAAATCAGAGTCGTGTGACGTCAGCGAGGTACATTCTATAACAATTGGAAACACCGTGTCCTCGCTCAATTGCAAGAGGAACTGTGGGGGAAAAAGACGATTTTTTCAAATTGACAATTTTTTCATAGAAAAATAATTTCAACGCAATGTCTCACATCTTCCTCTGGAACGGACTGCGGCGTGAAAACAAATGAATCATCAGTGCATAATTTTATATTCGCCCCGGGACCCAGATTGTATGAACTGCTGTGCTTCGACTCGCATCTGCACAAGTGGTTGAACTGAAGATGAGAATTTAAAAAAATATATTGAAAACAATAGCCAGGATTTTTAAGCGGGGGGGGGGGGGCGGATTGTAAATGGATGCCGGTGAACGGGGGGCGCCTAAAATTAGGCCTCTATAATAGCGGAATGGAGTTAAGGCGTTGAAGCCATTTGTAGGCGCCGCGTAAAATTACTTCGGAACGCAATGCGCTAGTGCAGAACCGACTGCACCATTAAAAAGCCCGTGTCGAAAAGTACCACCATGCAAATTTTCAGATCCAACGGTTGAGTCCGGAGGAAGTTATTACGGATTTTCTTTTTCAAGTAGTGTTGTTGTCGTTGTTGTTGTTCTTCTTCTTCTTGTTCTCCCTACAATCTTCAAACTGCAATAACTTCCTTGAAACACGACCGATTTTCATGGTTGATGGCTCATATGAAAGAGCATATGATGCCATTTCTTATTTTCGGGAATTTTTTCACAGGCTCCGCCCACTTTGGGACGGTATTTGTTTGAAATTTTCAAACCTCAATAAATTTAAAATTTGAATACAAATGCGGCAATAAAAAAAATTTGTTGATGTGCGCCATGACTAGAGCTTTCAAATGAGCCAATTTTTGGCAATTTTGGTACAGATTTACAAAAGTTATCCAAGTTTCCTTATTTTGTGTAAAATGCGCAAACATGCCTGAACTACTGCTTGATGTGATACTGAGCATGTGACCTTGCATAGTGATTACTATCAGGTCATAAATGTCTAGTGGTTAATGTCAAGTCAAATGTCAAGTTATAAATGTCAAGTCAAATGTCAAGCAATAAATGTCAGGCCAAATGTCAAGTGATAAATGTCAAGTGATAGATGTCAAGTGATAAAATATTAAGTGATAAAATATCAAGTCAAATATCAAGTGATAAATGGCAAGTGGTAGATTTCGAGTGAAATGTCAAGTGAAAAATGTCAAGTGATAGATGTCAAGTGATGAATGTCAAGTGATAAATTTTAAGTGAAATGTCAAGTTTAATGTCAAGTGATAAATGTCAAGACAAATGTCAATTGATAAATGTCAATTGATAAATGTCAAGTGATAAATATCAAGTGATAAATGTCAAGTCAAATTTCAAGTGATAACTTCCAAGTCAAATGTCAACTGATAAATTTCAACTGAAATGTCATGTTTAATGTCAAGTGATAAATGTCAAGTAAAATATCAAGTCAAATGTCAAGTTGTCTGTCAACTGATAATGTTCAGGTGATCATTATCAAGTGGATAATTACAAATCATCAGTGTCAAGTGGTTAATGGTAAGTGATAATACAAAGTCAGAAATGGCAATTGAGGCATCTAGTTCCGAATTGGCGCATCTAGTTCTAGCATCTATTTTTTTCAAATTTGTTCACTGTAATTTTTTTATAAATTTTTTCAACAAAAAATATATAAAAAATTTTTTTATTTTGTATGTTTTTTTTGTAAGTTTTTTTTTCTTCAAATTTTTTATATATTTTCTCAAAGTTTAAAGAAAAAATTGTTTAATTAAAATATTTTTTTTTCAAAATAAAAAATAAATAATTTTTTATATAATTCAAAATGTCAAGTTATTTATTGCAGCTGACGCATTTATTGCAGCTTATTTTCATCAGCATTCATTTTATTGCATTTATAAATGAATTTCTATACTGACCTACAGGTTTATGCAACCGATCACCCCCTATTTATACAATGTATTGATCATGCATTTTAGATAATATTCTGACGAAACCACCCCCCCCCCCTCCTCGAATAACTCTCCCCTCAAAAACTTCTGACAAAGAAATAACTCCCCAGAGGACTTATTCGAGGATATAGGGTATTAGTATAAGGACGTCTTCTTGACTATAGATTGTATTTCTCAGTGCCAAATTTGGCATTTGCTTGATTTGCAATAACTTTTTTGGGCCTGTGGCCCCCAAAAAGAAGTACATCCAATAAAAAATGGCTCAAGCCAACAAAAAGTGGACGCTGCAGCCAGGGACGTAGCCAGGATTTTTGAGCGGGGGGGCGGATTGTATACGGAGCCCGGCGAACGGGGGGGGGGCGGCGGCGAAACGTTGTTTTTTTAAAAACATCGACCGAAATTTTTAGTACTAAGCACTATGTTTTTTGCAAAATTTCACACGCAAATTGACATTGGTGGTTGTTTTCATTGGTTTAGTGGCATTTTTAGTACCAAAGTATCTATTTATATATGCTACCATGGGTTAATAAGCTGTCATATGTCGGTGTAGTATATAATATTGAGGTAATGTGCTTCCATGTACCTCCACAGTGTGTAACTTCACTCCCAATGTAACAACCTCCTTTTATAACCTTGTTTCATCACTATTCCGGCCAAACTTTACCTGAAGTCACGAACATTTGACTATAAGGCGATATACGAACGTATCGACAAAAAATGGATATTTTTGACACAAATCACCACTTATAATGCAATCCCATGGCTCAACAGCCATTATATGGTCATATATAACATCACAGAGTATTGCCACTGTCTGATATACCTATATATGTTGACACAAAGTCATATCTGGGAGCTTTTAAAAAAAAAGTTTTTTATTTAAAAAAACGTTGTTTTTTTAAAAAAAACATCGAGTTAAAAAAACGTTTCTTTCCAACCCTAGTGTGAACGGCGCAAAATTTTTTGCAAACAACCTACAAAATCGCTACAGGAAAGTCCCGGCAACTTTTCTGTCTAGCTCGGGAAGGCGGGGCGCCCCACCCCTGGCTACGCCACTGATTGAAAAACACCGGAAAAAAATAAATGCCTAATAATCTACCTGTACGGGGCGTCGGGGGAGAAATGTTCTGTAGCAAACTGATGAACGGTAACGACGCAGTCAGTGTCCGCATCGAGGGCCAGCTCCACACCGTAACTGGGGCTCTCTTCACTGGAATCATCTCGTCTGCGATGGGAATGGTGATTCGGTAAACTGAAACAATGCCCGACACCCGACAAGCCCTTCATGTTTGCCGGGCAAATTGCGAACGCTTCAGTTTTCCCGGCAGCGTTTACTAAGTTACCACGCGATCGGGTTTGGCATCCAGAATTTTCGGGATGGGGATTTTGGCCAAAAACGTTTTCCGTTTGATGTCTCCCAATCTTTCAAAAAAACGTCTAAAAATGTACTTAGATGTCAGGTATAGTACACACTGGAGATTGCCATTCACATTTCTCAACACAGACAAGTTATTTTTCGCTTTGGATCTTTTTCGTGCAATTTTGACCATTTTTCCGGGATTGAGGGCATTTTTCGGGATCAGGATTTGTACTTTCAAGTTTCAGGATCGGGCTTCGGGATAAGAATGGTAAATCCAAAAAAAATATGGCGATTTGAAATCCCGTTTGAACACTACCCCCAAACTCTGAAAAACTTCAGATGTCACGCAAGTGGCAAAAGTCAAGTAAAATGTCAAAAGGCCGGTAAAAAAATTGACATCAATTTTGACACGTTACGGTGTCACAATCCACGGAAACGCGTAAAAGAACACCTGACGAGTCTGACAGAGTCGCGCCGCACGTTGGCGATGCAGTGCAGCATGCGCGCCGGCTCGGGCGACTGCATCTTGCCCAACGAGAACTGCGGTGGAAGGCAAATATAATTAGTTTAATTGGGTAAAATTTGGCGCTGAGGCAAAACTGAATTTGGGAATGGGTGGCGGAATTCTAAAGCGCGCAGTATTTTGTTGATGAGTATATGGCATGTGATAGAAATCGCTGAGAATATATCGAAAATTGGTATACAGCTAACTGTGTGAAAGAGTTCAGATGGTTTCAATCAATGTTCAAAGGTAAAAAAGTGCAAAAAAATCCGTTTGTTGTTGCGTGACATTTTACAAAACGTTTTATACATGGCGCGGAAACAACGGCCAGATGGACTTTGTCCAGTAACATTAGCACCAGCAAAGCCAACCTCGAGCGGCCTGGTGCCCATGAAGTGCAAGTCGGTGTTGTCGCCGAACAGGAACGCCTCCGGCTTGGCCAGTTCGAACTTCTCGCCGCCCATCATGAAATTCTCGCCGAAATACGTCACGCCTGGTTGAACAATTATAACGCGAGTAGATTTTGGGTGGGTTGCTGGGTTACTGAAAAGCATACCATGTCACCCCCTGACATAGAATGTCACCCCTTACCAAACGCTTTAAAATTTAACCCATGCCATCTGAATACAATACATAACATTCATTTTTTGTCACCACATCACACTGCTATCATTCTCGTAGAATTTGCAGTATAATTTTTCACGTGATATTATTCACCAAAATACGGTAAAGCTAATTGTTTAGCTTGCCGTGCGATCAGTGTAGTTCGAAAACACTTTCCGACCGGAAGTTGCATGTGTTTTCGGTGTTTTTAGCCTTGTCGGTGTTTTCAATTAGAATTTTTACAGAACTTCTTCAACTATTTATTTTCAATAAACGCTTCCTTGTGGATACTTGAGTGTAAAAAGTTGACACCCTACAAGCACGATTACCCGAAAAATCCAAATTTATCGAGACAGATGGAAATCTTTCACTTTCCGAAAATGCCGACACATCCCAATTGAGAGCCCTCTCAAACCCTAATAATGAATATTCCCAAAGGTTCGAGCATAAATACCAACCACTTTTTGGCGGATAATGGTAGATCTCCGAAGGCAATCCAGCTTCCGTATCGCCGCTCGCAGGCGGCCGCGACACAAAACCGCCCATGGCCACCGGGACGGATGTTTCTTTCTTTTTCTTTTTGGTGGATGGGACAAAAAAAGTGACCATTCGCCGTGTGTGAATAGTATAATAAAAAAATTGGCATTGTTCCAAACCATCGAAGATGTACAAATATGTTTCCGATGTCACGATTCCATTCGATTTTGCGTCATCAGATATCATTCACGGATAGATGGATAAAAATAATCGTAAAAAGTTATGTGGAACAACAAACAAACGCAAATGAATTAGTCGCCATTTAAGTTGAGATAGTTTTCCTTGTTGCACGCGTATCCAAAACTGAATAACGATGATTGCACCTTTTCAATCCCTTTCTATCAAGGAAACTAAATAAATTCTATTTTAAGGCCATTGACAAGAAGCGTGTAGTTTTAGATGAAAAAGTATTTTTTATGTTGAAAAGTTGTTTCTGCAAAACCAAACTGTATAAGAACTTTTGTCACTGTGCACTAGTAGATACCGTATTTCCTCGAAATACCCCCCCACCCCTCGAAATACCCCCCTCAAAATGGGCAATATGAATTTGTGGTCCGGGAAATGCATAACAGACATTCAAAACACTTCCTGTGTTACGTTAGAACATCGTTTATACCATCTACATCCTTATATAAGGCCGTAAAAACTTATAAATGGTGGTTATTGTTGCATTTTTCACGTTTTTCTCTCCAAATTTTCACTCTGAAAAAATAAACCGCTGGGGGGTAATTCGAGGAAATACGGTAGGTATGTCTTTCATTGATTTCGTCACGTTTCATTGACAGCGTCCCCCGCCATTTTGACCGCCCTTCTTTTTATTTCGTGGCCCAAAAAAGTCCAATAAGTGTACCTTCTATTGTAGACCCGCCCTTCTATTAGAAGAAATACGGTATAAATAAAGAGCAACAGGCACACCTGGTGCCAGTTCCGCAAAATGAGAAGTGAGAAGTGTGATTTTAGCAACCAAATACATTTTTTCTGTGCGCGTGTACTTTCAAAATGTACCGTATTTCCTCGAAATACCCCCCCCCCGCCTTGAAATACCCCCCCCCCCTCGTTTGACCCCCCCCTCTCGAGACCACTAGGAAACAATCACCCCCCCTCGAAATACCCCCCCCCCCAGATTGAGTGTAAAGAGAACGTACATGACAAATACTGCAGTTTGTGTTCTGCGTAGTGCAGAACACACGTTAAAACAATGTTGGAATCACGTTAGAACAGTGTTTATACCATCTACGTACTAATATTAGTATACAGGAGTTGATACATGTCAGTTATCGATGCAATTTTCTACCCCAGCGCACATCACAACCCACGATTTTGTACAAGGATTTCAAAAAATTTCCTGTGAAATAATACCCCCCCCCTCGAAATACCCCCCCCCTCGTTTACCCCCCCCCCCCCTCTCGGGAGCACTATGAAACAATCACCCCCCGGGGGGGGTGTATTTCGAGGAAATACGGTATGCATAAAAGTGAGTACATTTATTACCGTTACATGTATTTACCGCGTACTCGCGTACGCGTATTTTTCGAGTAAATGTACGTAGGTACATTTTAACAATTGTGATTACAGGGACTAATCTGCTGATCTCTTGTGTGATGCTGATGGAAAATGTACACTTCTGTGCACACAAAATTTTGACAGAACACTTTCCAAACATACTGGTAGTTGCATTTCCCAAAACTATTTCTTGCCATCTTGGCAAATGAAAAACAGTGATATATTTGTGATAATATAAATACTGTGTTTCCTCGAATTAACCCCTTACATTAACCCCCCTCGAAATACCCCCAGGTCTGAGCGAGCTGCGGAAATAATTATCCCGCTCGCAATACCCCACCCAAATGTAAGTATTTAAGCGGTGGTAGATAAGTACAGAAGAGCTAATACATTGACACACCTAGGTATATTGTAAGTAGGTATACTCCGGTTATAATATTGGAAGGTCTCAAATTTTGAGCTTGTCTAAATTGAATTGGCTGTGTTGAATTAGCTCTAACACATACAGTCATGATTATGTTCATGTTATTACCTGTGTAGCATAGCTATTTTATGGTATGGCCATTTCATGCTGGTTCATGCAGATGCTTCATGTGTAGGATTGAATAAACTGGTGGAAAATATAGATGGGAAATCAGGTACCTCATTTTTCATAACAATCTCACAGGGAAACGTGCAGCCCAATATGGCTGCCATTTTATTTGGGGGTGCCCACAACATTTGCCTACATATATGCCAAGTGGCACCCCATGGCACCCCCCTGTTCTGCTGCTACAGATTGATGAATGTTTTTTCCATTTTTTTCCCAACAAATATAAATGGGAATTTTCAAAAAACACACAAAATACAGCTGCAGTAAAGTGCACAGCCAATCTTTTGTGTGCTGCCAACACAAGCGATTAATACACTTGTGTTGGTGCCTTTTCACATAAAATAAAAATTACTTTTGGTTTGCCCACAGCGATTTTTTTACTGCAGGTAAGTTGGGAGTATAATTTAGCCCCTGGTTCACTCACCCCCACAAAACTTGCCCCCAGCAAGCAGGCATGGACCACAAAACCATGAAAACAATGATTTTAGACTTTGTGATGATCAAAATTGTGGTTGTGATTGAAAAACTGTGATTTTCAATTTTCTGGGCATGACCTCTTTCTTTGTTTCGCCCAGTCATACTAGATACAGGGCACATTGCCCATTGGCCCCTATTGGTTTTTATCAAATAATTAGTGTCCACCAGAGTTGTACAAATACTGGTATTTTTGGAAAACGTAAACGTAAACGTAAATACCTTTTCGAAATCAAAAGTATAAATACTAAAACGTAAGGTATTTTTAAAATACCGGGGAAAACGTAAAATAAAACGTAAACGTAAAAATTATATTAAGTGCTTCCGCTATCAGATACTACAAAAAACACAATGGATTTTTTAACAACATTATGGATGTTCATATGATTCCCATCGACATGTTCTGCTTACCTGTATTTGTTATTTATTAAGAATGATGGGATCGGGGTATTGAATTTGGATTGGGGTTCACATTTCGCGTCATTGTCAACTAGTGGGTGTCAACTATAAGGTGCCAATTCCATAACAGGAGAACTAAAAAAATTTATGAGTGAGAAGTAAAGGCAAGTTGAATGGCAAGTGAAATTGAAAGAAAAGTAAATTTCTAAGTGAAATGGCAAGTTAAAAGACAAATGGCCAGTCATGAGAAAACACTTGAAATGTCTTTGACTTTTTATTTGCATTTCAGTTCTCCCTCACAAAAAATACTTTCCTTCAAATTTTTAATTTTCACTTATAAATTGGTGTTTGAGTTCTCCAATTGCGGAATTAGAACTCCTCAACATTAGAACATATTGAACTCATCATAATACACTAAATTTGTCAAACAAAAACAGTTCCGTGTAGCATATTTTTACGTTTTCTCTGGTACCCGGGTAATTGTGCCAGGAAAACGTAACAAAGCGTAACGATATTTTTGGAAAGCGTAAACGTAAACGTAAGTATAAATACCCGAATAACCGGGTATTTCGGGTAAACGTAAATACGTTTTCGCAACTCTGGTGTCCACATTGAATGGGCCCAAGTATTTTGTCTTTTGCGTCAAGACACTGCAGGCGCCAGACACACTGTCAGGCGAGTGCCCCCTTTACGCAGGGCCATTTTTATCATTAGCTAAAAAAAATACTTGAATGCAAAAACAGGGCCCAGGAGCAGCCATATGTTGCCCCTGACACCAAACAAGCCAATTCTGGCCTCCATGTGCTCCATGAATAGCTTGGGATAGTGGATTGTCCACTTTTTCAAACCTATGTTTTTCTCAAAAAATGTTTCATGTTTGATCAACAATGCCGTCATTGTGTGGGGCTTCCGGGGGTTCTGAGTGGATAGAAAAGTTGCACATAATTACAATCTACCAATGTCAAAACAACTTTTTGGTCTCAAATGTCCATAAAAATTGTATCAAAAATGTTTGTTTCATCAGGAACAAAAATTTGTATGGAATTCCCATTTATATTTGCCAGGACAAAACATGCAAAAAAAATATTTCTGCATATAGGGTGGCTTGAGGGGGGTGCCCCCCTAGGGTACATATAGTAAATACTTGGGGGCACCCTCACACAAGATGAAATCCTAACAGCTTGCATCCCATTTATATTTTCCACCAGTTTACATTGACTTCCAACACCAGCTGTGGCAGTATCTTGGGAGGTCCAGTCCAAACATATAAATGCAAAGACTTTTGCATCAGTCAGTCATTCTAGAGCAATATTACTTAAAGTAAATACTTGAACTACACTCCAATAAAGAAAGACACCCACCTCTGGACTTGGACTAGAAGTCTTTAACAAAGCCAATCATGCCAGTCTTCAAACAACAACAGAGGCCAACTCCAAACACAAGCCCACAATCTAACCTGACTTTCATGATATATGGAAGAAAATATCCTCCACTGACCACACCCCACATCATGGCGCAGCCGGCAGGATGCTGTGTTGCTTTTGCATAAAGGAATTGCTGCGGGTTGTGGTCAGTGGATGGTATTTTTCATTCCAATCATAAAATTGAAGTTAATTCAACTAGATCTGAATGTGGATTGGATATGCCAACATTGCCAACACTGATAGAGTCTCACACTGTAATGGGGTGCAGGTCTGTGAAGAGAGATGAAACCTGCTTGTTTTTAGGTATAAGTGACTTGAGGGGAACCCCCAAAAAGTTTGTGGATTCTGATAGAGGAAATTCTCGGCTTCGCAAGCTCAAAGGCCAACAACGTGCCCAAAGGGGTTGCACTATTGGGGTCGCTTTATTGGAGTTGGTAGCAATTTACGGTGTTGCCATCTTCGCAATAAAAATGATTTTGATAAATGTATTTACATATTTAAATAACATAGGTATACTTATTTCACAATAATTCTAAATATATAGGTTTAAGTTATTTTAAGAGCATGTGGGTAGTATTCAGGCAGTATCTAATCTGTATAAAAAACTAATCATAAATGCACAGTAGCTAAAATGTTTTTTAAACATTAGCTGACACATGTAGGCAGACCATGACACACATGCGGACGAGAATGTTTTGCAGAAAGTTCCGCTGCCTGGAGCTGTGATTCAATATCTACGTGGGCAATTCTGTTTTTTTAAAGTCTTATTCATTTGGGCCAATGTCGGCATTTTGATAAAAATTGAATAGATTTGGATTTTCTAATCTGTGCCCATATCATAGCTTTGATAAATCATGTTGTCTGCAGTTTTGATGCTTAAAGTGGATTTTTAGTACCATTTCAATCACTCTGAAACATTTGGATATCACAAGAAAACTTTCCTTGAACCATTGCTGAAACAAGTAAAATAAAGACAAAAGTATAAATCTGAACTTCTGAACTTTAAAATTGAGCAACCACACCTGCATCCACCCAACAAGAGAGAATAACTCCTCATCACACAGCACAACCCACTACAACAGAGAACAGTCCCGCACTTGGCAACTAGGTACAGATAGGGGAGAACAACAACCCACCACTGACCACACAAGAGTACTACTCTCACCACACAAGAGAGCCACTCTCACAACATACAGTACTTTGTAATCAGAACAATTGAAGGTTAGAAACTTTCAAACAGAAAGTTCAAGCAAAAAAATTCAGAAAAAATTCAAGCCTAAAATGAAGACGATCTGCATCCTTCTCATGGTTAGTTTGAATTTTGAAGGAACTTTCATGTTGATTTTCGTAATATGATTTGTGTAGAACATTAGTGAAAACTGAAGTACCAAACCGAGTAATTACCAAAGTTGTTAAAATACTGGTATTTTTGGAAAACGTTAACAGAAACGTAAATACCTTTTCAAGTTTTGGTGTATAAATACTAAAATGTAAGGTATTTTAAAAATACCTGGGAATATGTCAAATCAAAGCAGTATTTATGTCAAATCAAAGCAGTATTCTTGTTGATCTGGTGAAATGCGCGTACATGATGTTTCTTTATTCGATGCTATTTATTGTCTATTTGCCCGCCATCTTAAGGTCCGAATGAACATCATAAAATGAATAAACCCTCGCCAATGCAATGCCCCGCTTAATATAAATAAAGCCGCATTTCAAAAGTGGTGGACAACCTGGGGATTGAACCCAGGGCCTCACGCATGCGACCTGGGGACTAGCTGTTTCCGTCAGGTTACAGCTGCCCAGGCAGGCGAGGTGATTGAGTAGGGCACGTCTCAATCAAGTTCGGACAGAGAAGCTGTGCGGCGCCATACCCGCTCTCATCCAGTGAACCCTGTTTCACGTTTCCATCCGGATTCTGCCACAGAGAGACAGCTACAGGCGTCTAATCTAAGGGAAGCTTGGAGGCCAGCCGCGTCTCGCTGTGTGCCACTTTCCGATCATGTTTTGCTAGGTGACAGTGTTGTGCGCAATGTTATGCCGGTGCCACAATTCGTTCTCCCGCCGACCAGGGTGAATCATTTTGGGGTCGCTTCGGTATCGTTTTTTCAATCTCCACCTCCGCAGTTAAGCTCACAGTCTCCACCACCGCAGTTTATGGTTTCTCAAGCCGCTTCGGTTTTGTCTCTAGACTCTTTCAAAAACAATTGTGTGCCGATGGAGGTAAATACAAGCGCGTTTTTTCCAAATGTGTCTGTCTTGGCGCCACACCCACAGGTTCCATTTTTGATCGATAGTGACAGATGTACCTGCGTGAAGTAGATTTTGTGGATAAGCTTTCGGGGAATCATTACGTGATGGAGTCCCCATTGGTCCCATCCCCGGACGATCAAAAAATAGCGATTTCGCCCAGCAAAAGTGAATTGATTCAGCAGATAACTCAAATGGTAGGTGATTTCAATGCTCAAATTTCCAGAATGGAGGATTTGTTTGAAATGGCAGTGAATGAGCTGCGCGGCAGTAAAATGCAAACTCCGCCCACAAACACAAATGTTGAGAATTCAGCCCCCAGTGTCCCGGTTGAACAGGTGGCAACTCCATTTTCAAACGTCGTGAACGTTTGAGTTGAACCACAAAATGAGCCAATTTTAAGTTGTGACAGCACTCTACCCATTCCGAGCGTGGCCATTAATCCTGATCCTTGGTTCTTGCATGGCTTGTCAAAGGCTCCTCAGGCTATGGCCAAAAGCACCAATCTCGACGTTTTACATCAGTGGATAATTATTAGATCGCATCTGCTTAACAAAATCCCAACTTTCAAGGGGAAGTCAGAGGCGATTAAGTTTTCGGAATGGCAGCGCCACATATCTGCTACAGCCGGCTCAATTCCCAACCCTCAACTTTTGGTGCATTTTTGGAAAGATGTTTTTAGCACCAAGTTGTCGGGCGAGGCTTACAAGGTGTATACCACATTGTTTCAACCAGATTATCTGCCAGCAGCACCGGAGATATTGTCAGCATTGTCCGACGTGTTTAAAGATTGCACACAAAGTTATTCCATGCTCGAATAGGATAATGCCGCGATGAACAGAAATAAAACTTTGACAGAATTCTACATTCGTTTGCTTTCTAAAGTGCCAACTGAGTTGAAAGACAGTGTTTTGAATTCACGAGATTGTGTAGAGAGACTGGTTGCCACCAAGTTTTGGTCCAGGTATGATTCGCTATGTTTTGACCGTTACGTGATGGCCAATTTCAGAAAACAGTTTTCGCAGAAATCTTTTCCAGTAGCCAAGATGATACGCGTTGTAGAGGAGTATTTTGCAGGAGTTTGTGAAGCCCGTTTCTCAGGTCAAATCGGTAACTACACCTCGTTCCAATACACGCCAGTTGTATGATCCATGCCTAATGATCCTTGGTGCCCTAGACCCGGTCATTTTGGTCACTGAAAAAGTCAGTGCTGAGCTGACCGAGTGGTCCAATCACCCCCAATGCTGAATCAACAGCCTTCCATCCCGGCTAGCAACAAGTCTGATGGCTTTGGCCATGTGCAGCAACAAACTTGGACTGCAGCAAACTCATGATGCGTCCGTACCCAAAATTCAAGCCGCCGCCAAAGCCTCTGTCATGACAACTTCCAGTGATTTCGATTTTAAGGGGATGCCAAAGACAAAGCTGACGATGACCTTGATGATATAGTGGTGAATGATGTGGGTGATGTCGATACTGAAAATGCCGAAGTTGACCCATGTGCAGCG
The DNA here is from genome assembly GCA_964036195.1 of Sphaerolaimus hirsutus. NCBI lineage: Eukaryota > Metazoa > Nematoda > Chromadorea > Monhysterida > Sphaerolaimidae > Sphaerolaimus > Sphaerolaimus hirsutus. The sequence goes on along the minus strand of OZ038454.1, from coordinate 24,257,669 downwards.
TATGTACATGAGTTCCATCATAGAGTGTCGCAGTTGTACAACAATGATCCTGGTGTGTTTGTCAACTGGTCCACCCAATTCATTCACACATTGCCTGTTCTTTCTAAGACACGTGTGACGCCAAAGTTGGCCAATTCTTCAACAATGTTTTCCAGTACGAACAATCAGTTGATGGTGAATGATGATGGCTTTAAAAGTGATAGCCACGGTGCTCGATTTCAATCTGATTCTACTGGTTACAGTGACCTATTGTCTGGAATTTTGTGTCGGGATCTTGAAAATGTAGAGTATGGAACTTTTAAAGCTATAATCGGAATTTGCGCTCAAAGCACAATCGGTGATGATCAACGGTTATGCATCTCTATCAAACCCACCAATGGACCACTAGTCTATGCCAATGTGAATATTAATGACATTCCATGTCGTGTGCTTCTTGATAGCGGGTGCACCCAGTCGCTTCTCCCTTTGAAATTACTGGAGGAGCTCTCTGAACGCACTCAGGAAAATTATATGGAGAAAATGACAAAGTCCAAAATATGTCCTGACACAGTGAATGGCCAGACGTCGGATGGAGAATTGTCAGAAATAAAACTGTATGTTGACCATGTGTCGCCTATAGACAAAGTACGCAGGAAAGTTGTGACTACTTTTCTTGTCAACCGCAGCGCAGGTGCTTTAACAGAAATCTTAATTGGCACAGATGTCATGCCGTTTCTTAAGATGACCTGGCTCATTCCACTCGTTTTAGATAGGTATTGTGATGCCGTCTTACCCCAAGAACCTGCTGATTTATCGGAGAAAGTGTTACTCAATGAAAAACGTTTTTTGTCCATTTACAAAGATATTGTGAAAGCCTCGAAATCCATTTTCATCCCAGCACAAAGCAAAGTTGCATATTCCATGCCGGTACCACCAGTGCCGATCTCAGTGACAGCGGATGTTTGGCAAAATAGCTTTTTGTTATATTCAAATTCCAAGGTGAAATATAATGGAATTTCAATGTACATGGTCGGGCTGAAAAGTCCCCGGGCAGTGCTCGCCATTCGCGCTAGGGGTAAGCTACAGTTATAAAATTTTAACATGTTAATATATCAGGTGTTTTGAGTTTTCACCCAAAATTTCACCTCTCTAGCTTCACCCACTGCGGAACTGTGGGGTTTACAATTTCGGTCATTTTGTACTGATGTACAAATGGTGCTCACGCCGAATGCTGCGTTAAGTTGTGATCATGAAACTTTGGCTAGTGAAAGCCATCAGTGTTGGCAATGTGCTGATAGTATTCAACACTTTCATCAACATCATTGCTATTAAGGTAAAATGAACATGCAGATCAGGGTGATGTGCAAGAAACGTGGGAACTGTGATGGATGTTTTTGGTGATCATCTGAGATCATGTTGTATTGCAGTGATTTTAATGTTGTTTTGAAATGTGCAGTAAATTATTATGTCAATTGAATTTCATTTGTGTTTCATTACTAATCTGTAGTGGACACATTACCTGTGTTCACAGCAGTGTGCATGAAAAATGCCTACTGTATTAACCTGTATTGACCAACCATAGAGGCAGAATGATGAATTTGGTAGAGAGAGTAGTGACAGTAATGGCAATATAGACTAGGCTTATGATATCATAGCTAATGTTGGTTGGTGCTGGCACATTGCCAAATCTGGTGGCTTACACTAGCCAAAGTTTCATGATCACAATTTAAAGCAGCGTTGAGCTAGAGCACCATTTGTACATCAGTACAAAATGACCGAAATTGTAACCCCCACAGTTCCGCAGTGGGTGAAGCTAGAGAGGTGAAATTTTGGGTGAAAACTCAGAACACCTGATATATCAACGTGTTAAAATTTTATAACTGTAGCTTACCCCTAGCGCGAATGGCGAGCACTGCCCGGGGACTTTTCAGCCCGACCATGTATAATACTTCAGTGCCGATAAAGGGTTGCCAGAAGTTTTCGTTGTGTTTATTTAATTCCAACCCATTCCCATTGAAAATATTGGCCGGGACTAGGGTGTCAAAAATTTTTTTTTACGGAAAACGGAAAACGGAAAGGTAAAATTTTTTCACTTTACGGAAAACGGAAAACGGAAAGGTAAAAAAAAAATTTCTGCCGGAAAACAGAAAACGGAAAGGTAAAAAAATTTCACTCAGCGGAAAACGGAAAACGGAAAGGTAAAAAAAAATTGTCAGCCGGAAAACGGAAAACAGAAAAATGAAATGCCGGAAAACGGAAAACGGAAAGCAAAATTTTCACGGAAACGGAAAAAATAAAGTGAAATTAGCATGGTAATAGACAAATTTGCAGAAGGAAAACCTGCATGCAGGTTTGCCTGTTTGGCTTTGATTGTGGTAGCTGTACATTCTGCAACTATGGATCATGCCTGTAACTTTACTTGTAGTTCAAGCTTAACTGAACCAACAAAAAATCATCAAAAAGTAGCCATAGTGGCCATAGGAAAGGAAACACTATGACATCTTCACAGTCTAGAAGCAGTGGGAATCACTGATGACCCCTATGCAATTGATGACAACATTGCAGAGGAGATGATGATAAAAAGCATAAAATTCAACAACAACAACAAACAGTACTGTATTGACTGGCCGTATAAAGAGAGTATCAGTGACCTGCCTACAGGAAAAGCAGAAGCTATGGTGCACTTTAAATCACTGATAAGAAGATTCAACAAAGATTCATGAGTGTCACGAATGAAGTTGATGCTTTAGAACTATATTACAAAGTCAAGGCTTTATTTAACCAATGTTCTATGAACATGAGGGAATGGCTGTCAAACTCCAGATCAGTCATGAATGAAATAGCAGAAAATGACAGGAGTCCAAAGGTGAATAAAATTGTCGCAGTAATGGGCATGAAATAAAATCACTGAACAGACATGCTGGCAATATCAACACCAAAATTGCAAATTGACAGCATCACAACACCAACCAGACGAAACTTGAATAAATTATTGGTGTCAGCATATGACCCAATTGGGTTCACAGCACCTGTTTCACTGACCCTGAAATCCCAGTTGTCAATGCTGCTCCAAGAGACAAAAACAACACAATGGGATGAGCCAATTAAAGATAAATACAGATTGGAAAAACAATGGAAAAATGCCAGAAAACTGAAAATCGAGCCAGAAAATGGAAAAATGGCCTGGTAAAACGGAAACGGAAAGGTAAAAATTTTTCAGCCGGAAAACGGAAAAATGGGCCGGAAAAACGGAAACGGAAAGGTAAAAAATTTTCAGCTGCCGGAAATCGGAAAACAGAAAGGTAAAAATTTTTCGGCTGCCGGAAAACGGAAAACGGAAAGGTAAAAATTTTTCGGCTGCCGGAAAACGGAAAACGGAAAGGTAAAAAATTTTCCTGCGGAAAGGCGGAAACGGAAAAAGGAAATGGAAATTTGACACCCTAGCCGGGACGCCTTTGTGCAAATGTAACGCCTATTTGAACAGTGCGATCTCATACCCCGGAAAGAATTTCTCAGTTTTGTTGTGCTCGGGAGAAAATTCTGAGCAAAATGTACTCATGGCAACTGCGATTACTTTACCTGTCCCACCTGAGGGTTCCACTGAACCTGCTGACGCGATTCAAGAAGAATACATACCAACGTCTCCTGCTGAGAGAGCGGCGCATGTGTGGGACAAGTTGAGAGATGATTTACCAATCCCATTAACTGACGCGGAGAAAAATAGTTTTTCGAGTTGATATTGGAGTTCCATGATATCTTCAGCTGTGCACATTATGATGTGGGGAAAACATCCCTGATTTCACATACAATTGTTACCGATCCCACACAACCCCCCATTAAGCAGGCCACTCGCTATGAAGCCCGCCACAGGCGTGCTTTCATTCACAAAACGATTTCCTCGATGCTTAAGGAAGGTATCATCGAACCGTCTAACGGTGCTTGGGCGTCGCCGATTACGATTGCCTTGAAGGGTACTTCCGATTTCAGATTTTGTGTGGATTTTAAGTTAGTGAATTTGATAACTAAAATCGATTCATACCCCTTGCTGCGCATCGGTGAGCTGTTATCCGAGTTCACCGGGCGGAAGGTTTTCTCCGCTTTAGACATACGCCACGGCTATTACAATGTGCCCTTGACTGATGAAGAGACACGGGAGCACACTTCTTTTGTGTGTAGCCTGGGGCAGTTCAGGTATATGAGGCTCCCATTTGGTACTATGAATGCTGGCGCTTCTTTCCAGAGGCTTATGTCCATATTATTGGCTGGTTTGAATGACGACCCTGCCAGCCCGTGAATTTGGGCATATATCGATGACATCCAGTGCAGTAGTTTTGATGTTCAAGAACATTTTGTGCATTTGAGGTGGTTATTTGAGCGGTTGCGTTGGGCCAATTTGAAGATTCAGCCGGCCAAGTGTAAATTTTTCGCAGCTGAATAAAAATATTTGGGACATCATGTATCTTCTGAGGGCATTTCCCCAGCCCCAGCCAGATACCGTGCCGTCATGGAACAACCTAAAGTTCACAATAAACAAGACCTGCGGCGTTTTCTTGGCAAGTGCATTTATTATTCTCATTTTATTCCAAATTTCAGCTGCATATTGGCACCACTGTACACCGTTCTCAAAGGGCATGTGCCAAAAAGTGGGGCAACGCCTTTCGAGTGGACTGAGAAAATGTTGACAGCTTGGGACACTTTAAAGTATTAACTTTTCACATCGCCTGTATTAATCCACCCAGTGTTTGATGACCCGCAAGGTTTTGTCCTCCAAACAGATGCCAGCTGTTTAGGTTTAGGGGCGGTGTTATCTCAATATGACAAAGATAACAAATTACACCCTGTGTCATACATTTCTAAAAAAACGTACGCATCCTCATTCCACTTACTCAGCAGCTTCTTTGGAGGCATTATGCATTTGTTGGGCACTGCGCCGGTTCGCAGACTATGTGGAAGGACAGAAAGTCACTGTAATTACTGACAATTCTGGAATCCAACAAGTGCTCAGGTCCCCACATCATTCTAAATTGGCTCGGTGGGCTATCTTTGTCCAGGACAAAATTACGTCCTTCATTCATCGCCCTGGCATCCAAAATTCGGTGGCAGACGCGCTTTCCCGTAATCCCATCGTAGAGACTAGGGTGTCAAATTTCCGTTTTCCGTTTTCCGTTTCCGTTTTCCGCAGGCAAATTTTTTTCCGTTTTCCATTCCGTTTTCCGGCTGCTGAATTTTTTTTCCGTTTTCCGTTCCGTTTTCCGGCAACTTTTTTTTCCGTTTCCGTTTTTCCGGCTCATTTTCCGTTTTCCGCCTCAATTTCCAGTTTTTCTGCCTTTTTTCCATTTTCCGCCTCAATTTTCCATTTTTCCGCCTCATTTCCTGCCCGAAAAATCGATCCTCAGGACGCCAGACTTTTAGCTCAAACGCAAAGTGACAAGAACAGGGCATTTTATAAGCAACATTTTGATCAGAAACATTCTGTCATTTTTCATGCTAATGACCAGGTGATGGTCAAGTTGTTTTCATCTGAAACAAACACTCCCAAGTTTGGGGGGGGCTGTATCTGGTAGTTGAAGTTTTTGGGGCCACCTTGTTGTTGCGTGGTCAAGATGGCGAGACGTTTACCGTCGCTCAACGTTCTGCTTGGAAATTGCCATCTGCATCGAAAATAAATTGAATGTAATCGAATAAATATCAGCGTTGTATAAATATTCATGTAATTAACTTTACTGGTTTGGTTGACGTAAGCGCTCACTTCCACACGTTGCACTTCCGCATGTTATTTTGCACGTTTTTTGGCACGTGAATGGTAAACAAAAGTTTTGCTGGCAATTGTGCAAAATGAATCCTGTTTCGCGTGATCCATTGGGCCGGCCTTATTCTATGCCTTTACCCGCAATTTACGCGACCCCGCCGGCTCCCAATTATGGCCAACCCGCACCTTACCCCGGTCAACCACAACATGTGCCTTTCATGCTGCCAAATCAACCCGTGCCGCCGCAAGCTCCGCCCCCAGCCCCAGTCGATTATGCTAAGAAGTTTTATGAATTGAAGGCTGAGAGTGACCATGACAAAAACGTTTGTCCATTTTCTCTGGGCCATTTTGTTCGTCGGGAAGTTTAACTTTTTGGCATTTGGGACTTTTGTGTTGCCGTTTTGTCATCTCTGTCGAATCGCCCATTTGGAAGTCATGTCGTGGCTACTAGTTTTACCTGCACCAGGCCAAAATGTACTTTTGTCGCCCACTTGGAAATCATGTCATTGCTACTGGATTTAATGTCCTGGGTCAGGCCAAAATGTACAGAAGCGAAATCTTGTCCACGCTGTTTTCAGAAAATTTAATCGCTGCACGGTCAACTCGAAGTGTGCAGCAAGAGGATTTCGGCTCTCAAAGAGGACAAATTATCGCTCCAGGGGAAAGTCGACGCTTTAGAAGTGGCCCGCTGCGACGACGCTGACACCCACAGCGCTCTTCGAGAGAAATACATTCACAAAAAATCTCGTTACAAGACTTTCAAGGCGGCTGTTTGTGAAGCCGAAAATGATTCCCCTGTTGAGTCTGAAGAATTGTCAACCGCTCGCAGTGAAATTAAGGCGCTGAAGAAAAAAATGTCTGTTTCTGATGCCACCCTAAGTTTTTACAAAAAAGCCGTTGATGAATATGAGGATGAGGACCACCCCTTGCATGGCAAAATTCCGGAAAATTTGGATTTAGAGCCTACGTGCTCCAAAAAATTCAAGAAAACCGTCGAAGTAGTTTTTCAGGCTGTTCAGCTGGGGGAGGGGGATAGTGATAATGAGTCGGAAACACCTTTAGAAAACCCAAAGACACCTGAGATTTCCGAGAATCCATAAATAACCCCCCTCGCCCCTCGAAATTGTTTTTTACCCCTTCGTTCAAAAAGGGGGAACTTGTTGATCTGGTGAAATGCGCGTACATGATGTTTCTATATTCGATGCTATTTATTGTCTTTTAGCCCGCCATCGTGAGGTCCGAATGAACATCATAAAATGAATAAACCCTCGCCAATACAATGCCCTGCTTAATATAAATAAAGCAGCATTTCAAAAACACCCTGCAGTATTTATTTTTCCAATATTTAGTGACCTATTAATATTACAGATGTCATTTTTAATGATTATCTTGTATTTCTATAGGTAATTTTACCGTATTTCCTCGAAATACCCCCCCCCCCCTTGAAATACCCCCCCTCGTTTGACCCCCCCCCCCCTCTCGAGACCACTATGAAACAATCACCCCCCCCCCCCTCGAAATACCCCCCCCAAATTGAGTGTAAAGAGAACGTACATGACAAATACGGCAGTTTATGTTCTGCGTAGTGCAGAACACACGTTAAAACAATGTCGGAATCACGTTAGTGATAACAGTGTTTATACCATCTACGTACTAATATTAGTCTACAGAACCTTATAAATGGCAGTTTTTGTTGCATTTTTCGACGTCTGCGTACGTTTCAGACGACAATTTCGTACTTGGTTTTCAAAAATTTTCTTGTGAAATAATAACCCCCCCCCCTCGAAATACCCCCCCCTCGTTTGACCCCCCCCCCCTCTCGGGACCAATATGAAACAATCACCCCCCGGGGGGTATTTCGAGGAAATACGGTATGTAAATTCGTCAAGGTTTCTTTATTTTAGCAACAAAATTTGCAATTTGAAGTTTCAAAAAATACATTTTCTGTACACGTGTACATTTCAAAAGTATGCGTACTGGCGAGTACGGGTAGTTTTTTTTTAAAGTACCGTATTACCTCGAAATACCCCCAGGGGGTTTATTATTATGCCAGCAAAATTTGAGGGGGCGGATAATTCGAGGGGGGGGGGGGTTATTCGAGGGGGGTTCTATTATTTCGCCAGAATTTTTCGGAAATTCCCCATACTCAGACATAGAAAAATCAAACAATTATGTACATAGATGTACATGTGTTTATCGGCACATATAGGTAACTGTTTATACACATAAACCCTACCCAAACATCACTCAAACATCAGTTTTAACGTGTGTTCTGCATTGTACAGATAACATACTGCGGTATTTGTCATGTACGTTCTCTTTACACTTAATGTTAGGGGTGGTATTTCGAGGGGGGGGGGGGGTTATTATTTCCTCAGCCGAATTTTAGGGGGGTAATTTATTTCCGTTAATTCAAGGGGGGGGGTTAATTCGAGGTAATACGGTATATGTATATGTATTTACAAAGTACTCGAGTAACTATCTGTATTTGTAAATACATTTTAACATCTCTGTTATAAAAGCGTCGGCCAGGAGTAAAAACCAGAGTTGTTAGAATTACTGAACTTTTTTAAAAGTATATGTAAACGTAAAGTATTTTTTTTACTCACCACTAGTTACTTACTACTTACTACATTACTTGGCGCTTGGCGCCTTTTTGCTGTGGCGCCATTGGCGCTTGGCGCTGTGCTACGGAAAAGCGCCATGGCGCTTTTGGCGCTTGGCGCTATGATGCCGTGGCGCCATTGGCGCTTGGCGCTAGCGTTTTAAAAAGCGCCAAAAAAGCGCCAAGAAGTTCAAAAATTTTATCATTTTTTATGTAAAAAGACCTTGTGTGCTTAATTTACATAAGAAAATGTGTTACTGTAAGTGTATTCCAGGAAGAACAAACCCTCTATTTACTAATTTTGTAAACTATGCCCATGCAATTGCAAGGATATTCAAAAAAATAATGGGCCTAATGGTTCCCATCCCAATTCAAAGCTAGCTCATGAGCGATGTTCAAATACATAGTGTTGCATTATGTTGAAAATGATGTTGTATTGTTGGTATGTGCAATGTACTAGGGCGGAATGAAGTAAATACCGTATATGTGTATACAACACTGGGTAGAGTTACTCATTAGCAACCATTGGATTGGGATGGGAACTAGTTGACATTGGCTGCCGTTGTTAACTAGTGCACTTTATGAGCAGCAAATGTTTTTGGCGCTGGCGCTATTGGCGCTTGGCGCCAACATCCTCTGGCGCCATTGGCGCTTGGCGCCGTGGTCTAGAACAGCGCCATGGCGCTTTTGGCGCTTGGCGCTATTTTGCTGTGGCGCCATTGGCGCTTGGCGCTCGCATCCCAAAAGCGCCATGGCGCTTTTGGCGCTTGGCGCCAAAAGTCTGGCGCTTTTTACATCACTATTAGTGATGGAAAAGCGCCATGGCGCTGGCGCCTGGCGCTAGCGCCAAAGCAAAAAGCGCCATGGCGCTTTTGGCGCTTGGCGCTGAAACGCTCTGGCGCCATTGGCGCTTGGCGCCGGCACCTGAAAAAGCGCCATGGCGCTTTTGGCGCTTGGCGCCATTTTCTGGTGGCGCTATTGGCGCCTGGCGCCGGCATTTTGAATGGCGCCAAAAAAGCGCCGACGGTGATTACCGTATTACCTCGAAATACCCCCATGGGGGTTTATTATTTCGCCAGCAAAATTTGAGGGGGGGTTAATTCGAGGGGGGGTTTATTCGAGGGGGGGTCTTATTATTTCGTCAGAAATTTTCGTAAGGATCTTAGTAAATAGTAGGCATTTGCATGCCCAAAACAGGTAATAAATGTGTCCAAACAAGATATATTTGGACATAAAAACGTAGATTAGCTACAAAAACATGTCCATTGTGTAGCTGCAATACAGATAAACAGTAATATACATCATGTACATTGCATACATGACGTATTTATTATGTACATGACGTACATCATTCCGAAGGGGGGGTATTTCGAGGGGGGGGTTTATTATTTCCCCAGCCGATTTTGACGGGGGGGTTAATTCGAGGGGGGGTTTATTCAAAGGGGGGGGATAATTCGAGGTAATACGGTATATAAAATTATTATGGAATGAAACCGACAATCCAGTTGATCAATTTTGATTTGCAAAGTGCATTTGGATATGAACAAAAAAGCATCTAGGTAATTAGGAAGAAGTCCAGTAAACAATTGGACTTATTGACTTATTGTGTGTAATAAAAACTTTTTCCACGCCACAGTAAATTTGACTTATTGGCAATTTGTTCACTTATAGACTTTTTGAAGTCAGCAGCACATTGATTAAACACATTCTCATTGTTTTCCCTACAAAAAGAGTGGACTTATTTATTGGCCTCTTGTTGGACTCAACAGTTATTAAGTTATTGAATCATTATTGCTTGAGATCCTGTAAAATTGTTCCTAAGAGTATTCCATATGTATTTAAATCTGACAGTTTAAAAGAGGCAATTATCATTGAAAAAAAATTGGAAAATGGTGAAAAATGTGCAGGACCAATTCTAAGCACCGTTAAACTGTGCAAATAACTCGATTTTCAAAATTTTGGAGTTACGACTTCCCCCGTCATATAAGTTTCCTCTTTAGAGAGTTAAATACAATACATTCCCAAAAAGTCCTCTCCAACTGCTAGTCATTTGAGAGACAAATAACATCCCTCAACTCCACCTTTTAGCGGAGTGAGTAACAAAGAACTCTCCATTGAAAGCTTCTCAGTTAAATACTATGCCTGACTGAGATAATATATTCCTGGGGATAAAAACAATGTATGAAGTGGCTGATTGAACTTTTACTGCAAAAGTTCAATGGACTACTAAAAACGTAAGCGGTACGTCACAGTTATGCACTAACTTCTCTACAAACAAATTGCAGAAATTTTTTATTGGCGCTGGCGCTATTGGCGCTTGGCGCCATTACCCTCTGGCGCCATTGGCGCTTGGCGCTGGGGTTCAGAAAAGCGCCATGGCGCTTTCGGCGCTTGGCGCCATTTTGCTCTGGCGCTATTGGCGCTTGGCGCTGGGGTTTGAAAAGCGCCATGGCGCTTTTGGCGCTTGGCGCCAAAAGCCTGGCGCTTT
>OZ038454.1:24146527-24246648 GCA_964036195.1 Sphaerolaimus hirsutus | reverse complement strand
GAAAAGCGCCATGGCGCTTTTCCGAACCCCAGCGCCAAGCGCCAATGGCGCCAGAGCAAAATTGCGCCAAGCGCCAAAAGCGCCATGGCGCTTTTCTAGACCACGGCGCCAAGCGCCAAAAGCGCCAGAGGACATTGGCGCCAAGCGCCAACAGCGCCAGCGCCAAAAAATTTTTGCTTCTCATATATGCAGCCATGCTGATGCACTGCTATTGATTTGTTTTGGCGCAAGATACGAGTCAACCGCAGTCACTTTTGTTCTTTTTGTCTTGATATTTTGCAGCTGGGTGTTTGGGCTTAAGTATAGAATATTTACCATCTGTAAAAAGTGCTAAGATTTTTTAGGTGTTTTTTAAAATTGCTTTTGGATTTGAGTTGTTTTTCCCAAAAAATAATTTTCAAATGAAGTTTTCAATTTTTTTTGGAGTACTTTCGATTTTTCTACAAGAATATTGCAGTTTCGAGTTTTGCTAGTCACTTTTGAACATAGGATTTTTAGGTTTCAAATTTTGGATTGCAATTGTTGGAATGGCTTCAGAAAGTGATTCCACACCCTGTAAAATCAAGTGCAACCTGCTCAAACAAAAATGTAAGGAACGAGCTCAGTATAGCTATTGAGCTAAAACCTATGTGAAGAGTGTTACGATACCGATGAATAGTCACATAAAGTCTTACATAATTCTGATTAGATGGGACAAATGTTCAATACCCATGCAATCACAATTAAATTGTTTATAAAGTAATCAAGAATAGGGTATATTGATCTGGGAATACACTGACAGTAGCACATATACTTATGTAAATTATACTTAACAGGTCTTTTTGCATAAAATAATGATGAATTTTGAGTAAACTTCTTGGCGCTTTTTTGGCGCTTTTTAAAACACTAGCGCCAAGCGCCAATGGCGCCACGGCGTCATAGCGCCAAGCGCCAAAAGCGCCATGGCGCTTTTCCAAACCCCAGCGCCAAGCGCCAATGGCGCCACAGCAAAAAGGCGCCAAGCGCCAAAAGCGCCATGGCGCTTTTTGCTTTGGCGCTAGCGCCAGGCGCCAGCGCCATGGCGCTTTTCCATCACTATGTGGGGGTTACAATTTCGGTCATTTTGTACTGATGTACAAATGGTGCTCTAGCTCAACGCTGATTTAAGTTGTAATCATGAAACTTTGGCTAGTGTAAGCCAGTGTGTTTGTTGGCAATGTGCTGATGTATTCAACACTTTCATCAACATCATTGCTATTAAGGTAAAATTAATATGCAGATCTGGGTGATGTGCAAGAAACGTGGGAACGGTGATGGATGTTTTTGGTGATCATCTGAGATCGTGTTGTATTGCAGTGATTTTAATGTTGTTTTGAAATGTGCAGTAAATTATTATGTCAATTAAATTTCATTTGTGTTTCATTACTAATCTGTAGTGGACACGTTACCTGTGTTCAACAGCAGTGTGCATGAAAAACGCCTCCTGTATTAACCTGTATTGACCAACCGTAGAGGCAGAATGATGAATTTGGTAGTGAGAGTAGTGACAGTAATGGCAATATGGACCAGGCTTATGATATCATAGCTAATGTTAGTTAGTGCTGGCACATTGCCAACACTGGTGGCTTACACTAGCCAAAGTTTCATGATAACAACTTAAAGCAGCGTTGAGCTAGAGCACCATTTGTACATCAGTACAAAATGACCGAAATTGTAACCCCCACAGTTCCGCAGTGGGTAGAGCTAGAGGGGCGAAATTTTGGGTGAAAACTCAAAACACCTGATAAATTAACGTGTTAAAATTTTATAGCCGAAGCTTACCCCTAGCGCGAATGGCGAGCACTGCCCGGGGACTTTTCAGCCCGACCATGTATATGTGTTTATAGGCATATATAACTGTATAGGTATACACAAAACACCTTCCCTAACGTCACTTATCATCAGTTTTGACGTGTGTTCTGCATTGTACAAATCGCAAACTGCGGTATTTGTCATGTACGTTCACGTTACACTCAATTTTAGGGGGGGGGGTATTTCGAGGGGGGGGGGGTTATTATTTCCTCAGCCGAAATTTAGGGGGGTATTTCGGGGGGGGGGGTAAATTCAAGGGGGGATAATTCGAGAGGTAATATGGTATATTAGTCTACAGAAGCTTATATTTACATGTCAGTTATTGTTGCCTTTTTCTACCTCAGCGTACGCTAGGGCTCGAAACTCGATTCTTTTCAGACTCGAGTATGAGTCACAACGCAAAAACATTTCCAGTCGAGTCGGGCGAGTCAGTGAAAAGTCGAGTCGAGTCAGGTATGACCCTAGTCAGGTCGAGTCAGGTTTTGGTATGACCCTTGCAGAAATTTTAGATACAGGTTTATCTATCAATGTTTTCACACACACTCAATGAAGTCTAAATGCCAACAGTTTATTTTTATATCACAATAAAGTAAAAATAAAACTTACATGTTCACTTTCTTGACATTGCCAGGAATAAAGTTGCAAAAAAAAATCCAGCTTAGCGATGGAAATACAGCATATTTTAATGATCTGGTTTTTAAAATAAAAAGCAATGTTTGTTTATTAAAATCCTTGAAAAAAGTCATCCATAAACAACCCGACAAATTACATGTAAAGCCAATGTCAGGCAATGATCGGGAAGCAACTTCCCTTGTCAGAAACCTCCTTATTTGCCGAAATTTCGAGTCGACTCGGGCAAAAACATCGAGTCTCCAGTCAGGGCCATATTTTTCCGGTCGAGTCGGGCCTCGGGCGAGTCGAGTCGGTACCCAATTTTACCCTCGAGTCACGAGATGAGTCGAGTCGAGTCGAGTCGATTTCGAGCCCTACTGACTGACCCCCCTCAAAATTTCCACGATGAAACAATCACCCCCTGGGGGTATTTCGAAGAGATACTGTGCATAGCAGTGTAGTCATATTATAAATGTCCCACATCGAATATTTTGAAATACATTTTCTTTACGCGTACGCTTTAAAAGTGTACGCGTACATGTGAGTACATTACTTTTTTTGAAAGTATATGTGTATGTATTTACCGCGACTGCAGAGTTGTTAAAATACTGGTATTGTCTGAAGGCCGAAGCGTTAAGATTAGTATAAATACCCGGAATAACAATAAATAAACGGTTGCAGCTCTTCTTGAGTGAGAAATGATTGGAATCCGACAACCGTCACCAGTCACAAAAAGTATACAGTCGCAAAGTGAACGTTAAAATGTTCAACTAATTTCGAAGGTCGCATCGTATACTGATCGCACAAGTATTTATCAATACCATATTATAAAGCCACTATTTATTTGTGTGGAAAGTATGCTCCAACGTAAAAGATAGGACGTTTCTGCTTCTGCCCGATTTGTGTGTGTTTTTACACACAAAGTGGACATTTTTTATCAGCACAAAATGCCCTTTACAAACACGATCCCTTTACAATCTTGACAAACATGGTTCACATATCGCAGAGTAGCTTTCCAAGAATGCAATTGCACATGTATAGGGGGTTGACTTGAGTTTTTAAGGGTTGAGTTTACAATTCAGGGTTGAGTTGACTGAAGTTTAAAAATAAGGAGCTGTGTTGACAAAAGTTTACAAATTAGAGGCTGAGTTTATGGGAGTTGAGTTGATGTGAGTTTACCAAATTAGGGGCTGAGTTTATGGGAGTTGACAAGCACATTACCATAACCCTTAAGTGAGGCCCCTGGGGCTAAAAAATATAAATTGTGAAATGATGCATTTGTGGGTTTCTGATTACAATGATTTGAAATATCCACTCCATTCTGACAGTACATTACCATAACCATGACCAGGGTTGGTTTTATAAAAATCATTTGTATACAAATTGTATAAAAATTGTATAAAAATGTATTTTATTTTTATTTTATTCTTGTTTCATTTTATTTTATTTTTTTTTATTCCAAAATAATAATAAAATAATAAAATGGACCATTTTACAAAAATTTTACAAAAATTTTACAGAAATTTTACAAAAAATCAGAATCTTGCATGCAAGGTCAGAAAAATGTGATAATTAGACCTAAACATAAAAACATGTGACAAATTTTTCCATAACTTTGCAAAAGTTGCATGCAGTATGTATTGTTAGCTAGTTGCAAGTGTTAAGTTACAATTATCGATAAGAATGGTTTGCATTTTCAGTAGAAGGATTACTGGAGTGTGCTGGGCGCATTTGTAAAACATCATGCAAAGTGTCAATTGTCATGACAAATGTAGTAAAGAGTCAATTGGCATCTCAAATGTCAAGCAAAGTATAATTGTCATGACGAATGTCATGCAGAGTGTAAATTGTGTATCTGAATCTTATGTTTTGGTATCCAAACCTTATATTTTGGTATCCAAATCTTATGTTTTTGTATCCAAATGTTCACATAAGATTTGGTTACAAAAACAACAAGATTTGGATACAAAATATAAGATTTGGATACAATTTGCTTTACAGTTTCCACTTTAATTTATATTTGTCATGACAATTGACACTTTACTTAACATTTTCATGAAAATTGACACTTTCCATTCCATTTCATATGACATTTTGACACTTTACATGGCTTGGGACTGCCCCAGCTCTGCGAATGAACAGGTTGAACGATAAACAACAAAAAAAAATTTACAAAAAATATGAATTTTTATACAATTTTTACAAAAATAAGAATTTGTATACAATTTTACAAAAAAATTACAAAAATTAGAATTTTTATACAATTTTTATTTTTATTTTGAAATTTTCCATTTTATTTTATTTTATTCTTCAATTTTCCATTTTATTTTAATTTTATTTTTATTCTTTTCTGAGATTTTGCCAACTCTGACCATGACATTGAACCCCTGGGGCCAAAACATTCAAATTGTGAAGTGATGCATTTTTGGGTTTCTGTTTGCGCTGATTTCAAATATGCACTCCATTTTGACTCTACATTACCATAACCTTTAAGTATAATGCCCAGAGATTAAAAAATTGGAAATTGCACTGATTTGATATATGCAATCCATTTTGACACTACATTACCATAACCCTGAAAATGAAACCCTGGGGCCAAAAACTTTCAATTTGTGAAATGATGCATTGTGGGTTTCTAATTGCACTAATTTGATATATGCACTCCATTTTGACACTACATTACCATAACCCTAAAAATGAACCCCTGGGGCCAAAAACTTTCAATTTGTGAAATAATGCATTTTTGGGTTTCTACTTGCACTGATTTGATATATGGACTCCATTTTGACACCACATTACCATAACCCTGAAAATGAACCCCTGGGGCCAAAAACTTTGAATTTGTGAAATAATGCATTTTTGGGTTTCTGATTGCACTGATTTCAAATATGCACTCCATTTTGACTCTACATTACCATAACCTTTAAGTATAATGCCCAGAGCTTAAAAAATAAGAAATTGCACTGATTTGATATATGCAATCCATTTTGACACTACATTACCATAACCCTGAAAATGAAACCCTGGGGACAAAAAATTTCAAGTTGTGAAATAATGCATTTTTGGGTTTCTAATTGCACTGATTTGATATACCATATTTGCTTGAATAGTTCCCCCCTTGAATAATTCTCCCCTCAAATAATCCCCCCCCCCTGTGAGATGAGTGAGGGGATAATAAGTCCCCCCCCTCGAGTAATCCCCCCATAAAGATATTTCAACAATTAGTTATGCCAAATTTTAACAAAAATGGCACATTTTTGTGTTAAACATGTGCATTTTGTAAAATCACTTGATAGAAAACTGCTCAAACATTCTGATGAAAGAATAATTCCCCCCCTCGAATAATTCCCACACTTGAATAGTTCCCCCCTCAAAAAAGTCTGGTGAAATAATAATCCCCCAGGGGGATTATTCAAGCAAATACAGTATGCACTCCATTTTGACACTACATTACCATAACCCTGAAAATGAACCCCTGGGGCCAAAAACTTTCAATTTGTGAAATGATGCATTGTGGGTTTCTAATTGCACTGATTTGATATATGCACTCCATTTTGACACTACATTACCATAACCTTAAAAATGAACCCCTGGGGCCAAAAACTTTCAATTTGTGAAATAATGCATTTTTGGGTTTCTACTTGCACTGATTTGATATATGCACTTCATTTTGACTCTACATTACCATAACCTTTAAGTATAATGCCCAGAGCTTAAAAAATTAGAAATTGCACTGATTTGATAGATGCAATCCAGTTTGACACTACATTACCATAACCCTGAAAATGAAACCCTGGGGCCAAAAAATTTCAAGTTGTGAAATAATGCATTTTTGCGTTTCTAATTGCACTGATTTGATATATGCACTCCATTTTGACACTACATTACCATAACCCTGAAACTGAACCCCTGGGGCCAAACACTTTGAATTTGTGAAATAATGCATTTTTGGGTTTCTGATTGCTCCGATTTCAAATATGCACTCCATTTTGACACTACATTACCATAACCCTAAAAATGAACCCCTGGGGCCAAAAACTTTCAATTTGTGAAATAATGCATTTTTGGGTTTCTACTTGCACTGATTTGATATATGGACTCCATTTTGACAGTACATTACAATAACCCTGAAAATGAACCCCTGGGCCCAAAAACTTTGAATTTGTGAAATAATGCATTTTTGGGTTTCTGATTGCACTGATTTCAAATATGCACTCCATTTTGACTCTACATTACCATAACCCTGAAAATGAACCCCTGGGGCCAAACACTTTGAATTTGTGAAATAATGCATTTTTGGGTTTCTGATTGCTCCGATTTCAAATATGCATTCCATTTTGACTCTACATTACCATAACCCTAAAAATGAACCCCTGGGGCCAAAAACTTTCAATTTGTGAAATAATGCATTTTTGGGTTTCTACTTGCACTGATTTGATATATGGACTCCATTTTGACAGTACATTACAATAACCCTGAAAATGAACCCCTGGGCCCAAAAACTTTCAATTTGTGAAATGATGCATTTTTGGGTTTCTCATTGCACTGATTTCAAATATGCATTCCATTTTGACTCTACATTACCATAACCTTTAAGTATAATGCCCAGAGCTTAAAAAATTAGAAATTGCACTGATTTGATATATGCACTCCAGTTTTACACTACATTACCATAACCCTAAAAATGAACCCCTGGGGCCAAAAATTTTCAATTTGTTCAATCATTCATTTTTAAGTTTCTGATTGCACTGATTTCAAATATACACTCCACTCTGACACTACATTACTGTAACCCTGAAATTTAACCCCTGGGGCCAAAAATTTCAAATTGTGAAATGATGCATTTTGTGGGTTTCTAATTGCACTGATTTAAAATATGCACTCCATTTTGACTCTACATTACCATAAACCTGAAAATAGATCCCCTGGGGCTAATAAATTAGAAATTGTGAAATGTTGCATTTGTAGGTTTTTGATTGCCTTGATTTGAAATATGCACTCCGTTGAATATATGCATTACACCCTCCGCCCTTAATTTAAACACCTGCATCTAACAAATTCGAAATAATGCTTTTTGTAGGATAAGGACACTACAAAACCCGACCGAAGGTCGGAGAGAATCCTGCTAGTACTAAATAGTGTCGTGATACCTCAATCGTAACAAACCACAGGTGATCCCTCCAAACCGACCCGTGCCCGGACCGGTTCCCCCTCCAGCCAACCCGGCGCCCCAGCCGCCGCCAATATTCATCCCGGCACCAACACCGCCGATCTACGGGCCGCCGCTAGTGTACCCACCCCCTGGGCAACCCCCTCCGCTGATCTATCCGCCATCCACCTGCTGTCCCCAGGCGCAGCAGCTCATCGACAGTACGGTTAGGACAGCCTAAAAATCGCTCTCGCAGGTAAAAAAGTAAATATAAGTAGGTAGCTTTTACATTTTCCATGAAAAAGTATCCGCTTTTACATATCCTATGAAGAAAAGAAAATACTAGCTTTTACATTTTCCGAAGAAAAAGTACTGGATTTTATATTTTTCTGGAACAAGTTATTTACTCACATCGTAATCGACCCATGTATAATACATGTTTTCCGCACTGTGTATGACTAATCACTCTTCACTGCCCAGCTCGCCCGCTTGGAAAAGTCAGAGAGGGACATCGCTGAACTGCAGGAGCTAAACGCGCTCCTGGCCAGCGCGATTTTGCGCATCAAGAAAAAGCAATGGGACGACTGGGGCGACCTGCGGGACAGTATTAAGGACATCATAAATGATCCGCGCTACGGCACCGGCGACAAGGGCGATACAGGTGAGTATGGCTGCATTAAGTCGGGCCGAATTCGTATGTGTACTACATATTTACAGTACATCCTCGAATAAGACCCCACTTGAATGACACCCTCCCTTGAGTAACTCCCCCTGTTGGCCAAATGAGTATAAAAATAAATCCCCTTGGATAATTACACCAGGGTCTTATTCGAGGATATACCGTATTTCCTCGAATCACCCCCGGGGGTTTATTTTTTCAGAGTGAAAATTTTGAGAGAAAAACGTGAAAAACGCAACAATAACCACCATTTATAAGTTTTACAGCCTTATATAAGGATGTAGATGGTATAAACGATGTTCTAACGTAACACGGTAAGTGTTTTGAATGTCTGTTATGCATTTCCCAGACCACAAATTCATAGTGCCCATTTTGAGGGGGGGGGGTATTTCGAGGGGGGTATTTCGAGGAAATACGGTAAGGTACATATTTACCTACTAGTTTCCAGTCGGGTGCCACTCCCAGACCCTGTAAAATGTCAGACGTTTAAAATTCTTTTGCCATTTTCCAGGGCATTTTACATGACTATTGACACTTTACATCACACTTGACACTCTACATACAGGGTATGCATTTTCCAGGGTCTAACAGTGCCCCAAGTGTATCCAACACGCAGGTGACCCAGGACCATCCGGACCCATAGCGTACGGCCCCGGCGGTGATCCGGGCTTGCCGGGTCCGAATGGGCCCGACGGCCCCGTAGGTCCAAAGGGCCTCAAGGGTGAGACGGGCGACGTGGGCGACTCGGGTCCCACGGGCGAGCCGGGGGAGCCGGGCCACGGCATGGCACCGAAGGGATCCGGGGGGCCCAAAGGTCCTCCCGGGCCGCCGGGTGAATCGGTCAGTTTTTTATTAATATTTATGTGTCATTCATCACGGTCGTACACGTGTAACATACCGAATTTATATTTATGCATAAATAATTTGTTTCTAGTGTTTTCTTTTTTTCATCGGACAACTTTCATTAGTGTAGTATTTAGTTGAGTGAACTTTGTAGTAAGTTCACTCAACTAGGTATTTACTATTTACATGAGGAAGGTATAATATGTATTTAGGGGCGTTATTTCAGACTTCCCACTCAATACATTTGAATAGTTTGTAGACTTCTAATTATCAACAAAAATAAATACCTAGGTATAATACAATACATGTAACAACAATTTGAATAAATTCAACCTCGAATAATACCTCACCAAAATGGTCTAATGTAAAAATCTCCAATGGATCTAAATATTCAATTTAAAAAAATTTATTTTGCCACACAACCATCTAAAAATAATAAGACAACATTTGTTTCAGGGTGAAACCGGTGAGAAAGGGGACACCGGCAAAACTGGAGAAGATGGGCCATCTGTGAGTTTTTTTATAAGACAATTTTCTGAACTTTTAGTTGTAGTGTTGGGTACGCTTACAGAACCCTAATGGACATGGGTGGAACTCATTTTGAGGGAAAAGTACATTGCACAAATTACAGTTTTGACCATTTGGATGCTCATTGATTCAAAACGCTCATTTAAGGGGATGTATTTCGAGCGGATCACGTTCTCCCTAGTTTATTCAAGCCGGGAATATCTCTAGGGTGGATAATTCATGTGGCTAATTCGAGGCAATACAGTAAATGTGTATGCAATCCATATCCAGATGCCCAAAAGTGACATGTTGAATGTTGAATATCACCACCGCTCAGGGAGAAACAGGAGAAGATGGCTTACCAGCCATCTGCCTGGACCCTGGTATACCTCCGCCACCAGATATACCAGATACACCGACACCTGATACACCGACACGGGACACACCGACACCGGATACACCAACACCAGATTCACCAGATACACCCACACCGGATACACCAACACCAGATTCACCAGATACACCCACACCAGATACACCAACACCAGATTCACCGGATACACCGACACCAGATTCACCGGATACACCAACACCAGATTCACCGGATACACCAACACCAGATTCACCAGATACACCAACACCAGATTCACCGGATACACCGACACCAGATTCACCCAATACACCGACACCAGATTCACCAGATACACCAACACCAGATTCATCGGAAACACCGACAGCAGATTCACCGGATACACCAACACCAGATTCACCGGATACACCAACACCAGATTCACCGGATACACCGACACCAGATTCACCGGATACACCAGCACCAGATTCACCGGATACACTGACCCCACCGACACCGGATGAACAACCGCCAGCGGGCCCCACTGACCCAGGTCAGACATTTAGGCTTTTAGGACATTTACCTATGCCTGCCTAGATATATTTAGCTACACCTTGGGATGATAATAGTCAAAATAAACAGTGATTCTGCTGGCTACATTGCCAAACCTATCCAGTTTTGGTGGCATTTTGCGGCATTAGGCACCTAAATATTTAATGAAAGGTTTTTTCAAGAGATTTTTATACGGTATATTAGTCTGACAATTAGTGATGGAAAAGCGCCAGAAAAAAGAACGGGCGCCAGGATAAATAAGTGCATAGAACGACCTGCGTGTGCTGAAACAATTTCTACAGCACCCTAGTACACACATTCACTACTTAATTTGCGTTCTCCAGGATGTAATGAACAAAAACAACACTAGAACAAAAAAATTTTAATAAAATCTACATGACGAATTCAAACACAACGGATATTGTCATTTGACAACAATCCATTCACTTCAAAAAGACTTTCCCAATCAATGTTTCCTTGAATTGAACAAAAAATGGAATTGCAACGATTTGGATCCGTTGATTTATGATTTTGCAAGTTCAACGGTTCATCATTCTCGTCTTCTGATCTGTCAGACACATCTGATGAACCGTTGCACAAAAGATTTTCACTCGCTCACACCACTTCGTCCTTTTTTCTGGCGAATTTAGATCATCCACAAATGCGTTTTTCATCTTTTTTTCATTTACACAGCACTCACCTTGAAAACCTGCTGGCGCCTTATTGGCGCCCTTTTAAAGCAGGGCGCCAGGCGCCAAGGGCGCCACGGAAAAAGGGCGCCAAGCGCCAAGGGCGCCAAGCGCCAAGGGCGCCATGGCGCCTTTCAGAATTTGGGCGCCAGGCGCCAAGGGCGCCACAGAAAAAGGGCGCCAAGCGCCAATGGCGCCATGGCGCGGCGCCCTTTGGCGCCCTCAATTGGCGCCAGCGCCATGGCGCCATTCCATCACTACTGACAATCACTGAATATATTTTTGTAGGCGAAATTTTCCTTTGTCGGCCTCGGTCTTTTCCAATTTATATTTAGGTACTCAATCGAATACTTTTCTATATCGAATACTTTTTCATATCTCATATTTTTAAGGATACATATCTTTTACTCATATTTACATATCTCATTCTCATACTCAAAAGGAAAAGGCGGAAAAGGCAAAGGTCGCCGCCGCCGCCGCCACGTGGCTCAAAAGACCCGCGGCTGGCAGTGGACTTTCTAGGCAACCCACTGTCCGCGGTGCGGCCAGCCCTGGTGCCTGTCCCGGACCCTGTAAAATGTCAAATGTCATGCAAAGTGTCAAAAGTCATGTAAAATGCCCTGCAAAATGGCAACCGAGTTGCCATTTTGCAGGGCATTTTACATGACTTTTGACACTTTGCATGGCATTTGACGTTTTACAGGGTCTGGGACTGCCCCCTGGTCTACCTACCTTCGAAATGTGATTTGTCAATTGTCAGCGTTTGATTGAAATGTTTTGCTTTGGGATGCTCTTGATTTTTATAAATTTCTATTCAAATCAAATTTTCTGGATGGATTTAGAGTTGTGAAATTATTGTAAGGGTGAAGAAATTCGGTGACATAAATAAAGATATCTATGTATGATTAGTAGAATAGTGTGGATGTAGCATTGACACTTCCATGCCAGCTCGCCGATTACCATGTCCTTTCTTTGTTTCTCTCACAAAATCAAATGATGACATGGTGACTGAATTTTCACTTTAATTGTACAATTTTCTGGCGATTTTGTTGTGTGGCCAACAATTACTGAATCCGTTTAGGGTGAAATTATTGTCGGGAAAAAGCACTCTACTCCATTAACTTTATAACAGCTTGCACGCGTGGTTCACGCTGGAATCGTGCCAACGATATAACAATACGATTTTCAGAAAAAATCATCGCTTAACAACGTAAATGAACGTTTAAGTATTCACTACAAGATTTTTTCATTTTTTTTTCATACAAAAATCGCATGCTTTTATATTGTTGGCACGCTTCCAATGTGAAACATAAGTAACTGCGCGCCAGAGTGCAATGCTACTGGAGTATACCTACATATTATATCATTAAGAATTACGCAATGGAAATACCATATTACCTCCATCCAGTTGTAGGTACACCTACAATTGATTTCATAACTTTTTTCTGCACCTACAATTAGAGGGTGTCTTAAAATTATAGTTACCTCTTATTGTTTTCGCAAGAGTTTGCAAACATCTAACCAAAAGTAAATATGAACAACAACGCAATTCATTTTATCAAACTGAAATGTAACAAAATGAAATTCAATTTGACTTGCTCAAACGGGCTGAAATCAGTTCAGATGCAACACTAACAAATTTCAACGCTGTCCACCATGTTTCACCCAGGCTTGCAGCTCCCATTTTCAGTGTGTGAAAAATCGTGTGAATTTGGGAGTGTGTTAAATATTTTCTTTTGTCGGGCACGATTCCTTGTATTTATTTACAATGTGTAGAATTCACACACATAATAATAACGGTGCATATTGCTAGTGTGGAAAAGCTGGATTCGCGTAGGGGTCAAATAAAGAGCACAGATGGGTAGATTCCTGTAAGGAATCTGCATGTAAGGAATCTGTACTGTAAAGAACCCAATTAGGATTCCTATCTGTACATGATGGGTTCTTTACAGTACACACATTAATTAGTGCAAAAAAGCATTTCCGGTTGCGTATCCACCAGACACACACCTCACACACTCACAAATGTCAAGTTCGCGTCTGTTCCACTGTGTCATAACACTATGAAACATAATACTCTATCAGTGGCACTTGTGCAATTTGTGCAACAATGGTATGCGATTCCGGGTCCAGTTGCGGATCACGTTCTGTGTTGTAAGGCAATAAAAAATTATATATATATATATATATATATATTTTTCAATTTCAAATATTGTCTGTAAACCGGAATGCGATCCTGAATTGAAATGTATAATTCTGGGTCTAATTGCGGGTTGCAGTCCGGGTAGGCAATTAAAAAAATTATTTATAATATTTTTTTAAATTTCATTTCAATTTTGATTTGAAAACATGGTGCTAGAACATTTGAAAACATAAGAACTTTCCAATCCCACATAAATTTGATCTAACCGCGTGCACACTTCTGGTTCAGGTTACACACATCGAGGTAGGATACGCATAGGTACATTCAAGATTCTTATGGCTACATTGAAAGTTTTCCGTATCCTGCAAAGTGGATATGGATAGGTACATGAATAAAGATACGCTACGCGGAGATTCCTTACAGTATCCTCCCCACAGATGCATATGCATCAATTGTATATTTCTGATCACTGACACCCAATTAGTGTGTGAATTGACTGCTACTTCCAGTTCATTTTTTACTGTGTGAATGTGTGAATATCATACTATTTTAAATACAATTTAAATGTGCCTAGTGGAGCACTGTTTGTGCTTCCCCGGTGTGTGTGCACCTGCACCACAAAAAGTTTCCGATTTTTTCTCACACTTTGCATTGAAATCTACCATATTCCATATGAATATCAACCAAAAATATTCAAACACCATAAGAAACTTTCACCACCTTTTTTCAATTTTACATGTTTTGGCACACAGCCACCTGTGTTTTTGTTGGAGGTATCATACTCTATTGAAAGCCGTCTATTGGATGGAACTATTCATTTATCTCGTCACATTCAAAAAGTCCAAAAATGTTCCTTAATCAAACAATAATAAAAATATAATCTAACAATAATAAATATAATCAATATATATATTACCGTATTTCTCCAATCAAAGCACCCCGGGTGCTTTACAAAATTGGAGCACTTTTCAAAATACTTTTGAAGTGCTGTTTATAGCACCCTGGTGCAATGCAAATCACGGGGTGCTATACTATGTATTGTTCGATACCGATGTGTTGCAAAACTGTGATTGGTAAGAGTGAAATGCTTTTGCAATTATCCCACGACCCACAAATCTTTGAACACAAGCGCCACTTCAAGTTGTTCTGCTGGTGAATTACGCCAGAAGCGTTTGATTTAGCCGCAGCACGCACAAGAACGCCGCGCACCATGCAAAATATGCAATTAGATCAATCGGCATACATGTGCTAAAAAAACGCCGCGCGCCGCAATATTATTTTCACCAACATATGATCACCAAATTTTTTTCGGATGAAACGTAAAGCACCCGGGTGCTTTATATGGAACATTTTGCACAGCACAGCACCCCGGGAGCTTTGAACGGGGGGGTGCTTTGATCGGAGAAATACGGTAATCAATATCACGGAGAAGCCGCAAAAATTCATTCATTTTTATCTCCTTATTCATTAAAAAATTCAAAAAAAACTTTCAAAAAGTTCAAAAAATATTTCGGTAGGTGATGTAAATCACTGCAAAAACAGTAATATCAATAGAGGATTTTAATATTTCAAAAAAATGAATATCCGGAGATTTCTGAAATACCAAATCTTGCAGAATACCTTAACAGCGTACATTGCATTTGTATACAAAAACACGCAGAGAGGAATCAAGTTATACCATTTTGTTTCCCGAAATCATTAGCGCGACGCTAACTTATAAACTCCAGCGCCGACTGCGGCCAGCAAACATAACTTCAGCATCTGATATGCACCTGACAGTGTCTGCGCGTGTTAATTTAGTTACGGGTGGATGGAATAGAATTGCATTCAAAAATTAGAATTGAATTTTTGGGAAATTTAAGGCTGCATTTACAGTTTGAAAAACGATTAAACGCTGTCTAAACGTTCAGAGCAAATTCATGATTAATGAACAATATTTACACTGTTTTCAATAGAAAAAAAATATTATTTTTTTTCATAAGAAAAAAATAGAATTTCAAGTTTGTGTCAAATACTGAACCGAAAGCTCGGAAACGTATTTTAGTCGAAACCCGAAGTACCGTATTTGCCAGGACTAGTGATGGAAAGGCACCGGGGCACCGGTGCATCAGTGCTGGGCACCGAAGGGCACCAGCACCGGTGCTGGTGCGCTGCGGTGCGGTGCCATTTTTCGGGGGTGCCCTGCCGGTGCTAGTGCCATTTTTTTTCAGAATAGCACCCGTGCCGGTGCGGTGCGATTTTTTTGCTGGTGCCCAAGGTGCCAGGTGCCCTTTCTGAGGAATGGCACCGGTGCCGGTGCGGTGCGGCGCCATTTTTCTCGGTGCTTTTTCCATCACTAGCCAGGACCCGAAAAACAGATTCCCTTCTCAGTTCTCGCAACTTAACGTGTAAAATAGCATGGCCAATTGACCGCTGGAAGCGCTTTCGTTTTTTATTCAAGTCTAGAAATTCAGAATTCAGCAAGTATTCAGGCGAATGCGGTTGGAAGAATGCCCATCTTGCATAAAGCATCTATCGTGCCAATATTTAGAGTGAGTTTTGCGACGTAAGTCGCTTCATGGAGATTAAAAAAGGGTAGAATGTAGGTACCGTAAATGCTCTAATAATACGACAGTCGTACTATTTTTTTCAGCACATTTTTAGGTGTCGTACTATTGGAGATGTCGCATTATTAGAGAGTGTCGCATTATTGTTTTCATCAAATCAACAACTTCATTGTCCACATAACTCAAACGTGAGCATGACTTAGTAAAGCAATAAACATCAACAATCGCCCATTAAATCGCCATTAAACATCAACATAAACAAAACAATTGTCCAAAAGCGCGGAATCCACGGCTTCCGCAGATTGCGACATCATTACGCTGTTTTTTATTTTTTTCTCGGGTGTCGCACTATTGAAGAGTGTCGTATTATTGGAGAGTGTCGGATTATTTTCACACAACGTGCCCAAACCTGTCGCACTATTGGAGATGTCGTATTATTGGAGACCTGTTGTATTATTAGAGCATTTACGGTATATATAACACCTAAGAAACCGACCTTATCCTGCCACTGTCTGTGCTGCGCGGCGTGATGGTACCGTACTCTGCTGAATGTGACCATTGAATACAGTGGCATCCAGTATTTGGGGATTAACCATGGACAGAATAACTTGGACAGAATGCGAAATGACAACTTGGACAGAATGCGAAATGAAACTTGGACAGAATGCGAAATGACATTGCCACTCTCAAATGTGTGTATAACTGTGCATCTAAATATGACTTGCTTGATGGAAATGTTTGTAGCAGACACAGAGATTTGATAGATAAGTTGGTTTGCACTGGGTTATACTTTCGTGGATAGCGCTGGTAATTGAATGCTGCTGTAAATGGTAAATGAGTGCTGAGTATCACTATCACCTAAGTCTGAATAATACTCAGTCGGGGTGATTGTATATATATTCATGCAATGTCATTTGACATTTACAGCAGTATGTTTGCATGGGCAATGCTGTGACATCATTGTGATGATTTACAGATTAAAAACAAAAAAAATTTCACTTTAAATAATATGTTAAAATTGCATTAGATAAAAATTTGTAAAAGAATCAATTACATGTATGTGATAATTCAACTTCTAAAGAGAAAACCCCCAAATTTTTCAGATCATGGAATGAGCATCACTTTCCAGGTCATAAAATACTTTGGATTTGGGTGGTGTGCCATTGGCAGAATGCTCGATAACAAATGGTGATTGAAGTAATGTTAGGTGACGTTCTTTATGTTTTTGTTGACATTGGAATTTGTTAATTTTTGTGTTGACATTTATATATATTTCCTATATACTGTATCCTGTGCGGAAGGACCAGACCTAATCTTGGCTGTCCCTTATGTATGAGTATAATTGCTTGTATTTACGTTGATCCGCTCTACCTTTAATTAAATTAAATTAACCAAAACAGGAAGTTGTCCAATCTTTTCCGAGCCTTGAACGACGTCTTGTTCACAAGATCGCGCAACTGCATAGTGACGCAATAGTTGACAATGGGAAAGTTCACCGAATGTTTTTTTCCAATCATGTAGGTATTTTAATTTACAATCATAGTTGAAGTGAAGTAATTTCGATTTGCACATGCAGAAAATAATGTTACACCAAGTAATTGTACCTCCAAGTAATTATACATGGCCAGGTCAATGATTGCATGCGCATCTACGCAACGCTGCTCGGAGTAGGCAGCAATCGCTTCTCCTGCAAAGGGTTATATATTTATAAGTCTACCTGCATTTAACTTTTGCTTTGCATGCGGCGGTCGGCGCAAGCTCCGCCCACTTTCGTGTAAATGCCCACTAGCGCTAACCCCAAAAATCACGAACGTTCCGTCAGGCTCATCTTTTTTTTGTGTGTGAGCTCAATAACGACAGTTAAATTTCTACGATCTCTTACATTTGACAGAGAAAGCACATAATTTTAGCTCCCTGTGCGTACGCTCGACCCACAATTTCCATTTTAAGCGTGTGGTGGGCCTCAAAGGTTTGTAAAAATCACAAGATTGTATGGGGAAAATGACACGCGCGGCCTAGCAAATTTCCAAACCACCTTCCAGACCAATGTTCACCCGTGGGTAACTTTTATACACTCTCCAGATAAATGTTTGAGGAATTGGCAAAATTCCAAAAAAGTTGAATAATAAATTAGGTGGAGGTACCTCGGAGTACCTGTCAGCGTTTTCGGGAAAAATAAAAAAGCGCCATATTGCTCAAAACTTTGTCTGGACTACCACACAAGTAAAAAATAGTCCTCCAACCTTGTCACTGCCCCATCTGCGTTCAGGTGTCACCTTGTTGCCGATTTTCATACGTTTGGCACCATTCGCATTGAATTGACCATTGTTCAACATGACGCAAGGCAATTATGATCTGAATACTGTTATTTTACAATATCTGGTTGCAGTGATCACAAATGATGAGTAAACTGACTTGCAGTTTGATAAAGCGTGACAGAATACCGAGCGACAGTTTCACGTTCGACTTTTTTATTTTTATTTGAGGTATTTGATTTTAAAATTCACATGCAGTTTTATGATGTAGGCTGGCGCGAGTGCGCGGAGTAACAGTGGCACATGGCTCGGTGCCAATACGCACAGGAATTTCTGCGCGCACTGTATATCATTAATTTATGCAAGAAAGAACCCTATGTGTATAATTTACAGAAGTAAATGTGCTACTGTAAGTCTGTCCCAGGAAAAACAAACCCTCTCATTGCTTTTTTTCTAAATCATGTCCCAGCAATTGTACAGATATTTTTTACTTTTCCAATCGAATGGACTTATAAACACAAGTTGTCAATGACACCAAAGTCAACTGGTTCCAAGCCTAATTCAAAGCTTGCTGATGACCCGATGAATGACAATCAAATGAAAAGTGTTGCAATATGTTGCAAATTAAGTTGTAGTGTTAAAAAATATTGCGGTATGTGCAATTTAAATGTTATACAAGTGTCATGAATCTGTGTATTCAGCGGTTTTTTGGCTACATGATTCAGAGCGTTTTTACCGCACTATCTGCCCTCTCACTCTACTTCACCGGCCGCTTGCCGCTGGTGTGCACTGCACTGGGCCCGGAGGTCCAGGTTTTAAATGCGTGTGTAAATTTTAAGGAAACGTGTCCGAAGACGATATTTTTGCAGAACGTGCAGTGAACGTATTTATGCTGGGGCGGCAGAAAATGTATTTTTTTGGACTGCGACTTGTCACTTGGGGCGTTATCAGAAGCTGTTCCTACCACCCACCGATACTAGATGACGCACGACAATCTAGTCAACATGGGGAGGAACTCGGAACAGTATTTGTTTTTGGTATTTTTTGTGAAATTCATTGTTCCTGGCTTCCGGTCGCCACCTACTTATCAGTCGTCAGTCTCCGCCTCTGCCCAAAGATAAGTAAAGGGTGGAATGTGCATTCGGCCGCCCAGAAAATCACAACAGTGTGCCGACGACTTCAAAGGCGTCCACACGCCGCGCCATGGCATTTTAGAGTGAAAAACGTGAAATTCCCCTCTCACCTTGTGCCACATGGAATGTAGTTTATATTTGGGCTAGACATAACTTAGCTAATTTTACCTAAGTTGAATTGGCACACATTAAAAGAACACATTTAGTGGGGGATAAGGAAATGAAATTGTGCAGAGCACTACAACCGCTAAAAACGTGGTAAAACTCGGTCTGCCAGTGTAGCGGCATCGATCTTGCTGTGCAGTGCTCTGTCAGGGAGCTGCGCAGCTCACTGCATGGCCGCGCATGCCGCGCAGGCCCCGTAGACTACAAAAAGCTGCCAAAATACCTGAGGGGATTTATTTAAATTTGGTTTACAAAACACGTGACAGTTTACATTCCGTGAATTATTATTGCATTTGGTTGTCTAAAAATTTGTGGGGTGGCGTCTTTCCCATTGTAAAAACGCTCTTACACAAGACCGGCAAGTACATTAGGTATATTTGTATGCAACAACAATGGGTAGTGTTACTTGCGAATTTGCATTAGCTACTCGAGCTAGCTCTGAATTTGGATGGGAACCAGTTGACATTGGGTGTCGTTGTCAACTAGTGTGTAAATCGGGTCAATCCTTTTTACTTGTAGTACACACAGAAGATGAATGCATCCCACCGAATCGGGGGGGGGGGAAGCGCAAGTGTAAGTAAGTGACCCACCCATAATACGGTCAGGCACACAAAAATGGGGAAATACACATGCTAAAATTAACTGTACAATGTCCATAAAAATCTAAGCACTCAACCCTAACTCTTAGCTGTAAAAAAAACATGACAGAAAGAACAAAACTGGATTGGAGTTGACTTAAATCTTGCGTCTTAAACGAATAAACAAATAGCAGTGCATTATTAGCGTGTCTGCACTGTATGAGCAGTAAAATGTTTTGGCGCTGGCGCTATTGGCGCTTGGCGCCAACATCCTCTGGCGCCATTGGCGCTTGGCGCCGTGGTCCAGAAAAGCGCCATGGCGCTTTTGGCGCTTGGCGCTATCTTGCTGTGGCGCCATTGGCGCTTGGCGCTCGCTTGGCGAGCTTCTGGCGCTTTTTACATCACTACTCATAACTTGTCATTTGTCATTTTACTCAACTCTTAAGTTTTAACTCTTAACTTTTCCACTTGCGGAACTGGCCCCTGAATGCACCCCTCGTCGTTGTTTCCAGTCGCACCGAAACAAATTTACAAAACCATGCTTAAAATTCCAGTGCTTAATAAAAAAACGGATTGGCCCTACACACACTAGTTTTCACCGTGACCGATGTGAAAACTGAAATGGCGACATGGCGACATTCAGCCTACTCTTTTTGTATGCTATATGTATTTTAGTTTTAATATTTTCAAACTTTAACTTTCATTAATTTAATCTCTAATTTAAAGAAAATAAAATCGTTCAACCGTGTGGCGTGTTCATCAAATTGCATTTGAAAAAATTTCAGTTTTCACATGAAGTCACGGTGAAAACTAGTGTGTGTAGGCACATTGTCCTTCTCGCACTAATAATCGTCCAGATTTTGGTGAATATTGATGCCGCTACCTGTTATGGTATGACTATGCGTAATCTTACTTGTGCCTAAAACGATTTTCTGCGATTGGTTTATCTTCAAGATAATTTGTTGGGTTCAAAATAGCGAATTTCCTCAAAACGCGTCGAATAGAACAGTGTTTTTCCTGTTCCATTTTCACCTTTCAATGACTCAAGAAACTAGTGATGGAAAAGCGCCATGGCGCTGGCGCCTGTCGCTAGCGCCAAAGGAAAAAGCGCCATGGCGCTTTTGGCGGTATTTTGCTGTGGCGCCATTGGCGCTTGGCGCCACAGCCATAAAAAGCGCCATGGCGCTATTTTTGCCTGGTGCCAGGATCAGAATGCATGGCGCTAGCGCTTGGCGCTAGCGCCAAAGCAAAAAGCGCTATGGCGCTTCTGGCGCTTGACGCCATTTACTTGAGACATTACTTCAATTTATACTTCCTGTCCACAAGCCTTGGCATCATACTTTTCCAAAGGTCTACAATAATTATATTACCACAGGAAGCATAAGACTAATATCGATTTATATGGTTCGAATTCACCTACTAGAGGGACTACATGTGTGCCAGTTATAATTACATTCGTGCCGGGTCTTCGTAGCGATTTTACATGCGTAGAGGTACATGGTCAATTTACATTAAAACGACAAAGTAAATTAAACTATTCTAAACTATTAAACTAAAGGAATTACGGTATATTTATGTAGTAATTATTTTAAGTATGAGTGCAGCTACATGTGGTAGTATTTAAGCAGTGGTAAGTAAGTACAGGAGAGCTAATACATTGACACACCTAGGTAAGTTGTAAGTAGCTTAAAATAGGTAAATTGTAAGTAGCTTGAAATGCGCTGTCTGTACATATTTAAGACATAAGCACAATTCCAATCCCAATCCCATTCATCAAGTAACAGCTGCTGCATGTTTTTATGTCATCATTTAATATGGACATGTCATAACAATATTTGCATGTCTCAAATTTTGAGCATGTCTAAATTGGGAATTAGCTGTATCGTAGCTCTAACAATGCAGTCTAGGGATTATTTTCATGTTATTACCTGTGTGGCGCAGCTATTTTATGATTGAATACCGTATTTCCTCGAAATACCCCCCCCCCTCGAAATACCCCCCCCCCCTCGAAATACCCCCCCTCAAAATGGACACTATGAACTTATAAACCCCCCCTCGAAATACCCCCCCCCCAAATTTAGTGTATAGAGAACGTAAATGACAAAGGCTGCGGTTTGTCATCTGGGTAATGCAAAACACACGTTAAAAACGATGACTCTGTTATGTGAGAACAGTGATTATACGTTTACACACTTATACAAGTCTTTAGAGTCTTATAAATGGCGATTTTTGTTGCATTTTCGACGTCTGCGTACGTTTCAGACGACAATTTAGTACTTGGTTTTCAAAAAATTTCTGGCGAAATAATAAACCCCCCCCCTCGAAATACCCCCCCCCCTCGTTTAACCCCCCCTCAAAATTCTCACTATGAAACAATAAACCCCCCGGGGGTATTTCGAGGAAATACGGTACATTGACTTCCAACACCAGCTGTGGCAGTATCTTGGGAGGTCCAGACATATATATAAGTAGATACTTTTGCACCAGTCAGTCATTCTATAGCAATATTACTTAAAGCAATTGAACACTCCAATAAAGGAAAGCACCCACCTCTGGACTTGGACCATGAAGTCTTAAACAAAGCCAATCACTCCAGTCTTCAGACAACAACAGAGGGCAACTCCAAACACAAACTTCAACCCACAATCTAACCTGACTTTCATGAGATATGGAAGAAAATAACCTCCACTGACCACACCCCACAACATGGCGCAGCCGGCAGGATGCTGTGTTGCTTTTGCATAAAGGAATTGCTGTGGGTTGTGGCCAGTGGATGGTATTTTTCATTCCAATCATAAAATTGAAGTTAATTCAACTAGATCTGAATGTGGATTGGATATGCCAACATTGTCAACATTTATGAGTCTCACACTGTAATGGGGTGCAGGTCTGTGAAGAGCGATGAAACCTGCTTGTTTTTTTTCTACGATAGTTCAAAATTGTGCAATGTATTTGAGGTGGTGTTTGTGTGTCAACGATGGGTGTCTTTGACTGTTTCATTGTGTAGAATTGTATAGCAATAAGATATTTGAGTTTAGGCATTATTCAATACATAAATAACATAACAAATAAATAAATATTTTAAAATAAACCAATATTTATGCCAAGACATAACATCATCGTTATTCCAGAAGTGTGTATAGCAATATCATTTTAAATTCAATGCTATTAATGTTTTAAGGATTCTTTTCCTCATGAATAGCTTTATCTGGTCTGTATGAAATTTTATATTGTGGAAAAAACGAAATTTCTGTAGTGCATTGCCTAACATATACCTAAATATCTGTCAGGCCAAGTGAATTTGGCTCTTGCAAATGTAAGCAATATACATAGCACCAAGACCACATATGCTATGGCGCCAGTGCCATAGTGCCGTTTAATCACTAAATTTAACCCCCCTAAATTCGATGAAAAATGATAATTTTTGATTTATTTACTGCGCCATGAATACCATCACTTTTCACAAGATGTCACACATTTTGAACGAGTATCCTATCCTCAAGGCAAAAGTGTACGTAGTACGTAGGTTGACGCATGTTTTTTTTCTTTTTTTTCAAGTTTTCGGATTACTAAGTACCGTATTTCCTCGAAATATCTCCCGTCTCGAAATACCCCCCTCAAAAATGGACACTATGAAATAATTACCCCCCCTCGATCTACCCCCCCCCACCTAATTGTATGTACTATCCTTTTTATACCATTCTGGCGAAATAAAAAGCCCCACTCGAAATACCCCCCCTCGTTAAACCCCCCTCAAAATTCTCACTCTGAAACAATCACCCCCCGGGGGGTATTTCGAGGAAATACGGTAGGTATTTTACAGGGCAAAATTCAAACTAAAATTTGAATGCAACGTGAAATTGTTTGATACAGTCCTACCACGCGCCACTCAGCTAAATAAATCCGACATATAGAGTGATATTAACATACAAGTACACTTTCACCCGTAATAACCATGGGGTATTGCACGACAGAATGTGACATATCACATATTCCCAACGGAAAATCACCGCACCGGCACTTTCATGAACTGTCCCAAATCACTTGTCTTCACTTGGGCGTTAGCATGGCGCACGCGTCGCAGAACTTTTTGAACGCCGCAGTGCCCTGGGGAACAATTTAATTAGCCCGACGCTTTTTCGGGCAGCCCGATTCGTTGTGATTGTCAGATCGTTGCTTCTTATCTCTCTGAACAACGTAAATTGGGCAATAAACTTAACTAGGCAGTTAGGTCGTAGGTTTTCAAGTTTTGGGTCGGAAGACATCGTCGGGTGTATTAATTATGAGTCTAGACAAGTTCACACAAGGGGAATTAAGGGCCACTCCCAGACGCTGTAAAATGTAAAATGGCTTGCAAAGTGTCAAAAATCATGTAAAATATCACTTAGTATGTGTTTTTATTGGACGTTTGACATTTTTCATGAATTTGGGCACTTTGCAATTTGCATGACATTCGGCATTTCAGAGGGCACTTCACAGGCTCTGACAGTGGCACACAGCCGGTCACAATCCCAGTCCACAACGAATCGGGCAACCCGAAAAGGCGGTCGGGTCAATTCGATCGGTCGCCTGCTGCTGCGGCGCGTACTTGAGGTAGGCGTACTCAAGCGCGGCGCGGTACACGAACACGTACTGCATCTCGGTCTGCACGGACGACAGGCGCTGGTCGCGGATCGCCCGCACCACCGCGTGCAGGTCCAGCTGGGGCGGGTGGGACGTTTTGACTTGCGGTTGTATTGAAGCGTAAGTTTTAGTGGTTTAATATAAAATACCGATTCTACTCGAATAATTACCCCGCCCATTATTTCGACCAGGCTTTTTTGACCGGGGTGACTATTCAAGGGGGATTTATTCAAGGAGGTGAATGATTATTTCGTCCAAATTTTAAAGCGTGTTTCTATCATCTCATTTCATTAAATCCATTATTCAGAACGTATTTTAAGGGGACAGAAGATGTCGTTTTGCCAGACAGAAACTGACAAACATAGGACATTTTCGTTATGTTGCGATTACAGCTCGGGCGTAAAATTGGCCAGCGTAAAATTGATTTTTGGGAGTAAAATTAATAACAGGTGAATGGATAAAGATATGGCATTGTAATTTCATCCAAAGAAAGCGCACATGCAGATGTTGCTTGTGTCCAAAGCTCATCAGTTTATTTTAATTGTACTAGAAGTTATGAATTTTGCCGCAAATTTTTTGAATTTTATGCCCTGATTTTACGCCACTTACAGCGCATAATTGACAAAATTGTGCTAAAATTCATAACTCCCAGTACAGTTAAAATAAACTCATGAGCTTTGGACACAAGAAACGTCTGCATCTAAGCTTTCTTTGACTGAAATAACAATGTCGTATCTTTATCCATTCATCTGTAATTAATTTTACGCCCAAAACCAATTTTACGCCCAGTCAATTTTACGCCTGAGCTGTAATCGCAGCATTAGAAATACTTACCAGGAGAGAAAAACCAACATCTTTGGTGTATTTCAGAGTAAAAATTGAAAAAAAACACCAATTTTCACGTTATTTGTGTGTGAAAAATACCTACTTTTACGTTTTCTGTGAGAAAAAATAACCATTTTTACGTTTTCCCTGGAAAAATACTCATTTTTATGTTTTCTCTGGAAAAAAAGTATTTTACTCACCTTTTACTCAGTAAAAATAAAATACTTTACGTTTTCTGTACTCATGTGAGTAAAATAAAAATACTTGACGTTTACATTTAAAAAAGTTCAGTACTTTTAACAACTCTGAATTTTTGTTCAAATTATACCCAAAAATTTTTCGTGGGTGGGAATTCTATACTCCAATTACTTTACACCTTGCACGCGTGGTTCCCGCTCGAAGTGTGCCAACAATGGTTAACGCGTGCAAGTTTCATAAAAAGATGACAAAATTGATTGTTGTTATAATGTTATTCATTAACATATTCACATCGATGAATTTTTTCACCTTTTTATGGAAATCGCATGATTTAATAATCATTGGCACGCTTCCAACACGAGACATAAATCAGTGCGAGGGCAGAGTATTATGTCCGCCGAGTATACTTTAATCACTCGTCTAACAGAGGGAATTATTCAAGACGAAGGATTATTCGAGTAAATACGGTATTTGTGGCGTCTCCGTGCTCCATTGGATAGAGTGAAACATTGAACATTGGAGAAGTAAACATCGAAAAAGCTATGAGCGACCTTCTCCTTGGGATTCTCTATAGCGCCCATGGCCCAGTCGATGGCGACCAACGTGCCGGTGCGGCCGATGCCCGCCGAGCAGTGCACCACGATGGGCCGGCCCCGGGGCAGTCCCGCACCCTGTAAAGTGCCCTGTAAAATGTAAAATGTCACGCAAAGTGTCAAAAGTCATGTAAAATGCTCTGCAAAATGGCACCTCCGGTTGCCATTTTGCAGGGAATTTTACATGACTTTTGACACTTTGCGTGACATTTTACATTTCGCAGGGCATTTTACATGACTTTTGACACTTTGCATGACACCTGACATTTCGCAGGGCGTGTTCCACGACTTTAGACACTTTCCATGACATTTTCCATCTCCCATAGCACTCCACAGGGTGCGGGACTGGCGCCTGGGCGTAGTGGCGGATGACGCGGCGGAGCTTGAGCGCGCTGCGGCAGTCGGCGGGCACGCCCCTGTCGGGCCAGTCGGACCACTGCACGTGGTGCACGGTGCGCGGCGCGTTGCCCTCCTGCACCAGCTCCAGCACCACGTGCTTCGCCTGAGAGGGGGGCTTGGACTTGGTTGGTTGGTTGGTGTGAATTTGTGCAGCTCTACGGCGAGTCTGGGGGGTGGACAGATGTACCTAGTGATGGAAGAAGTGCCGAGCGCCATGGCGCTTTTCCGAACCCCAGCGGCGAGCGCCAATGGCGCCTGAGCAAAATGGCGCCAAGCGCCAACAGCGAAATGGCTCAGTTTGTTTTTGGGCTAGCGCCATTGCGCTTTTCTATCACTTGACAGGTGTCATCCAACGGCCATAGCTACCTATCTCAATATTGTATGTTGATCTGAATTTTAATACCGTATTTCCTCGGAATACTTGCAGTCATATGTTAATTTCTGCGTAAAAAGTTCAGACATCGGACAATTTCATGCTGCGTTTGGGGCTTTTCGAATTGATCTTTTTGCCCAGAAAAATACTTCGTAAGCCGAACAGCTGAAGATTAGAAAGTTTGAAAACAGTTTTTTTGGACCGATATTGGATATCGGATACGACATATCGTCCCAACCGTACTTCACAAACATAAGAACTAGCTTTTTGGCAGCTATACTGGGTACGGTTTTTATGCAGGGGTAGGAAAGGGGGGTTGGGGGGGGACAACCACCCCCAAACCGCCCAGCTATCTATCTATCCCGGAGGCAATGTTTTGGCTATTATCCCCTTCCCCTGAACCCCCTCCCCCCAACTCCCCCAGAAAAGTTGTCAGCTCTATATCCCTCCGGAGGAGCGATGAGCTTTCTATCCAACCCCCCAGAGGGTGAAAATCAGAATCTAGAAAACCCCCGTTTTTATGTGTCCTTTGTTTGGTAGTAAAAATATCTAATATCATAAACAATGCATTACACGAAATATAAACATGATATTTGGAACGCAATAACATGCAAACGGTATAAATGTGCCGAAATCGCAATTTTTAACATTTGCAAACAATTTACGAAACAACGGGGAAAATTTCAAGCCTAAAATGAAGACGATCTGCATCCTTCTCGTGGTTAGTAGGAATTTTCAAGTAACTTTCATGTTGATTTTCACAATCCGTTTTGTAAAGCACATTTGTGAAAACATTTACTTTTATAAAAAGATACGTACGCTCAAGTATCGAGTAGGCAATTACCTACCTAAATACATTTACGGTTCGCACCAAAAAGTACCTGCATTTGCCTTTTTGGGTAAATTGATAACAACTCTGTTGTGAAAGCGTCAGTCGGGTGCCAGCCCCAGACCCTGTAAAATGTCCTGCAAAATGTCAAATATCATGCTAAATGTTCGGTAAAATGGCAGACGTACGTTTTACATGACTTTTGACACTTTGCATGACATTTTACAGGGCATTTTACAGGGTCTGGAACTGCCCCCAGGCATAAAAACCTGAGTGTGGTCATACTGACATATTGTCTACCTTAACATATTGTGGAAACTGACATACCGCGGTGGGAATCGGACATAATGTGGAATCTGACATGCCCAAATGTGAAAGTGAAATGCCCAGTGTGAAACTAACATACCCACGTCCAAAGGCCTGACATGCGCAGCGTGTTCCCAAATAAATACAACCGTTTTGCAAAATTATCTACAAAATTATTATTTTATTAACACTTTATTCTACCTATTTGTTTTGAAAAACATTTTAAATTGAGAATGATTTTTTGTTGTGATGGTAATATTTTCTCAGATCACTTTTCTTAAAGATATCATGTTATTTGCATATTTTGCTGTTATTTGCATAGGTATTTACATTTGCTTTTAAGTTTACACTGAATATTGATTGTTGCTTTACGTGTACTTATTTCACACTGGGCATGTCACTTTCACCTTTGGCTTTAGGT
Source organism: Sphaerolaimus hirsutus (assembly GCA_964036195.1). NCBI lineage: Eukaryota > Metazoa > Nematoda > Chromadorea > Monhysterida > Sphaerolaimidae > Sphaerolaimus > Sphaerolaimus hirsutus. Next base: position 24,218,051 of record OZ038454.1, on the reverse strand, counting down.
ATGTCAGATTCCACATTATGTCAGTTTCCCACCGCGGTATGTCAGTTTCCACAATATGTTAGGGTAGACAATATGTCAAAGTGGATTCACTCTAAAAACCTGCTTGCACCATAGCTGGCGGCGTGTGCGGCTGTCTGTGCAGCGACCACCACACCAGCGGCCCCACCAGGTAGCTTTGCTCGTCCAGGCTTAGTGAGCATAATGTGTTCGATTAATGTTTTTGATTGACTTATCGCTAGTGATGTAAAATTATCATGGGGCTTGCGCCAAACCAAATGTGTCATGGCGCTCGGCGCCATTTCTCTGAGGTGACCCGTGTCCTACGCATGAAAAGCGGGAAAATACCCAGGCACAAGCAGGCACTACTGGATCGCCGACATTATGTGAACTTGGCATTTTCCCAATCAAGTTGAATTTTGTATTTGGACACGATTACATACATTTGTACGAACGAGAGTAAAAGACACAGGATTTCCGTCCGAGTCACTGATAATGTCCGTGTAATAAAACTACCGCATATGGTCGCTGATGGCCGCCGACACACTGGCATGCGCGCCGGTTCGCCATAGTCAACGGCGGTATACAAACGGGGTATCCATACGGTTTTTTTTGGACAGGTGCCAAGTTCCCATAATGTCGGTCCCTCGCACTACTGCCAGAAAAATGACATAGTGTAAATTATGCGCTATGCCTTTCCAATTCCCCAGCCCACTTTGAGGGGGGTTATTTCGAGGGGGGTTAATTAAAGGGGGGGGGGAGAATTCGAGGTAATACGGTATGTCATTTTTCAGAATTCAAAGAAATACAGTGCAAATGCTAAATACACAGCACCAACAGCAACTACCTATGCTCCGGCGCTAGTGCCATGGCGCTTTCACATTACTAAATGAACCCCCCCCCCCCCCCCTCGCACACAGCGGACTGTCACGAGGCACTAGAAAAAGCGAATGCCCGACTGGTGGATGAACTCAGGGAAAATTACGCCGTGGACTCGTGGTACACGCCAGAGTGCGAGGAGAATGGTTGGCGCCAGCGCCATTTTCACAATTTTTGGCGCCAGGTGCCAGCCCCAGAGCCTGTAAAAAAAGAAGTTTAAAATGTCATGTGTCATGTATAAGACGCTGTAAAGTGTCAATTGTCATGTAAAAAACCTTCTAAAGTGTCATGTGTATCCAAATCGTATTTAATCCTTTCCAAATCGTACTTTTTCACATAGCATATCAAAACATAAGATTTCGATACAATGAAAAATAAGATTAGGATACACTAGACACTTTACAGAGTTTTTACATGACATTTGACACTTTACAGAGTTTTTTGCATGACACAAGATATCTTACGGAGTCTTTTACAGCATCTGGGTCTGCCCCCAGGTGTACCGTATTTCTCCGTGTAAAGCACACGGGTGCTACACAAAATCGAGACCCTTTCCAGCAACCTTTTTTTTAAACTTGTATAACACCCGGGTGTTAGGTCGGGGGGTGCTATACACGGAAACTAAACTAAACTAAAAAAGTGTGATTTCGTTTTAAATTTATGATACACGTCACAACATATTTAGGCTTTTTCGGTTCCCAGCGTGCAGCAATTCAATGGAAAAATGCGCGCCGCGGAATTACAATGAGTGGCGCGCGCCATTTAAGCGATATTTAAGCAATTCAAATCAGTGATTTTTTGAAACCTAGCATAGCACCCCGGGGTGCTATGCAGCTGTATAACACCCCGGGTGTTGTGCACGGGGGGGGGGGTCCTTTACACGGAGAAATACGGTAGTTTGTTCGGTTTTTAAAAGCTAAAGTGCGCTATTAAATGACAGGTCAATGGAAAAAGGAGCAACGTTTAGTTGGCATGAACATGCGCTCCTGGTGCGTCGATCCGGACACCGGGGAGGAAATCGGAGACACCCCATGTGATGATTGATTGAGATCATTTTGTGTGAACTATTTTTTTGTGCACAATCTATTAGTAGCCTAACTATTATCTTATTTTAATAAATTTTCCGGGATTTGTCGACCGCGCTCGAAAAAAAATTTAATAAACCGGTGGCACTGTAAAAATAGGCGAGTGTAAAGCATCCTGGATGCCGATCCCAGAACAACGTATGTACGTTTGCCATTTGCAAGGCATTTTACATGAATTTTGACACTTTGCATGACATTTGACATTTTACAGGGCATTTTGCAGGGTCCACCAAGATTGCAATGAATAGGTATTTGAAAATGAGTCCGCATACAAAAATTACAACTGGGTATGCGAGTTAGCACATGACTATAAAATTCGTAAGTGAAGTGTTGCAAGTCAAGTGGCAGATACCGTATTTGCTTGAATAATTCCCCCCCTTGAATAATTCCCCCCCTCGAATAATCCCCCCCTGTAAGATGAGTGAGGAAAAAATAATTCCCCCCTCGAATAATCCCCCCTCAAGGCATACAATCAATTTTTTATGTCTAATTTGGACAAGAATAGCATGTTATTGTGTAAATTAAGCATGTTTTGTCGAATGAGTTTATGGAAACATGCTTGAGAATTCTGACGAAATAATAATTCCTCCCCTTGAATAATTCCCCCCCTCGAATAATCCCCCCCTCAAAAAAGTCTGACGAAATAATAATCCCCCAGGGGGATTATTCAAGCAAATACGGTATATACATTCAGCGACAAAGTAAACTAAACTATTTATCTGTCACAACATGACTTACCATTTAAATAACGTTGCTTCACCACTTGCTACTTGTAAGACCAGGCACCGAAAATGCGGACTTTTAATTGCCCAAATATCACATTTCATTATCTAGTAACAATATATTCTATATTAAATAAATGAATAAAGTTTTTCGGTGTCGCGCAATCTCAACTGTGAAATATGAAAAAGTCACAGGAAAGTGATAAATTCAGATGTTTATACAATGACTGTTAATTGTAGGAGACTACGCAACCGCCCGCAAATGGGGCGAGAATCTAACACCAGATCAAAAACGTTTTCCATACACCTATTATGAATACATATTTACAAAAATTTACCTACCGTATTACCTCGAAATACCCCCATGGGGGTTTACTATTTCGCCAGCAAAGTTTGAGGGGGGGGGGATTATTCGAGGGGCGGTTATTATTTCGACAGAAATTTTCGTAAGGATCGTAGTGAAAAGTAGGCATTTACGTGCCCAAAACAGGTAATAAATGTGTCCAAATGGGGTATATTTGGACATAAAAACGTAGATAGCTACAGAAACTAGTCTATGTGTAGATGCAATGCAAATTAGCAGTAATATACATCATGTACATTGTATACATGACGTATTTATTACGTACATGACGTACATCATTCCAAAGGGGGGGGGTATTTCGAGGGGGGTATTATTTCCCCAGCCCATTTTTGTTCATTCGAGGGGGGGGGGTATTCAAGGGGATAATTCGAGGTAATACGGTATAGGTATACATTAACCACCAGAAGTAAAAAGCTGGGAAACCCCAGGGACAGATTCAAAATCTCACACAAGGCATCTGACACATGAGTGAGCGCTTATTCGCTTTACGCGGTTTGCCTTGGGTGATGTGAGGAAAAATCTTGATGACAAAACATATTTTCAAGTTTTATATTTCAAGGAAAAAGTTATGTATTTGTAAGAAAAGGCAGTGAAGTATACCTACTATCTTACATGAGCGCATTTACACACATGCCAAGTTTCAGATACTTTGTGCAGCGACCATGGCCGCGACCATGCTGTGAGGGGCCAGGCCTATGAACCCGTCACACACATACGCCCATTGCGCATATGATGAAACCTGTCACGCACATAGGCCCATCACGCACACAACTGGAACTGTGTGCGTGATGGGTTTATGTGTGTAATAGGCATAGGTGCGTGTCTGGGTTGTGACTGGGTAAGCCCAACACCCCCCCCCCCGCAGCACAAAGAGATCTCCAGACAGCGCCAGCTGGCTGTACAATGCACAGACAAAGCAACTACATGGACGATGAGCTATGTTCATGATGCATTTCATTTATCACATCAATAATCATGGTGCAAATATACATGTCATGTATGAACATACTAATTGTGCAATTAGTTCCCCCAACCCCAGACCAATGTAAATATGTACTTAATTAGACCCTAATTAAGCCAGACTTTGGTGCCAGCGCTATGGCGCTTCCATCGCAGCGGATCACTGAAATGCACCAAAATTGTAAATGCAATGTATCCTCCGCGGACATCACACTTAGTATGGAAACCTACCTTAACACATCTGAATTATGAACCAAAAATTATACAGGTTTTTCATATTTATATTTCTGTTACCTATGGAAAAATCAATTTTTCATGAGATATTATTCATTAAATTATGGTAGGATTCTAAGCATACATTGTGGTCCGCCGAGTATAACTAGTGTTGGAAAAATGTCCATGTTGTTGGTGCCAGCGCCATGGCGCTTTTCCATCACTAATCACAGAAAAGCATGGAAATGCACCAAAATGGAAATGAGAATGTAGCTATTGTTGGAAAAATCACCATGACTTTGGTTCCAGCACCATGGCGCTTTTCCATCACTAATCACAGAGAAGAATGCAAATGCACCAAAATTGAAAATGCAATGTAACTAGTGTTGGAAAAATCGCCATGATTTTGACACCAGCACCATGGTGGAATGGCATTTTCCATCACTACTTCATCTCTCACAACACAGCACAAAATGACATCACACATGTAATTGCGCAGTGCAATGTAAGTGCTCGGTTCCAGCTTCAAAGGCCTAAGCCGACATGTGTGCACCCTTCACAGCGCAGCCAGGGAAAGCCAGAGCTGGGCAATTATGAAATTATCGTGCTGGCAGTTTGCAGCTGGCAAACTAGGGCAATTAAAGTAATGCTGGCATCATGGCATTTGGGTGAATTTGGCGCAGGTCGCAACTATTTTAATTGCCAGCCGCAAAATGTCTGTGTATAAAAAATCACTTACCGTATTACCTCGAAATACCCCCATGGGGGTTTATTATTTCGCCAGCAAAATTTGAGGGGGGGTTAATTTGAGGGGGGGTTTATTCGAAGGGGGGTTTATTATTTCGTCAGAAATTTTCGTAAGGATCGTAGTGAATAGTAGGCATTTGCGTACCCAAAATGGGTAATAAATGTGTCCAAACAGGATATATTTGGACATAAAAACGTAGATAGCTACACAAACTACTCTATGTGTAGCTGCAATGCAAATTAACAGTAATATACATCATGTACATTGCGTACATGACGTATTTATTATGTACATGATGTACATCATTCTGAAGGGGGGGGGGTATTTCGAGGGGGGGGGGGGTTATTATTTCCCCAGCCCATTTTGAGGGGGGGTTAATTCGAGGGGGGGGTTAATTCAAGGGGGGGATAATTCGAGGTAATACGGTAATTAGGCTCTAAAATTATGTATTTACATTGGCCTGGAATTGGGGGGAACTAATTGCACAATTAGTATGTTAGTGAGTATTTTCACCACATTTATTGATGTGATAATTGTAATATATCATGAACATAGCTAGTTGTCTATGTAGATGCAATGTCTGGGCATTGTACAGCCAGCCGCACCCTCTGGAGATCAGGTTGTGCTGTGGGGGGGGGGTGTTGAGCATACCCGGTCACAAGCCCAACACACACATATGCCAATTACGTACATAAACGCATCACGCACATATGTCCGTCACGCACACAGCTCCAGTTGTGTGCGTGATGAGTCTATGTGCGTGACGGGTTTCATCACGTGCGCAATTGGCGTATGTGCGTAATAGTGCACCCCCTGCTGTGATAGCGGAAATTTTTTTAAATGCCTAGAACTTAAGTGTGACAAACCCGATTATTTGAAACCTGGCATATGTGTACACTCAAATAAAAAAGGCTGAGGGGGGTGTCACAACGGACGTTTTTTCCGCAGGCCAGGTACTCCTTCTGGGAGGAGATGTGCGTCACGCTGAACTGGCCATAGCTGAGCGTTTCTTCCATGGTTTCGGGCCAGTAGGGCGCGCACTTTTGCCTCCCGTGCTCGGACAGCTCGCACAGCATCACTATTACGGACACCTGGGTGGGCATAGGTATATCTAAATAGGTATTGGTGTTTGGTGGTATATTGATGTTGGGTGGGGGGTGCCTAGCGTGGACGTTAGGGTTGAGAATTGAAAAAATTTCACGTTCGGGTATCGGGTCCTAAAAATTTCGGATCGGGTATCGGTTCCAAAAATTTCGCAGGTTTCCTAAAAATTTCGGGTTCGGGTTCGGGTATTGAGGCCGGGTATCGGGTTACGGTAGTAGAGTCGGCATCTGGTATCGGGTTTCGGTTCCAGAAAGTGTGCGGGTATCGGATTCGGGTCGGGTCGGGTTCCTCACCCTAGTGGACGTTACCGTATTTTGATGAATAAGTACAGTGATATACTGACTACTGGAAATATCATTTTAAAAGACCTGAAAATGTCATGTGCCCCAGAGTTGCGAAAGTGTATTTACACTTACCCGAAATACCCGGGTAAATGGGTATTTATATTTACACTTAAACTTACACTTTCATAAAATACCCATACACTTTTTTTACACTTTCCTGAGCAAAATACCCGGGTACAGAAAGTGTATTTTTTTCTTTCAGATGGCCCTGTTTTATGCTTTTGAGAAATCATAAAATAGGGTCATGTACAAAAAATAACTGCACAGTGCACACATGCAGTTATTTATGCATTGAATGTTGAATATGACAAATGTACACACTACCCTTTGATCTCCAACCTTTGATCAGTACTTATGGTATTCTACAGTTCATCATACTTTTGTAAAAAAAGGACAAGATCAATGGAAATTCACCAGCTGGACACAAAGTCAACTGGCTTTTGCATTGACATTTGCTGCATGTCCATTCTTGCATTTAAACAGTGTGTACCGCATTGCTTAATCAGTAAAATATCAACACTGAAAAAGTGCCATTATTAGGGAACTTCATACCACTACAGTATTTGTTACAGTCTGAGATGTTTTATAAAATGCAGTAAAATGTGAAAAAATGCATGAAAATGACAAATAAAGTGATCTAAAGGTGAAAACAGTGGTGTTTTTTAATGCTCAATGGTGAGAGCTCTTTCTAAAAAAAATTGTACACTTACACTTTTTTTACACTTTCCTGGGTATTTTTAAAATACCTTACACTTTTGGTATCCATACTCAAAATTTGGAAAGTGTATTTACACTTACACTTACACTTTCCAAAAATACCGGTATTTTAACAACTCTGATGTGCCCTGTAAAGTGTCAAATATGAAAAAGACCCTGTAAAGTGCCACGTGTATCCAAACCTTATTGTACCCTATCCAATTCTTCTGTTTTTGTATCCAAATCTAAAGGTAAGCATTGGATCCACGTTTTACAGGGTCCTTTACACTTTACAAGGTCTGGGGCTGTTCCACGGTCCCGCAGTCCCTCCCAAGTGCCAACCTCCTCCTGCCAGACCATGGCCCACAGGTCCGGCGCGGTGGCCTCGGTGGGCCCCTGCGTGCAGATGTAGTCCCGGTCGCCCGTGCTGCCCGCCACCCAGTTCGCGTGGATGTAGCTGTGGCCGGGCGACACCGAGTCGGAGAGGACTACCCGGGTGGTGTCGTTGCACTTGACGTCTCTGCGGGACAGTACTAGGTATTTTAATTGAGCGATTTGAAAGGAACTACCGTATTTCCTCGAATTACCCCGCAGCTTTTGTCATTTACGTTCCCTATACACTAAAATTTTTTTTTTTTTTTTTTGGGGGGGGGGGTATTTCGAGGGGGGTGTATAAATTCATAGTGCCCATTTTAAGGGGGGGGGCGGGGTTATTTCGGGGGGGGGGGGTATTTCGAGGAAATATGGTAACCTATTTTTAGGTGAATATGCCTCTTTACATTTGGCACTTTACAGGGTCAGGAATCGGCACCTGATAACCCGCCACTTTCGACATCGACTTTTCGATCGAATCAACTCATATTTACATAGAGTTAGAACGGTGAGTAATGTGGCCAAAATCCGGGTAGCTCAGTCGGTAAGTGCATTCACACGCTTAGTGAAAGGTCCCGGGTTCGAGTCCCGGCCGGGGCGAAAACATTTTGTACTTTTTCTGGTGCTGTGACCGTGGGTGGACTGTTGGGTCAAGCTTTGTACTTCAGTACCTTTTCTATAGACAATCGATTTCACCATCCAACTTGCCATCAGCACATACGGACACACCTGTATCTATTCAGCGCGGGATTGGCGTCGAACACCGAGTGGCTCACCGCGGGGGGCATGTAGCGTCCGACCGCGCGGAACTCTTCCCTGATGCCGTTGACGCCCTTGGCCAGCGTCTCGTCCACCCATTCTTTGACCGGGGGCGAGATTTACTTTGCCCGACAATTTGTTGTTGTTTTTTGTGTCGGGCAGCCCGATTCGTGTATATTTTGGAAATTTACACCGCCGCCTCCCCCAATCAGGGTTAAGTCTTTGGTCAAATGTTTTTTTGAAATGTAGTGTCCCATAAATTTCAGGCCAAATACATAATACCCCCCCTCAATAAGCCCCTTGAATTGACCACCCCCCCCCCCCTCAAAATTTGCTGGCGGAATAATTAACACCCTGGGGGTATTTCGAGAAAATACGGTAGACTAATATCCCTGAAAGCACAATCCATCTAGCCGCCCAAAAAACAACTCGCAAATGTGGGGCAATTTAAATTTGGCACCAGGGGCGGCATGGTGCGTCCGTGGCCGCGCGCACTGGGCGCCTCCGTTTCTTCCTCCTTGAGATTGGAACTGGAAGCGGAGTGCGCCCGCTGCGGCTGCGGCTGCGACTCGCCGCTCAGCATGCCCTAAACGCAAATGGGGGGGGGATGGGGACAGTCTCGCACCGTGCAAAGTGTGAAGTGTCGGATAAGTTGATCATGTGAAGTGCGAGATGTTACGTGCCGGCCTGGTGAAATTTTCTGCTGCGATTTGGCTGTCCTTTCTATATCCTACAGACATTTATTCACAACGCAGAGTGCGGAAACGGCATGGGTGATTGGTCATCTAAACCCAGTAGTCAAGTAGACCGGCCAGTCATGTCTTTCTACCCGCTATTCATCCATACCCAGTAATCATCTGTGCCCCTAATCGGAAGGAATTGTCACGGCATGGGTAATTGGCGGCAGCAGGTTTATACGATAAGCAGAGTACACAGGAGTGCGGTCAAAATCTCCCAATCAACAACCTAACCACAGCGGGGTCGCTGGACTTGGCTCGCACGGCGGTGGGTCCCAGCCTGCGTCTGTTGCGCGACACGGTGCGCCTGTTCTCGGTGGCCGCGGCGCTCGTGTTGGCCGCGGTGCGCGAGCGCGTAAACGACCGCCCGCCGTCCAACTGCGGTACGATGGAAGTTTTGATGGGACTGCGCACTTGGTACTTTACTCACTATTTGGTACTTTCTCGTTATTTGTTCACTAGCGGATATGATATCAGTAGTTTTGATACTTTTGTACGCAAGTACAGAAAACGTATTTTAATGGTCATTTACAGACATTCCCTTAACTTTGAGAAAAATTCTTGCTTTTACGTTTTCCCTGAAAGAAAAGTAATTTACCCACCTTTTACGCGGTGTAAAGGAAAAAAATTAAATTTACGTTTTCAGTTCACAAAATAAAACAAAAATACTTGTCGTTTACGTTTACTTTGAAAAAAGTTCAGTACTTTTAACAACTTTGGTGTCAATTCCTCAAATAGCGGTGACAAAAAACAGTTGTCACAATGTGCTGACCGAAAATACTTGTGAGTTAAAATTTTACTCAACACTTTTCTGATGACTTTTCATTTCCAATCACCACTTCATCTCTCCCTCGCCCAGATTGGAACGGGGCCCAGTCGGAGCTAACCGTAGTCCTGCCGCGGCGCCTCTCGCCAGTCTTCTGCTTGGGTTCCGCCTCGGTGGGGTCGGCCTTGCTGACGCGCCTGGGCCGCTTGCGATCCGTCGTTCGCGGCATTTTACTAGTTTACGTGGGTTTAAGGGGCCAGATCCAATTAGAATGTAAGGCGCAGGTAAATAAGGCGCGAGAAAAGGCGAGAAAACGCTGAAATTGCGCGCCCAGCGCGTTCGATTGCAGCACTTAAAAGCGACACACACTAGTTAACATCGCAAATTCGTGTCAACTGAATGTCAACTAATTAGCGCAGAAATTTTTGGCAGAAACAGAAACAATGAAAATTAACTGTCACTATATAAAATAAAGTATGCTCTATAACACAGGAAAGTTGAAATCACATATATAATAAACCAAAACTAACCTAGTTGAATTTAGTTGACACATATTTTGATGTCAACTGGGGTTCAAACGGTTCGACGAAACGGTTCGATTGGATAGGAAAAATAATTCAATTAACCCGGTCCAAATAATAATAATTTCTGGTCCCGGTCCCGGCCCGAAAAACTGGTCCCGTTTGAACCCTAATGTCAACTAATGTGTGGGCCCTTACTCGCGTGTAAGGCGCCTAAGGTGCCCGCTCCTTACGTTCTAATTGAACTTGGGGTCTGAAATTGGGTGATGTTTTTTCGATCTGCCGCAGTTCTGAATCGAGTCTCAAAGTATTGTAAAATTTCTGAGTTTTTAGTGTGTTAAGTGACTTTGATCGGCTACTGGCGATTGCGCTGTTTTTATAGGTTCCAAATGGTAGAAGATTTGTGATGAAATGTGCCTTCATTTGCAGACATAACTTTTTCTCACAATAAGCAACGTTTCCATTTCGAATGAAATAGAAGAGAAGGAATAAAAGATGACTTTCACAATAAAAAAACAAATAGGATGTGCATGCATATTAAGATGACTGGTGTCAAAATAAAAACATCACCAAAATGCGATGTGAAGTTCCGTGAACTAGTTTAATACGAGCTTCTCGACGATTCACAAAAATGCACTCAAATAAGGCATTTTCGAGAAATAAAGCTAAAAATCTTAAACATTTTTTCCAGAGGCTTTGCCATTGTTATTCCAGGAACATTCTACTGAAGAAGCTAGAATTCCATGTCATTGCACACATATATTTACCTAAACAGATTTTATATACACCCCCGTTCACCATGGTTGGCACCATTGAGATATTTTCAGAAAACAATTCATAACTTTGCTATACAGAATTGTATTTGGCCAAGTGGGGTATCTCCTTGTAGGGCAATTCAAGCCCTACAAGTGCATATAGGGCACAACTGATTATCTCTTCTCTAGGGCATTTCATGGGCCAGATAAGTTCTTTTATTCATTTAAAGCTGATCACCATGGTTGGCACCAGAGTTGTGCAAATACTGGTATTTTTGGAAAATGTAAATGTAAACGTAAATACCTTTTCCAAATAAAAAGTATAAATACTAAAACGTAAGGTATTTTTAAAATACCAAGGAATACGTAAAAAAAAACATAAACGTAAAAAAATTTTACACACCATATTTGCCATTGTGCTTTGGAATACCGTATTACCTCGAAATACCCCAAGGGGGTTTATTATTTCGCCAGCAAAATTTGAGGGGGGGATAATTCGAGGGGGGTGGGGGTCTATTATTTCGCCAGAAATTTTCGGAAATTCCCTATACGCAGACGTAGAAAAATCGAACAATCGCATATATTTATATGTGTTTATAGGCATATATTACTGTATATACACAAAAACCCTTCCCTAACGTCACTTAATCATCAGTTTTAACGTGTGTTCTGCATAGTACAGATCACAAACTGCGGTATTTGTCATGTACGTTCACGTTACACTCAATTTTAGGGGGGGGGGGGGTATTTCGAGGGGGGGGTTATTATTTCCTCAGCCGAAATTTAGGGGGGGGGTATTTCGAGGTGGGGTTAATTCAAGGGGGGGGATAATTCGAGGTAATACGGTATACCATTATTTTCACCTTCAGGTGGGTCAATCATTCCATCTGCACCACTTTCTGTAGTAAGTGTGGCTAAATCCAACTAACGCTGGTGATTCTGGGGTAGTCCCAGACCCTGTAAAATGCCTTGTAAAATGTCAAATGGCATGCAAAGTGTCTAAAGTCTTGCAAAATGCCCTGGAGGGTGGCAAATCTTTGCCATTTTGCTGGGCATTTTACATGAGTTTTGACATTTGCATGAAATTTTACATTTTACAGGGACTCCTACAGAGTCTGGGATTGGCACCAGAGCTTGCAGTCGCCCTGCCAGTTTCGAAGCATGTACTACTCACAGTTGTTGCAAGTGGCGTCATCGGAATTCATCACAAAAAATTTATAAACGCAACGCTCCAGAAACAAACAAAAAGGTTTTTGTGTTCAGCTTTTGAACACATTTATGAATAGGTAAATATGTACCCAGTATTCCATGTGTAAGTGCAAGCGTGCAGTCACTTTTTTCATACACTACATTTTTGTATGTATACATGTTACGTTTATGCGGCTGCAGGTGGTGCACCCCATTTGAACATGTGCACATGTGAACGATCACAATTTTTTTACGTTTCCATAGTACCCGGGTATTTTGGTCAGGAAAACGTAACAAAACGTAATGGTATTTTTGGAAAACGTAAACGTAAACGTAAGTATAAATACCCAAATAACCGGGTATTTCGGGTAAACGTAAATACGTTTTTCCAACTCTGGTTGGCACCCTAGTGTTTTTTGGTCTTAAATCCTGATTTTCAAAGCTGCATTCTGCAACAAATGGCAGATTTGCAGAAGTATGGCACCCAACCAGCTCTGAGTGTCAAGGCCCAGTTTGAAATGCATTTTGATGATTGTTTTCCTTCTATTTTCTGGAACATGGCAGCAGATGATACAAATAGCTATTTTAGCCATTTCCATTGCCTTTCAGTTGCTGAAAATGCCTTGGCTGATGAATGTCATCCACATCATGTGTTATGAATTTGTCATGGCTGCATATGTTTTGTCAATGTACTGGAGATGTCCAAGTACTGATGTTGATTTCATTAATGGCTGTTTCTGCAGACATAAGGCCCCCATGTTCAAGCAGTTTGTAAGGGCAAAATCGCTGACTGTAAGAGGAATATTCAAGCTTTAAAATGAGTGCTTACATGCATTAATCTGTTCACACAAATATGAGATTGGCCATCTCAAACATCATGTTATCACAAAAATTGTAAATTCAGTAGTAAATAGACAAGATAATGGCAGTAACAACTTCGCTGTAGCATATCTCACATTTGTGTGAACAGATTTATGCATGAAAGCACTCATTTCAAAGCTTGAACATTCCTCTTACAGTCAGATATGTTGCCTTTACAAACTGCTTGAACATGAGGGCCATATGTCTGGAGAAACAGCCATTGATGAAATCAACATCAGTACTTGGGCATCTCCAGTACATTTACAGCACATATGCAGCCATGACAAAGTCATAACATATGATGTGGATGACATATTCAACAGCCAACACACTGAAAAGCAATGGAAATGGCTAAAATAGCTATTTTTATCATCTGCCGCCATATTCCAGAAAATAGAATGAAAACAGTCATTAAAATGCATTTCAAGCTGGGCCTTGACACTCAGAGCTCACTTGGCTGCAATAGTCTGACGTGAAATGTCAAGTTGTTCCCTGACGTAAAATGATGACGTGGAATGATAAAAATTGAATTTTTCAATTCGCTCTAGTTGTGGCTGATAACACTCAGTATTGGACACGATTAAGGTATTGATTCATATATTATCCTTAGAAAATTGTAGACCCATAGCATGATCCACACTCGTGTAATTAATTTCACGACGTCATTTCACGTCGTCATTTCACGTCGAATCGACGCTGAGCTCTATTCCGGCTTAACAGGGGGAATTATTCGAGGGGAATTATTAAGGGGGTATAATCAAGCAAATACGGTATTGTATCACAAAATGCGACCTCACACTGTAAAATACACGTGTGTCCAAACAGATCAACCCCTGCCAAAGACAAGAATAAACAACAATTGAACCGCAGTGAACACCATCTCGGCTATGGAAAATACCGACGCGCCACACAGAATCCCCAATATACCGCCGAGATTCGACAGCAGCGATGCAAACTGAAATGAGTGGGCGTTTTTTAAGTTGCTAGTCACTCCACTTATCATTAGGGGCGTATTTTTGAATGAATGAACAAAAAGAAATGTTGGCACCGTGCCAGCTCACAGCTGCGCGCATTTATCGGAAGGTACTGTGTTGATTTGATAGTTATCGAAATATTGACTATATACGCAGGATGGGGCCATATTTTTACGGTAGGGGTCGACATAATGACCCCCCTATGTATGATTTCTACCCCTCAGTGACCCATATTTTATGTTTGGTTCACCATTGAACCAAAAAATCAAAGGGTTAGAGACTTGTTTCCAGGAGTGTATGTCCACTTGCAACCCACCGGGTCACTCGGGGACTCGCTCATGAGCGTGTAGGCGAGCTCCTCGAAGAACACCTCGACGATGACCGAGTTGTCGACGAACTGCTCCGTGCAGGCGGCGCCCGCGGTCGTGTTCATGCGCGAGCAGCTGACTATCTTCTCGCGGATCGGTACTCGCGTGGTACTCACCACGTACTCGCCCGACCTGGGGTTGGGGGTGCTCGTTTTTTGGGTTGAGGAGGGGGGGGGGGGGTGTTGATGTTTTGTGTGGAATTTTATTTAGACTGTGGCGATTCATGGTAATTTTCAGGTATGACAATTTCTCTACTACAACAAGATCTGGTGGCAATTCCGTCACTGGGGGAGCAGTGAAAAGACAACTTTGTAAAAAGTCAAGTGATAAGTTATCTCACAAGTGGCAAGTGAAGAGGCTTGTAAAAAGTCAAGTCAAAAGTCGATCTATACAAATTCATTATTTTCGCTTTTTATTAGGTATTTTCGTGTTTTCTTGTCACTTGCCATTTGTTCATTAGCTTACCACATCGCCGACTTATCAGTTACCAATCACTTGACAAAACGCGTAACTGTTCTTAGATGGACAAATATTTATAAAGAAAATGAATTTTCGCACCTGCAAGGTGGTGGGCAATCGCAGTCCCAGCTGGACGGGTCTCCTTGGGGCCCGTCGATAAATTCATTCAGACATCGCCCTGAAAAAGTCCAAATTATCATTGAAAATTTTACATGTGTAAGCTTACGATCAATCAATAGTTCCATAGTTATAAATTCAATAATTATCTACCGTATTTCCTCGGAACAGGCCTATTTTTTCAGAGTGCTATATTTGAGGGGTTATTTCGAGGGGGGGTATTTTGTCTCAGATCGCTCAGACCTGGGGGGTATTTCGAGGGGGCTTAATTTAAGGGGGTATTTCGAGGAAATACGGTACAATAATATCCTATAATAACCGGGAACAAACGTTCGTCAAGCGTGCACAGTTCATCTTCGTTCCCGGGATACCTGGGATCCATGCAGCCGCAAGCACTGCGCGCCGCGTTTTGATAGCACGACCGCATGCAGCCCTGCCAAGTTTCATGCGTTTACACGTTTCAAAATTTAATTTTGCGTGAAAATGTAGTAAAAAGCGTTTACACGGTCTCGCCGTGACGACAAAAAAAATGCCATGCCGCTTTTTGCTCTGGCGCTAGCGCCAAGCGCCAGCGCCAGGCATTTTGTTCCTGGGGCCAGGCAAAAATAGCGCCAAGCGCCAAAAGCGCCGTGGCGCTTTTACGAACACCAGGGCGAAGCGCCAATGGCGCCACAGCAAAATAGCGCCAAGGGCCAAAAGCGCCGTGGCGCTTTTACGAACACCAGGGCGAAGCGCCAATGGCGCCACAGCAAAATAGCGCCAAGGGCCAAAAGCGCCATGGCGCTTTTCCATCACTAGCCGCATTGTCGTCACACGCGAAATTTCTGAAAACATCACAAAATTTCGTGTGTCGACAGAAAATCGGTGTCGTCACAGGGAGGCCGTGTGAACGCTGCTTAAAAAACGAATTTTACCTGTGAAGAATATGCGCCGGTAAAGTAGTATGGGTCGGCTTCACTTTTGTCCTTGATGCAACGAGTGTAGGGCGCACCCATGCGCTCGTAAGCGATCTGCGAAAAGTTTATTCCGTTGCCAAATGGCATGTAAATTGTCAAATTCACAGAAAAATATCAATAAATGTTAACTGGGCTGTTAATATTGAAAATTCGCGGAAATATTGTATTTACATGACATTTCACTAGGGACTGTGGCCTCGGAAAAAAATGGCAATTCCGATTTCAACCCCCCAAAACCACAGAAGCGATCAGAATTTCGAGAAAAACACAATCTTCAAACCCGAACCCCAATCAACATCACTACCACAATTCCAACCCCCCCCCCCCAAAAAAAAAAAACCTCACATATTTCAATCCAATACTAGTGAAATACCCGGGCGGCACCGCAAAGCTAACACTCTCCCCAGTCACAGTTTCCGACTGATTGTGAATGTATACTCTAAATCCTGCAGTATCCACCCAAGGGGGGTATTCAGTTTGTTGCACTTGCAAATATACCAGGGACCAGTTCCGCAAGTGGAGAAGTGAGAAGTAAAATGGCAAATGCGAAGTGAAATGAGAAGTGAGAAGTGAATTTAGAAGGAAATTGGCAAAAGCGAAGGAAATTACTTTTTGTTTTTACTTTTTTACTTCGCTTTTGCCAATTTACTTACCATTTCATGTCGCTTTTGCCAATTTTCTTCTCAATTCACTTCGCTTTTGCCACTTTACTCATCACTTCTCAATTTGCGGAACTGGCACCAGGAGACCTTGTCCGGCGCCAGCGCGCTTTATTTTGTAGTGCATTACATCCTCGTGATTGAAAGTGAAACAAGTGCCCATTACTGGGTTGTTGAAGGGCACTATGTCTTGCCTGCAGGGGTGGGGGGAGTTGGTTCTCACGATATATTTATCGTTTCGAATATCGCATATCGAAAATTGTGGAAAAATTACGAATATCGATATCGACCATTTTTAATATCGAATATTGATATCCAGGGTTCACATTGTATCGATATCGAGTTTCTGTAAATAATGTCGAATATCGAGTACCGAAATCGAAACGTCAGATCGTTTGAAACCGGAGGAGGTTGATATAAATATTAAAACGTTCCACTCTGAGAAAGCACGCTAGTCAAGGGGCAGTCGTGAGCCCTGTAAAGTGTAAAGTCAAGCGTCAAATGTCATGCAAAATGTCAATGAAATCAAAAAGGAACGATTTTATTACTGAACTTTACATGACAATTGACACTTTGCCCAACACTTTGCATGACAAATAACAAATTTGTGTGACATTTCGCATGACATTTGACACTTGACATTACACTTTACAGGGCTTGGAACTGCCCCCAAGTCAAAACGCACGTGGTATTACAAGTCTCGTCGCTGTACGAGCACCAAGCGACCGTGTCCTCGAGTGCCCAGGACAAATTGTTGCGGCCTTCCTGGGGCACCTTGGTGGCGACGATGAACGGCACCGAGTCCACGATGAGGCCGGATTGGGCGACCACGTCGCGCACCGCCTGGCAGGACACGCGGGGATGGGTAAGTGACTGACGGCTTTGCAGCGTCATAAAGTTTAGTTGTATGGGTGATTGCGAGTTATGTATCACTACCAGAGAGTAATGGCCGGTTTCGGGTACCTACCGTATGTCCTCGAATAAAACCCCCCTTCGAATAACTCCCCCCTTGAAGAACTCCCCCCTCTGGGTGAAAAATATGCTACATATTTTACAAAAAATATCGATGAAAATACAAAATAATGTTTACGTATGGCAGCGACAGCAGATACGCAGTGTATACACACCTTTCTGTTGTTGTTGAACTGTCAAATAGCTGGATGAGCGAATGCATTCATGCAATGAATTAAATCCAAGTTTTCTGAGGAAAAAATAAATCCCTCCCTTGAATAACTCCTCCCTCTAAACCTCTGACGAAAAAATAACTCCCCTGGGGGTCTTATTCAAGGATATACGGTAGTTAAAGTAACGCACATAAATATAGGTCAGTGCAAATGCTCAAGTTATTTATACCAGTCTAAAATGAACGCTGAATAAATACAACAAAACCATAATCATCTAAAAAGATCGAATGCGGCCACTGTTAAATAAATAAATAAATAGGTAGATATAATCTGTTCCAAACCCGCAAACATTACGTTTCAGGTTGCGTTCAGATGCCGCATTTCCCCGTTGAGGCAATCTATCTGAACCCCGCGAGGTCTAAATAAACTCGCTCTAGCTATCAAAAATTAAAAATTCTGCAACCCGACGAATTCGTTCGTTGGGGATGTAAGCCCTACGCACACTAGTTTTCCAAATGTTAACTGGTTCAGATCCCAGAATTTGTCGACGAGTAAACACTATTTAGGTAAATACGCGTCATTGTACACACACACGTAGACTCCAGTTACATTAAACCTGCAATGAAATCTACCATATCCCATCTGTATATACTCGGCGGATAAGATACTCTGCCCTCGCATTCATTTATGTCTCACGTTGGAAGCGTGCCAATGATGAGTAAGCATGCGATTTTTGTGTTAAGAATTAAAAAATCAGTGTCGTAAATAAGTTAACATTTAGCGTCATAACAATGATTATTTTTAATGAAAATTTCATGCGTAAAGCAATCGTTGGCCCGCTTCCAGCGGGAACCACGCGTGCAGGGTGTAAAGTAACCCAAGTATAAAAGGACAGACATTTTTTTTTCTCATCATATTTATTAAATTGCTTCTGCTTTGGGTGAATATTGTGCAGCTTTTCACGTGATTTTATTCATCAAAATATGGTATCATTCATTGTTTAGCGATTTGTTTGTCCAGTTTAAGTAGTTCATGTCGGCCTTCAACCGCAATATATTTTTTGAACATTACAAATTTACGGCTTCATTTGCAACATACCGTATTTACTCGAATAATTCCCCCCACTTGAATAATTCCCCCCCCCCCTCAAATAATTCCCCCCTGCTAGACGAGTGAGGAAAAAATAATTCCCCCACTTGAATAATCCCCCCCCCCCACAATAATGGAGAATGAATAATGCACAATTATTTAAAAGACAATCGATGAAATCAAAGCAAGTAAAATAGCAGTGCCTCGTTTGATTCATCGAATACAAATGCAGCACATTCGGTGTGTAAGGATGCAAAGGAATGTGCACTACGAATGGAAATTGGACGTACACGTGTATGTTGTGTGACAGAAACATACCTGAAAGTTGTGAGGAAATAATAATTCCCCCACTTGAATAATTCCCCCCCTTGAGTAGTTCCCCCCTCAAAAATGTCTGACGAAAAAATAATTCCCCGGGGGAATTATTCGAGTAAATACGGTAACCTAGTTAAACGTCGTTATTCGAGTCAACAGCAAGCTTTGCATTGCGATCGGAACAAGTTGACATTTGGTGTCGTTGTCAACTAATTATGTCAACTAAGTACATATTTATAACTGAAACGTGGACCCAAGCAATTTTACGGTCGATATGACCCATCAAAATGAAACATACACTGAGGTCGGATAGTGCGCCATCCTTGAATTTCATCAAAATTGTCCATATCAGCGTTTCTGCAAATTTTCATAGAAGGGGTTTTTTTTATGGAAGCTGTAGCTAACGATGGCAAACAGTCGAAAAAAAGTATTTAAATTTTTAAGTGTTTTTTCTGAAATGAATTTTCGAATTTTCGAATTTTTCTTCAAAATAATTTTCGAATTTCGAATTTTATTTTTGAATTTCGAATTTTCGAATCTTTTTTGGCAATTTTCGAATTTTTTTGGCTAGTTTTCGAATTTTTTCAAATAATTTTCGAATCTTTTCGGAAAAATATTGAATCTTAAGCTTAAAACACAGAATTTGGACTGTCTTCATGTTCTGCTCAGTTGTTATGACCTTATTTTAACCATAATTTGCATTAAAAATGGTGGAATGAGTTACGCAAACCAGTTCACAATTAATTCACACATGGATACATTTAATTCACCAACAGAGCGAAGGCAATAAAAACAACAATTGAAAAATTGGCGTCAAATAAAATATCAGCATAAAATACAAAAATGGCTTTAAATACCATATTATTTTTTCAGAGTGGAAACTTGGGGGGGGGGGGTAAACGAGGGTGGGTATTTCAAGGGGGGTGTATTATTTTGCCAGAAATTTTTCAAAATCCCAGTACTAAATTGTTGTTTGTAGGTAACACAGATGTCAAAAATGCTTCAAAAACTGCCTTTTGTAAGACTCTATATACTTATATAAGTACAAAGATGGTACAAATCCTGTTCTACACAACACAGTCATTGTTTTTAACGTGTGTTCTGTGTTTCCCAGATCACAAACTGCATTACGTTCTCTATACACCAAATTGGGGGGGGGGGTATTTCGAGGGGGGTTTATAATTTAATCGTGTAAATTTTGAGATGGGTATTTCGAGGAGGGATATTTCGAGAAAATACAGTATAAAAAACGGATGTGTCGAAGTCCGCCTCTTCAGCCGTGGATGACGTTTCAACGTTTTTTTTGTTACGTTTCGCTTTTCCATACGCGCGGCGTATCAATTGTTAATTTATTTAGCACGTTGAACTTAACAGTGTGTTTTGTTGCCTTGAATTCCCTAAAAAATTCGAAAACTATTTTTGAATTTTCGAATTTTCGAATTTTTTGAAAAATAAATCGATTTTTAAGTGTTTTTTCTAGGGGCGAAATAAAAATTCGAAAATTCCAAAAAAATTCGAAAATTCGAAAATGTTTTCGAATTTTCGAATCTTTTTTTGCCATCGTTAGCTGTAGCTAGAATATTTACCTAAATATGTAGCCATAACTCCGCAGGCAGACAAGTTCCAAATGTTGATAAGAAAGTATTCAATTTTCAGTCCCTGGTCTCAGCATATACCGTATTACCTCGAAATACCCCCATGGGGGTTTATTATTTCGCCAGCAAACTTTGAGGGGGGGGGTTAATTCGAGGGGGGTTTATTCGAGGGGGGATTTATTATTTCGTCAGAAATTTCCGTAAGGATCATAGTAAAACGTAGGCATTTTCGTACCCAAAACAGGTAATAAATGTGTCCAAACAGGATATATTTGGACATAAAAACGTAGATAGCTACACAAACTGTTCTATGTGTAGTTGCAATGCAAATTAGCAGTAATAAATACATCATATACATTGCACACATGATGTACATCGTTTGAGGGGGGGGGGTATTTCGAGGGGGGGGTTATTATTTCCCCAGCCCATTTTGAGAGGGGAGCGACATAAACACTATGAAAAGGGGTGTGAGGTCGAAAAATTCATGGGAACGAATGAAAAACGGGGTGCGAGATCACAATTCTTTTGGAAAATAATAAAAAAATGGGTGGAAGCAACCCCAGATGACTTTTCCGTGCCTAACTTAAAATTTTCAAAATTTGGACTCGTCAACTTATAAAATTGGACGCCTCAATTATATTACCACATAAAATTGTATACAAATCGGGCAGCTTAAAAATAGACTTTTTCCAACCCTAATACTGACCCAAGTCGCAGTAAGGGTTAGTCCATTTAGGCATGCAAGTGCAGTTGAAGCCATTGATCATATCGTTGCAAGTGGCGTTGGCATCTTTTGCGTTGCACGGACTCGATACACATTCGTCGATATCTGTAGTAGGCGATAAATTGATAAAATAGATTTAGAATGGTCAAATAGATTTATTTTGTAAGTAAAGGCATGCCACTGATAAATGATGGTAAAATCGTTTAGTTGCACATTTTGCATATACTCAGGTGAATTTACACTGCATTTTTCTGGAGGAAACAGTCCAGCAAAGTTGGTTGTTACGTCTCTACCGTAATAATCTTGGCTGCATTCCAGCTTGTTGCAACGTTAAATAACAAGAAATGAAATAACTTGGCAGCGTGCCAACCCACACGCCAAATAAAATAGAAAACTGTCTTCCAAATGTGCATCATTGCTCCATGCGACCGCATTTATCCTGTGAAAAAATCAACATTTTCAATCAAAAAGAACCAACTTATTTCGCAGTCCGACCCAGTAATTCCAGGAATGCAGTCGCAGGTGTAGCGGGCTATGTAATCGGTGCACGTGCCCCAATATTGGCACGGATTCGACCAACACTCGTCGATTTCTGACGAGTTTGATAATTTGGTAAGTACTAGTGATAATAAATGAATAGGTGGTGTAAATATTTACATATGATGGGTAAAAATACATTTGTTTAAAATGCTGGTTGAGTGACAAGAAATTTTCAAAAATTCTGTGAAATGTTTACCGGGAATTGTAAATTTTAGTTGTCGGAACTGGGTGTGTGAGTCTGGAGGATCTCTCAGTCCCTGTAAAATGTCAAATTTCAAACGGCCAACAAAAATTCGAAGAAAATTTTACATTTTACATGATTTTTGACACGGCATGATAGGTACATAAAATTTTACAGGGTCCGCGAGTGGCACTACATGCGTCGCGAATCCCGCAAATAGACAAGTGAAAAGAAAGTGGTAAGATATCCGTAAAGTTATCAAATGGTACCTAACTCAATTGTCAAGCATTCTAAGGCTGACTGAGTAATATAATACTGATAAGATATACCTAGGACTGATTTCCAACTAAAAAAATAAAATTTTACACTAACGCGTTTACTTATCACTCGACAAGATTATTCACACTTTACCACTTTTCTTATCACTTATCCATTGCCGTTTGAAAACAAACCAATTTCACAATCATATCCGGTAAATCCTGCCGAGCAGGAACAATCATAATAAGCGACATGGTCGTTGCAAGTGCCATTAACACACGGCGCCGATACACATTCGTCGATATCTGCGTGGAGAAGAGAGGGCCATTTTGTATTTCTCGTCGATTGCACATAGAAATGGATTTACCGACGGTAAAATTGCTGTAGTATACTCGGCTTCTGAAGGAAACACTCCATCATGACGTCATCATTTATAACGTAAAAATAATTCCAGCAAAAAAAAGAAACGTCACGAGAAAAAACATTCCTCGTTTGTACGCGACTCCGCTTTTTTCTTTTTTTAATACTTTTTTCTGTGAAAGTGCATACATAAGTATCCAGTTCGCGCGTTATCGACCAAGACATAAATAATTTTGGGCGCATACTTTGCGGTCCGCCGAGTATACGTAAAAATTCGTCGAGTCTATTTACCGCTATAACCTAGAAAAGGTGGGGCCTCGAAAAACCAATAATCATGGCGGGCAAAATTCGTGAAGTGCATTTCACCGACCATCGCAGCATACTTTGCATGGTTTGTGAAGCGTCGTGAAGTGTCCGGAGGTACGATGAAGTGTGTTCACGGACCTTCACAGCGCATCACCCACACCCATTTTTTGCTGTGTCTGTGGCACTCTGCGCTATTTTTTCGAATGTTGCCATGGCGCCATTGGCGCCTTTTCTACCGACGTTTTTCCATCACTATTTGCAGCCTAGGGGTATTTCTCTTAACAAGTATTTACACTGTGAACTTTTTCGAGGTGATATTTAAATTTACGATAAAAACTGCAATAGCTCACCTATCTCACACCTCTTTCCAGTGTACCCGGCCATGCAATCGCATACATAAAGGTCTATGTATTCATTGCAATTGAGATCGTGTTCGCAAGGCATTGAGGCACATTCGTCTATGTCTATTTCGCAGTTGTAGCCAGTGAAGCCGGCGTAACAGGTACAGTCGTACCTGGGGAAAACGAGTGTGTGATTACCTGGCCGCAAATTCGATTAGAACGTAAGGGCCCACACACACACACACACACTAGTTGACATCGCCAATTCGTGTCAACTGAATGACAAATAAAAAACAAATGACAAATAAATTTTTTTAAGCATCACACTTTACAGAAACATAAACAGAAACAATTAAGTAACGGGACATAAAATATAAACACTTTTCGAATACTCAATATGGAATTTTACTAACCATCCAACATAATCATTACAAGTGCCATTCATGCACGGATTTGATTCGCACTCATCGATATCTGTAAAAAAAAATTTCGAGAAAAAAGCACAAATCGATAAATCTACCAAAATTCACATCTTCAAGATAAAAATAATTATTAAAAAAGTTTTTAAAATATAAAACAAACCGGTCTCACAAACGTTTCCAGTGTAGCCCAGGATGCAGTCGCAAGTGAACATGTTTATCAGATCGTTGCACGTGCCATTTTGGCACGGCTGCGACGCGCATTCGTTTATATCTGCGTGGAGAAAACGTTGGCTACATTTACGTATCCCACGATAGAGATTTCAGGTTTCAATTTCAGTAGATTTAATTTTCAAAATTGAGATTTTAAGCAGTCTTACGATGAAAAATGACAAGGGGTGACAATAAGTGACCATGCCAAGTGAAACCTGAGTTCCGAGCGACATAGGCCTACTAGTCATGAACACCCGCTGGTCATGTAGAACAGCCGGCCAGTTACGTATTTTAGGAGGGATTAGCATGGCACGGGTGTTAGCGGCAGCGGGTTTACATGATAAGTGGGCACATAGCACGGGCCGCAGTGCGAGTGCAGACACACCGTTTTTGTAGCTCTTTTGTGACACCGCTCAAAGAACAACTGAAAAACTCAAACGCGTAACAACTGATTTATGATTTCTCTAAGTGCACTTATCATTATAGGTCTTATCACGAGTCACACCAACTACGTATCACTTGGCAAAGTGCCACGGGTCTACTCAATAGCCACTAACTGACCAATTTCACAATGAATGTCTGAAAATCCGGGGATGCAGGTACAAGTGTAGTAGGCTAAAAAGTCTGTGCACGTTGCTCCGTTCTGACAAGGATCGCTCATACATTCATCGATATCTGAGAAGGCGGAATTTAAGTAGGTTTACTTTTTCATTGCAAATATGGTGCCATTGAACAATGAATTTCATTTTTTTTGTTGCATTTGTAGTTGATATTGCAGGGAATTGCTGTTTTAGGGATATGCTCAGCGCGTTGCTATCTCTGGCTACATAGGAGCCTGGAACCATTTAAAAAAGCCATGGCATCCTTATCTCTTGCCATCATTTATTGGCGCGGCGCCAAAAGTGTTGGCGCCGCTGTAGTGTGATTACTTTTTGAATGGTGCCATGGCGCCCTTAGTGCCAAAAATTGACAAAAGCAACTAATCCATTGGAGGCGACCTATATTCTATGTTAAGATCGAAATACAGTACCTAAATATGTACCTAACATATTTATGACAATACTTCTGTCAGAGTAGGTAAATATATTGAATATAAAAAAATACTTGAAGAATAATTACTGATGACCTACCAGTTTCACACTTTTGTCCAGTAATTCCAATGGGACAGGTACAATAATATCTAGCTATTAGATCGGTGCAGGTGGCGTTCCAATTACACGGCGTACTCTCGCATTCATTTATATCTGAGCGTAAAGTGAAGTGAATGTAAAGTGCGAGTTAAGGCAGTTTCATAAGTTTCGACTTTTTTTCACAAAATTATTATCTCCCGATTTTCACATTTGAATTTTTATTAAAAAAGCTACGTAAAATAGCCTTAAACACCACTTAAAAAACTCCCCCTTTCAAAACATTGTCTACAACTTACCAATTTCGCAATGAGTTCCAGCATAGCCCAGCACGCAAGTGCAAATGTAGGAAGCGACCCCATCGACACACGTGGCGTCATTTACGCACGGGTTGCTAGCGCACTCGTCGATATCTGCGGGGAGATGTTGATTGGGGAAATTGGGGATTTTTTTGGGTGGATGGGTTTTTTCTTGTACGAATCCATTGGTTTATTTTGGATTTTCTTCTCGCAGTGAGAAATATGCGAGATATAAATATAAATACTACGTAAATACGAATAAAAACTACAAATATATACCGTATTTCCTCGGAATACCCCCAGGGGGTTTATTTTTTCAGAGTGGGAATTTGGAGGGGGGTATTTCGAGGGGGGGGGGTTATTATTTCGCCAGAAATTTTCGTAAATACCGTAGTAAATGGGGCTACGCACACTGAAACCGGATATTTCGGCATACACACGTTTACATCTGTCGAATCCGAACTAAAAAAATGCTGTTCGGACGGTTTTAGACCAGCATTTTTGGGTCCAGACATTCAGCAACCATACGAATTCGGACAAATTCGGACGGATTCAGATGATTTTCCAGCATTTTTGGTCATATGCTGAATTTAACATTTCAGCATCTTGTGAAAAAATTGTATCCGGACACTTTCATTTCAGCAAACCAGTTCAGCATTTGGCAGAAAATCTACTGCTGTGAAATGATCCAGATCTCATATAGTTTTTCATACATCTTCATGAAACATTTTTTATGAACATGTATGAACATGATCTTCAAATATGAAGACCATAAATTTTTTTTTTTAAACTGCTCATTCTTGAGATATTGTAGTTCAGCACAGTTCAAGAGTGTGTAAACAGAAAAAACGTACGAACCATTTTGGGAATTTGGGCAATGTTATGGAAAACGGAAACGGAAAATTTTTTGCACTTGTCAGAAAACGGAAATGGAAACGGAAATAAAATTTCAGCAACAAGGAAAACAAGGCCGGAAAACTGGAAATGGAAAAATGAAATTTTGCCAGAAAACAAAAACAATTGTGGAAATTTCCTGGAAATGCTAAAAATTGCTGAAATTTTGACGGAAAATGGAAAAAGTCACATAATTGAAAACCAGCATGCATGTTTACCAGTTTGGCTGAAACAGAAAACAGACAATTGAGCCAGAAAAGGGGAATATGAGGCTGAAAAACTGAAAATTGAGCCTGAAAACGGAAAAAAGGCGGAAAAACTGAAAATTCAGCCAGAAAACGGAAAAAGGCAGAAAAACTGAAAATTTAGCCAGAAAAGGGAAAATTAGCCAGAAAAACAGGAACGGAAATGGAAAAAAAATTTGTAGTCGGAAAACGGAACGGAAAACGGAAAAATTAATTCAGTTACCGGAAAATGGAATGGAAAACGGAAACAATTTGCCTGCAGAAAACGGAAACGGAAATTTGACACCCTAAGCGTGCCTGCAAACCAGATTGTTAAAAGTAATCAATGTTTTCAAAGTTAATGTAAAATCGTCATTTTTAGTCACTCCTGAGTGCAGAAAACGTATAGTAGAATTTTTTACTTTTATTTCCATGGGAAAATGTAAAAGTAAGTATTTTTGAAAACGATGACCACAATTTTTACTAGAAGTCACCCTTAACCCCAATTTTCATCCTTTTTGCCACTGCACACATGAAGTTGTGCATACACTGTAGCATCTGCCAAGCAGGGTTGGTTTGAGTAAAATTATTTTTACTGAAGCTGTAGTAAAATTGTATAAAAATTCTATTTTATTTTTATTTTTTCTTCAATTTTCCATTTTTTTATATTTTTCTTCAATTTTCCATTTTATTATTATTTTATTATTTTGTTTATTCTTTGTGACCAGGATTAGTTTTTGTGAAATTCTTTTTACTAAAATTGTAGTAAAATTGTATAAAAATTGTATTTGATTTTTATTTTTTTCTGAGATTTTGCCAACCCTGCTGCCAAGTATAACCAATAATTATCCAAAATTTAGTTGACACAATTTTTGATGTCAACTAGTGTCAGGGGTATTCTAGTTTTCGGCCCTCCAGGGGGTTGGATAGATAGCAAATCACTCCTCCGGAGGGATAGATAGCTGAAAATTCTTCTGGGGGTTCGCGGGGGCTCAATATATAGGCATAGAAGGGAGGAAAAGGAGAAAAATCGCTGAAAGTAGGTGAAAAATGGCTAAAAATGGGTATATAAGGACATATATTACTAAAAATAGCTCAAAATAGGCAGTTAAATGCACGAACTAGTGATTTTGGAGGTGAAAATCTATATAAATATAGGTATGAAAAATAGCGATTTTGAGTGAAAATTGGGGTATAGTTTCCCAAAAATCGCTCGATAGGTAGATAGCTGGCCGATTTGGGGGGGGGGGGTTTAGGGGATAGTAGCCCAAAATTTTGCCTCCGGGATAGATAGATAGCTGAGCGGCCTCTGGAATAGATAGATAGCTGGGCGATTTGGGGGGGGGGAACCCCCCCCCCCTTTCCTACCCCTGACTAGTGTGTGTGACAAGATATAATTGATGACAATTTTTGATGTCAACTTTATGACAAGATATAATTAGTTACATTCTCTGTACAGCATCAACTTCGGTCAATAGACAATAGTGACTATGTATATTGGATAGGGTTGGCACTAGGGTCCAAACGGAATCCCGATCCCGATTCCGAAACATTTCAGGATTTGGTGGTCCCGATCCCGATCCTGAAACCTCAATCCCGATCCCGATCCCGAAATCTCAAAAGCCAATCCCGATCCCGATCCCGATCCAGAAACTTTCAAAATCACAATCCCAATCCTGAAAAAATTTATACAATCCCGATCCCGATCCCAGAAAATTTGGTCAACCTCATTAAATGCCCTTTTTGCATTAATAAATGTTAACCAATGTCCGCTTTATGCCGCTTTTCTGGCATCCAGACGTGTTTTTGAGCCTGTTTTGTGAAAACATTGGCAAAAAACGTGTATATTAGAATGTGTTCAAAAATGCCAATACCGATCCCGAAAAATGCCAATCCCGATCCCGAAACGTCAATCCCGATCCCGAAATCTCAAAAGCCAATCCCGATCCCGATCCCAAAAGGTCAATCCCGATCCCAAAAGGTCAATCCCGATCCCGATCCCGAGATCTCAAAAACCAATCCTCGTTTATCTTTGCATTTCAGCATTTGAGATTTTATCCTATTGCTGAATGTTTCCACATGAAAAAAATGTACGGATGTTTCCGCATGATGAATTGACAAACTGCCTAATTTTCAAGCGTCCGGACGATTTTTGGTTCGGCAACTTTTTTTCTATTCAGCATTGAGTTCTGCATTTGTCAAAAACGTGCGTATGCCGAAATATTCGGTTTCAGTGTGCGTGACCCCAATAATGGGCTTTTACATACCCAAAACTGGTAATAAACGTCACCAAACAGGACATATTAGGACATACAAACGTAGAAAATACAACGTATAGCTATACGAACTACTGTATGTATAGCTGCGATGAGATTCGACCCCAATAAATACATCATGTACATTGTATACATGATGTACATCATTCAAGACGGGGGGTATTTCGAGGGGGATTCATTTTTTCCTCAGCTCGAAAACACCTGGGGGTATTTCGAGGGGGGTTAATTCAAGGGGGGTATTTCGAGGAAATACGGTAGGTATAAATACTACGTACTGATCTCGCAATTCTTTCCCGTGAAGCCGGCCGCACATTCGCAGTAGAAATCGGCCAGTAGATCGTAACATACTCCCGCGTACAAACAAATCTCGTAAGCGCACTCGTCAATTTCTGCACGTGTTCGATTGCATGTACATCGAAATATTTTTATATAAATGTTTATGTTTAGATACCGTAGTTTTGGACGAATAAGCCCCTCCCATTTGGATAATTCCCCCCTGTTAGGTGAGTGAGCATAAAATAATTTCCTACTTGAATAATTCATACCTTCCCCTTTAAGAAATGGAAGAATGGTAATGCATATCAGAACAGACATGTGTATGTGGTAGATTCACGCTTGAAAATTTTGATGAAATAATTATTCCCCGACTTGAACAGACCCACTCGAAAAGGTCTGACAAAAATTTCCTGGTAAATACGGCTAATAAGTCCCATCAAACACGTTCAATGCCTATCTCCTACTCATTATCCTGTGTCTTTTCAATCTATGAATAATTTTTCCACTATAAGTAATATTTTACACGGGAATTTGCATAGAACTAGATATAAAACAACGTAAAAAACTAACCCGTCTCGCAATATCTGCCCGTGTATCCGGCCACACATTCGCAGTAATAGTCGCCTTCCATGTCTATGCAAGTCGCTTCGTTGCAGCAGTTGTTACCCAAACAGTTGTCTTCGCCTGAATTGTAAATTTGTGTAAAAAATAATAACTTATAAATTGCGCTATTTTATTTAGTTTTTGTGTTTTAAAAAGAAAAGGCCCCCCCCCACCCGCCGCTTGATAAAATGACTCCCTCCTTGAATAATCCATGTGATGTAAAATATCACAGTATGCAGTCCCAGACTCTGAACCATATGAAATGCCCAGAAAAGAACTAAAAGAAAGTATTGCCGCATTTTTTCCAATAAAACGGGATAACACCAATAGATCGGCAGGTAGAATTTACGTTGGAAAAGTGCCAAAATACAACGAGTCCCACAAAAATAGAATATCAACGCAATCAAATATATGTGAAATTTCAAATTGATGCTCCGATATTTGCTGAAATATTGCTCAAGCTTCATATACAATTGAAACTACACACGTTCACATGAAAAAAGTGTGAAAGAACAGAACCTTCAAAAGAACGGCACCTCCAATAGAACGGCAGGCAGAAAGTTGAAGAGAAACAGAACGGCGCTCGTTTATTAGAAGAAATATGATGGTACTTTACGTTTTACATTTTACAGTGCGTCGGACCGACCCCATTTGTAAATATTTAACTTGACGGGAAACTCCCAGGGTTCGGCATTGCTCAAAAATTCCAATTCCCACAGCCCAAATTAATCAATTTCCACCCCCTGCAACCCCCTAGCTCACTGGCGCAAGTCGCCCCGGCGAAGCTATAAGGACAAGCGCAATAAAAGTTTGACCCATCATTCACGCAGCCGCCGTTTACGCACGGGTTTGAAGCGCACGCCTCGAAATCTGAAAATGTGAAAGTGAAAATTGAATTTTTTGGTGATAATTTGGGTCAGGCAATGTGTTGAATATTGTGATACGATTATCTGGGATGAAGCAATCGAAAAAAAACTTGACTAAAATAGAAAAATGACTTGATCGAAACATCTTGAAAATTTTGACGAAATTATAATTCCTCACCTTGAATAATTCCCCTTCGAATAGTTCCCCTCAAAAAAGTCTGACGAAACATAATTCCCCAGGAGAATTTTTCGAGAAAATACGGTAGGTATATGAAAGGTTTTTCCCACACATGAGTATTGGGTATGGGTATTTTGAGTATGGATACTTGGGGAATATTGTTGGTTATTGTTATGCATGGTATAGTCTTTGGGTGACACTTGTGTAACTAGCTACAAAAAAGTGTGTAGATCGCATTTTGCATTTTTCGACCCCCATATCTCAAAATTGAATTTCGCACTCCCCCACATAATATATATTTTTTTGAAGCGCGTTTTTATGGGGACCCCAAAAATGGTCCTAACTCAAATTTGAAAAATTTGTAGATCGGTACTTTTAGAAGCACACCCTTCATATGCAAATGAATAACTGCGCTTACTTTGGCAATAAATTCCCGAGAAGCCGTCGGTGCAAGTGCAGGTGACCGCGTTTACACCATCGGCGCATGCGGCACCATTCAAGCAGGGGGTGGATGCGCACTCGTCTATGTCTGCGAGTGTTACCATAATTCATTGATTAAGTGCCATTGATACCATTGTTTGACTGAGTAGTAGTGTCTGTTTATTCAGTGGACCCACCAGGTGAAGTCCAAAGCCCGTAAATGTAATTTTCAATAATATTAAACATTTTAATGTAAAGTCAAGTGTCAAATGTCATACAAATTTTTCAATTATTTTTGTTTGTTTGTTTGTTTTCACTTGATATTACATATTACAGGGCTCGGGACTGCTCACAGGTAAATTGGTCAGTTAAGGAAATGAAGTGGAAATACCTACTTCTTATACTTCCTAATTCACTTGTCATTTGACTGACAACCTATTTGTCACATTTTGCAGAATACGGATTTTTTGCGCATTTTCCCCACTTGCGGAATATTTCCTGCCAAACATTTTTGCACAAAACAACAAGCAGGGTATCTTGAATTTTGACCCTCCGAGTGGTTGGATAGATAGCAAATCGCTCCTCCGGAGGGATAGATAGCTGAAAAATTATCTGGGGGGGTTGGAGGGGGGGTTGGGGGGGGGGGTTGGTTCGATATCTAGGCTTTTTCGGGGCATAGAAGGAAGAAAAGGGAGAAAATTCGCTAAAAGTAGGTGTAAAATAGCTCAAAATGGGTATACAAGAGCATATAGTACTTAAAATAGCTGAAAATAGGCAGTTAGACGCATGAACCAGGGATTTTTGAGGTGAAAATCTATATATAGGTATGAAAAATAGCGATTTTGAGCGAAAATTGGGGTATAGTTTCTGAAAAATCGCTCCAGATGGGTAGACAGCTGGGCAATTAGGGGGGTGGGTTTAGGGGGTAGTAGCCCAAAATTTTGCCTCCGGGATAGATAGATAGCTGAGCGGCCTCCGGGATAGATAGATAGCTGGGCGGTTTGGGGGGGGGGGGTAACCCCCACCCCAACCCCCCCACCATTTGAGACGGCGAATAACCGCTAGGCAACAAACACCGCATGGCAACTGCGCTCATAGCGCAACTGCGTGTGCTCAGTGGGCAACAATCACCGCATGGCAACCGCGACACGCGCGCATGCATGCCGCTGCCGCGGGGCGCCCACCCAGCCGGCGCCAATGGCGCAGCGCATGTCTACATTCTGCCGCGCCGCCGCCCAAAGTTGTGGTAGACAAATAGATGCCAGCCGTACTGCGGCGCAGGGGGGGCAGTATATCAGCGCGCCGCGTGTCTTTTGCATGTGCAAAAATGCCGCGAAATAAATTGAGCCGCACATATGCAGTGGATATCGAATTATCCCGACACAGTACAAATTTGCCCGCGCATGCATTGTTCTGCAACAACAATACCAGGCATAATTAAGTTATCTTTCATATCATTTGTTGTTTTTTTGTGGGTAGTGTTTGCGCCTTTTTTGTGGGTAGTGTTTTTTGTGGGCAGTCGCATACATGCTCATGCGCAGACGCGGCTGCACGTTTGATAATGCTAGGGGCGGGTTATGCAGCTGAACCAAAGACATGACTGCGCGACTGCGGTGAAGTTAGGCTTGAACGCGGCGGCGTGCATTTTACCAAAAAATAGCGAGTGAGTGGACTCGGTAGCGCGGTAAGAATAGCGCCAGTCGGACGCGAGCGCATCGGCCGCTTATGCGCTGGCGACACCATGGCGCCAGCTTGGCGGGCGCCTATGGTCACTGTGCGTGTGCCGCGGTTGCCATGCGGTGATTGTGGCCTACTGAGCGCACGCAGTTGCGGTATGAGCACTGTTGCCATGCGGTGTTTGTTGCCTACAGCTGCTGGGTCATTCGAGACCCCTGACAACAAGGTTAAGAGCAAATAGCTAGACAACCTAAACCATCTTACACAAATAAAAAATAAAAATAAAAATGCCACAAACTAGTTGAACAATCATTCGAAGTGTATCCCACAGGACAGAGACAGGCTGCAGGGTCGTTTGTTTCGATGCAGGTGCCCCCATTTGAACAGCTAAATGAGTCGCACGCCCGTGGTTCTGCGTTTTTTACTTATAAATTTTATGGCACCAAATTTAGTTAGAAAAGTAAGACCTATTGATTAAGTCATCAAATCAAAGTTATGTGAGTCGTTGTTTTAAAATTTTTTCGATGACGTTTTATTAAAAGTTGCGAGTATTTCCATGACAGTCACTTCAGTTGTTTTAACTTCATTTTGATGCACACATAGGGTCACTTTGAGTTTTGCAAATAGTAAAAACTGCTATTACAACAAAGTAAGTGCAGTGTCGTCCAAATGTTGAAAAGAATTTGCGTAACTTCACAGGGTTATTTTACTCTATTCTTCATTCTATTCTATAAAAATGTTTGAGAAAAAATATTTTTTTATTAAAATGGTCTAAAATTCCCAAAAATGTCATTGCATTGCTGTATCAAGTGCTTTTACTTTCTAATCGAACAGAAACCCTCAAACTAAACCCTGCTTCTAAGTAAATACTTTTCATCCCTAAATTGTGATCACTATATAAATCTGTAAACCAATCAAACCAGGTGTAATATCCCAAACATTCCATTTCTTATCATCCCCGGTGCCGCAGAAAAAGGCGCCGTCGCCGGGGCACTCCTGAAATGCAATTAATACTTTCGGATATGTGCCGCTCCCCTCCCAGACCCGGTAAAATTCACTGTAAGTTGTAAATTTTCAGCCCCTGCTCTCAATGCACCCTAAATCCTCGAATAAGACCCCATGGGAGTTATTGTTTCCTCAGACGTTTTGGAGGGGGAGTTATTCGAGGGCGGAGTTATTTTTTCCTCGGAAAACTTGAACTTAATTCATTGCATGGATGTACTGTAAACTTATGTAATTCATGTATTTAACTGTTCAACAACAACAAAAAGAGTGTATACATTGCATACACATCATGTATCCGCTTTCGCTGCTGTAGGCTAGGTAATATTCTTTTGTATTTTTGTATTGTATCGTTTTCATCCAAAGGGGGGAGTTATTCGAGCGGGGGAGTTAGTTTTTCCTCGCTTCGCCAACAGGGGGATGTTATTCAAGGGGGAGTTATTCAAAGGGGAAGTTTTTCGAGGATTTGCGGTATGTGAAAAATTGAGTGTCCATAAAATTCTATTTGGACAGTGCAAAACTGTTTTAGGGAGGGATGGACTTGTCGACTTCTTTTTGAACATTTTTGTTCCCGGCGACGATGAGGCTGCCTTATGGGAAAATTATGGACTTTAGAAATCGATGCCGCGTGGACTTATCACAGTTCATGCGTTTTCCCAACAAAAAAAGAAGACGGAGGATGGACTTGTTGACTTTTAATCCACAACTAAGTGGACTTATCGACTTTTAGCCCAAAGCTAAGTGGAGTGGACTTATCAACTTCTTGCCCATTTTTTGCATTTTCGCCAATAATGATACGAGGTCAAAAAATTTATGGAAAACTATGAAAAATGTGCGGGAGAAGCCCCAGATGACGTTTCCGGGATTAATTCAAAATTTTCACACCGTGGACTTGTCAACTCGTAGCCTTAATTACATTTGTGTCACTTATCCACTTGCCTGGTCGCAATCGCCCGGCTTGTCGTCCGAGTACAGCGAGTCGGTCTGAGAGAGTTTCCTGTAGCAGCAGTCGTTGGTGTCGCGCAGCGCTGCGCACAACACATTGAATAGCCAACGTTCACTAATGAGTATAGAAGTAAAAAAAATTCACTTCACCTTGTCTTTACTCAGCGGTGAGAAAAATAAATACTTGACGTTTACTTTCAAAAAAGTTCGGTACTTTTAACAACTCTGATTTCCAGCTATTTCTGGCTATATTTGTGCTTGTATACCTATTGTTGTGCTTGTATACCTATTTTTGTGCTTGTATACCTATTTTTAGCAACCATTTCCCCTATCTTTAACGATGTTATGATTCTTTTCTTCATTCCACACCTATACTGTATTACCTCAAATAACCTCCCCCCTTGAATTAACCCCCCCCCTCGAATCACCCCCTAAAATTGAAAGTAAAGAGAACGTACATGACAAATACAACAGTTTGTGATCTGTACAATGGAGAGCACACGTTTAAACCGATGATTTAGTGACGTTAGGGAAGGGTTTATGTGTATATACAGTCATATATATGACTATAAACACATGTAAATCTATGTAATTGTTTGATTTTTATACGTCTGAGTATGTGGAATTTCTAAAAATTTCTGGCGAACTAATAGACCCCCCTCGAATACCCCCCCCCCAAATGTTGCTGGCGAAATAATAAACCCCCTGGGGGTATGTCGAGGTAATACGGTATATTGAATTACACTTACCAATCTGCTGCCAGTTATACACGCTCAAATCGGCCGCAGTTACCAAATGCGTTTTGCAAGCTTCGGGTGAATTTGAGCCGGTAAGTTGAAAGCAGTCAACCCCCCAGGTCGGTTTGGATGAGGATGCGCACCCGTCGTCCGCAGGAAGTGACAAGGTCACTGCGAGTTAAAATGTGAAACTTTATGAGTGTTTTATGTGCAACTTTGCGACTATTTTATGGCTTGCAAATTGATTTGCAAGTTGTAGTTATTTGTATGTAGGTAGGCTCAGCATGAGCTGCTCGTGGAACTGGAAAATGTCAAGGATCAGGCACGGCTATGTAAAATGTCAGAAAAATTTATAAAAAATGTCGTTTCTCATGCAATTCAAGTCAAATTTACATCAAATTTAACCAAATTGTGTGACATTTTACATGACATTTGACAGATTCACGTGATCTACAACATTTTACATGTCATGGCCCTCGATGTCAGCCCTCGATTTACTATTCAGTGGCTCTGTAGTGAAAGTGATTATAAAAATATTTATGATTGTAGTAGACGGCACCACAATAGAATTTCACGTAAATATAATGAAAAGTAAGCCACCAGCTTAAGAGAAAGATCACATTTTCCTTGCACCACGCACGCTTATCGCCTGTCGGGCACACATAGTGCCCGGTAAAACCCGGCAGTATCGGGCATACACACACACAAACACACTAGGGTTGAGAATTTTAAAATTTTCGGGTTCGGTATAATCGGGTATCGGTTGCAAAAAAGTTCGGGTCGGGTATCGGTTAATTTGTTCCAAAAAATTGGCGGGTATACGGTCCGGGTCGGGTTGGGTTCCCAACCCTAACAGACACACACAAAACATCAATCACCCAACCGCATTCAAACTGCACAGCCAACCAAAGTGCACATTCAACCAACTAGGCGGAATCAGGTCGCAGTGCCTGCCCTCGTAGAACAGGGTGCACTGGCAGTGGTACTGGCCGTCGGTGGGGTCGGTCACGCACGTGGCGCCGTTCTGGCACGGGTTCGCCGAGGCGCACACGTCCGTGTCTAAGGGGGGGGGTTGTTTGTGGTTGGATTTGTTTATTTCGAAAAAGTGTCTACTGGGCACACAGCTAACAATACACTGTATTTGCTCGAATGATTCCCCCCCCCCCTCCAGGACGAGTTTTTTCGTGGGCTTATAGAGGGGGAACTATTCGAGAGGGGGGATTATTCAAAGAGGATTATTATTTCATGAATTTTTATTATTTTTATTATTTTTTCAAACATGTTTTTATTAACTCATTTCATAAAATATGCATTATTAACAAAATAATATGCAATTTATGTTCATATTATACACACAAACAAATCATCAAACCGGGAAATTATTTTTACTAGCTCATCTAGTGGTGGACTTATTCAAGGGGGATTTTTTAGGAGGGTTATTCTGGCAAATACGGTATTTATTATTCTACTTAAAATGTATAGTACTTCCCAGAAAAGACCACACACAGCAGCAGAAAACCCACGCGCGTGGCGATCCACGCATACAAAACTCCAACAAAAAAAATACCCCCCCCCCCTCACATTGACATTGACTGCCAACGAAATTGGTGCCGGCGCAGTCGCAGCTCCAAGAGTTGGAACCCATGAGGGGCATGTTCACGTTGCAGGCGCCGTTGACGCACGGGTTAGAACTACACTCGTCCAGGACTGCGGTCGGTGGGAACCCATATTGAGGATACCGTATTTCTTCTGATAGAGGTTATTCGCCGTTCTAACCTTTTCGTAAACCATTTTTACCTGCCGTTCTATTCGAGGCTGCCGTTTTATTTTTTCAGCCATTTGTTCACGTATTTTCTTTTTAATTAAACTTGAAGAATTTTCTAATATCAGAGCATCAAGTTGAAACTTAATATTGCATTAGTACCGTATTACCTCGAAATACACAAAACATCCTCGAGCTCTTTTTCAGAGTGGGAATTTTGAGGGGGGGGGGTATTTCGAGGGAGTATTTCGAGGATACACGGTACATAGGCATTTCATTAGTGAATAGCTATTAAAAATTGAAAATAAAAAATATACCACTCTCGCAGAGGGTGCCCGCATACTGGCTGGTGCAATAGCAAGTGTAGAAGCCCACGCCGTCGACGCAACTGCCCCCGTTTTTGCAGGGGTTTGAGGCACACTCGTTCAATTCTGCGAGTACCGGATGGGTAGTCATGACGAGTGGACATACGTACAGGGTGCGGCAATTTAGACGTACCCCATAAAGTTTTGAATAACTTGTCACTGGGTAGTCGGATTGACATCAAAGTTTAGGCCAACATTAACAACTAAATAGACAAGGATCCCTGAAAATATGGCTGCGTTAGCACCACTTGTTCACAAGTTATTAATGCGAACGCGTAATGGTCACTTTTCCACCACCTTGTGATATCGTTCAAACAGAATTTACTTCTCGGGACCGGGATCGGGATCGATTGCTTTTTCAGGGTTTTTTCTGATTTGCTTTTCACAGCTGCATGCCTAAATGCGTGCACGCCCGCCACAAATCCGCTATGCCCATAAGGAAATCGGCGGGCACTTGCGTAATTGGTCGTAAAGCTAGGTGGTGGAAAAGTGATAATTACACGTTTCCATGAATAACTTGAGAACGAGTGGAGCTATCGCAGCCATATTTTCAGGGCTCCTTTCCTATTTAGTTGTCAATGTTGACCTAAAATTTGACGTTAATGCGACTACCCAGTGACAAGGTTTTCAAAACTTTATGGGGTCCGTCTAAATTGCCGCACCCTGTACAATAGTACATAAACGATCAGACATAACGAAATAGATTTATAGACGATCACAATGACTGTAAATAGAGAACTAGCTGGTCCAACCAATTAACTCGCTACGATCGTGTTTATTGCGTATTTATTTCATGGTATTATATACATATAATAGGGATACGCAGCTGTTTGAATTTTTCAGAACAAAAAATTATGAAAATTAACATGTCCATACAGCTAATTTAGGATATTGACCCATACTTGTGATCTTGTTAATTTTGATACAAGATACCGTATTACCTCGAAATACCCCCATGGGGGTTTAT
The DNA here is from genome assembly GCA_964036195.1 of Sphaerolaimus hirsutus. Classification (NCBI taxonomy): domain Eukaryota; kingdom Metazoa; phylum Nematoda; class Chromadorea; order Monhysterida; family Sphaerolaimidae; genus Sphaerolaimus; species Sphaerolaimus hirsutus. The sequence goes on along the minus strand of OZ038454.1, from coordinate 24,179,364 downwards.
TATTTCGCCAGCAAAATTTGAGGGGGGGGGGTTATTTTTTCGTCAGAAATTTTCCTAAAGGATCGTAGTAAAAAGTAGGCATTTGCATACCCAAAACAGGTAATAAATGTGTCCAAACAGGATATATTTGAACATAAAAATGTAGATAGCTACACAAACTTGTCTATATGTAGCTACAATGCAAATTAACAGTAATATACATCATGAACATTGCATACATGACGTATTTATTATGTACATGACGTACATCATTCCGAAGGGGGGGGGGTATTTCGAGGGGGGTTTATTACTTCCCCAGCCCATTTTGAGGGGGGGTTAATTCGAGGGGGGTTAATTCGAGGGGGGGTAATTCGAGGTAATACGGTAAGTGTTTGTAAACATGTATGTATTTGTGTTTATCTCAATTGGAAACGGGCCCAGGTAACGAATATGAACCGCATAACTTCAAACGTTTAAGTAGAATTTTATTCTTAAAAAATGAATCGCACTGCCAACAAAAACGTCAAACGTAAAATTCATTTAAATCAAATCCAAAAACCGCTCACCAGACTGGCACTCCGGTCCCTCATATCCAGCACCACATTGGCACGTGTACAACCCGAACCCGTCGACGCAGGGAAAACAGTGCTTGCACGGGGCGCTCAGACACTCGTCGATGTCTGGAATTTGTGTACTTTTACCGTATATTCTTGAACACGTTTCCTGGAAATTTTTCCGATTTTTTTTTGTTGGAATCGGGATGTAAATCGGGACTTGTCGGAATCGGGATGTAAATCGGGACTTGTCGTCGAGATCAGGGGCTAGTTCCGCAAATTGAGAAGTGAGAAGTGAAATCTTCTTTCTAGTTGTACTCCAGGTGCCAATCCCAAGCCCTGTAAAGTGTAAAGTAAAGTGTCAAATGTAAAGTCAAATGCAAAGTAAAGTGTCAATTGTCATGCAAAGTTCAGTAATAAAATCTTTTCTTTTTTGTTCTAATTGACACTTGACTTTGCATTTGACTTTACATTTGACACTTTACTTTACACTTTACAGGGCTTGGGACTGCCCCCAGGTTGTTCCGGTATTTTAAGATTTCATAATTAGTATTTATTTTACGACGATAAATTTTTTAAGAAAACACCCATTTTTGAAACGCTAATCACATTAACGAACCCTACAAGCTGTCGCAAAGCCATAATTATACACGTTTAACTACACTGCGGTCGCAAACAATTGAGGCGTCTAATTCTAAAAGTCGACAAGTCCACAAAATGTGATTTTGAGTAAATCGCATTTTAAGTTTCCGATCCAATTCCAGGCCCGTGGTGCATGTCCAATTTGGCTCTCTCATGCTTTTCATAAAGTTCCATATGTTAACAATAAAGTGTCAAATTTTCAGCCCCTTCTCTCAACCCTTATGTGGAAAATTGGGTGTCGATAAATTTCCGTTCGGTCAGAGCAAAACTGTTTCGGGGAGGGAATTGGACTTGTCGCCTTCTTGCACGCGAGAACATTTTTGTTCCTGGGGAAGCGGAGGCTGCCGTATGGGAAAATTATGGACTTGTCGCCTTTTAGAAATCGGTTTCCATAGTGGACTTATCACATTTCTTGCGTTTTTTTCCCATAAAAAAAGGAACTGGAGGATGGACTTGTCGCCTGTTAGCCCAAAACTAAGTGGACTTGTCGACTTCTTGCCCAAACTTTTTGCATTTTTCCCAAAAAATGTCAAATTTGGCACTTTGCCATATGGGCATGTGAGGTCAAAAAATTTATGGAAAATGATGAAAAATGTGCAGAAGTAGCCCCAGATGACGTTTCCGGGCCTAACTCGAAATTTTCATATTTTGGACTTGTCGACTTTTAGAATTGGACGCCTCAATTATAATGCAACCAACTAGTCTCGCAGTGCACGCCGATGGTGCCCGGCTGGCAGACGCATTCGTAGGCGCCCGCCACAGTCGCCGACGCCTGGCACGTGGCCAAGTTCTGGCACGGCTGCGATGCGCACACCGCTGCGAGATGGGGGTAATTGAATGGGATGGGGCTGAATGAACGAGAGTTATGAGGGGTCACTATCAGACAATGATGAAATGGGCTGTGAAATGTAATGTAAAATGTCATGCAAAGTGTCAAATGTCATCTAAATGTTGTTTAAAATGGGAAACGTAAGTTTGCCATTTTCCAGGTCATTGTTCATGACTTGACATGACATTTTACAAGGTGTACCCATTACCCCGGTTCTTATGATGCCATCCATTCAGTGTAGTGTACGGGCTGATTTTTGTAGTATTTGGTTGAATTAGTACAATATATATTGTAGTAATTCAACCAAAAACTTCATTTTGATATTGATTATTCATTAGTTTGTGGCTTCATCATTGTCCGAAATACTTTTGTGCTTTCAAATATTGACGTAGTTTCGCGTTGGAGCGTGTGTATAAAAAGCGACTTTTTTGATGGCAAATGCTACTAAATTGCCCGACAGTACTACCCTACCATGCACGCCCTACATGCCAAAGCAAACGTCCGGGCGTCGCGCGAATCATTCCCATTCTCAGTATTTTGAGCACCAGAAAGCGGGCGGACGTGGGGGGGGGGAAGGAAGGGTTGGAAAAACTGCTCACTGGGCACATCGCAGTTGGCACCGGTCCAGCCGGCGTCGCACACGCAGAAGTGGTCGCACATGGCATCGAGTTGACACAGCGAGTGCGTCGAGCAGGGGTTGTTCGCTGTCGAGCACATGTTCAGCTGCGAGAGATATAGTGAAGTTGTGCAGGCATTGTAAAGCGAGGGAATCGCTAAATTTGGATGTGCTCCAAATTGTGCTTATTTTCGTACACGTTCAAAATTGTTGGCTTCTTCAGGCACATTTAGAGTTTTTGTTTTTTTGGATAACTGACCATCGGATATGATATGTGTCATAAAAAGTGTCATACACAGTGTCATAAAAGTGTAATGCAATTCGCTGACAATGGACAACTGAATATGCGGTGCTTCGGCTGAATGGTTTATATATTTGGGAAAAAATGCAATAAATAGAATGAATATACTCGGCGGTCCCGCATGCTATGCATTTTTCCAAAGGAAACACTCCATCATGACGTCATCGTAAATATAAAAAATGTTCCAGCAAAAAAAACATCACAGGAAAAAAATTCATCTTTTTAAATAGTTTTCTTTTTGTGAAAGTGCATACATGAGTATACTGCTCGCGCGTTTTCGACCAAGACATGATTTATTTTGAGCGCATACTTTGTGGTCCGCCTAGTATACTAAAGAAGAGAAATATCACATCAACGTGGAAAAGCGAACCTTCGCACACGCGCCAGGTCTGGGGTTTGTCATGCCGCAGTCGTAATCATACAATCTGAACCAGACCGAAGTAATGACGGCGCAATCTCCCAGCAGACCGTTGGACGGTTGCCCGACTCCTGCGAATCGGGCAAAAATGGATATGTGAAGGAATGAATGGGACTAGCCTAGGGTCTCCAATGGTGGGCTAGGGCAGGCAGGCCCGATACGCATGTGCCCGTTATGCACATATGCCCGTTTTTTCCTGTATTTTTTTTCCTGTATGTGCCAAAATAGCTATTTTTCACTGTTTTTCACTTGACACATTTTCAAGTGATTTTCAGATATGAGTGAAGTGAAAAAAGTTCACTAATGTCATTGCGCGGCGTTTTTCACTTCACTCATATCTGAAAATCACTTAAAAAACTGTCAAGTGAAAAAACCGGGCAAATGTGCGTAACTGGCACGTGTGCGTATCAGTGCACCCCCGGCTAGGGGGGGTTACCCCCCAAATCGCCCAGCTATCTGTCTATACGGGAGGAGAGTCAAAATTTAGGAAACCCCTGCGGGCAGCCCCAGAGATCCGTACTCGTGGGGGCAGTCCCATATGTTTAAGATTTTGCACGGCATTTTATATGACTTTTGACACTTTGCACGACATTTGACATTTTACAAGGCATTTTACAGGGTCTGGCATTGGCACGGCGACTAGGCTGCATGCTTCAAAAGCATCACGAGATCATGATTAGTGTTTAAACGCAGTGAATTTAAGTTTAAGTTTAGGTTTTGCCTTCAAGTTTTTACACTTGCCCTGCCACACGGGTTCTGGATTTGCTACCCATAAAATACATTAGTGCGTTGGCACAAAATCTACTTTACCAATAACATCTTTTTTAGCTATGAAAGCGTAGCAACCCTTACGGTACCTATTTAACTTTAGGAGAGTGTAAGCATAAGTATAAATACAATACCCCAAGGCCCAAATTACGGAAATACCCAACTTTTATTGGTACACATAATACGATTTCGCAACTCCTTTGCTTTTGCTAGAACCTACCCCATATAGGTTGTGTAGCAGTGGAATCGGTAGCAACAAATGTCGACCCATCAGTAAACAGCGTCCATTCACCCTCTGTAAGCAGATCCGTTAAGCCTATAAAAACCCCATTGGCACTCGGAACGGGGGGAAAGTGACCTCCTGGCACGGTGCCAAGATACGCTGCGACGTGTACAAATATGTATAAAATATTACAAAGATTACAAAAGTTGCAAAAAAGAATTGTGAAACATGGTCAATATATATATATATTATATATGAGTAGGTTTCTATTTATCAATGGCCACCTCCCAATACTGTAAAGTTACATTGCGGGTATTTTTCCAAATCTAAAGTAACCAATGCGTGCACAATGCCTGTTCTTTGACAGTGTTTTTCTCATTACTTTTGCACAAATAAATCGTATTTCTCTGCAATTAGAGCAGAAGTCAGGAAAAATAGCATAACTAAATGTGGCTAGTATTAATACTGCATAGGTACTAGACTACCGTATTTCCTCGAAATACCCCCCGGGGGGTGATTGTTTCATAGTGGTCCCAAGAGGGGGGGGGGTTTAAACGAGGGGGGGTATTTCGAGGAAATACGGTACTTGGTATCCCACACTATTTCCTTCCATTTACCGTTGCGCTACCTCAAATCTCACAACTCTTAAAAACCCCACCCACCCGGGGTTTCCAACGCACAACAAAGTTGTGTCGCGCAGTTTTTGGGTGACACAAGTTTGTTGCGCAGGTAACGATGGAATGGCGCCATTTAACGGCGCCATTTAACGGCGCCAAAGGGTGTTGTGTCATGGCACCACTTGTGCGCGACACACATTTTGTCGCGCAGGTTTTTGCGCAACAAAAGTTTGTTGTGCAAGAGACAACGCTGGTGATGGAATGCCGCAATAGCCTCAAATGGTGCCTGCACTATGGCCTCATTCAATCATTACCTGCGGAACAAACTTGTCGCGCGAAAACTGCGCGACACAAGTCTGCTGTGCGCTGGAACGTGTTCCAGCCGCTCCCACCCCCCCCCCAAAAAAAACAAACAAACGTAAAAAACAATTCACCAGTCAATTCCATCCTATCAGCTTCAGTTTGAAAGCTGAACAAATTAACTCCGCCTGCCTGGCACATTTTCGAAGACATGTACCAGCTGGTTTTCGCGTGGGCCAGAGCGAAACAGTGATTTCCACCGTTGGCGGCTGGGGTCCATTGAGCTGTGTGGGTGGAGCTTCTAGTGTTTTTAGATTTGAATGTTTATCTACCGTATATCCTCGAATAAGACCCCAGGGGTGTTAATTTTGCGTCAGAAGTTTTGCCGGGGGTGTTGTTCAAGGGTGGGTGATTTTTTTCATCGGCGTCCGAATCATTCAAATACACATTGTCATTATCACTATTTACCCCATCTTCTCCCAAATCAAACTCACACACTATCAGTATCAATACCCATTATCTTATTCGTGGTTTTATCTTGAGCTATTCCAAGTTGGGTCTTATTCGAGGATATACGGTATGAATTTTTGATGATATTTTAGTGATGCCATACTGTGAAAAAAAATTTTCAATTCATTTTTTATATTTATTTTGTAACCAAGTCTGCACACTGGCACGATTAAAAACGCCATGGCGTTTTTCGTCGCTACTGTTCGATAGCCGCGCCAGAATAAAAACGCGCCTGGCGCCATTGTGGGCTAAGCACCAAAAAAAATAGAGAATAAACTGACTTCCATCACTCGCAACCGCATCACACGCTGCCCCAGTGTAGGGCGGAGGGCAAAAGCAGCGATACCCGGTCGTAGACTTGGCGTCATGGTGGCATATTCCATTGTTTTGGCACGGCGCCGCCGCGCACGGGCACTCTTTCCTGTGGCAGAATATTTGGTTGTAAAAAACCTGGAAATTTGAAACAAAACAGAAAATTCTTGAAAGTTGCCGGCCGCGACATGCTTGGGTGCAGATTAAAAATCAAAATGGCACTTGGAGAGATAAAATAAAATGAATAATGCGAGATAAAATAGAGGCACCACGACGCTGTTGGGGATGCAAAACAGAAAATTTTTGAGATTTTTTTGTTTTCTTAAAAACCGTCTTTGTTAAAAATCACTTTAAAGAAACGAATACCATTCATTCACAAGACATGCCATGTCACAAAAGCACCAAGCGGCTAAAAGTTAAAATAATCTTATAATCCCCCCCCCAAACGCCACCTGCAAATGGCATACAGGCTATCAGTACCATCAGAAGATGCCATGCCAGAAGTCAAATCATTGCTTGTCTTTTGCAGCAGAACATACGCGTCGGTAGTAGAAGATGGTTCCCCGGGGCCGCCTGGTTCATGAAATTTTTTAAATTAATTTTCTAATTATTTAAGATTGAAATGGTGTTTCCGCACTTGTGTCCCATTCCACGTATGCAGACGTTCCATCGGGGTTCTGGTAGCTCGAACCGCTGTTTTTGATTCCAATGTAGGTTTGCTTTGCGGTCTGACGCCTTGCGAAATCTGTGTTTGCAGGTGGTGAGGTAGGTTCATGGTATTTCTTCTGGTAGAATTGCGCCATTATATTTTTAAGTCTACTTTTTGTCGCCGTTTTATTGGAGGTGGCGTTCTATCGGAGGCTGCCGTTTTACTTTTTCACCAATTTTTCACACATTTGTCTTTGGCACTCTTACAACGTAATTTCTACATGCGGCTCTATAATGACTTTGACATATAACCTCCTCGACATTCAAAATACTGCCCGCCAAAATCGTCGAAACAAAACTCTTCGGGCGAACTTATCCAAACTTACAAAAAATCCCAAAAACATCAAATCAAAACAAATACACCAACATTTCAACGCTTCAAAATCATTTTTGTCGCGAACCGGCGCCAGAGTGGCGCCAAGCGCCACGCACGCGGCATCTTGTGTAGTGGCGTCGGCTGCAGCGGTGATCAGTTGATAGCACATGTCCCCGTCGACTGGCAGCGGGTAGAAATAGCCTGTGAATAATCGGGTTTTTGTTTTTTTGGTCCCCCGTTTATATTAGAAATTTCTGAATTTATGAAAAAAGAAATATCGAGATAAGTGTTTATTTTCTACCTGTTTATACGCGTGGGTATGTAACTTAATGCTTATTTTCTGCTCACATAATGAGGACATTTTTATTGTTTGTCAGGGTTCGATGTTAAAAACAGCGTACGGTGAGAAATAAAACGCCGTATAATACGTTCCGTGTCCCTTCCCAAACTCCCCAACAAAGAGTTAGCTGAAAATCTGAAACTTTATTCTTCACTTGACGGGGCAATTGATACCTACACAGCATCAAGTTTACCGCTCGCCTGAAACTTTAAGCAAGCAATATTCCGAAAATTCAAAACTACCGTATTACCTCGAAATACCCCCATGGGGGTTTATTATTTCGCCAGCAAAATTTGAGGGGCGTTTAATTCGAGGGAGGGGGTTTATTCGAAGGGGGGGGGTATTATTTCGCCAGAAATTTTTGTATGGATCGTAGTAAAAAGTAGGCATTTGCATACCCAAAACAGGTAATAAATGTGTCCAAACGGGGTATATATGGACATAAAAACGTAGATAAAACTAGTCTGTGTAGCTGTAATGCAAATTAGCAGTAACATACATCATGTACATTGCATACATGACGTATTTATCACGTACATGATGTACATACTTCCGAAGGGGGGGGGGGGTATTTCGACGGGGGTTTATTATTTCCCAAGCCCATTTTGAGGGGGGGGGGGGGTTAATTCGAGGGGGGGATAATTCGAGGTAATACGGTATATCCAAAATCTGTCACTTAACAACCCCACCACAAACACCCACCCGGATCAGCGCATTCCGCCTGGCAAAAGCTAGCCTTCTTATCCGCCGCCGACAAGCCGTCGCAGTCTGCCGCGGGCAAGGTGTGCCACACGCCCGCCGCCGGGTTGGCGCCCTCGCTCACGTCGAAGTACGCGCACCCCGTGTTCGCCGGCTCGCCTAGGGGGGGGGGGGGGGTTGGGGTGGGAAAGAGGGGGGAAACGGACCCGAAAAACCCCTTCAATAAATGCGCCGCTGGGTTGGGGAAAGATTTTTTAAACGCAAGCATGTTTTACTCAGCGGTACAACGCTTTTAAATCCTTAAAAAATGATTTCAGACAAGAAACATATGATTGTTGTACTCGACTCCGCCTTCTTCTTTCATAAAATATTTTTTTTGTGAAGGTAAATACATAAGACATCCTTTTCCTTTTGTATCCTGATTACGCGTAATTGATTAAGAAACAAGTAATCTTGGGCGCATACTTTGCGGTCCGCCGAGTATATCCAAAACATTTTTTAATCACCTAAAAAGTTTGAGGAAGCTGCGTACAGGGGACTGGGCGTGTAAATTTAGTCCGATGCGACCCAATTAAATACATGTTTATCGGGCACATAAGCCCCAATCTTGATTGGCTGGCCGGACCTGTTGACTAGTGATGTTAAAGGCACCGGGAAAAATGGCACCGCACCGCACCGGTGCTATTCTGCAAAAATGTCACCGGCACCAGCAGGGCACTACTGTTGACCCGCCCGACCAGAAAGTGCTTTTACAGTCAGCTCGAACCACCTCGTGTAAGCTATCTCAAGAGCTTCAGATTTTGAAATTCGAGCCCTAAAATGGAAACCGCCCAAAAGGCAGTGAAATATAAAAGCAGCTTAAAAACCAGCACCTACCCGCCGCCCAATTCGAGTACCAACTGGCTTGATTCCACTGGACACCGCTGCTAAGTTTCCAGCCGCCCGCCCCGTCGTCGCGCATGTCCAGCCAGTAGTGCGCGTGCGGCCACGTCACTTTGAATCGGTTCTTGATGAACGCTGCGGGGAAAAATACCGTATTACCTCGAATTATCCCCCCCCTTGAATTAACCCCCCCTCGAATTAACCCCCCCTCAAATTTTGCTGGCGAAATAATAAACCCCCATGGGGGTATTTCGAGGTAATACGGTAGTACAGTTGGACGTTTTCACGTTCGAAATCGCTTGTTCGCATGGTTCATTGGCTATTTTCAGTTATTTTTGACAATATATACTTACCGTATTTACTCGAATAATTCCCCCGGGGAATTATTTTTTCCTCAGACATTTTTGAGGGGGGAACTATTCAAGGGGGGGAATTATTCAAGTGGGGGAATTATAATTTCCTCAAAATTTTCAGGTATATTTTCATCACACTACATACACATTTACATCCAATTTCCATTGGTAATGCACATTCCATTGCTTCTTTGGAATTCGATGAATCAGTCCAGGCACAGCTTTTTTGCTTGGTTTCATTTCATCGATTGTTTTTTTAAATATATGTGCATTATCTATCCTCTCATTGGGGGGGGGATTATTCAAGTGGGGGAATTATTTTTTCCTCACTTGTCTAGCAGGGGGGAATTATTCGAGGGGGGAATTATTCAAGTGGGGGGAATTATTCGAGTAAATACGGTATATATTTACTTGTCTTTAGTTACTTTCTCCATATTTCGCGATTTTTCATCCTTTTCTGCATTCTACACGTTGAAAAAGCCAGTATATTGAACCACCAATAATTGTTGCCCTATAAAACCACTACAGCAGCGCCAAACACGCCACGGCCATGTCCTAAAATGGTGGCAGCGCCATGGTGGTAGGGCTGGAAACTAGGGTTGGGAATTTCAAAATTTTCGGTTCCGGTTCTCGGTTCTAAAAAATTTCGGTTTGGTTCTCGGTTCTCGGTTCCTCAAAATTTTCGGTTCCGGTTCTCGGTTCGGTTCTTAAGTGCGGTTCCGGTTCGGTTCTTTCAGTTTCAAATTGTCAAAAATTTCGGTTCCGGGTAATGAAAAAGTCGGGTATCGGGTAATGAAAAAATCGGGAATAAGAAAATGATAAGCTGAACAAAGGAAAAACAACATAAAACACCCCCCCCCCTAAAATGTTGCCCCTGTAGTGGCGGAATGGTGTCATGGCGCTTGCGCCATTCAGAGGCGCCACGCCATGATGCCATTGGCGTTGGCGTAGGTGCCCCAGATGGCCAAATCTCAGTGCACATGTAAACCCAGTGCGCATGTAGACCCCTTGCTTCGGGGGCCAGGTACATATCCAGGATTTTTGAGCATGGTGTCTGTTTGTTTACTGAGCTCGTTGTACGGTAGGGGGATTCAGCCACCCGCCCTAAAAGTTTACCTACATAATGATGAAATGGCATCATGGTGCTGCCGCCATTGGCATTGGTGCCAAAAATCTCTGATATGTATGTAAATACATGTACATATAGAGAGATTGGCACCCCACTCGCTGTATTTTATAGAGAATTAACAGTATGATTACCAATGTACTTCTAAAAAATCAGTGTGATGGAAACATGTGGGAAAATGAGCCTACATGCACACCAGGTTTACATGCGCACTGGCACAGACCCCCACAGACTGCTGTATATGTATTTTACATATATATACACATTTTAACCGGGATCGTGAACACATGAGACTGCACGACTGGTGAGATGAAATCACTGGTTGTGTGAAGCAAGAATTGCGCGCTTGCGCGCAAAATTTTTACAAATCACCCTAAAATTGATGCCAGAAGTTACATTTCCATGCATTTTCCTACTCTCACCCGGGAAGGGGGGGGGGGCGGCCACCGATTATTGTCTAAACTTTCGGTTCTTTCGGTTCTTTAGTTCGGTTCCGGGTCTAAGTGCCGGTTCTCGGTTCTGGTTCGGGTATTTTTTTCGGTTCCGGTTCTCGGTTCTCGGTTCCAAAATTGTGCTCGGTTCTCGGTTCGGTTCGGTTCGGTTCCCCAACCCTACTGGAAACTCGATTTTCGTCAAACTCCAGTAGTCAGTCCCAAAATTTGTGCGGTCGAGTCATCGAGTCAAGTCATATTATTGTACCTAGTTCTCATTTTCATCTGATTCATTCCAAAAGTTTGATTTATTCAACTTCATCACATCTTTTTAGACCAGTGCCAGTGTCGAGCAACCATAAAACATCGAGCATCGAAATCACAGAAATACTTCCTTTGGCACCCAATCTTGACCTCGAGTCAAAAGTCAAGTCGAGTCGAGTCAATCAAGCCCCACACGCCATTCCAAAAACGCACTCCACACGATCATGAACTCGGTCTCGGTGCGCGGCTGGAACACGGCCGCGTTCGACGTGCACGTGACGTCGGTGGCCGACCGGTCCTGCGGCAGATTCACGTGCCGGTAGCACATGTCCACCGGGAGGCCCAGGTCGCCGTAGGTCGAATGATAGGCGGGACATGAGCAGCTGTTCGCTGCTCGGGGCGCGAGGGATTTGCGATTGAATCCAACAGTGTGGCTATGCAGTTACCTATTACCGTATTTGTTTGAATAAAATACCCCCTTCGAAATAGCGTCACGCGTCCATGGACTCCAAGTGGCACCATTTTTATGGAATGGCGAAACAGACTTCCAAGTGGCACCATTTTGATGATGTGACACCATAGACTGGAAGGAAAGTGGCACCGACTTTTGGAGTGGCGCCACATACTCCAAAATGGTAGCAGTGTATGCAGTGAGTGGCGCCATGGACTCTAAAACTTATATTCTCCTTGTGCAAGATAAAACTTTTACAGAATTTACATTTTTGAATTTTACATGTTCAAAATAATTTTTTATAGAGAAATAAAAATGGCATCTTTTCATGTGCAAAATCATATTTTCATTATAAAAAATTTCATGCACAAAATAAATTTTTTAAATGAAAATCAAAATTTCTAGTCACTTGGATCACTCCATAAAATGGCACCATCTTAGAGTCAACGTCACCATTTTAAAAAGTGGCACCATATAGGTAAATACAAAAGATGAAAATGACACTACCTATGTAAAAATGGCACCACTTCCTCCGAAAAATTGAGATGAAGGCATCGGGCAAACGAAAATAAATATGAAACGCGTCAAAAATTTGCTGTCGAACGAAAAAAACGGGAACGCACCGCCGGCGGCTGGAGCCACACGCCAAAAAATCACCACCAAAACTGAAAACTTGATATCAATCATTTTCAAATATTCCACTAAATAACACTGATTAAATCCATCTCGAAAAAATGGTCGCATCACATTTTTTGGTGATAACAAAATAACGCCGGCAGGGCATAGAAACCGGCATGTCGCCACTGACTACAAGAAATCGTGAAAAAAGTCTTTGGAAGTAGGCGACACAAAAAATTTGCACACGCTTCGACGCGTCGCAAAATACGATTGTTCTAAGGGATTCAGGCAGCAGATGATTAGACTAGAAAATACCTGATGCATGAAGTTGGATGGCTTTTCAAACATGTTGACAATTCTGCTGTACAGAAATGATGACTGCCATAGTGTCTGTATGCTTACGGTAGTGTTATGGTTATGAACACACATTCTATGTACGACAAATCAAAGCTTTAACGCGGGCTAACATTTTTGGGGAGATTAAAAGCGATATATCATATCGCCAACAGACATGACACTTTCCGTAGCTAGCAGCTAAAAGGTTTGATCAATACGATGAAAATGCGCATAAAATGCACAGGTGCATGCAAGAATCGAACCCGCGTTACCAGACTTAGCGAGTACGGCAATCGCCGGATAAGAGTGCCGGCCGGGCGCAATGTCACTTTTGGGCAGAGTTGCGAAAACGTATTTACGTTTACCCGAAATACCCGGTTATTCGGGTATTTATACTTACGTTTACGTTTACGCTTTCCAAAAATACCGTTACGTTTTGTTACGTTTTCCTGGCACAATTACCCGGGTACCAGAGAAAACGTAAAAATATGCTGCACAGAACCATATTGTTTGACAAATGTAGTGTATTATGTTCAACATGTTCTAATGTTGAAGAGTTTGAATTCCGCAATTGGAGAACTCAAACACCAATTTGCAAGTGAAAAGTAAAAAGTTGAAGGAAAGTATTTTTGTGAGGGAGAACTGCAATGCGAATAAAAAGTTGAAACATTTTTAGTGTTTTTTCATGACTGACCATTTGTCTTTTAACTCCCCATTTAACTTAAAAATTTACTTTTCTTTAAATTTTTACTTGACATTCAACTTGCCATTAATTCTCACTCATAATTTTTTTTAGTTCTCCTGTTACGGAATTGGCACCTTATGACCATACACCCAGTAGTTGACAACGACGCAAAATGTCAACTCCAATCCCAATTCAATATCCCGATCCCATCATTCTAAATAAACACCTTCCCGGTCACGTCCGGCACCCTATTTTTGATCTTACTTGTGACACCCTATCTCCAGTTCGAGGCCGCGCCAGAGGCTGAAACTTGGAGGAGGTATTGGTGAAACTCCCCTCTACTTTGCATGAATTTGGGGGGTTGCGACGACCCCTCTCAGGGTGAGTCACCCTAAGTGCAATATTTTTTTTGGCTTTTATGGTGTCCCACAGCAGGTCCAGCACCCGCTGATTTCTGAGCTGTGGGAGGGGTATAAATCTAAATTTTGGGGATGTGTTACCAACACCACTCCCCTACTATACACTATTCAATAATGTGAGATAAATCTGAAAAATTTCTAAAAAATTAGATTATTCTCTAAGAAACACCACCCCCCAATAGATGGATGACAAAAAATTCACTTTTTGGAACTTTTTTTTAGACACTTGAGGAGCTGGTTTACGATACTTTAAAGGAAATGGTTTGATGTTTTAAGTTATGTAAATAACCATACCTCTAAAATGCATGCATTGCAAAATTTACTTGGGGGGAATTTCAAAGAGTAAATTTTGTAAATTTTTGTTCCTGCAATGATGTCATTATGATGTCAAAAAATTCACCCTAAGTAAATTTTGCAATGCAGGCATTTTAAAGGTATGGTTCTTTACATAACTTTAAACATCAAACCCTTCCCTTTAAAGTATCGTAAACCATCTCTTCAAGTGTCTAATAAAAAAGTTCCAAAAAGTGAATTTTTTGTCATCCATCTATTGGGGAGTGGTGTTTTTCAAGGAATAAGCAAATTTTTGAGAAATTTTTCGCATTAATCTCACATTATTGAATAGTGTATAGTAGGGGAGTGGTGGTGGTAACACAACCCCAAAATTTGAGATTTATACCCCTCCCACAGCTCAGAAATCAGCGGGTGCCGGACCTGCTGTGGGACACCAAAAAAGCCAAAAAAAATTTTGCACATAGGGAGACCCACCCTGAGAGGGGTCGCCGCGACCCCCCCAAATTCATGCGAAGTAGAGGGGGTTGCGCCAATATCTCCCCCAAGTTTCAGCCTCTGGGGCGCCCTATAACTGGGGATAGGATGCAAGAAGTAAAACCAAAAAATGGGTGCCGGACGTGACCGGGAAGGTGTTTATATATAAAATACAGGTATTTAAGCAGAAAATGTTGATGGAGATCATATGAACATCCATAATGTTGTAAAAAAACATTGTGTTTTTGTATTCTCTGATAGCGTAAGCACTTAATCTAATTTTTACGTTTACGTTTTATTTTACGTTTTCCCCGGTATTTTAAAAATACCTTACGTTTTAGTATTTATACTTTTGATTTGGAAAAGGTATTTACGTTTACGTTTACGTTTTCCAAAAATACCAGTATTTGTACAACTCTGCTTTTGGGGACTTATGAACTTGTGCCGCGTCATTGAAATTAACGGGGCATGCCTAATACGCACATCTGCCCGTTACGCACATTTGCCCGTTTTTTCACTTGACACTTTTTCAAGTGATGTTCAAACATGAGTGAAGTGAAAAAATGTTGCGCAATGACATTAGTGAACTTTTTTCACTTCACTCATATCTGAAAATCACTTGAAAAAGTGTCAAGTGAAAAAACGGTCAAAAATAGCCATTTTTCACTTGACAATTTTTCAAGTGATGTTAAAATATGATTGAAGTGAAAAAAGTTCACTAATGTCATTGCGCAATTTTTTTTTCACTTCACTCATATCTGAAAATCACTTGAAAAAGTGTCAAATGAAAAAACGGGCAAATGTGCGTAACGGGCAGATGTGCGTATTAGTACACCCTCAAATTAATTATGACCGTGGATAAAGACCAGAAAATGAGCTATAGATACAAACACCATCTCCAGCCGACAAAGCAAACCGGCCAGCATCAGAAACATCGCAAAATTGAATCACCGCCAAGAAAAATCAATTTATCGCCGTTGAGGGGTTACAGGAATGTGCAAAACCGTTATACGCCATGATAAAATAGAAAACTCGGTGTTGTGCAGTTTTGCAGCCGATAATGTTTTCCGAAAACATGGGGGACAGTCATCTGCAACAATTGAGAGACGTCTGATAGAAGATACCAAAAGAAACTAGGAGTTCTAGATTCATGTTATTCCACTGCACCCTGAAAGCAGGAGAAATTCCTCCCGTCGAATAATCCCCGTGAAATTCTACTGGCGAAAACATAATCACCTGGGGGCATTTCGAGGAAATACGGCATATCAAAATTTTGTGGTGCTATGTAATGCAACAAAACTAAACCAATCCATTTTTGTTGAATCAAATAACTCTGCTGTACAACTGTGAGCCTGTGAATCAGTGGTTTTCATCAAATTAGAGTACCTATACACATCAATACAATAGTTACTGTCTTTCGTTCATTTAACCATAAAATTTTCTATCATAAAATATGCAAACCGCACACACTAGGCTTGCCATTAAAAGTTCACACCCAAATAAAGGACAATTCAAATGCGCAAAAAACCCCAATAACATTAAATCACCAAGACACAACAAGACACGTAAAGATACACCTATCACGCATGTGGCCGCACTCGTGGACATCTTTACCCCCTGCACATCCGCGAATGCCCGATGGACACATTCAGCCCTGCAAATCGACACAGGTCCAGGTAGATAGATATATTTACGTCTAAGAAATCTAAAGGGTAGATAGATAATAGCTAAAGTTTTCAGGGAGAGCTAATAATGGCATCACATGTGAACACGATGCTTACATTGATGTCCAGCGGGAGACATGCCCACGAGCAAGGTAATGATGTCCACTGTTGTCGCCTCAAGCCATCACCAAAATATTATACATTATGTGCCCTATGCATTCCGACCGGCCTTTTCAGCCAATTTGGCGGCGGCGGCGCGCATTTGCCGCACGGCAGCCACCATAGTGGCAGGATGTGCACCGACATTCGCGTCGGTCAGCTCGGTGCCGGCGTTGGCGAGGGCGCGCAGCGAGCGCACGTCGGACGGACAGTGCGTCGACAGGTCGTCCAGCGCGCTTATCCAATAGTCTGAGCGAAATTTTTTGAAATATGCTTGAATAGTGCCCCCTGTTAGACGAGTGAGGAAAATGACCCCATCGAATAATTCCCCCATTAGGCATATGATAAATTTATTGTGTATAATTTGAACAAATGGCATGTTATGTTGTTTTGTTGATAAAGCATATTTCATGGAACGAGTTCAAAGGGTTCAAAAGGGAACGATTCAAAGTATCAAAACAATCTTGCATCGTGTCTAAACCTCACTTTACGGTTTGAAAAAACTCACCCAAATCAGCCACAAGTTGCTTGGCACCGGCGGCACTGAGCGCGCGCACTCTGAGGCAAGTTTCCACGTAGCGCGAAGACAGGGCGCCGGCCACTGCGGCCAGCCACTGCCGCGCCGCCTGCTCGCAGGTTTCCGGTTCTGTGAGATGCAAAGTTGAGAGTCTGAGTAGGGCTGAAATACCTCAAATTTTTTTTCAAAATTCTAATTGGACAATTAAAAAATAAAAATAAATATTTTTACATCGTTTGAATGCATTGAAATGAACTACCCGTGAAATGGTTCACAAAATTTTAGGTCGCTGTTTTTCACGTGACTTCATCCCTCGAAATACAGACACTATGGATAAGAAACAAGTTTTTTTTTCATCGACCCGGTTTCTACAAACGAAATATTTAATTTTTTTTAAAGTTCATATTTTCACAGCCCGGAATACGGTATATCAGACAAGTTGCAGTATCTGGGATGTTATATATAGCCAAAGAATGGCTGCGGAGCCATGGCATAGAGGTTTCTGAACATATTTAGGTTTTTCAATTTCAAGAGAAAACACAGAAAACCAGATTTTTAGGCCGAAATCCCGATCAAGAAACACCAATACCCAAAAAACATTTCCAGATCCCGATTGAACCCTATCCCTAACGGCAACACTTCTTCAAAAAACTTGAGTTCCACCCTTTATAACACCTTTGTAATCGGGATCGTCGCTGACAAACGGCAGTCTATGTTTTGTCAGCTGCACGGCCAAATAGTTGTCATCGCCGGCGGCGGAGGCGAAGTAGGGCTCGAGGTGCTGCGTGACGGACACGAGGTAGTGGCCCATCTTGGTGACGTACTCCTGCGGGGCGACCGCGTAGCGCGGCAGCGACTCGGCTAGAGATGAGCCGAGGGTCGCGCTGCACCACACCTGCGAGAGAGCTTTCTTTGAGTGCCCTGGCAGTGAACTGACAAGTTTCAGATGCCCTGCAAAGATTCGAATGGAATTTGAAACTTTGTCTGAAAGATGCACTTGACAGAATGTTGTGTGGTGTACATCAGTCGGAGTCGTTGACATTACCATTCACGGAGGACGTTACTTCTCAGCGCATTTTGTTTCCATGGAAGTTTCCGCGTTATCTGAAAACTTATACAATTTTCTACTTAACCTTCTCTCACTTCAATCAGGGGTGCGTACAAGTCGACCCAAACAAAGTTAGAATAGACCACACAACTGGGGTGGCAGAATTTACCGCACCGTACCGCATTTTTGGAGAATGTTGTCGCGCCGTACCGTTTACCGCAATTTTACAAATTTACCATACCGTACGCCGTACCGCACAGCAATACCGTTTGCCATCCTACACAAAACCACACCACACCAACCTCCCACTTGGGCAGGGGCTGCAGCAGCGCCACGGGCGGGCCGACGATCACCTCCAGACACAATTTGTTCGCCCTGGGGCAGTCCCAGACCCTGTAAAATGCCCTGTAAAATGTAAAATGTCACGCAGTGTGTCAAAAGTCATGTAAAATGCCCTGCAAAATGGCAACCGAGTTGCCATTTTGCAGGGCATTTTACATGACTTTTGACACTGCGTGACATTTTGCATTTTACACGGCATTTTACAGGGTCTGGGACTGGCACCTGGCGCCCACCTTACCCGCCAGCCGCGCCACATCAGAGAGCAACTGCAATTGGCCGCCGGCGCCGCCAAACTCCGCCCCCAATTCGGCGAGCTGGGGCGACACCCGCGCGTCCGCGCGCAGAATCGACTCGAAACGGACCGTGCAGGGAGACTCGCCGCTGGTCGATGATAGGCGCCTGGGAAGGTTTCCATTGAAGGTTGTAGGTTTACCATGTAGGTTTTCCATTGAAGTTTTATTAGAAGACGGACATGCCGTTTTTTCTCACAAAACCCCTGGAAATTGGTGGTTCTTTCTAAATAATGTCATTAAATTCTTTGTGTTATTCATTAGCATTATATTTGTATACCTAATCCTAAATTTTGCTCGCTCGTGTAATTCGAAAAAAGGGAAATGTTGTTTTTTCACAGGTTCCAAAGATTTGCAGTACAGAGTACACCTATGATTTTTTTAAAGTGTCGGCCGTAGAAATAAATAAATTGTCATCGCACCTGCGATGTTCAATAGTACTTCCACTGCTGATTTCGTGGTGCAGTTGCGTGGCTAAAGTGGCTAAATGAGCTTCCAATTTCTCCACCTCGGAGTGAAGCCGACCTGCGAACAATTCAAAGTCGGCAATTTTAAGGCATTCTGAAATATTGTATCAGAGTTTTGGGCTGCTCAATGCGATCGGATAACACGCGGCTGCATTTTGCATCAAAACGTGTAGCCACCCATCCCGCCATGTCTATTCCACAGAAATTCCCGCTCATTACCATAAAAAAGTCCAAAAAACGCACCGCAAACAGCGGTCATTTTCAATGCGCCATCGACAAGCTCCCAGTTTTCACTGGAAAATCTGCCGGCGGACTCGCCGGTGGCCGCGCCGAAGCCGGCCAAGCTGGTGATCGCCTGCCGCGCTTTACTCAGATAATCGCACAGGTAGCTCTGCGCGATTTTGATGAAAGTTTCTGTGGAAGTGAGACATGAATAGGGTGGCAGACGGTACGGCTTTGCGGTAAACCGTACGGTACGGTAAATTTTCTTTTTTGCGGTAAACGGTACGGTACGGCACGGTAAAACTTCAATTTTGCGGTAAACGGTATGGTACGGTAAATCTGAAAAGTGCGGTTCGCGGTACGGTACGGTAAATTTTCGCTTGTCAGAAATGTACCAATACCGGACTACAGACAACTTTTACTTCATGAATTGACACTAAATTGAATTATACAATTTGTTTATAGACTTTAGAACACAATAACAGTGTGATGATCAAACCTACATCAAACATATGTAAATACCTACAACAAATAAGCTCAACACATTGAGGGTGATGTAAAACACCTACAGTGCGATTTGAAGCACATGGCTTGATTTTAACAACACATTATAAATACTAATGTAAATCTAGAGTTACAGCAATATTGCATGTGGAAATGGAAGGGCTTCAAATCAATGAAAACAATGTTGTCAAATTTGTGCGCTTACGCGCAGAAAAAATTGCAGAACATTACATTTTAAAGTCAATTTTAAGGTGCATTTTTAAGGTCAATCTAATAAAATTTACCGCATTTTCTGCGGTAAATGAGTGCGGTACGCGGTACAGTACGGCCAATTTTGGAAAGTGCGGTACACGGAACAGTACGTAAATTTCTAAAAGTGCGGTAAACGGTACGGTACGGTAAATTTTCCAAAAATGCGGTACTGTACGGTACGGTAAATTCTGCCACCCTAGACATCACGGAACAAGAAAATGGATCCAGAATGAAAAAAGGAAAGTGATTAATTTCGGGCAAAGTTTTAAATAACAAGTTATGGTTTAAAGTTCCCGGAAGTTAGTTAGGAATTTGACCGGACGTTCCAAACTCGCGACGCGACAATGAATTTGGGACACAAAAGGAAAAACCTGAAGCGTGTCACTTCACAGAACACTTTACAGCATTTGGAATTAGATCCAGGACTCACGTGAAGTGGATTGATCAAAAAAGCCACGCTCAGTTTGCCCATGAAGTTTGTCGCGTGGGTGACTGTCTGAAACATATTAAAGTATTATATAAATACAAAGGAAAAACGAAAGTAACCATGATGCAACAAACCACTACTATGGCGAACTAGTTGACAATGGGTCAACTAAGCTAATTGTCGACTTAAGAAATGTTTAAAAAGTTTTACTAAAATGGTATGGATCATTGTTCGCCTGGCTAGTTGACGGATACAAAAAAAAACTACACACACATTAATTCAAAACTGTTTGAAACCTATTTTCAGTTGACAGGCGGCAACTAAATAGTGTGCGTAGCCAGACCGTGTTGAATTACCTTGTATGCATTTGTGAACACGACGCCTATGGACTCGTCAAAAGCGCGGACCACATCACCCGGTGCAGTTTCCCCATCAGATACCTGTGAAATGGTAGAAATTGAATTAGTTTGGAGAAAACCGGCAAAGAAGTATAGGTATGCGCCATAAAAATTTGGCGCCTATTTCATATGCATGGCGTGGCGCCACCTTTCCTGAACCTTTCCATCACTTGTATACTCGGCGGACATCACACTCAGTATGGAAAGCTACCATAATTCTATGAATAATGAACCAAAAATTATACGGTTTTTTCATCATAAAATTTCATTTTTACTATGAAATAATTTATTACGAAATTTGCCAGAATTTTATTCATAAAAATATGGTCGGTTTTATACACATACTGTGCGGTCCGCCGAGTATGAGAAACGTCGTTTGATGCAGCGAATTGCGTAAGCGAATCTACGTAAAAACACTTACGTTTACAACTCCACTTATCACTTCAACTTATGTCACTTAACAACTTTACAAAAACAAACACACCGGCAGCACTTTAACTGCATTCAGGCGCACGGCCAAGTCGCCGCGCACATACTTTGAATAATCGACTGCCGCGTCGAGCAAACTGCCGTAGATAGAATCCAGCCACGACTGCAGCTCTGAATCGTCGTCGCCGGTTGAGGCGCCTGGAAAGTTTTTTGGTTTTGTGGAAATGTTAGCTGTGGCCTCACTGTGCACCGTCACGTGTAGGGTTCGGACGATATGATTTTTCAATATCGAGCTTCGATATATTTTTTTCTGAAACTCGATATTCGATATCGATACGATACGGACCCTCGATATCGATATGAAAAACAAACGATATCCGTTACGATATATCGTCCGCTAGGGTTGGAAAAAAATCAATTTTTTTAAACGCCTTGATTTTTTTTTTTTATCAATTTTTTTTAAATTAATTTTTTAAATTAAAATCAGATAAAAAAAATCAGTTAAAAAAATCAAGTGCCAACCCTAGCCCGAACCCTAGTCACGTGATCGATTATGCACATTTGTGGATAACGAAAGCAATATGACATGATAAAAAAAATGAAAATCGTGGATTTTCATTCAAATGGGTTATGGTAGATGTCATCAGTTCCCCCAGCCGCCCAGTTGACACGAGGGATTGAAAAAATTTTTTTTTTTCAACGACCAACCTTTTTGAGAAAAAAAAGGTTTATAACTCCGACCATCCCTACAGTACACTAAAAAAATGCCTCTACACAAATTCACACAAAACCGTCTTTCACCCACCCCAACCCACCAGCCGCCAGGACACTCTTCACCAATCGATCGCAAGCCATCCTGCAGCCCCCCAGGGCAGCGGGCGCGTCTTCAACCGCAGCTAGCCGCTCGGCGAGCGCGGCGCGCACCCCGTCGCCGAGCGCGTCGGTGGACTGACGCATGGCGGCGCACAGACAGCGGCACGCGGCCGCCGCCCCGCCAAGGACGGGTCCGGTCCATTTTAACTGAGGGGGGGGGGGTGGGTTGAGGGTGATTGTTGGGTTTCCAAATTTCTTCTCGAAATGGCTTCTCGGGAGATTTAGGGTTTTTTTCCAAATGAATATAAGAAAAATATAATTTATTTATAGTTTATTCATGTTTTTCCAGAATGATTTAATTATATTTTTTTACGAGAAGATAAAAAAAACTCTCATTTAATCTTTTATTGATTTTTATTTTTTGGCATTTTTTAGATCAATTTTATTATATTTTAATTTTGACGATTTTCTGATTTGTCTGAAAAAAAACATCAATTTTTAGAACGCTAGCCACAGTCGCGTTCATATTTTTCCGCACAATTTATGGTGAAATTTCAAGCGAACGACATTACAATGCTCTCGGTAGTGGTGAATACGGTGCAGTAACTACATTCATCAAACTATTGACATTTTTGTAGAGCGAGCAGCGCAATAAATATAGATGCATCTAGGGTTCAAACGGGATCCCGATCCCGATCCCGGATCCCGTGAAATTCCGGGATTTAGCAGTCCCGATCCCGATCCCGAAACTTTTCAAATCCCGATCCCGATCCCGAGAAACTCCAAAGTCCGGGATCCCGATCCCGGAAAAATTAGTGGAAATTATCAAAAGAGAAAAAACGACGTTTTTGCATGCAAAAATGTGAACGCAAACCCCCAGCGTTCATTTTATGCCACGTTTCTGGCATCCAACAGTGTTTTTAGACCTTTATGAACAACTGTGGATGCCAAAACATTGGCTAAAATCTCTATCCCAAGACCCCAATCCCGATCCCGAAAAAATGCCAATCCCGATCCCGATCCCGTGACCCCAATCCCGGCCAATCCCGATCCCGATCCCGAAATCTCAAAAAAACAATCCCGATCCCGATCTCGAAAAGTCAATCCCGTTTGAACCCTAGCTGCATCCTACACCATGTAAAAAACGCAAGCCAGCCAAATAGCAGGCGAATAGAACACAAAAAGGTACCTGAGACAAAAACTCTGCCAAAAGTACATCGTGCCAGGCGGCGAGCAGCTCCACGGGGTCCAAATTGGCATCAGTAACCAGAGATTCCCACTTGGAATCGAGATTTGTCTGCGAAAGTGGGCGGAGTCGGATTAGCAAATAAAAAATAAAAAATAATACCAATAATATTTTTTTCATGATGATAATTTTAAGGGGGGGGGGTGGATTTCGAGGGCGGGTTTATTATTATGCAAGGGATTTATTGAACTCAGAGTACTACGTAATTTGTTGTTTGTATGTAATATAAGCAGACGTGGAAAAATGCTACAAAAACCACCATGTAAAAGGGTCTATTGACTTGGGGGTTTATAAATTCATAGTGGCCATTTTGAGGGGGTATTTTGAGGGGGTATTTCGAGGGGGTATTTTGAGGGGGTATTTCGAGGGGGTATTTTGAGGGGGTATTTCGAGGGGGATATTTCGAGGAAATACGGTAATAATAATAATAATAATAATAATGAGAAGTGACAAAGTACCTTCAACCAGCGACTATAGTACTGCTCCAGCTCATGCGTGCGTCCGATGTCTGCAAACATCCGACCGAAGTACAGCACGTTGTCTGCGTGAAAATACTTTTCAAATGAATAAAGTTTGCTAGTGGATGTATTTAGCAGTGCCGATTGGCACGTGAAAAGGGTCTCAAAGTGCGCCCGCCACTGAAACATGCCAGCTATCACCAGCTATCACATAGCTATCACCAGTCATCCAAACACATTCATCAAAATACCGTCATGTGAAATTTTGCAACCACTACACCGTAACCCTCGAGTAACGAGTACGTATAAATACACTTACACATGTAGTATGGAAGTAAAACCCGCCCCGCCACAACCCCCACCCATACTGAACCCTTATCGACACCGCAATGTCACGCTGCCCCAGCTCAACCCTACACCTACAAATATGAAGTCATAAGAGCAGGGGTAGGAAAGGGGGGGTTCGGGGGGGGGGATTACCCCCCCCCCTAAACCGCCCAGCTGTCTATCTATCCCGGAGGCCGCTCAGCTATCTATCCCGGAAGCAAAATTTTGGGCTACTATCCCCTAACCCCCCCCCTCCAAATCAACCAGCTATCTAGCTATCTGGGAAAATTTTTGAGAAGCACGAACCGAATTTTCGCTCAAAATCGCTCAAAATCATAAGTTCATGCGTCTAACTGCCTATTTTCAGCTATTTTTAATAGTATATGTGCTTATATACCTATTTTTCACCTACTTTTTGTGATTTTTCTCCCTTTTCTTCCTTCTATGCCTCTATATTGAACCCCCGCGAACCCCCCCCCCAGAAAATTTTTCAGCTATCCCTCCGGAAGAGCGATTTGCTATCTATCCAACCCCCGGAGGGTCGAAATCTAGAAGACCCCTGCATGAGATCTGTAAAAAAAAAACTCACCATGTGTCTGGGAAGAAAACGCGCCGACCACACTTGGACTGATGGCAGCCACAAATTGATCTTTGAGACGACTCAAGTAATCAGAGCGAGATTCGTAATCGTCAACCTGTGGGGGGGGGGGAGGTTTTTGAACTCCCCTTGTGAAAAGAACCTTTATCAATTTTACGTACGGAGTTCTTTCGAAAGAACCTTCCAAGCGATTATGTAATGAGTTAAACTATCACCATTATGAGTTAAACTATCACCACATAAAAAACAAATACAGGCATGGAAATTTTTGACTGCTGTTTGAAAGAATGATTAACCCCGTTTGTGGGAAAAATAAATATTTTCTTTTTATTCAAATGTGATATGGTACATTTCATAGTAAAGTGAGCGCTCTGTGGACTTAAAAATGAACAGATTGAAAAAATTATACCGTATTACCTCGAAATAGGCCCCACACACGCTAGTTGACATCGACACCAAATGTCAACTGGTTCCGTTCCCAATTCAAAGATTGCGTTTGAACGTCATTCGTTCACTCGTCAGCAAGCTTTGAATCGGGATCGGCACCAGTTGACATTTGGTGTCGATGTCAACTAGCGTGTGTGGGCCCATACCCGCAGAGGGGTGTATTTTTTTGCCAGCTCGCTCAGACCTGGGGATATTTCGAGGGCATGGTAAATTCGAGGAAACACGATATCTGTACAACTCTCGCCAGTCCTGCAACACATCGCACATAAAGGGAAAATAAATGGACAAAAACCAACATGTTCCCCCAACGATTGCAGGCAATTTTGCAGGGCAACGATTCGTTCGGCCATTGCATCGGCATCGCCGGCGCGAAAAACTTCATCCAAATCTCCGGTTAACATTGCCCAGTTGTCCATTTGCTGCAAATTTAGGTCAAGTAAATTTGTGACCTTGTATTTTAATGCTTGTTTCGTGACACTGGCGCCGATTTGTGGTTTATCGAATTGGATCAATGTTTAATTTTTTTATTAATCGAATTGTAGCAATATATAGGCTTTTTCAAGGCGTAGGGAAAACATCGCTAAAATAGGTGAAAATGACTAAAGCGGCGTTTACACTGCATTTTGTGCCGACAAAAAAAGAAGACAAAAAGTTTCATAATTCCACAGTAAAGTTCCATATCTGCAAGACAAAGCAGTGAAGTATACTCACTAGTTGAGTGTACACACATGCCAATTTGCAGATAATTCGGGCATGTCGTTCACGAGTAAAAAAACAAATTACACTTGTCGGTTCGGTTTTCATTTTGAAACCTAACCGACAAGTGTAATTTGCTTTCAAGTCTTGAACGACAGGCGCTAATTATCTGCAAATTGGCATGTGTGTACACTTAACTAGTGAGTATACTTCAGTGCCTTTCCTTGCAGATATGGAACTTTATTCTGGAATTATGGAACTTTTTCAGTAGTTTTTTTTTTGTCGGCACACGAAACCGTGTAAAAGCCGCTTAAAGATAAATATATATCTACATATATAGCCACAAATAGTTTTAAATATGCAATAATTCACATGAACAATAATGATTTTGAGGTCTGAAAAAGCACGATAGTGATTTTGAATTTGAGAAACTATAAAACCAGCACTGTAGTTCAAAATCGTTTCACGGTGAGCTGACCTTTTGCCTCTTTTCACACTACCAAAGCGATGTGTACTTTTTGGATACACTTAACTTTGTAAATTTCCAGGTATAGGCAACGGCTGAAAGGTGGGAAAAACTGGAACTCATTTTTGTTTTGACATGAAAAAATATGAAAATAACCGATTTTAGCGAAAATTGGGA
The DNA here is from genome assembly GCA_964036195.1 of Sphaerolaimus hirsutus. Taxonomy (NCBI): domain Eukaryota; kingdom Metazoa; phylum Nematoda; class Chromadorea; order Monhysterida; family Sphaerolaimidae; genus Sphaerolaimus; species Sphaerolaimus hirsutus. Next base: position 24,152,952 of record OZ038454.1, on the reverse strand, counting down.
TTTCCATAAAATTGCTCGAGATAGATCGCTAGCTGGTCGATTTATGGGGGGGGGGGTAACCCCGATACCCAAAACCATCCACACAAAAAACCCCACCTTCAACTCAGTCTGCCGCTTCTTCAACTCGCACTTGCGCTCGTCCAAAGTGAGCAGCTCCTCCATGACGGCGACGGTGTGCTGCTCGACTCGCTGCACGTCGCCGTGCGCTGTGTGCATCTGGCAGCGCAGCAGGCCGCACTCGCGCTGCATAGACTCGATCTCGCGGCACATTCTGCAGGGGGGGGTGGGGGGTTAGGGGTTCAATTTGAGGGGTGCGGGTGAGGGGTTCAATTTGAGGGGTGCGGGTGAGGGATTCAATTTGAGGGTAGTATGGGGTGCAGTTGGGTTGATATAAATGTGTCCAGAGCGGGTGTGATATTTACTTTTCATTTTCATGAAATGGAGTTTAATTTTAAAAAATAAATTGAAAAAGTTAGTCCATTTAATCTGATTTTTTGAAAATAAAATACAAAAATTTGTGTTTTTAATGACTTTTTTAACAATCGATCAGGCAGCTTAAAAATACGCTTTTTCAACCTCAATCGAAACTTCTGTAAATACTCTGCACAGAACAGAACTGTACTCTGTACTCAGAAATCTGACTCAGTACAACTACGCAGCCAGCAAAAGGTACACATCCCTACACTCCAGTCTCAAAAACACAGCCAGCACAAAACACACCTGGGCAGCGCGCTGACAATCTGCTCCCTGGTGCCGTCCACGCTGCGCTCCATTTCGGCCATGACCAGCTGCAACTTGGCGATGAGCGCCTGCGCACAGGGTGGCTAACGGTACGGCTTTGCGGTAAACGGTACGGTAAATTTTCTATTTCGCGGTAAACGGTACGGTACGGTAAATTTTCAATTTTACGGTAAAGGGTACGGTACTGTAAATTGTCTATTTTGCGGTAAACGATACGGTACGGTCAATTCTGCCACCCTACCTGCGCGTGCCGCTCCGGATTGGCTTTGGCTTGCTCGCCGGCGAACGCGCCGTTGACCCAGTCGGCCGGGTCGAAACGAGACTCGCCGAAGCGGGCGAACGACGCCATTTTTGGAGGTTTTGAAACTGCGGGACGGGGTGATGGTTGTGCGATATTAGACTGGGGTTGGAAAAAGTCTCATTTTTTAAATGAATTGATTTTTTAAAATAAATCTGATTTTTCCAAAATCGTCAAAAATGGGGGTAACAGAAGAGAAAAAAATGTGTATGATAAGTGTATTGTTATGCCCGTGGTGATCATATCATGGCTGTGGAGTCATGGGATACCCTTCTAAACAGTGAATATAGTAAGTGTGATGTTTTTCACCCAGCAGTGATTTTAAAAAAATCTGATTTTTAAAAAAATCCCCCGATCCCACCAACCTCACTGCTCACTGCTCCCCCTTGCCCAGCCCAGCCGCCTGTCTCTCCTTCACAGTATCAGTCCAATACTCCTTGGGCAAGTTGACCAACTGCCTGAGGGGCGGGGCGAAGTTCTTACTGCGCGCCCGGCGATAGAGGCGCTCCTGGCGGAGGCAATGCCACACGGCAGAGTACCACCCGCTGCAGCTGCCCCAGAAGTGACGGCCAAAGGGGTGCTAGGGGGTTGGGGGGTAAAGGGTGTTTGGGGGGGGGTTGAGAGGGGTGGCCTAGAAATGTAAATATGTGGTTGACGATACACGAAAAATATTTTCTGTTACAGAATGCATACAAAAGAGTTTGTTGAACACCGCAGATGCATATACAGTACAGGTGGCGCTGCAACGAGAACCGATGCACAATTTTCGCCATTGCCTCATTAAACATGCAGCGGCCAGTTCCGTAGTTTCTTATTTAAAAAAACACGTTTTTTAAATAAATAAAACCGTTTTTTTCTCAAAAGCTCCCGGATATGATTATGGGTCAACATATCAGGTATAATACATTAGACAACTGGCAGTACTTTTTGATGTTATGTATACCCATAGAATGGATGTGGAGCCATGGGATAGCATTATAAGTGGTTATTTATGTCAAAAAAATCCGTTTTATGTTGGCTTCTTACGTATATCACATTTGTCGAATTTTCGTGACTTAAATAGTGCTTTTGGGCATGGAATAGTGCTTAAATAAGGTTATAAGAGCAGGCTAATACATTGACAGTGATGTATTACACTGTACAACTATGTGGGGGCAGATTGGCTGGATATTATATACTACACTAACATATCACAGCTTAATGGCCCCACACGCTAGTCGACATCGACACCAAATGTCAACTGGTTCCGTTCCTAATTCAAAGATTGCGTTTGAACGTTGTTCGTCCACTCGTCAGCAAGCTTTGAATCGGGATCGGCACCAGTTGACATTTGGTGTCGATGTCAACTAGCGTATGTGGGCCCATTATGACACAATAGCATGAACAAATGGAAGCGTTTTACACTACCCATGCCTCAAAACCAATGAAAACCACCAGCATTAGTAGTATGTGAAATTGCGCGCGTGCACGCAAAAAATTACAATACCTAGTGCTTAGAGCTACCATTTAAAAAACAGTTCCGATGCTCGCGGTTTTCTGAGAAACGGTTTTAAAAACGTTTCAAAAAACGCCGGCCTTCCCAACCACAACCCCAACCACATCAAAGCAACGAACCTCTTTATAGCACAGGTTCAACTGCTCGATGATGTCGTTGCACTCGACCGTGTGCAAGCGAGACGACAGATCTGGCAACATGCCAAACGAACGCCGAACTGACCACTGTCCACTCTGCTGGTTATTATTATTTATACTAATTAAGCATTTTTTATACTTACTTTTATTTTTTTAGTGATATTGATGTTGAGCTTCAAACATCGACAGAATGGTATCGACGTGATTGATTTAGTTATATCGACGTGATTGACTCAGTTACAAGTGTCACATAAATCCATTCCGATGGGACAAAGCGCTATGAATTTAATCACCGTCTACGAGCACCACGTGTCAGCGCAGGTAAATAAATACCTGTACAATTTGCATGTAAAAAACCGAATCTGCAGAACCATAACTGCTCACACACACTAGTTGACAGCGCAATTTCGTGTCAACTAAATAAAACAAAGAAAATTTAAAGCGTCAAATCTAATAGTAACAATGAATATACTCGGCGTACGTGATACTCTGCCATCGCACTGATTTATGTCTCGTGTTGGAAGCGTGCCAATGATTATTAAATCATGCGATTTCCGTAAAAATATGAAAAGAATTCATCGATGTGAATATGTTAATGAATAACATTATGATAACAATCAATTTCGTCATCTTTTTATGAAACTTGGACGCGTTAACCATCGTTGGCACACTTCCAGCGGGAACCACGCGTGCAAGGTGTAAAGTAACCGGAGTATACTAAGTGTCACGGTAAAAATAAAATTAATTATCTTCCATCACATAAGAAAGTTGATATCACATGATTAACCAAAATTTAGTTGAATTTAGTTGACACAAATTTCAATGTCAACTAGTGTGTGTTGGCCCTGACTCTGCAAAGACGGGTAAAACAGGTATGCAAATTCACCTGTACAAGCATGCCCATGCGTACAGTTGAGCCGAAGCCGCAAGTCAACAAGTGAATAAAAAATATAACAAACAATGAAAGCGTATTCACGCAAGGCACCACTGAAACATGACTATTCAATTGTACAGCTTCACGTTCCACTAACTGCTAAGCAGTAAAAATATCTACCTATCGATGAATGAACATTTACAGAAATACAGTCTACTGACTGCACACTTGCAGGGAAATCCAACATATTCCATCTGAATAATGCACCAAAAATAAAAATCTGACCGTCAGGGACGTATCCAGGATTTTTGAGCGGGGGGGGGGCTGCTTGTTAACGGAGGCCGGCGAGGGGGGGGGGGCTCAGCCCCCCCCTAAAACTTTTAGCTACATAGTGCCGGAATGGGGCCATGGCACTTGCGCCATTAGTAGGCGCCACGCCATGGAACGCTGTATATGTATGTAAATATACATACAAAACAGTAAAAAGCACAACACCGAGTGTATTTATAACGATTTGCGGCCAAATGGAGCAAATCTGATGATAATACCTTACATCTGGTGAAGAGTGCGCGCTTGCGCGCAAAAATTTTTACGCTGACGTTGAAAAAGTCGCATTTTCCGGTCACTTTCTGGTCTCGCCCCGGGAGGGGGGCTGCAGCCCCCCCCGCCCCCCTGGATACGGCCCTGCTGACCGTAATGCAGTAGTTACTGAGCTTATTGAGAATAGCACAGAATTTATCACGTGCATTATTCATCAAATTATGGTAACATTCTTAGCAAAGCATAATGTGCGATTAGCACCGCGAGAATAGTAAGGATAATAAAACAGATAACCGCAAAATGTAATTAAACTACCTACCTACTTCAATCAAGGAGAAAGATAAAAAAAATGTGAAAACCGTGATTTCAACCCTACCAAAAGAAAATAGGCGGGAAGTCGGCAAGTAAAACACCTACAATATGAACGCCAGTATTTCGGGATGGGAAGATATATGTGTTTACAAATAAATTGAATATTGCCATTCTGAAATAAAATATTTTTTTTTGAAAATTGGCATAGAATAATATCGTCCCAACATGGAACAGGAGAGACAAAAAAACAAAAACAAACAAACAGAAGACTGGCTTCACTAGTGATTTTACTAGGCAAGGCTCCAGAAAACAGAAGTAAAAATTAAAAACGCTTCCATAACTGGGTTTGGAACATTAAGTATTTCATTGAAAACAACACAAAATTTCCTACCTACCTTAGCTTCAAAATGTGACGAACAAATATTTACATGTTCACAAAAAAAACGAAAACTCTCGAAAAGGCGAAATAGATGTACACGCTTGTCATTAAGTATTTATATTTACCAATGGCGCTGCGCACACTACTTTGCGCCGTGACTTTGGTGAAAACAAAATTTAATTCAAACACAAATGAATCAACTTACCAGGGGTCTCGAATGGGGGGGGGGGGGGTTACCCCCCCCCCCCAAACCGCCCAGCTATCTATCTATCCCGGAGGCCGCTCAGCTATCTATCTATCCCGGAGGCAAAATTTTGGGCTACTACCCCCTAAACCCCCCCCCCCAAATCGCCCAGCTATCTACCTATCTGGAGCGATTTTCCAGAAACTATACCCCAATTCTCGCTCAAAATCGCAATTTTTCATACCTATATATAGATTTTCACCTCCAAATCACTAGTTCTATTTTCAGCTATTTTAAGTACTATATGCTCTTGTATACTCATTTTGAGCTATTTTACACCTACTTTTAGCGATTTTTCTCCCTTTTCCTCCTTCTATGCCCCGAAAAAGCCTATATATATCGAACCACCACAACCCCCCCCCCCAGAAAATTATTCAGCTATCTATCCCTCCGGAGGAGCGATTTGCTATCTATATACCACTCAGAGGGTCAAAATTCAAGATACCCCTACAACTTACCGTATTTCCTCGAAATACCCCGCGGGAGTGATTGTTTCATAGTGGTCTCGAGAGGGGGGGGGGGGTTAAACGAGGGGGGGGATATTTCGAGGGGGGGTTATTATTTCACAGGAAATTTTTTGAAATCCTAGTACAAAATCGTGGTTTGTGCGCTAGATGTGGGTAGAAAAATGCATCAATAACTGACATGTATCAACTCCTGTATACTAATATTAGTACGTAGATGGTATAAACACTGTTCTAACGTGATTCTAACATTGTTTTAACGTGTGTTCTGCACTACGCAGAACACAAACTGCAGTATTTGTCATGTACACTCTTTACACTCAATCTGGGGGGGGTATTTCGAGGGGGGGGTGATTGTTTCATAGTGGTCTCGAGAGGGGGGGGGGGGGGTCAAACGAGGGGGGGTATTTCGAGGGGGGGTATTTCGAGGAAATACGGTAGTTAAATGATTAATCTAATTTAATTTGATTTTAAATAAATCAAATTTGACATTTGAAAATTTGAAAACTAAAACACATATGGTACACAATAAGTCTACACTGGACGTCGCCATGTCGCCGATTCAGTTTTCACCGAAGTCACGCTGCAAACTAGTGTGCGTAAGCACAATTTCACACAATTGTAGGCACAATTTTAACACCACAAATATCTCCAATCGCGGCACAGACCACCAAAAGTCGCCTCAAAACCTTCATCCCAGCAAGACCTTCCTCATCCTGCTCGACTGCGGCTCGACCCCGTCGTCCAGCTCGCTGTCCGCGTCGCTGTGGCTGGCCGACTCGGCCGACATGTGCGGCAGGGCGACCGCCGGCCGCCTGGCGCCGCACTGCGGCGAGCACAGGTACTGCAGCAGCGGCACCCGGTACTTGCCGCAGAAGTCCACGAATTTCACGTGCTCTACTCGGGAGGAGAAATAGACGCCTGGGGGGGGGGGGTTTGGG
>OZ038454.1:24124953-24146327 GCA_964036195.1 Sphaerolaimus hirsutus | reverse complement strand
GGCGCCATGGACTCCACAACTTATATTTGTCTTGTGCAAGATAAAACTTTTACATAATTTACATTTTTGAATTTTACATGTTCAAAATAATTTTTATAGAGAAATAAAAATTTCATCTTTTCATGTGCAAAATCATATTTTCATCATAAAACAATTTCATGCACAAAATAAATTTTTTAAATGAAAATCAAAATTTCTAGTCACTTGGATCACTCCATAAAATGGCACCATTTTAGAGTCAACGTCACCATTTTAAAAAGTGGCACCATATATGTAAATACAAAAAATGAAAATGACACTACCTATGTAAAAATGGCACCACTTCCTCCGAAAAATTGAGATGAAGGCATCGGGCAAACGAAAATAAATATGAAACGCGTCAAAAATTTGCTGTCGAATGAAAAAAAACAGGAACGCACCGCCGGCGGCTGGAGCCACACGCCAAAAAATCACCACCAAAACTGAAAACTTGATATCAATCATTTTCAAATATTCCACTAAATAACACTGATTAAATCCATCTCGAAAAAATGGTCGCATCACATTTTTTGGTGATAACAAAATAACGCCGGCAGGGCATAGAAACCGGCATGTCGCCACTGACTACAAGAAATCGTGAAAAAAGTCTTTGGAAGTAGGCGACACAAAAAATTTGCACACGCTTCGACGCGTCGCAAGATACGATTGTTCTAAGGGATTCAGGCAGCAAATGATTAGACTAGAAAATACCTGATGCATGAAGTTGGATGGCTTTTCAAACATGTTGACAATTCTGCTGTACAGAAATGATGACTGCCATAGTGTCTGTATGCTTACGGTAGTGTTATGGTTATGAACACACATTCTATGTACGACAAATCAAAGCTTTAACGCGGGCAAACCTTTTTGGGGACATTAAAAGCGATATATCATATCGCCAACAGACATGACACTTTTCGTAGCTAGCAGCTAAAAGGTTTGATCAATACGATGAAAATGCGCAAAAAATGCACAGGTGCATGCAAGAATCGAACCCGCGTTACCAGACTTAGCGAGTACGGCAATATCCGGATAAGAGTGCCGGCCGGGCGCAATGTCACTTGTGCCGCGTCATTGAAATTAACGGGGCATGCCTCATACGCACATCTGCCCGTTACGCACATTTGCCCGTTTTTTCACTTGACACTTTTCCAAGTGATGTTCAAACATGAGTGAAGTGAAAAAATGTTGCGCAAGGACATTAGTGAACTTTTTTCACTTCACTCATATCTGAAAATTACTTGAAAAAGTGTCAAGTGACAAAACGGTCAAAAATAGCCATTTTTCACTTAACAATTTTTCAAGTGATGTTAAAATATGAGTGAAGTGAAAAAAGTTCACTAATGTCAGTGCGCAACTTTTTTTTCACTTCACTCATATCTGAAAATCACTTGAAAATGTCAAATGTGCGTAACGGGCAGATGTGCGTATTAGTACACCCTCAAATTAACTATGACCGTGGATAAACACCAGAAAATGAGCCATAGATACAAACACCATCTCCAGCCGACAAAGCAAACCAGCCAGCATCAGAAACATCGCAAAATTGAATCACCGCCACGAAAAATCAATTTATCGCCGTTGAGGGGTTACAGGAATGTGCAAAACCGTTATACGCCATGATAAAATAGAAAACTCGGTGTTGTGCAGTTTTGCAGCCGATGTTTTCCGAAAACATGGGGGACAGTCATCGCAGCAATTGATAGACGTCTGATAGAAGATACCAAAGCAAACTAGGAGTTCTAGATTCATGTTATTCCGCTACACACTGAAAGCAGGAGAAATTCCTCCCGTCGAATAATCCCCGTGAAATTCTGCTGGCGAAAACATAATCACCTGGTGGCAGTCCCAAGCCCTGTAAAGTGTAAAGTAAAGTGTCGAATGTAAAGTCAAATGCAAAGAAAAATGTCAATTGTCATGCAAAGTTCAGTAATAAAATCTTTTCTTTTTTGTTTTGATTGACACTTTACTTTGCATTTGACTTTACATTTGACACTTTACTTTACACTTTACAGGGCTTGGGACTGCCCCCAGGGGGCATTTCGAGGAAATACGGTAAGTCAAAATTTTGTGGTGCTATGTAATGCAACAAAACTCAACCAATCCATTTTTGTTGAATCAAATAACTCTGGTGCCGGTTCCGCAAGTGGACAAGTTAAGAGTTAAAAGTTAAGAGTTGAGTAAAATGACAAATGGCGAGTTAAGAGTAAAGTTAAAGTTTAAGAGAAAAGTTAAAGTTTAAGAGAAAAGTTAAAATTTAAGAGTGGAGTTAAAAGTTAAGTGAAATGTTAAGAGTTGAGTTAAACGTTAAAAGTTGAGAGACAAGTGGAAAATGATGGTAAAAAATATAAAAAATGTTAAATTGGTATTGATACGGCTGTTCGCTGGCATGCTGCCAATGTTGTATGCACGACATTTGAAAATAACGTATCCAAAAAAAATATTGCTAAAAAAGAAAAAATCGCAGAACGTTGTTTCAAAATGGCCGTGCGGGGACAAAATATGACCGAAGATCAGCGTATCACGCTTCTGCAACACATTAATGACAATTCAATATCCGAATTCATTTTTTTATTATTATTTATTTGTAACATTTTCCCCCCATTTGTCTTTCAAATCAACTTTTAATTCACATTTTAACCTTTAACTCAACTCTTAACATTTAACTCAACTTTTGACTCAACTTTTAACCTTTAACTCAACTCTTAACATTTAACTCAACCTTTAACTCAACTCTTAACATTGAACTCAACTCTTAAACTTTAACTTTACTCTTAACTTGCCATTTGTCATTTTACTCAACCCTTAACTTTTAACTCTTAACTTGTCCACTTGCGGAACTGGCCCCTGCTGTACAACTATGAGCCAGTGAATCAGTGATTTTATTTTCGTCAAATTAGTGTAACTATGCACATCAAAACAACTGTCTTTCGTTCATTAAACCATTAAATTTTCTATCATAAAATATGCAAACCACACACCAGACGCTTGCCATAAAAAGTTCAGACCCACATTAAGAAAAATGCAAATGCGCAAAAAATACCCCAAAAACATAAAATCACCAAAAGACACAACAAGACACGTAAAGATACACCTATCACGTAAATATGTGACTGCACATGTGGACATCGTTAACCACTGCCCGATGGACACATTCACCCATGGACATCCGCGCAGGACCGCGCAGAGTGATAGACACCCATAAAAAGCGCAAACATCTAACGCGCAGATAGATCACAACTCTACTTTTCAGGGAGAACCAAAAATGGTATCCATCTGAACACGATGCTTACATTGGATGTCCAGCGGGAGACATGCTCATCAGCGAGGTAATGATGTCCACTGTTGTCGCCTCAAGCCATCACCAAAATATTATACATTATGTGCCCTATGCATTCCGACCGGCCTTTTCAGCCAATTTGGCGGCGGCGGCGCGCATTTGCCGCACGGCAGCCACCATAGTGGCAGGATGTGCACCGATATTCGCGTCGGTCAGCTCGGTGCCGGCGTTGGCGAGGGCGCGCAGCGAGCGCACGTCGGACGGACAGTGCGTCGACAGGTCGTCCAGCGCGCTTATCCAATAGTCTGGGCGAAAATGTTTACCGTTTTTACTCGAATAATTTCCCCACTTGAATAATTCCCCGATTTTTGACTAAAAAAATAATCCCCCACTTGAATAATTCCCCGTTTTTTTGACTGAAAAAATAATAATCCTCCACTTCAATAATTGACCGTCTTTTGACTGAAAAATAATTATTCCATTGTTTTATTTGAATGAGGAAAAAAATTCCCCCATGTTATTTTAATGAGGGGAAAAACAACCCCCCACTTGAATAATCCCACCCCTCAAAAATATCTGAGGAAAAATCATTCCGCGGGGGAATTATTCTATTAATTCAGTAAATTCATCAAATTATGTTCATATCGACTCTTTCAAAAAAAAAACAACTAGACCGTAAATCTCGTAGGAAAGCTCACGAGTCCAACAAAATCGATTTCAAAGGGTTCAAAGGGTTAAACCATTTTGCATCGTGTCTAAACCTCACTTTACGGTAGAAAAAACTCACCCAAATCAGCCACAAGTTGCTTGGCACCGGCGGCACTGAGCGCGCGCACTCTGAGGCAAGTTTCCACGTAGCGCGAAGACAGGGCGCCGGCCACCGCGGCCAGCCATTGCCGCGCCGCCTGCTCGCAGGTTTCTGGTTCTGAGGGGTTGAAAGTTGGATGAGGGGGGTGGGGTGGGGGTACTGCGAGGGTAACTCATGACCGACCGCAAAGTATGCGGCCAAAGTTACTTGTGTCTGGGTCGATACTGCTTGAGCATGATACTTAATCACTTCACAAAACAAAATATTTTAGAAAGAAAAAGATGGAGTCGCATAAAAGCGACAAATGTTTTTTGTCGAAAATTTTATCTGAATTTTTTTTGACGATGACGTCACGATGGAGTGTTTCCTTCATGTAAATACATAGCATGCGGTCCGCCGAGTACACTTACCTGCCGAATTTTTTAACCATATTCAATCAGATAATAAAAAAGCTACAAAATTTTTCCCATCATGCTTCTCACTATCCATGAATTATATCACAAAATTTACGTTCACAGTTTCCGCTGTTTTCGCGTGACTTCACCCATCGAAAAACGACAACACTTTTCTATAAAAAAGTTGAGTCCGAGCCTTTGTAATCGGGATCGTCGCTGACAAACGGCAGTCTGTGTTTCGTCAGCTGCACGGCCAAATAGTTGTCATCGCCGGCGGCGGAGGCGAAGTAGGGCTCGAGGTGCTGCGTGACGGACACGAGGTAGTGGCCCATCTTGGTGACGTACTCCTGCGGGGCGACCGCGTAGCGCGGCAGCGACTCGGCTAGAGATGAGCCGAGGGTCGCGCTGCACCACACCTGCGAGAGAGCTTTCTTTGAGTGCCCTGGCAGTGAACTGACAAGTTTCAGATGCCCTGCAAAGATTCGAATGGAATTTGAAACTTTGTCTGAAAGATGCACTTGACAGAATGTTGTGTGGTGTACATCAGTCGGAGTCGTTGACATTACCATTCACGGAGGACGTTACTTCTCAGCGCATTTTGTTTCCATGGAAGGAAGGCTTACCTTAACCTTAAACTTATCCAATTTTTTACTTAACCTTCTCTCACTTCAATCAGGGGTGCGTACAAGTCGACCCACACATAGCTAGAATAGACCACAAAACTGGGGTGGCAGAATTTACCGCACCGTACCGCATTTTTGGAGAATGTTGTCGCGCCGTACCGTTTACCGCAATTTTACAAATTTACCATACCGTACGCCGTACCGCACAGCAATACCGTTTGCCATCCTACACAAAACCACACCACACCAACCTCCCACTTGGGCAGGGGCTGCAGCAGCGCCACGGGCGGGCCGACGATCACCTCCAGACACAATTTGTTCGCCCTGGGGCAGTCCCAGACCCTGTAAAATGCCCTGAAAAATGTAAAATGTCACGCAGTGTGTCAAAAGTCATGTAAAATGCCCTGCAAAATGGCAACTTGGTTGCCATTTTGCAGGGCATTTTACATGACTTTTGACACTGCGTGACATTTTGCATTTTACACGGCATTTTACAGGGTCTGGGTCTGGCACCTGGCGCCCACCTTACCCGCCAGCCGCGCCACATCAGAGAGCAACTGCAATTGGCCGCCGGCGCCGCCAAACTCCGCCCCCAATTCGGCGAGCTGGGGCGACACCCGCGCGTCCGCGCGCAGCATTGACTCGAAACGGACAGTGCAGGGAGACTCGCCGCTGGTCGATGATAGGCGCCTGGGAAGGTTTCCATTGGAGGTTGTAGGTTTACCATGTAGGTTTTCCATTGAAGTTTTATTAGTAGTAGGACATGCTTTTTTTGTCACCAAAACCCCTGGAAATTGGTGGTTCTTTCTGAATAATGTCATTAAATTCTCTGTGTTATTCATTAGCAGTAGACTTTTATAATCCAAAATTTTGCTCGCTCATGTGATTTGAAAGAGGGAGATGTTAATTTTTCACAGGTTTCAAAGATTTGTAGTACAAAGTACACCTATTATTTTTTTAAAGTGTCGGCTGTAGAAATAAATATTTTGTCATCCCACCTGCGATGTTCAATAGTACTTCCACTGGTGATTTCGTGGTGTAGTTGCGTGGCCAAAGTGGCTAAATGAGCTTCCAATTTCTCCACCTCGGAGTGAAGCCGACCTGCGAACAATTTAAACAGCATCAACGATAAACTGAGTGCATTGGAACCACACACACTGGATGTCAACTGTTTCTGTGTCAACTCGATTTTGAGTACAATTTAGGTAGCATGGCGATTTTCAAGTGCACGTGCGGCAAAGGTGAAGATGAATTTATATTGGCATGTGCATTTGAACAAAATTTCGCAGCTCATAAACTAAAAATTTATGAAAAACTGTTGGAACAGTTGACATCAGGATGGCCACGCGTGCGCTTTAGTTGACGCTACTAGTTACACAAAAATATGTACTGCCCAAATTTTTCAGTTGACACAACTAAAATGTGCACGTTTTCAATAAAAAAGTGCCTGGGTCAACTGAAAAAACTCTCAGTTGACTCTGAGTTGACACAAGCGATACCAAAACAAACAAACAATGTCAACTAGTGAGTGCAGCGCCATTACCAAAGTCCAAAAAACGCACCGCAAACAGCGGTCATTTTCAATGCGCCATCGACAAGCTCCCAGTTTTCACTGGAAAATCTGCCGGCGGACTCGCCGGTGGCCGCGCCGAAGCCGGCCAAGCTGGTGATCGCCTGCCGCGCCTTGCTCAGATAATCGCACAAGTAGCTCTGCGCAATTTTGATGAAAGTTTCTGTGAAATTGAGAAAGGGAAAAAGAGAATGTATTCAGAATGGAAAAAAGAAAGTGACAAATTTCGGGAAAAGTTTTAAATAACAAGTTATGGTTTAAAGTTCCCGGAAGTTAGTTCGGAATTTGATCGGACGTTTCAAACTCGTGACGCGACAATGAATTTGGGACACAAAAGGAAAAACCTGAAACTTGTCACTTCACAGAACACTTTACAGCATTTGGAATTAGATCCAGGACTCACGTGAAGTGGATTTATTAGAAAAGCCACGCTCAGTTTGCCCATGAAGTTTGTCGCGTGGGTGACTGTCTGAAACATATTAAAGTATTATATAAATACAAAGGAAAAACGAAAGTAACCATGATGCAACAAACCACTACTATGGCGAACTAGTTGACAATGGGTCAACTAAGCTAATTGTCGACTTAAGAAATGTTTAAAAAGTTTTACTAAAATGGTATGGATCATTGTTCGCCTGGCTAGTTGACGGATACAAAAAACTACACACACATGAATTCAAAACTGTTTGAAACCTATTTTCAGTTGACAGGCGGCAACTAAATAGTGTGCGTAGCCAGACCGTGTTGAATTTACCTTGTACGCATTTGTGAACACGACGCCTATGGACTCGTCAAATGCGCGGACCACATCACCCGGTGCAGTTTCCCCATCAGATACCTGTGAAATGGTAGAAATTAAATAGTTTGGAGAAGACCGGCAAAGAAGTATAGGTATACTCCAGTCACCTTACACCCTGCACACGTGGTTCCCGCTGGAAGCGTGCCAACAATGTTTTTACGCATGCGATCTTCATAAAAAGTTGAAAAAAGTTATCTCTGTTATAACGCTATACGCTAACTTATTCCCAACAATGATTTGGTTTATCTTTTTTACAATAATCGCATGTATTCTCACCATTGGCACGCTTCCAACGTGAGACATAAATAAGTGCGAGGGCAGAGTATCATGTACGCCGAGTATATGAGCCATAAAAATTTGGCGCCTATTTCATATGGCGCCCTTGGCGCGTGGTGCGAATGTCTGGCGCCATGGCACCTTTTGCATGGCGTGGCGCCACCTTTCCATCACTTCTACCATAACTCATCTGAATAATGAACCGAAAATTATACGTTTTTTTTCATCATATAATTTCATCTTTACTATGAAATAATTTATTACGAAATTTGCCAGAATTTTACTCATTTAATTATGGTCGGTTTTATACACATACTGTGCGGTCCGCCGAGTATGAGAAACATCGTTTGATGCGGCGAATTGCGTAAGCGAATCTACGTAAAAACACTTACACTTACAACTCCACTTATCACTGCAACTTATGTCACTTCACAACTTTACAAAAAACAAACAAACCGGCAGCACTTTAACTGCATTCAGACGCACGGCCAAGTCGCCGCGCACATACTTTGAATAATCGACTGCCGCGTCGAGCAGACTGCCGTAGATAGAATCCAGCCACGACTGCAGCTCTGAATCGTCGTCGCCGGTTGAGGCGCCTGGAAAGTTTTTTGTTATACTGGGCGGACCGCAAAGTAGGTGCAGAATCCTACCATAATTTTATGAATAAAATCTTGTGATAAATTTCGTAATCAATTATTCCATAGTAAAAACGAAATATCATGATGTAAAACTGTATAATTTTTGGTTCATCATTCAGATGGATTATGGTAGGATTCCATACTAAGTGTGATGTCCGCCGGGTCTATGTGGAAATGTTAGCTGTGGCCTGAAAAGTGGTAGACTGATCAAGGCCAAGGTCACGTGGTCGATTATACACATTTCCCGATAACGAAAGTGTCAACCTTGGTTCTTTATTCAGGGGTCAGTCCCAGACACTGTAAAGTGTCAAATGTCATGTAAAATGTCAATCAAAACAAAACAAAAGATTTTATTACTGAACTTTGCATGAACATTGACATTCTACTTTACACTTTACAAGGTCTGGGATGTTACGCATGTAAACCCATCACGCAAGTAGACGCATTATACCCGCAGGGGCAAAGGGGGCGGGTAACCCCACCTCAAACCGCACAGCTATCTATGTATCTTATCGTATACTTTAAAAACCTCACAATAGCCCACACACGCTAGTTGACAATCTGACACCGACACCAAATGTCAACTGGTGCCTATCCCGATTAAATACTTGCTGACGAGCCGACGATTGACGTTCAGACGGAAGCTTCGAATCGGGAACGGAACCAGTTGACATCTGGTGTCTATGTCAACTAGCGTGTGTAGGCCATTTACATAGAACCTCAAATTCAGCCTCAAATGCACATAAAACCCACCAGCCGCCAGGACACTCTTCACCAATCGATCGCAGGCCATCCTGCAGCCCCCCAGCGCAGCGGGCGCGTCTTCGACCGCGGCCAGCCGCTCGGCGAGCGCGGCGCGCACCCCGTCGCCGAGCGCGTCGGTGGACTGACGCATGGCGGCGCACAGACAGCGGCACGCGGCCGCCGCCCCGCCAAGGACGGGTCCGGTCCATTTTAACTGAGGGGGGGGGGATGGGTTGATAAGAGAATAAATATATATAATAATAAAATTAATAAAAAATAAAAATGTATATTTATTTTATCCATGTTTTTCCAGAGAAATTTAATTATATTTTTTTACGAGAAGAAAATATACAAAAACTCTCATTTAATTTTTTATTTCCTCGAATTACCCCCCCCCCCTCAAAATGGGCACTATGAATTAATAACCCCCCCTCGAAATACCCCCCCCCCAAATTCAGTGTATAAGGAACATAGATGACAAAAGCTCTGGGAAACGCAAACACACGTTAATAACAACGATTGTGTTACGTTAGAACATGGTTTACATCATCTACATACTTATAAAAGGCTATAGACTCTTATACATGGTGGTTTTTGTTGCGTTTTTCTACGTCTGCGTACGTTATTAGTACTGGGTGTTCAAAAAATTTCTGTCGAAATAATACCCCCCCCCCCTCGAAATACCCCCTCAAAATTCTCACTCTGAAAAAATAAACCCCCTGGGGGTATTTCGAGGAAATACGGTATTTATATTTTTCTGCATTTTTTCAGATAAATTTTATTATATACTTAGCGGCCAGCACACTTAGTATGGAAACCTAACATAATTAAATGAATAAAATCTTGTGACAAATTTCGTAATTAATTATTCCATAGTAACATTATGATGAAAAACTATATAATTTTTGGTTCATTATTCAGATGGGTTATGGTAGGTTTTCATCAGGGACGTATCCAGGATTTTGGAGCGGGGGGGGGCTGCTTGTTTACGGAGCCCGGCGAACGGGGGGGGCTCAGCCCCCCCCCCTGAATTTTTCCCTATGTGGTGGCGGAAAAGCGTCATGGCGCTGGCGCCATTCGTAGGCGCCACGCCATGGCGCCATTGGCATTGGCGCTGGCGCCAGAAAACGCTTATATGTATGTAAATATACGTACATATATAGCGAAAACACGGCCATTTCATCTTTTTAAAAGAAAATTGTGAGAGCAGGGCCGATTTTTTCAAAATACCCCTGTGTAATGGACAAATGCGCGCTTGCGCGCAAAATTTTTACAGTACACCTTCAAAAGTTGTACTAAAAGTTGCATTTTCGGCAACCTTTTTAGGTCTCGCCCGGGAAGGGGGGGAGGCTGCAGCCCCCCCCCGCCCCCCCCTGGATACGTCCTTGGTTTTCATACTAAGTGTGATGTCCGCCGAGTATACCTATTTTAATTTTGACGGTTTTCTGATTTGTCTGAAAAAATATATATGTTTAGAACGCTAGCCACAGTCGCGTTCATATTTTTCCGCACAATTTGTGGTGAAATTTCAAGCGAACAACATTACAATGCTCTCGGAAATGGTCAATTCGGCGCAGTAACTACATTCATCAAAATATGGTAACATTTTTGTAGAGCGTGCAGCCGAATCAATATAGCTGCATCCTACACTATGTAAAAAAACTCAAGACTGCCAAATGTACGTCGACACCAACGAATAGAACACAAAAAGGTACCTGAGACAAAAACTCTGCCAAAAGTATATCGTGCCAGGCGGCGAGCAGCTCCACGGGGTCCAAATTGGCATCAGTAACCAGAGCTTCCCACTTGGAATCGAGATTCGTCTGCCAAAGTGGGCGGAGTCGGATTAGCAGATCAAAAGTGAAAAATAAAACTAATAATTAGTTTTTTTTAATAATGGTAATTTTGATGGGGTGTTTCGAGGACGGCTTTATTATTTCGCAAGGAAATTATTGAACTCCCAGTACTAGGTAATTTGTTGTTTGTAATATACGCAGACGTGAGAAAATGCTACAAAAACCACCACGTACAAGGGTCTATTGACTTGCGGGTTTATAAATTCATAGTGGTCCTTTTGAGGGGGTATTTTGAGGGGGTATTTTGAGGGGTATTTTGAGGGGGTATTTCGAGGGGGATATTTCGAGAAAATAGGGTAATAATAATAAAAATAATAATAATGAAAGTGATGAAGTACCTTCAACCAGCGACTATAGTACTGCTCCAGCTCATGCGTGCGTCCGATGTCTGCAAACATCCGACCGAAGTACAGCACGTTGTCTGCGTGAAAATACTTTTCAAATGAATAAAGTTTGCTAGTGGATGTATTTAGCAGTGCCGATTGGCACGTGAAAAGGGTCTCAAAGTGCGCCCGCCACTGAAACATGCCAGCTATCACCAGCTATCACATAGCTAATAGATAGCTAAGACCACCACTCAACTACTCATCCAAACACATTCATCAAAATACCGTCATGTGAAATTTTGCAACCATTGTACCGTAACCCTCGAGTAACGAGTACGTATAAATACACTTACACATGTAGATTGGAAGTACAACCCGCCCAGCCACAACCCCCACACTGAACCCTTATCGACACCGCAATGTCACGCTGCCCCAGCTCAACCCTACACCTACAAATATGAAATAATAAGAGCAGGGGTAGGAAAGAGGGGGTTGGGGGGGGGGGTTACCCCCCCCCCCAAAAAAAACAAAAAAACCGCCCAACTATCTATCTATCCCGGAGGCCGCTCAGCTATCTACCCCGGAAGCAAAATTTTGGGCTACCATCCCCTAACCCCCCCCCCAAATCAACCAGCTATCTAGCTATCTGGGGAAATTTTTGAGAAGCACGAACCGAATTTACGCTCAAAATCATTAGTTCATGCGTCTAACTGCCTATTTTCAGCTATTTTAGTAGTATATGTGCTTATATACATATATTTCACCTACTTTTTGTGATTTTTCTCCCTTTTCTCCCTTCTATGCCTCTATATTGAACCCCCGCGAAGCCCCCCCCCCAGAAATTTTTTCAGCTATCTATCCCTCCGGAGGAGCGATTTGCTATCTATCCAACCCCCGGAGGGTCGAAACTTAGAACACCCCTGCATATGAGATCTGTAAAAAAAAAACTCACCATGTGTCTGGGAAGAAAACGCGCCGACCACACTTGGACTGATGGCAGCCACAAATTGATCTTTGAGACGACTCAAGTAATCAGACCGAGATTCGTAATCGTCAACCTGTGAGGGGGGAGGTTTTTGAACTCCCCTTGCGAAAATAACTTTTTTTCAATTTTACGTACGGAGTTCTTTCGAAAGAACCTTCCAAGCGATTATGTAAATGTGGAGTTCAACTATCACCACATAAAAAAAAAACTTTTTGACTGCTGTTTGAAAGAATGATTAACCGCGCTTGTGGGAAAAATAAATATTTTCTTTTTATTCAAATGTGATATGGTACATTTCATAGTAAACTGAGCGCTCTGTGGACTTAAAAATGAACAGATTGAAAAAAATTATACCGTATTACCTCGAAATACCCGCAGAGGGGTGTATTTTTTTGCCAGCTCGCTCAGACCTGGGGATATTTCGAGGTCATGGTAAATTCGAGGAAATACGATATCTGCACAACCCTTGCCCGCCCTGCAACACATCGCACATAAAGGGAAAATAAATGGACAAAAACCAACATGTTCTCCCAACGATTGCAGGCAATTTTGCAAAGCAACGATTCGTTCGGCCATTGCATCGGCATCGCCGGCGCGGAAAACTTCATCCAAATCTCCGGTTAACATTGCCCAGTTGTCCATTTGCTGCAAATTTACGTCAAGTAAATTTCTGACCTTGTATTTTAATGATTGTTTCGTGACACTGGCGCCGATTTGTGGTTTATCGAATTGGATCAATGTTTAATTTTTTTATTAATCGAATTGTAGCAATATAAAGGCTTTTTCAAGGCGTAGGGAAAACATCGCTAAAATAGGTGAAAATGACTAAAGCGGCGTTTACACTGCATTTTGTGCCGACAAAAAAAAGAAGACAAAAAGTTTCATAATTCCACAGTAAAGTTCCATATCTGCAAGACAAAGCAGTGAAGTATACTCACTAGTTGAGTGTACACACATGCCAATTTGCAGATAATTCGGGCATGTCGTTCACGAGTAAAAAAACAAATTACACTTGTCGGTTCGGTTTTCATTTTGAAACCTAACCGACAAGTGTAATTTGCTTTCAAGTCTTGAACGACAGGCGCTAATTATCTGCAAATTGACATGTGTGTACTAGTGAGTATACTTCAGTGCCTTTCCTTGCAGATATGGAACTTTATTCTGGAATTATGGAACTTTTTCAGTAGTTTTTTTTTGTCGGCACACGAAACCGTGTAAAAGCCGCTTAAAGATAAATATATATCTACATATATAGCCACAAATAGTTTTAAATATGCAATAATTCACATGAACAATAATGATTTTGAGGTCTGAAAAAGCACGATAGTGATTTTGAATTTGAGAAACTATAAAACCAGCACTGTAGTTCAAAATCGTCTCACGGTGAAGTGACCTTTTGCCTCTTTTCACACCACCAAAGCGATGCGCACTTTTTGGATACACTTAATTTTGTAAATGTCCATTTATAGGCAATGGCTGAAAGGTGGGGAAAAGCTGGAATTCATTTTTGTTTTGACTTCAAAAAGTATGAAAATAACCGATTTTAGCGAAAATTGGGATTTCCATAAAATTGCTCGAGATAGATCGCTAGCTGGTCGATTTGGGGGGGGGGGGGGTGGGGGTAACACTCCTCTATACAGACACACAACCCCCCACCTTCAACTCAGTATGTCTCTTCTTCAACTCGCACTTCCTTTCGTCCAAAGTGAGCAGCTCCTCCATGACGGCGACGGTGTGCTGCTCGACTCGCTGCACGTCGCCGTGCGCCGTGTGCATCTGGCCGCGCAGCAGGCCGCACTCGCGCTGCATAGACTCGATCTCGCGGCACATTCTGCAGGGGGTTGAGGGGGGTGGGGGGGGTTGATTGAGTGGTGCGGGTGAGGGGTTCAATATGAGGGTGGTATGGGGTGCAGTTGGGTTGATATAAATGTGTCCAGAGAGCGGGTGTGATATTTACTTTTCATTTTCATAGAAATGGAGTTTAATTTGAAAAAATAAATTGAAAAAGTTAGTCCATTTAATCTGATTTAAAAAATAAAAAAATACAAAAATTTGTGTTTTTAATGACTTTTTAAACAATCGATCAGGCAGCTTAAAAATACTCTTTTTCAACTGTACTCTGTACTCAGAAATCTGACTCAGTACAACTACGCAGCCAGCAAAAGGTACAAATCCCTACACCGCAGTCTCAAAAACACAGCCAGCATCAATCACACCTGGGCAGCGCGCTGACAATCTGCTCCCTGGTGCCGTCCACGCTGCGCTCCATCTCGGCCATGACCAGCTGCAACTTGGCGATGAGCGCCTGCGCATAGGGTGGCTAACGGTCAGGGGTCTCCTAGGGGGGGGGGGGGCTGCCCCCCCCCAAATCGGCCAGCTATCTATCTATACCGGAGGCCGCTCAGCTATCTATCTATCCCGAGGCAAAATTTTTGGCTACTACTCCCAAAGACCCCCCTCCAAATCGCTCAGCTGCTGAAATTTTGCCCCAATTTTCGCTCAAAATCACGCATTTTCGCACCTTTTAATAATTTTTTCACCGTCAAAATCGTGCTTTCCGGCTATATACATCGTTATATACCTTTTTTTAGCCATTTTATACCTACTTTTGGCTACTTTTAACTGATTATTAGCGATTTTTCCCCTTTCTGCCTTTTTAACCTTGAAAAAGCCTATATATTGTGCCCCCGCCAGCCCCCCCAGAAAAATTTTCAGCTATCTATCCCTCCGGAGGAGCGATTTGCTATCTATCCAGCCCCCGCGAGGGCCAAAATCCTGGAGACCCCTGCTAACGGTACGGCTTTGCGGTAAACGGTACGGTACGGTAAATTGTCTATTTTGCGGTAAACGGAGTGGTACGGTAAAATATGAAGCCCTAAATACCTGCGCGTGCCGTTCCGGATTGGCTTTGGCTTGCTCGCCGGCGAACGCGCCGTTGACCCAGTCGGCCGGGTCGAAACGAGACTCGCCGAAGCGGGCGAAAGACGCCATTTTTGGAGGTTTTTGAAACTGTGGGACGGGGTGATGGTTGTGTGATATTAGACTGGGGTTGGAAAAAGTCTCATTTTTTAAATGAATTGATTTTTTAAAATAAATCTGATTTTTCCAAAATCGTCCAAAATGGGGGTAACAGTAGAGAAAAATATGTATATGTTAAGTGTATTGTTATGCCCGTGATGATCATATCATGGCTGTGGCGTCATGAAATACCATTCTAAACAGTGAATATAGTAAGTGTGATGTTTTTCACCCAGCAGTGATTTTAAAATCAGATTTTTAAAAAAATCCCCCGATCCCACCAACCTCCCTGCTCACTGCTCCCCCTCGCCCAGCCCAGCCGCCTGTCTCTCCTTCACAGTATCAGTCCAATACTCCTTGGGCAAGTTGACCAACTGCCTGAGGGGCGGGGCGAAGTTCTTACTGCGCGCCCGGCGATAGAGGCGCTCCTGGCGGAGGCAGTGCCACACGGCAGAGTACCACCCGCTACAGCTGCCCCAGAAGTGACGGCCAAAGGGGTGCTAGGGGGTTGGGGGTAAAGGGTGTTTGGGGGGGGGGTTGAGAGGGGTGGCCTAGAAATGTAAATATGTGGTTGACAATACACGAAAAATATTTTCTGTTACAGAATGCATACAAAAAGGTTTGTTGAACATCGCAGATGCATATACAGTACAGGTGGCGCTGCAACGAGAACCGGTGCACAATTTTCGCCATTGCCTCATTAAACATGCAGCGGCCAGTTCCGTAAGAAGCACTTGAACTCTGAACTTTGCCACTTGCGGAACAGCAACAAATCTACCACTCTACAGACCCACTATTAGGGATGAAAAAGACTTTTTTTCAACGGCCCAGCTTCTTAAACACGTTTTTTAAATAAATAAAACCGTTTTTTTCTCTCAAAAGCTCCCGGATATTATTACGGGTCAACATATACATGGTATAATACATTAGACAACTGGCCGTAATTTGTGATGTTATGTATACCCATAGAATGGATGTGGAGCCATGGGATAGCATTATAAGTGGCTATTTATGTCAAAAATATACGTTTTATGTTGGCTTCTTACGTATATAACCTTTTGTCGAATGTTCGTGACTTAAATAGTGCTTTTGGGCATGGAATAGTGATGTACAGGGTGCGGCAATTTAGACCTGCGCTCTAGATTTCGAATAACTTGTCACTGGGTGGTTGGAGAACGAGTGGGGCTATCGCAGCCATGATTTCAGGAATCCTTTCCTATTTAGTTGAGAATGTTGACCTAAAATTTGACATTAATTCGACCACCCAGTGACAAGTTATTCGATATCTAGAGTGCAGGTCTAAATTGCCGCACCCTGTATTACACTGTACAACTATTTATGTGGGGGCAGATTGGCTGGATATTATATACTACACTAACATATCACAGCTTAATGGCCCCACACGGTAGTTGACATCGACACCAAATGTCAACTGGTTCAGTTCCTAATTCAAAGATTGCGTTTGAACGTTGTTCGTCCACTTGTCAGCAAGCTTTGAATCGGGATCGGCACCAGTTGACATTTGGTGTCGATGTCAACTAGCGTGTGTGGGCCCATTATGACACAATAGCATGAACAAATGGAAGCTTTTACACTAAAAATGCCTCAAAAACTGTGAAAACCACCAGCATAAGTAGTATGTGAAATTGCGCGCGTGCACGCAAAAATTGTAATACCTAGTGCTTAGAGCTGCCATTTAAAAAAAACAGTTCCGACGCTTGAGGTTTTCTAAAAAACGGTTCTAAGAACGTTTCAAAAAACGCCGGCCTTCCTACCCACAACCCCATCCACATCAAAGCAACGAACCTCTTTATAGCACAGGTTCAACTGCTCGATGATGTCGTTGCACTCGACAGTGTGCAAGCGAGACGACAGATCTGGCAACATGCCAAACAAACGCCGAACTGACCACTGTCCACTCTGCTGGTTATTATTATTTATACTAATTAGGCATTTTTTATACTTACTTTTATTTTTTAGTGATATTGATGTTGAGCTTCAAACATCGACAGAATGGTATCGACGTGATTGATTTAGTTATATCGACGTGATTGACTCAGTTACAAGTGTCACATAAATCCATTTCGATGGGACAAAGCGCTATGAATTTAATCACCGTCTACGAGCACCACGTGTCAGCGCAGGTAAATAAATACCTGTACAATTTGCATGTAAAAAACCGAATCTGCAGAACCATAACTGCTCACACACACTAGTTGACAGCGCAATTTCGTGTCAACTGAATGTCAACTAATAAAACAAAGAAAATTTAAAGCGTCAAATCTAATAGTAACAATGAAAACTAAGTGTCACGGTAAATATAAAATTAATTATTCTCCATCACATAGGACGGTTCAAATCACATGATCAACCAAAATTTAGTTGAATTTAGTTGACACAAATTTCAATGTCAACTAGTGTGTTTTGGCCCTGACTCTGCAAATTCGGTTATGCAAATTCACCTGTAAAATACAAGCATGCCCATGCGTACAGTTGAGCCGAAGCCGCAAGTCAACAAGTGAATAAAAAAATATAACAAACAATAATAGCGTATTAACGGAAGGCACCATTGAAACATGACTATTCAATTGTACAGCGTTCACGTTCCACTAACTGCTAAGCAGTAAAAATATCTACCTACCGATGAGTGAACATTTACAGAAATACAGTCTACTGACTGCACACTTTGCAGGGAAATCCATAATATTCCATCTGAATAATGCAACAAAAATAAAAATCTGACCGTAATGCAGTCGTTACTGAGCTTATTTTAAATAGCACATAATTTATCACGTGCATTATTCATCAAATTATGGTAACATTCTTAGCAAAGCATAATGTGCGATTAGCACAGCGAGAAAAGTAATGATAATTAAAGAGATAACCGCAAAATGTAATTAAACTACCTACCTACTTCAATCAAGGAGAAAGATAATAAAAAATGTGAAAACCGTGATTTCAACCCTACCAAAAGAAAATAGGCGGGAAGTCGGCAAGTAAAACACCTACAATATGAACGCCAGTATTTCGGGATGGGAAGATATATGTGTTTACAAAGAATTGAATATTGCCATTCTGAAATAAAATAATTTTTTTTGAAAATTGGCATAGAATAATATCGTCCCAACTAGGGTTCAAACGGGATCCCGATCCCGATCCCGGATCCCGTGAAATTCCGGGATTTACCAGTCCCGATCCCGATCCCGATCCCGAAACCCCAATCCCGATCCCGATCCCGATCCCGAAATCTCAAAAATACCAATCCCGATCCCGATCCCGATCCCGAAAATTTTCAAATCCCGATCCCGATCCCGAGAAACTCCCAAGTCCGGGATCCCGATCCCGGAAAAATTAGTGGAAATTATAAAAAGTGAAATAATGACGTTTTTGCATGCAAAAAAGTGGATGCAAACCCCCAGCGTCAATTTTATGCCACTTTTCTGGCATCCAAAAGTGTTTTGAGACCTTTATGAACAACTGTGAATGCCAGAAAAATGGCCGAAATCTCTATCCCTAGAACCCAATCCCGATCCCGGAAAAATGCCTATCCCAATCCCGATCCCGATCCCGTGACCCCAATCCCGGCCAATCCCGATCCCGATCCCGAAATCTCAAAAAACCAATCCCGATCCCGATCCCGATCCCGAAACCCCAATCCCGATCCCGATCCCGATCCCGAAATCTCAAAAAGTGAATCCCGATCCCGATCCCGAAAAGTCAATCCCGTTTGAACCCTAGTCCCAACACGGAACAGGAGAGACAAAAAAAACAAAAACAAACAAACAGAAGACTGGCTTCACTAGTGATTTTACTAAGCAAGGCTCCAGAAAACAGAAGTAAAAATTAAAAACGCTTCCATAACTGGGTTTGGAACATTAAGTATTTCATTGAAAACAACACAAAATTTCCTACCTACCTTAGCTTCAAAATGTGACGAACAAATATTTACATGTTCACAAAAAAAACGAAAACTCTCGAAAAGGCGAAATAGATGTACACGCTTGTCATTAAGTATTTATATTTACCAATGGCGCTGCGCACACTACTTTGCGCCGTGACTTTGGTGAAAACAAAATTTAATTCAAACACAAATGAATCAACTTACCAGGGGTCTCGAATGGGGGGGGGGTTAACCCCCCCCCCCCCAAACCGCCCAGCTATCTATCTATCCCGGAGGCCGCTCAGCTATCTATCTATCCCGGAGGCAAAATTTTGGGCTACTACCCCCTAAACCCCCCCCCCCAAATCGCCCAGCTATCTACCTATCTGGAGCGATTTTCCAGAAACTATACCCCAATTCTCGCTCAAAATCGCAATTTTTCATACCTATGTATAGATTTTCACCTCCAAATCACTAGTTCATGCGTCTAACTGCCTATTTTCAGCTATTTTAAGTACTATATGCTCTTGTATACTCATTTTGAGCTATTTTACACCTACTTTTAGCGATTTTTCTCCCTTTTCCTCCTTCTATGCCCCGAAAAAGCCTATATATATCGAACCACCACAACCCCCCCCAGAAAATTTTTCAGCTATCTATCCCTCCGGAGGAGCGATTTGCTATCTATACAACCACTCAGAGGGTCAAAATTCAAGATACCCCTACAACTTACCGTATTTCCTCGAAACACCCCGCGGGAGTGATTGTTTCATAGTGGTCTCGAGAGGGGGGGGGGGGTTAAACGAGGGGGGAGGATATTTCGAGGGGGGGGGGGTTATTATTTCACAGGAAATTTTTTGAAATCCTAGTACAAAATCGTGGTTTGTGCGCTAGATGTGGGTAGAAAAATGCATCAATAACTGACATGTATCAACTCCTGTATACTAATATTAGTACGTAGATGGTATAAACACTGTTCTAACGTGATTCTAACATTGTTTTAACGTGTGTTCTGCACTACGCAGAACACAAACTGCAGTATTTGTCATGTACGTTCTCTTTACACTCAATCTGGGGGGGTATTTCGAGGGGGGGGGGGGGGTGATTGTTTCATAGTGGTCTCGAGAGGGTGGGGGGGTCAAACGAGGGGGGGTATTTCGAGGAAATACGGTAGTTGAATGATTAATCTAATTTAGTTTGATTTTAAATAAATCAAAGTTGACAGTTGAAAATTTGAAAACTAAAACACATATGGTACACAATAAGTCTACACTGGACGTCGCCATGTCGCCGATTCAGTTTTCACCGAAGTCACGCTGCAAACTACTGCACAATTTCACACCATTGTAGGCACAATTTTAACACCACAAATATCTCCAATCCAGGCGGCACAGACCACCAAAAGTCGCCCCAAAACCTTCATCCCAGCAAGACCTTCCTCATCCTGCTCGACTGCGGCTCGACCCCGTCGTCCAGCTCGCTGTCCGCGTCGCTGTGGCTGGCCGACTCGGCCGACATGTGCGGCAGGGCGACAGCCGGCCGCCGGGCACCGCACTGCGGCGAGCACAGGTACTGCAGCAGTGGCACCCGGTACTTGCCGCAGAAGTCGACGAATTTCACGTGCTCTACTCGGGAGGAGAAATAGACGCCTGTGGGGGGAGGGGGGTTGGGGGTTCGATCAGGGGTCACCAAGATTCAAACCCTCGCGGGGGCTGGATAGATCGCAAATTGCTTCTCATGAGCGAAAATTAGGGGAAAATTTCTAAAACAAAACGCTCCAGATAGATAGATAGCTGAGCGATTTTGAAGGGGGGGGTGGGCAGCCCCCTTGGATACCCCTGGGTTGGATGGATTACCACTCTTGCAATCTCACGAGAAATATTTGTAGTCAGTGGCTTTGCAGACTTTGTACATAAATTCCAGTGTATTTCCCTAGCATTGTCAAAATTCAGTACACTTGGAGCTGGAGGCACTTTTCAAAACTGTAAATGGACGCTTTCAAAATACTAAATATTTATTTATGTTGAACAAATTTTTAACAATTTGCCCAAATTTCCAAAATCATTGAACCCACGCGAAGGTCAAAATCCCCCAAAAAAACCCTCCCAAACACCCCCAAAAACGGACCTGCACACTTAGGATTAACGCATTGACT
>OZ038454.1:23978281-24124753 GCA_964036195.1 Sphaerolaimus hirsutus | reverse complement strand
GAAATATTGTTTATGTTGAATAAATTTTGAGCGATTTTGCCCCTATTTTCGATCAATTTATTGAACCCACGCGAATGTCAAAATCACATTATTTGAAATAAACTAGGACGGGAAAAAAACTTTTTTGAAAGACCCCGTTTAAAAAACACACGGTATAAAACATTTTCTCAAATGAAACCGGTTTTTCTGTCAAAAGTTCGCAAATATGGTTGAGTCAAGATATACAGGATGT
The DNA here is from genome assembly GCA_964036195.1 of Sphaerolaimus hirsutus. NCBI lineage: Eukaryota > Metazoa > Nematoda > Chromadorea > Monhysterida > Sphaerolaimidae > Sphaerolaimus > Sphaerolaimus hirsutus. Next base: position 24,124,521 of record OZ038454.1, on the reverse strand, counting down.
ATTAGGTTGTAAACTAAATAACCTTAATTTTTTTGCGATTTCACATTAATGTGCCCCATTCTGTTGTACATTGGCGGATATTAATGCCGTTCGAGTATGTTGGGGGCTGGGGTTGGGGCTATGATGAAATCGTTTTGTTTCCTCGAATAATCCCCCAGTCCCGAGAGAAGGGGGTCTATAAAAACGTGGTCATTTTGCATTGCCGATCATGCTGATTGAGTTAGAAGCTTAATAACTCGGTCATTTCTAGGCCGATTTGGACCATTCAGCACTTAAAATGATCGGGACAACCGTCAGATTCTATTTTTGCGGTCGTATTTGTAATTCCTAAATTCCTTATGCCGATTTGACCCGGTTTTTAAACGCGTAAAATAAATTTGAACATTAATAAATGAACATGCTATTGTATATAATACTTTAGACCACAAGAAGTCGTATGCCAAACGAATGAGTTCAATAACTCTTTCCAATCAAAAGTTATCACTTCAAACTTTCGGCTCCCATCCACATATTTAAATAACTGCGTGTGTGCAACGTCAAAACTCCAACTCTAGAGCGTTTCTCAGCCGATTTTCACCGATGAACATTTAAAATGATCACAATAACCAGAAGATTCCATTGTGCTGCTCAGGTTATCTCTATGCATTTTCAAAATGATAATTTCAGACAAGAGTTCGCAATATTTTCTTGTATGGGATATCTAATTAAATGTACAGATGATCTGAAGATCACAATGGAATCTCCAGGTTATTGTGATCATTTTAAGCGTTGATCGACCCAGATCGGCCCAGAAATAGCTGATGTATGGAGCTTCAAACATCCGTCCAACATCCAGGTCAACCATTCAAAATGACCACGTTTTTATAGACCCCCTTATCTCGGGACTGGGGGATTATTCGAGCAAACAAAAAGATTCCATCATAGCCCCAACCCCAAACCCCAACATTCTCGAACGGCATTAATATCCGTCAATGTATTAGGTTGTCAACTAAGTAACATTAATTTTTTGCGATCACACATACGCAGAAAATTAAGGTTACTTAGTTGACAACCTAATACAACAGAATGGGATGCAAGAATGTGAAATCGCAAAAAATTAAGGTTATTTAGTTTACAACCTAATACTAAATTTTTCGACTTATGTTTTTTTATTAAAAAACGGTTTCGATGCTTGCATTTTAAAAACAACCCGCGATTTGAAAAAAACCCTCCAACTATCCTTACAACAAAACCTCCCAAACACCCACAAAAACGCACCGGCACACTTAGGATTGACGCATTGACTCGCACTATCGAGGTACCTCAACAGCTCGTCGGGCAGCAGCGGGGGCTCCTGTTTGTAGGCCACCTCGGACAGTTTGATGGTGCGCCCGGCCAGTTCTTTCAACGGCGCCGGCTCGAAGCACAACTCGCGCACAAACCGCGCCACTGCGAGGGGGTTGGGAAAAAGGTTGTTTTTTCAACGAGCCTGTTTTTTTATTTTTTAAACAACCGTATTTTCAAAATCAAAGTTCCTAGATATATCTAGTTCCGGCGACCCCTACTACTGCGATGGAATATCGGTGATTGTGAAGTGATTTCTGATGTCTGGGGATAAGAGTTTGGCATCTACATACACAATAAAAACAGTGTATATTGAATATACTGACTAGGGACGGCCGGAACTTTTTTAAACAGTTTTTTAACGGGGTTGTTAAAGACATTGTTTTTTATAATTAACACCGTCGCTAATCTCCGTTCAGAAAGGGGTTTCGATGCGACACATTCGATCGGTATGTATATCGACTTTTTGATGTTCGATATCAGATGCAGGAGTAATTTTCAAATTTCTTAAAAATGTCAGGTCGCTATGAGCAGACGATCACAAGGACTCAGTTGAACTTTTATGTAGAAAACGAAATTGAAGGCTCAGTTTAACGCACCAAGTGGATTCGATCGCAGGCTGAGCTGCTGTAAATTACGCAGGCGGACTATAGCCGGCGGTAGAACCTGCAAAGATGAATGCAAATAATGAACTGCTAACCCAGGCCACGCAACCCCCCCCCCCAAAAAAAAGTGTAAAAAACTTCGGGGGGGGGGGGTTAGTCTACAAGAAAAATAATTTCGTGGCTAGGCCAAATGATCCTTTGTCAGGGCGCAGTTAGGGTTCAAACGGGATCCCGATCCCGGATCCCGTGAAATTCCGGGATTTAGCAGTCCCGATCCCGATCCCGAAACCCCAATCCCGATCCCGATCCCGAAATCCGAAAATACCAATCCCGATCCCGATCCCGAAAACTTTCAAATCCCGATCCCGATCCCGAGAATCTCCCAAGTCCGGAATCCCGATCCCGGAAAAAATAGTGGAAAGTATAAAAAGTGAAAAAATGACATTTTTGCGTGCAAAAATGTGAACGCAAACCCCCAGCGTCCATTTTATGTCACTTTTCTGGCATCCAACAGTGTTTTGAGACCTTTATGAACAACTGTGAATGCCAGAACAGTGACGAAAATCTCTATCCCTAAACCCCAATCCCGATCCCGAAAAAATGCCAATCCCGATCCCGATCCCGTGACCCCAATCCCGGCCAATCCCGATCACGATCCCGAAATCTCAAAATACCAATCCCGATCCCGAAACCTCAATCCCGATCCCGATCCCGAAATCTCAAAAAGTGAATCCCGATCCCGATCCCGAAAAGTCAATCCCGTTTGAACCCTAGGCGCAGTGTGGAAAAATTCGCGTGGCAGAAATTACCGGAAAACGGTGAAAAACTCATCATACCGTATTTTGAAACGATTTTGTGTGACGTTTTTTTACGCCCTATAACGTTACGAACGAAATTGCTACCCACGAGAGATGCAGCGGTTAACACGCAGAAACCCACAAACATCAAGGCAACCCCCCTAACCCCCACCCGACTCAAATTCACCCCCCCCCAAACCAACCGTGAGTCTATTGTTATGCAAACTGAGACTGTGCAATCGCTGCAATTTCGATATGGCCGGCGGCATGGTGCTCAGCCTGTTGTCGGACAGCACGAGCGACACCAAGTTGGACAGGTCGCCGATCGAGTCCGGCACCGACGACAGTTTATTCCCGCCCAGGTAGAGCACTTCCAGGCTGGGGAATTGAGTGGAATGGTGGTTGATTTCGGAAGCCAGTTCAGAGGAGCGGGGGTAGGAAAGGGGGTTGGGGGTGTTACCCCCAAATCGCCTAGATATCTATATATCCCGTAGGCCACTCAGCCAAATATCAATCCCTGAGGCAATTTTTTTGGTTACTATCTATCTGTAGCTATTTTTTTTTAAACTTAACAAACAAAATTGACTGCATTCATACCATTTTTAGATTTACACGTTCAAAATAACAAACTTATGTTCCTCATTCCTTATTTTAACCTGTTTTCAGTGATTTTCCCCTTCTACCTTGAAAACGCCAATATATTGAACCACCGCAACCCCCCTCTTTTAAGCTATCTATCCCCCCGGAGGAGTGATTTGCTATGTATCCAACCTACAAAATCTGGATTATCCCTGCAGCAAGGAGTAAAATGTAAAAAAGTCAGACAAATTTCTCAAACGTCACGCGAGTTGTATGTCACTGTACATTTTTGATAACCACAAAAATACCCCTCTAAAACACAACCCCCCAAAAAAACTCACGCTCTCATTTTTCCAATCATAACTGGCAACTCCTTCAACTCATTAGCGCCAAAATACAGCGCTCTCAATCTAGCCAGCGCCAACACTACCGGCGGTACGGCGGCAAACCTATTCCCAGCCAAGTTCAGCACCTCGAGCCATTGCAACTGGCGCATCGACTTCGGCAGCGACGACTCGTTAAGTAGATTATTGGAGAGGGATAAAACGCGCAGCCGGTGAAGGGAGCCCACGTCGGGCGACACGGACGCGATGCGGTTGTGCGACAAGTCCAACGATATCAGGTTGCAGAACACGCAGATGGACGGGGGTAAGGCGGTTAGCCTGGGTTGGGGGGTTGGATTTGCATTAAAAATATTAAAATTATTAATTTTAAGTTAAAATTAATTATTAAGTTAAAAACGTTATTTTAAATACTGTGGTTGGATGGAGTCATTTCTATTTACTGACTGTCAAGTCACCTAATTTGGACAACACTTCTACGGAACGGTACTTACCACGAAATTGAAATTCGACGGAACGTAACTTTGATCGCAACTTTGGTGTTATGTTAACGTACCTAGGGTTGGCCGATGTTTTTTTTTTTAAAAAAACATGACGTCCGAAATGTTTTTTTTTTAAAAAAAACATCGGCCGCAATTTTTAGTACTAAGCACTAGGTATTTTGCAAAATTTTTGCGCGCAAGCGCGCAATTTCACACACAAATTGACATTGGTGGTTGTTTTCATTGGTTTTGTTGCATTTTTAGTATCAAAACATCCATTGCTATGTGCTACCATGGGTGAATAAGCCGACATATGTTGCTGTAATATATAATATTGAGGTAATGTGCTTCCATGTACCTCCACAGTGTGTAACTTCACTCCCAAAGTAACAACCTCCTTTTATAACCTTGTTTGATCACCATTCCGTGCCAAACTTTACCTGATGTCACGAACATTCGACTATAAGGCAATATACGGCAATATAAGGCGATATGTCGACGAAAAATGGATATTTTTGACACAAATCACCACTTATAATGCTATCCCATGGCTCCACAGCCATTATATGGTCATATTTAACATCACAGAGTATTGCCAGTGTCTGATATACCTATATATGTTGACACTAGGTCATATCTGGGAGCTTTTTAAAAAAAACGTTTTTTTTAAAAAAAAAACGTTGTTTTTTTTTAAAAAAACATCGAGTTAAAAAAAAACGTTTTTTTCCAACCCTAAACGTACCATACAAAATCCACAAAAGGAAGATTTAGTGTACCATTTACCGCAAAATGGAATATTGGCCGTTTTAGGGTAGGATTTTTTTTAACGCCTTGCTATTGTGAATAATTTTTTATATTCGAATCCCGTTTTAGTAGCTCATTTTTTAGAAAAATGCTGCTCGAATGAAATTGTAGGGTAATAAAAAACGTGACTGCAGATAACCCCGTTATAAAACTATGTAGAATCAGCAACAGTATCGATACCAACCCTTCACCACAAACACACACATCAAAACCAAATCCCCCTTAACCCCCCCCCCCCCCAGCCTCACATATTCCTCGCCGCACTGAGCGACCTGACTCCGCCCACCCTGTACCCCCCGCCGGGGGCGTCCCTCTCGTAGACAGCCGGCAGGGCGGGCAGCTGTCGGTTTGACACGTCCAGTTCCTCGTACAGGGAACTGGTTGCTGCGGTCGACTGCATCCTGGGCGGGGGGTGGGGGTTGGTTTAGTTGGGGGTATAGAATGGGGGTTGCCTGACTGGCTATTTATTCCTGATACCGCTCAGCTATATATCTATCATACAAGGCAAAGTATTGGCCCCCTCAAATCAGCTAGATATCGAGCTAGTTTGGACAAATTTTTCCCCATTTGTTGCTCAAAATAGCTAAAATTAAATAAACAACTACTAAAAATAGGTCAATACAGATGTGCGACATTCAAGCGACACAAAAACTTATCGAAAATGGGCCAAAAATCACAAACCAACAACCCAAAAAGACAACCGTTGGCACCTTGCCAACCTATGATGCTGTGCGAAATGCGGCGCGTCACTGTCTGTAGCGCTGGCTCTGGCTGCAAACGCGGGCGCCCCGTCGTCCATGCTGGGCAAGTCGTCGCTGTCGCTCATGATCGCCATCATGCCCGAATTGTTGGGAAAGGACTGTCGGGTAAAAATGCCGGGTTCACATGTAGGGCACGTGAATACTCAAATTTGATGACGGTCTGCGCTTTTGAGTTTGGGTCGATTTGGTGATAAGGCGTTTTTATCGGGCGGCGGTATGGCGACGATTTTTAAAACGGCGCAAAATTATACGGAATATTTGTACCGGAGATTATAATTTATGTACAAACTTGGAACATGTGATGAAAGAGGAAATCTACATAAAAATACAGGGTGGCCCACGTCAGGCGGCCCACTGTTTCAATCTGCTCCCAACATGTTAATTTAAAATGAAAACTGCTCAAATTTGGTATGATAGTGGATAAATGTACCCAATTTGTTGTGTTAAGTGCACGGTTCCATATCGCAAGATTTTAGGGTGGAACATGAAGCAGTTTCATATGAGTTTGCCATGTGCATCATGTGCATACAGTTCAACAACAACAGCAAATTTAAAAAGGTAATATAGGATTGTTCAAAAAACGTATTTGTAGTGAAGGGTGGGGGACCTTTGCCCCCGCAGCCACGAAAATAGATGGTTTGGCAAACCGAAAAAATATTTGGAATAACTGGCGTTAGTGGCTGGTGCCTCGCCTGGCATTAGCGCTTAGCCCTTCGCTAAATTACGCCACTCAATGCAAAGAACAAATAAAAGAAAAAGTAAAGTACTCAAAATTGTCAAAGTTTTAAGATGCCATCAAGCTGACAAATCAGCAGCACTTCCTAGTTGCTGTGTGGCTCAAGGAGACTAAGTAAAATTGCTTAATTGTTTGCATATTGGGCCTCCACACGCTAGTTGACATCGCATTTTTTGCATGTAAAATGTCAACTCAGAGTCAACTGAAATTTTTTTCAGTTGACTCCAGTTGTCCGCGTACACAAATTGATAATGTCAACTAGAAAATTTGGGCAGTACAGATATTTGTGTCAGTGGCCGAGTCAACTAAAGCATACGCATATGTTTTTTTGCGTACGCGTATGTTTTTTTGGCATACGCGAACGCAAAAAAACGTACGCGTATGAGATTTTGCATACTTATACAATTTCTTGCATACGCGTACACAATTTATTCATTTTGAATTGCCAAAATTGGATAACTTCAAAAGTTAATGATGAAATGTGGTGATAGTGATGTATTTTTTCATGTTTTCTTGCGTACACATACACAATTTGCAGTAATTTATTTATTTTGAATTGCCAAAATAGGATAACTTGAAAGGTTAATGATGAAAGTGGTGATAGTAATGTATTTTTTCATGTGATAGTGATGTATTGTTGCCTTTTAAATGTTGCTTCATATTTCATGTAATTTACTGTTGTTTCCAGACACAATTTGTATAACATAAAAATTTCATTTCTTTTTGATTTACATTTTCATTTAACTACTTTATTTAATGTAATAAATTGAAAAATCACAAGCTCAACTGATTTCATGTATAATTACTATTACAATTACATTCTGCCAACAAATCACGCAAAGTGAGTAACAAGACAGCAAAAAAAAAACAAAGTATTTTAAGCAACTAAAACAACAGAATACTTGGGTTGACTGACAAGTTAAAAAATTTTGAACCAGATAATCTTTACATATCAAAATTTTTTAAGAAAAACAAACAGAGGAGATTCATTTTAAACTTGAACAATTTGGAGATTGAAAATAGCAAACATGAAAACTTAAATTGTTGCATTAAAATTTACAGCTTTTGACACAACTTTTTGAAATTTTTATTTTGAAAATTCAAGGTAAAAAAAATTCAAAATTTAGTTATTCTTTAAAAGTTGCACTTTTGTGTCTAATAAAGAATTCATATCTGCTATCTATTTACTATTAACAACAAAACAAAAAGTTTCCAAATTTTTATAAAAACAAGCACATTCAAATCTTTCCAAAAATTCAAAAATACTAAATCATTGCGAAATACCAAACAAAACCACTAATTCCAGAAAACATTCAAGCCATTTCACTTCAGACACCGCCCACTGCTGCCACTCTCCTGAAAGTATCAATAGAGTTAAAAATGGATTAATCTACAAAATGTCAACTTATATATTGTTTACTTCACTACTATGCCCCACACAGGCTACTTGACAACGACAGAAAATGTCAACTGTTTCCTGTCCCAATCCAAAGCTTGCTTTTCAATTCCTGAAAGCAAGCTTTGAATGGGGATCAGTTTTGGTTTGGGACTTTACATTTGGTGTCGATGTCAACTAGCCTGTGTGGCTATTTTTAGTCAATTATGAGGTGGAGCCAACCACTTACACACACACTCAAACTTATATAAGTTGACATTTTCAATCTATAAATATAACTATAAGCAACATAAATGACAACATGCAACCATAAATGTCAACTTATCTGTGTTTACATTTGCAGTTGACATTTTCATTTACAGTGTTCATTGAATTGACTTTTTGGCTGTTTCAAAAGTTTCAATAAAAGTGAAAATCATGATTGAAAATGTCAACTGAGCTGAAAGTGTACGCTGCGTACGCTAGTATACGTTTTTTTCATTTCAGTTGACACAAGTGTTGTGCGTACGATGTCAAGTACCCAAAATCGTATGAAAACGTCAAAAAACGTATGCAAAAGTGCATATTTCCAGCAGTTGACTCAGCGCTCGCCAACTTTCCAAAAGTAACTTTATTTATCCAATTGACATTCTATTTGTACGAAATTTTAGGTACACATAGAGAAAAATAATGTGCATCTTTCATAGAAGAACTTTTTGCAAAGGAACAGTTCAAAAAAGTGTGAGAATTTTTTTTGTTCAAAATTTCCAAGTCAGTTGACATCGCGTTTTTTGTATACTATGAGTGCATACGCATATTGACATAAGCTACATAGACATTTTGTCAACTTCAAATTTTTTCTACACTTCATGTGTTCAGTAAACAATGCTTTTCAATACTAATGTTCTGATTTTGTTGATGCAGAGGCAGCTGCACCAGATATTACTATCACAAGGGACACTACTTGGTGATTCTGTTCATTTCTGCAAGTGCTGATTTGTGTGTGCAGTATGTGCATCCTTAAATTTATTTTTACACTTATATTTTTTGCTATATTATTATTATTTTTTTAAAAATTATTTTTATTTTTATTTAAATTTTATGTTTTTACTTATATTTTAATGTCCATTTTTTTAAATTTTTTTCTTAAAGTTTTATTATATTTATTTTCATGGGTATTTTATCTATTTTTTATTTTTCAATTATTTTTATTTTTTTATAAATTTTATTGTTTTCATTTTAATTTTTACTAATTTTTTATATTTTTACTTGAATTTTATAATTTTTATTATTATTATTTCATATTATAATTACTTTTTATTTATGAATTTTATAATTTTTATTATTATGTTTTTCTTCCTATTTTTATAACTTTTTTATTTATATTTCAATTAAATTTTCCTTATTTAATTTAATTTTTTATGTTAATTAATTATGTTTTTTTTTATACAAAAAGATACTGTATACTGGCAAGATTTCTGAGTGAATGAGTCAGATTTAAACGTTATGTCAACTGATCCATTTCTAGGTGAAATGAATCAGTTGACATATTTTCGTAAACTGTCAGTGTCAACTCATCAATTTTTTTTCAGAGTTAGATATTTAGGTGTTAAAAATTGAAAAAGCTGCCGTTTTTTGAAATTTCTTGTGTTACTTGCTTCAATAGTTTTAGTATATCAAATTTCACATTCAGTGCTGTCATAACTTGCCAGGAAAACTTTTTAAAATTATTGAAGTTTGAAATATTGAAAAATTCATCTTTCTTTTATGTTATGTGATTCTTTCAAAAAAATACTGCTGTGTTCGCGTTTCTTTTGCCTTTCATTTGGTTATGTTGGCATTATGTGATTCCGTGTTGAGCGATGAAAAATAAATTTCCGTTTAAAGATAAAGATTTTTTATTCTTTCAAAATTTTTTATTACGAATGAGAAATAGTACAGAAAAATTCACAGACATTTATAGTACATGAAACAACTATCTAATTAACAGGCATTCACACATGTAAACAATAAAAAAATTTTGAATATGGAACATGCAAATAATTTTTCATTTGGTTATGCTTCACACAATATATGATAATTAGGTGTCAAAAAATCAGATTAATTATGGTCTATCACATAACACTCTTTAAATCACACAAACTGCATCGTAGAAAGCAGGGTCAACTCGTTTCTGAGAATGGATTTTTCCAGTTGACTTTTTCAATGAAAAACGTGAGCTAAATGCCAAAAATATGGGTTAACACGTATGCTCTTTTAAAAAATTCAAGTGGTGAGTGATTGCGTCAACTGAAACACTAGTTGACTCTGAGTTGACTCTGAAATGCGATGTCAACTAGCATGTGGAGGCCCATAGTCATGGATAATGGTGGTGGTTGTGGAATAACATTGTTTTGCATATGATGTGATGAATATGAAAATTTAGCAATATGAATATGTGTGCTTAACATACTAGATGGGGTACATTTATCTACCGCCACATCAAATTTGAACCATTTTTAGGAAGAATTGGTGCTTTGGTAGATGATTGAAACTGTGCACTTGACACACACCACCTTCAAACATGTATGAAACTGTGCTTCACATTCCCTTATGAAACAAGTGGGGACATTTATCTACTTTCATGCCAAATTTGAGCAATTTTCATTCAAAAATGTTGTGTTGGGAGCAGATTGAAATCGTGCGCCTGACGTGGGCCACCCTGTATAACGAACATAAAATAAACTCCGCCCAGACGTATGAAAAAATCTTCGAGACAAATGTATCGTCGCACAAAACTTGTGACAACGTAAAAAAGCGGTCGATTTGTATCGCCAGGAGTTTTGTGCACTCACAAACGAAACGGTTCCTTTTTTGGTACAGCAATGTATTCAGTGCATTGTAAATACAAAGGACATAAATTTTATGCGTATACGCAATGCAAATAATCGCATATTTCACGTGATATTCACGTGAACAATACCTAATTATAGTTTGGCTAAAAATCCAGCGCAAATTACAACAACTGGTGAATCCCGGGGACAAAGAAATGACCTGGTTCGAAATTTTATCAACCCGACGATTTTTTTCGGGAAGCCCGATTCGGTGTCGCAGCGTGACCTGAAATTTTGGTTCCTCGTCTGAAAGTTTTTTTCATTCCGCGTTGCGGAAATATTAACGTATGTCCCAAAAATCAGACATGTCCGTTACGAAAAGGCTGATAGATGTGAGATTAAGTTTTCACGCTTCAAAATTATGTTCGTTAGACTTTTGGAATCCAAAAATTTCAGACCCCGGAAACATTTTTTCAATCTATCATCCACTTTACGCTGCAGATTTCATTTTTGTTCGAAAAAATATGAACTTTTAGAAGTTATAAATCGTGTTGCTCGACAAAAAATGAATCGGGTTACTTAAATTTCTCCCCTGGACTAATTACAAGTGGCGCTTCACACCTTGGATAGCTGCCAGATTAGCCAGACAATCAAAGTTGATTAATCAACAGCAGGATTCTGAGATTGCAGTGGACATAGCGCAATTGCAGGTGCCAACTTTATTTACGAGTCGATAGTAACGGGACAGTTGAGGTGTTTTAACAGCGCTGGTGGCAATACCAAGCCCTGTAGAGTGTAAAGTGTCAATTGTGTATCCAAATCTTATTTTTTTCGTATCCAAATCTCATGTTTTTGTATCCAAATCTTATTTTTCCATGTAAGATTTGGACACAAAAACATAAGTTTTGAATATACGAAAGATAAGATTTAGATACACAATTGATACTTTACATTTGACATTTGACTTTGCATTTGACTTTACATTTGACACTTTACAGGGCTTGGGACTGGAGGAATGGTTTTAGTTTAAACTTAAAAGTAGTATGGAATCGCGCTGGCGCCATTTGAGGGCGCCGATATCCGATATATATTTTTTTAATTCTGAAATTATTTTCCATATAAAAAAGCTCAAAATTCTACACCATTCCAATTCCAACTGCAGGAGCAACTTCTGAGGTATCTACACGCTCTAAACGATGCACACGAAAATGGGCAATGTTCCAGCGGTGTATTGGTGCGAGAGTTGGGCTTTTCGCTGCAGAGGCGGAAAAGTGCTCTCGGGGGGAGAGGAGTGTTTGTGACCCAGGTAACTGGATTTTTAGCTTGGATACCGTATCACTCGAAATAACCCCACTCGAATGGGGTTACTTCTACACCAGCAAATTTTTTGCGAGGGGGGATTATTACAGTGGGAGGTTGTTTTATCTACCTCGGTCTACATGTCCAAATAAATATAACTTGTTTGGCCACATTTATTACCAATTCTGGGTATACTGGGCGGACCGCAAAGTATGCGCCCAGAATTATTTACGTCTTATCGATAACGCGCGAGCTGGAATGCACTGTCATGTATGCACTTTCACAAAAATAAAAATATTTTTAAAAAGAAAAAAGGCGGAGTCCCATCATGTTTATTTTTTTTTGCTGGAAGTATTTTTATTTTATTTATGATGACGTCATGATGGAGTTTTTCCTGCAAAAAAATGCATAGCATGCGGTCCGCCGAGTATATGTAAAAGTCTATTCCTTACGGTTCTTCGCGAAAACTTCTGACAAAATACACACCCCCTCAAATTAACCCCCTTCAAATTTTGCCGGCGAAATTATAAACCCCCTGGGGGTATTTTAAGGAAATACGGTAATTAAAAACAAGTATTTACCCGACACCCTTCACCCTACCATACAGGGCGAGGTCCAAAGTGGTGCCCTGGCAGCCCTGTACCCTGGCACAGTATACGCCAGGCACGAGCCATTGTTCTGGCAATCGCTTGGAAATGCGTTTATACTCAGAAGGAAGGATGGTTTGCATGTGGATGGCAATGATAGGGGCTTGTCTGCGGCGATTTTCAGGTGGATGTTGCGCAAATGGCTTGAATTTTTAGATGGCTTCTATTTACATGCTTTTGGGCAAGTCTCGCACCCTGTAAAATATCAATCAAGCTGTCAGGTGCAAAAATGTAATTGTAAAATGACGAACATCACACTACCTTTTGAGAAAATCATGTGAAATTTTACATTTTGTGTGACATTTTGCAAAGTTCCTGTGGACCGGTGAAGTTAGGAGCATCGCCTCAAATTCTACCCTAACGCATGTGATTCCAAGGTAACTTTAAAGTGTGACATCGAAAAAAAGTAACTTAAAAAATCTTCCAAACAGGTCGTGTGCCGGGCGCGACAGGCTAAACCATGCGCACGCTGCATGTGATGAAAGTTGGTTGAACAAAGGTCTGACACCCTTTAATGAGTTGGCAGTTGGCCAATATGTCAACAATGCACCAGAGCCTTCCAAAGCAAATGTCACTTATTTGGAACTTGATTTGTGTTTGAGTGATGTCATTAGTCAAAAAGTAGATTTGAGGCAACATTTGCCATATGTTTCATACAAACATGCCTACTGTTGTGATGATAAAATTCACTGTGTTGCCTTGGCTGCAACTAAACAAATTAAAGGTGGGGAAGAAGTGCTATCGAATTATTTTACTATTGTGCATAATCGATTTTACCACATTTCAGATTTATTGCATAATACGAGAATCTCAACTTTAAATGACGTAAATATTATGAAACTTGATCACTTGATATGAAAGTAGACACAATTCCGCACTCTGTAAATTATTAAAATGTCTGATAAAATACTGAAGAAAATTTTTCGGGGCTCTTCACTTGTCATCACAATTTGTCTGACATTTTACAGGGTGCGGGACTGGCCCCCGAAACCAATGATAAAAATTAAGCACCTGAACATTTTTTGTAGTGTTGCAATTATTCCCTTCCAAAATCGAAAAAGAACACCACTACCAATCAGGAATCACTTCCGCGAGCTTACAAACGGCAAGAAAAGTAGTAAGTGCCAAGTAAAGCTTAAGTGGCAAGTCTGGTGACAACGAAACTGACAAGTAAAAATCACTTCAATCCGTCACAACACTTCCATAACGCACCCCACCCAAAATCAACTCCTCCTCAACTCTCTGAGATGCACATGGGCGCTGGTCGTGGGGGTGCTCGATCTGGGGACAGTCCCAGACCCTGTAAAATGTCATGCAAAGTGTCAAAGGTCACGTAAAATGCCATGGAAAACGTGTTTTTCACTTTCCAGTCCATTTTACATGTCTTTCAACACTTTACATATTCCAAGGTCCGGGACTGGCACCTGCTCGTGGTGGTGCTCATGCTGGTGGGCGAGGGCGACTCTAGCGACCGTTTACTGCCGCCGGCGGGCACGCGCGCCGAGTGCCTCCTAGTGTTCGGCGTGTGCGATAGAGAGCGCGCGGGTGCAGACGCGGAGGCGGAGCTTGGCTTGACGGTCGGCTGGCCCGCCCGCTCCAGTTGCTCCTGTTTGTTTGGGGGTTGGGGGTTGATTGAGTTTGGGAGAAGTGACCTGGGGTCTGTTCCGCAAAATGAGAAATGAGAAGTAAAATGGCAAATGCGAAGTGAAATGAGAAATGAATTGAGAAGGAAATTGGAAATAGAAAATTGCTTATTATTTTTTTACTTCGCTTTTGCCAATTTACTTGCCATTTCACTAGGGTTCAAACGGGACTGACTTTTCGGGATCGGGGTCGGGATTGGTCTTTGAGATTTTGGGATCGGGATTGGCATTTTTTCGGGATCGGGTTTGGGATCTTTGAAAAAGTTCTCATATTGACGGATTTTCTCTAATTTACTGCAAAAATAGGTCTAAAACATGCACGCCGTAAATGCCGTAAAAGTGCCATAGATTGGACGTTGGAGGTTTCTGGTCACATTTCACAACGTTATTCAAAAAAGTTGGCAAATTTTCCGGGATTGGGATTGAGTAAAAAAATTCGGGATTGGAATTGGGTTTTCAAAAGTTTCGGGATCGGGATTCGTTTTTTGAGATTTCGGGATCGGGATTGCGGTTTCGGGACCACAAAATCCCGAAATTTCGGGATCCCGTTTGAACCCTACATTTCACTTCGCATTTGCCATTTTACTTTCCACTTCTCAATTTGCGGAACTGGCCCCAGGGGTCAATTCTGCACATGGAAAAAATGGTAACATTGGTGCTGCGCAGTTTACACCGTGACTCTGGTGAAAGCTGAAATTAAATTTAAATTCAATGGCCAATATATCTGTAGTGTGAAAAATCACTGCCAATGTATTAGCCTTCTATTGTCACCTAATTTATACGCTATGCCATTCGCAACTTCACTTGTTGTCATGGATGTTCGACTAAAGGCGATATACGCAATAAGTCAACGTAACGCAGCTATTTTTGACAGAAATTACCACTTTAAAAAAACTCAGGTCGTTGAAAAGAAGCAACTTTTTTATACCAACCTAACAATTTGATATACCATTATAAATATTTATGTAATTTCAAAATTTCCGACATGAAAAATGCCGAAAACCAGACACAATGCAATCTTCAAACATCACAGCTCTAGCTTTTGTTTTCTACTCATGTTTGTTAAATTCATTACACAACTAAATAAATACGCCGGGCTGCAACACACCTCTTTATCTCTGAGCAGTTCCGAAAAATCGCCATCGGGCAGAAAAAAATCCGCATGCTGTGTAAATTCATCTGGAGTGTACTCATACTTGTCCAAGGAATTTATATCGTACCAAGTGTCTAGTTTCTCCCAAATCTGTGGAAATTTCATTTGGAGTTTAAATGGAACCCGTTTTAAAATGAATATCAGGGAGGGGTTTAGTAAATATACTATGGACGTCCAAATGTCCCTTAACATTTGATCGAGATAGGAATTGATATAGCCGGGAAATGGTGGGGGGCACCCTCCGCCACTTAAACCATCCCGCAACCGCCCTATCCCTGTAAAATGTCTAACAAAATTGTCAAGCCCATGTAAAAAGACAGTATTTGTTTAACTTTTCTTCTGTATTTTACTGGGAATTTCATATTTTTCAAGACATTGAACAAATTTTACGTACTGATATTATGTTATTTTAAACATTACATTTTACAGGTGGGACTAAACCCCAATACCACGTTCAGATAAACGCACCATCTTTTCTGTAGGCCGCACTTTATAAACTGGTTCATAAACATTGGGTTTGGGCTTTTTGCCAACACTCACGTCGGCTTTCCATTCTTGGTGCTTCTGTTTAAAAAATAAATAAGTTGTCTTGAAATGAGTATTGTAGAGTTCAAATGGAACGGAGCCGAAACCTTGATTTTCGGAATGTAAACTGGGATGCAGGCAAGGTGATCAGAGTGATAATTTATATACTTCAGGATTGGGGTTCAGGACATTCGACATCCAGTTTAGAAAGTCAAGTGCCAATTAACAGAAATTAAACCAAAGTGTGTTTAGTAACTAAAACCCCATACATACAACGTTTTGCGCCTGATGACATTGTCTCCAAGAATCTCCATTTACAAATGTTTCTACAAAAAATTGGGACTCCTTTATCACCATTAAAAAGTAGGTCATCCAAGTAGAGCAAAAAGAAAAAGACAAACTGCCAAATCCTCTGGTGTCAAAAGATCCTCAAAATCAGTGTCTTCATCATCTCGCACATAATTCATTTTTTTCGCCAGCTGCACCACTTGGAAATGCCGCAGCACACCTGCGAAGCGTGTTTTAGAACTATAAGAAAATTCAAAAATGTTTTGGCACAGTTTCAAGTTTAACTATTCATTGCCATAGTTCACAGGGGCACAAAAATTCAGTAAATTTTTATATAACTGACCTACTGGCTTATAAACGGTCAATTGTTTAAGTAGTCTGCGCTCAGCATTCTCATCCCACGAGCCAGCGCACGATGCGGCGGTCATTTCCACACGAAAACGTCCAAATTTCTTTTTTCCGAACAATTCCGCAATTCAGGATGATTATCGTTTGACTCCGCCATTTTTTACTATGGGAAGTAGGGAAAGCGGAGCTTGGAACGATAAGAATCCCGTGAAAAATTGGACGCGTGCCAAGTCGACCCGTGTGGTGCTATTGTATTGTTCGCTTTATGGAGGACAGTGTTTTTGTGCTTACTTTCAGCGGTACCAACTATTCCATTCTTTGCCACTTCTTGTATAGATTTGGTCCGCTTTAATGAAAAATTCATGATAATTGACATTCGTTTTCTGTTGATACGGCCCCGAAAACCAATTTCTCTTGTAGCTGCATGTTTAAAAAAAATTTCTTTGATAAGTATTTAGGACTCTTCAGGAAATCCTTTATTTCTGTTGACACTGAAAACATTTTGTAGCCCACGCAAATTTTGTGATCAAAAGTCGTTTTTACAATCAATTCCATATCACGTGCAAAAGTTTTTGTGTTATCAGTTTTGTCAAGTGATGAATAGGAACGTCAATCGATGCTTGCGCGGCGCATGAAAACATTACATCCGTTTAGTGTAATAAATAGTGGTGTTAAAAGCGCTAAAATCCTTGACATTTTTAACAGTGACAGCGCCAGGCACCTATAAGGCAGTCCCGCACGCTGTAAAGTGTTGTGAATTGTCAAGTGTCCTGAAAAGTGTCAACATGGAAGGGGATGATTTTATCACTGAAATTTTTACATAAATATTTATCACATTTTACAAATTTGATTTGACATTTTGCATGACACTTGATTTTACACTTTACAAGATGCGGGACTGCCCCCATCAGTATAATCACACAGTAAAAACCTCCAAGCGCCATGGTGCATAGCGCCTTTGCATAATTAGTAACGATTATTACTGACTGCAGAAGTTTGTTGTCTGAGTCACGCCGCGCGCGCCGACAGTTCAGTAGTTTCGACATAAAAAGTTGCCGTTTACTATTTATTAAATACTTCTTAGGATGCGTCACGGCGACAGTGAAAATATTACATAGGTATTTATTTATTTACATATTGGTGTTCAGTTAACGGTTCACTGGCATTTTACCGCAAAATGGAAGATGTGTTGTATTTACCATAAATTTTATTGCCGATTTAAAACTGTACCATTTCTCGACAAGCCGTGTGTTCTATCTTTTTTTATCATTTTTATATCTTTTTCACATTATATGTAGCCTTTGTGACTCAGCTTTCTATTTCTCTAGAGCTTTATCTTATCATTTCTTATCTAACTTCATTTACATATCACACTGCATGAGCAGTTTTCAATGTGAATACTTCCAGTGTGCGTTTTTTTCATTTTACCCAGTGTTAACCGGAACAATGGATGTCTACTTTTTGGCAGCCATTGTTATTTTTTTGGCATATTTGAATGTCTGTTAATCATACAGGCGCCCTTTTGTATGACTTTTGTGCGTTAAAAATGTATTATAAGGATTTTGCTGACGTTTGTGAGCTAATAGTAGCCGCCTGGTCTGAATTCTAAATGGATCCCATGTGGCAGCGGATTTAGCATTTGCATCAAAACAGAAGCCACTCGATGGCTGTGTCTCGTTGCGTATCTGTATCATTGCATATCGGCTTGGAATTTGCGACACATCCATGATGATGGTTTACAAAACGTTAAATTTGATGTCAAGTTATATTTTGTAAAATTTGTTTTAAGTATACTTTGTTTAGTATCCATATCCAGATGTATTTATATTTGAAAAACCATAGTGAAAATAATTGTAAAAAAATACTTTCAAACTAAATAAATGATCATGCAATAAACTACAATAAGGTCTGAAAACATGGTTAAGTAGATATGCGTCAATACCGAAAAAAATTGTATCCAAATACATAACATTGTAAATAAGCAGTACTATAAGCTTGGCGGGGATACGCAATGATATCCTCCTTCACATTGTGTACAAATTAATGGATCGAATTTCCATATGCACATTGCGCATAGTAAAAATTGGCAAAAACCTTGTGTTTACGGCGTTTGCACAAGTATGCAAATGTCAAGTGGATGAAACGCAAAAACACCAGGCGCATTCAAATTTGCCCTGCCCATTTTTGTGTGTTTTTCTTTTTTTAATCCAATGTTGTTTTAACAAATGTCCCTATTATGCTCATCGGTATCATAAATTTAATTTTTTTCCCGGACGTTATGTTGTTGAAAACGTGTAAATTTGCATTCCAGGAAATTCCACAAGTCATCGAAAATGGCAGATCTCTATGATTCCAATAAAACTATTGCCTGTAAATTCTCGATCAAGTTATTCTCAGGTGATCATAAGCATACTTTGGAAAGTTTTTCCAGAGCTTTACAGGTATTTCCAAAAACTTTTTTAAAATTTCTTTTAAAATTTGAATTTGAACTTTTAACTTTTGAATGTCGCAGAGTGGTCGTATCCCTGAATCTGCACCAGTCTCCGTGCTTTTATATCCCAATGGCTTCGATGGCCCTTCTATTGAGTTGTCGCTGGAGTTAAATAGGTGCGTTACACAATACTAATCAAATGCAGAGGTCAGTCCCGCACATTGTAAAATGCTATGTAAAATGTAAAATATCACTTAAATTGACCGATTGTCATGTAAAAATGTAAAGTGCTCGGTAAATTTTTGCTTTTATTTTCGCCATTAATTTGGGCACGATATCTGTCAAATTCGTTGCGGCAATTTATTCACTACAGCGGATTATAGCGAAAGGCAAGCCATGGGCGGAGCTTAGGGACCTTTTGATTTTTGTGTGCCCACCGTAATTTGTCTTGGAATGGTTTATGCCTTGGAATGGATGTTTGAACTTTTGTTTGCATTTTGGGGGTCAGAGCGGGATGCATCAAAGGGCACCCACACGTTCTCAAATTGATGTATTTAATTAGTTCTAATGAGAAGTTTTTTGTAGTTTTGAACCGCCCGGCCCGACACGCAAGTTGCCTACGCGTTCAAAGCGGCGCACTGCCGTTCTGTCCGGGGTGGCGACAAGTGCCAAAAAATTGGGCTGGCCGACGCCACCGCCAGCCATATCCGCAGCAATATTTTGGTGGTATTTACTAGGGTAGAATTTAGCAATAAGGGGGTTGCCATTATCAAGCAAACAAGGCCGTGAAGCCATGTTTGCAAATCTACATGACAAAAAGTAGTGATAATTCGTTTAACATGAAGTATGAAACACTACATACCAAAAGTACAAAATAGCCACATCATACAGAAAAGAGTACAAAATGATAGAAAATTTTTACTACCAGATTCCATTTGACTAGTGACAGATTCTATTTTTGATAACTGGCATTTTTTATTGCTAAATTCCACAGGAAACCCGATTATCCCCATATCCGTGTGATAATCAATCACTTCCATGCAGCGTGCAGCGTCATTGTGCTGCAACGTTTATTTACACATGCCCACACCCCACACTTGACATTTCGTTGTGCTCATTGATCCCATACATAAGCCTACACAAATGCAAAAACGGTTACGCTCTGCGCTGTGGATTATCTATGCTACGCAGTGAGCGTGGAACCATGAAAGGGCCATGCCGCCAGCCCAACTTTGAACTACAATTAACAAAATAAATGCAGACATTGGGGGACTGAGTTTTTCGGTTGGGAGACAGCACACGTCTGCTGTGATGCGTAGGTTCGCGTGGCGGCAAAAATCAAAGTGACAAAAGAGTCACCCAAGCCACTTGAAAGCGTCACTCAGCGTCACTCTAGCTCTAGTGAATAAATGCAACCATTCGTCAAATTCTATCCCACATTTTACATTAGAAAGAGTATTTGGTTCGCCCGTTACTCCAGTTAACTTCCCTTCCAACGCAACAAACATTATAAATATTTATCTGTCTTTTTCTCATCACAGGGATCTCTTATCCCCCAATGGCACCAATTCAATACTGAAAGGGGAGCCGTTTTGCTTCTACCGCGGTACATTGGTGAACCGGGAAACTGGTGAAAGTGAACAAAGTACATCTGCTGCAGTCAACATTTGTGATGGGTCAATAAAGTGCGTTTTTGGGTTTGCAATTCTATATCGTAGTGAATTGGATTTTGCTATCCTTATGTTTTGGGGGGTATTTTTAGAATACAAAAAATTCCACATCTCTATCACATGGAAAATTGAAATCACATAATTAACCAAAATTTGGTTGAATTTAGATAACACCCTTTGATGTAAAAAAATCATATTTTCACAAAAATCACCCGTATTCAGGAATATACATAACATAGGCATTGGGTACCAAAAACCATGTGTAAATAAGTATCCATACCTTCCCCTCAATTTCTCAGCGGTCTAGTCAATGTGAATGGCCGAGCTTTTTACATAATTCACAATGGGGGTGGTTCAGTGATTGTCACGGACTCTGTACAACTTGATGCACTTGATCAAAGTTCCAATGCGCGCTGTAAGTTTAATTCGATTCAGTAGTTATTTTGAAATTTATTTGGGTTGGCGCCTGGCGGGTGTTTTTCAGCTCCTTTGTTTATTTGTCAAAAATGAGTTTTGTGTAAAAAATTACGGACATTGTAGTTTGTGCCAATTGATAATGGCTCTTGCCTATTGCCACCCAGTGCAGTTTTCTTTTTTGTTGATGTTGTGCTTTTTTTATGAAATGGCGCCATTTGATGGTTTGATGGCCAGAGAGCGCCGCGTCATTGACAGTTGGCATTGTTTTTTGGCGTTATTCCAACAATAATCCCATATCAGGTGCGGATTTCTCCCTTACAACGAAAAGACGCTGGAAACGCGCCTTGGGCGACGTGGCCGATTATTACAAGCCGTACGTTGATTACGAAACACGTCGGTATATTCAGCTGATTATCGTAAACGATTACACCGTGGTGCGTTACGTTTAAACGTTGTCAAATTACGTTTATCAAACTAGGTTTCAACGTTATCTCGCACTTTGCAGTATGAAAAGTTCAGTAAAAATGAAGAGACTGTCACCAGAAAAACCCTGGAAGTAGCCAACTACGTCAATGCGGTTAGTCATTTGTAACTAAGATACCGTATTTCCTCGAAATACCCTCAGGTAGGGTGTCAAAAATTTTTTTTCAAAAAACGGAGAGAAAAAATTCAGCGGCCGGAAAACGGAACGGAAAACGGGAACAAATTTGCACTTGCCGGAAAATGGAAACGGAAGAAAATTTCAGGTGCTGGAAAACGTAAAACAAGGCCGGAAAAAGCCGGGGGTTCATTTTTCAGAGTTAAAATTTTGAGGGGTTAATCGAGGCAGGGGGTATTTCGAGGGGGGGGGGCATTTTTTCTGAGTGCTGATTCTGAGGAGGTATTTCGGGGAAATACGGCATTAAATTGTGCCATTTAATTTAGATCTGTCGATTCCATCGTATTTCCTTACACAACAACCAACAACTATCGTGCCTTCCTTAACCCCCGCTCAAGGACGTAGCCAGTGGGGGGGGGCGGAGGGGGGGCGGCTGCCCCCCCCTTCCCGGGCCGGGCCAGAAATGGCACTTCCAGAACACTATTATATCGCTGTTTGAAATTTTTTTGCGCGCAAGCGCGCATTTTCCCTTCACACACCATATATATTCGGCTGACCCGTCTCCGCAGCCTCAAATCCAGTGGAAAACACTAAATTTTCCTCCATTTCGCTGTAAATGCCTGTAAGATACAGGCATATACAGCTGTTTCGGGGCCAATGCCAACGCCAGTGGAGCCATGGCGTGGCGCAAACGAATGGCGCCAGCGCCATGGCGCCATTCCCTTACTACAGGGGCAAAATTTTAGGGGGGGGGGGGCGCCGCCCCCCCCGTTCGCCGGCCTCCGTATACAATCCGCCCCCCCCGCTTCAAAATCCTGGCTACGTTCCTGCCCCCGCTCGAATAACTCCCCCTAGTGTTAGCGCAAAAATGCAAAGCACTCACCTCAACCCAAACCCGTCACCCTACCTTCCCAGATCTACGCACCCCTCAACATCCACGTGCGTCTGGTGCACACGGAAACGTGGTCCCAACGCAGTGCGGAACCGTTCCGCGCCAGTTCGGACAGTTCCTGGACCCTGTCCCAATTTATGCGCTACCGTAGGGAAAGTTTGCTGAGTCGATTTCCGGGTCACGATAATGCCCAGTTTTTGACTGATACTACTTTTGGCGAGGGCGTCATCGGCAAGGCCAAGCAGGTATTACAAACTTTCAATCATGTGGGAATTTTAGAACGTTTTCAATACGATTTTTACGTTTTATCCGGTACCCCGGTAATTGTGTGGAAACCATTATTGTTAAAACGTATTTACGTTTACTCGATAAATACGTATGCTCGAGTACTGCGTAAATACGTTTACGTTTCCTCCTGAAAAAATACTGACACCCACTTACTCGCGTAAGTACACGAGTACCGAAAACGTAAATATTTGAAGGGGACAGACAGAAAGTGACAAACATTGGATATTTTCCCAAGAAATATTTAAAAGGCAAAAAACTCCCATATATCTGATTTATTTCAGAGTAACAATCGAAAAAATACTGACTTTTACGTTTTCGGTAGAAACGTGTGATTTCGGTGTGACTTTTACGGTAGAAAATACCCAGTTTTACATTTTCAGAAAAATACTAACTTTTACGCGCATTTTTTCGTTTTCGCGGGGAAAAAAATTTATTGCCGCTTTACGCAGTGTAGAAGTAAAAAATGTTACTTTACGTTTCCTGTACTCAGCCGTGAGTAAAATAAAAATAATTAAATTTGCGGTGTTTTTGGAAAAAATACCCGGTTATTCCGAGTAAACGTAAATACGTTTTCGCAACTCCGCCTAACTGTACACTGCAATACATCTCACGCCACAACCCCCCCCCCCCCCAGGCGGCCATGTGCAGCCGGGAGCAGTCCGGAGGCGTGTGCCAGGTGCACTCGCACCACTCGCTGGCGGTCGCGTCCACGGTGGCGCACGAGATGGGCCACAACCTGGGCATGCAGCACGACAAGGACTCGTGCCCGTGCGCCGCAGCTTCGGGCAGGTGTATCATGTCTACTACTACTGGGTGGGTTGGGGGAGGGTTTGGGGGGTTTTGAGGGTGTTTGAGACTAGGACGAGAAAATTTTTACCTGGCTCGAGTTTTGGTGCCTTTTTAGAAGTCTGTGCACACATGGGTTGGGTTATTACAAAACGTGTCAAATTTTATAAAAACATTAGAAAAATTTGACGAAAATAAAATATTTTACACATTCAATGCACCAATTATGATAGAATCAATGGAATGATAATAGATGGCGAATAATTTATCCTTCTGAAACGTTTCCTAACTCAACTAAATCCAACTAATAATTTGGGTTAATTATGTGATTTCATGGTTACTGTTAAGTGTGATGTGTTAAAATTTGTTTGCATTTTTTAGTTGAGATTAGGGTTGGAAAAAAACATTTTTTTTAACTCGATGTTTTTTTTAAAAAAAACAACGTTTTTTTATTTAAAAAAACGTTTTTTTTTTAAAAGCTCCCAGATATGACCTAGTGTCAACATATATAGGTATATCAGACACTGGCAATACTCTGTGATGTTAAATATGACCATATAATGGCTGTGGAGCCATGGGATAGCATTATAAGTGGTGATTTGTGTCAAAAATATCCATTTTTCGTCGACATATCGTTCGTATATTGCCTTATAGTCGAATGTTTGTGACTTCAGGTAAAGTTTGGCACGGAATGGTGATCAAACAAGGTTATAAAAGGAGGTTGTTACTTTGGGAGTGAAGTTACACACTGTGGAGGTAAACCCATGTTCACTTGGGTTGGGACACGTTTGAGTTTCCGATAAAGTTAAAATTTGTGCTCGATCACGGGCATCCCAGGGAACTTGGCCGGCATCAAAAGATAGCCCCAACATTTGTCTACATATTCCCTGGGACACCCCCTGGCTGAACCCCCTGTGGGCCGTGTAAATGGCCCACAGGGGGTTCAGCCGGGGGGTGTCCCAGGGAACTTGTAGACAAATGTTGGGGCTATCTTTTGATGCCGGCCAAGTTCCCCGGGTTGCCCGTGATTGAGCACAAATTTTAACTTTATCGGAAACTCAAACGTGTCCCAACCCAAGTGAACATGGGTGTACATGGAAGCACATTACCTCAATATTCTATATTACAGCAACATATGTCGGCTTATTCACCCATGGTAGCACATAGAAATGGATGTTTTGATACTAAAAATGCAACAAAACCAATGAAAACAACCACCAATGTCAATTTGTGTGTGAAATTGCGCGCTTGCGCGCAAAAATTTTGCAAAATACCTAGTGCTTAGTACTAAAAATTTCGGCCGATGTTTTTTTTTAAAAAAAAACATTTCGGACGTCAGGTTTTTTTTATAAAAAAAACGTTAAAAAAAAAAACGTTTAAAAAAAAACATCGGCCAACCCTAGTTGAGATTCAGTTGACACAAATGTCAACTAGTCAACTTTCTGTGCAGCCACAATCATCCACCAACCCCCCCCCCCCCCCTCAGCGGCCTAGCCCCCACAGTCTGGTCCGAGTGCTCTGTCAAATCCCTCCGCTTCGGTCTGGAGCACGGCGTGGACGCGTGCCTGCTGGACGCGCCCGAGCACATCACGGCCACCGAGGACGGGTTGGCCTCGTGCGGCAACGGCCTGCTCGACCCCGGCGAGGAGTGCGACTGCGGCGTGCCGGTACGGTGGGGGGGGGGGGTGGAGGTGTTTGGTGCTTACCTTGTTGTTTACCGTAAAATTGAGGGTTTACCGTACCGTACGTTTGAGCAGGGACGTATCCAGGATTTTTGAGCGGGGGGGGCTGCTTGTTTACGGAGGCCGGCGAGGGGGGGGGGCTCAGCCCCCCCCCCCCTAAAATTTTAGTTACATAGTGACTGAATGGCGCCATGGCGCTGGCGCCATTAGTAGGCGCCACGTCATGGCGCCATTGGCGTTTGCGTCAGCGCCATGGAATGCTGTATATGTAAGTAAATATACATACAAAACAGCAAAAAAACACAACATTGAGTGTATTTATAATGATTTGTGGCCACATGGAGCAAATCCGATGATAATACCTTATGTCTGGTGAAGAATGCGCGCTTGCGCGCAAAATTTTTTACGCTGACGTTGAAAAAGTCGCATTTTCCGGTCACTTTTTGGTCCCGCCCCGGGAGGGGGGGGGGCTGCAGCCCCCCCGCCCCCCCCCTGGATACGGCCCTGCGTTTGAGTGAAACTTTCAATACCGTGTTTCTTCTTATAGAACGGCATACCTCCTATAGAAGGGCAGAAATTAGAAATTACATTGGAAGAGTGCCGAAGCACAAAAATATTTGAAAAAAGGGGGTGACACATCCAAAGTGGTCACAACTAGGGTTGGAAAAAAAAACGTTTTTTTTAACTCTATGTTTTTAAAAACAAACAAACGTTTTTTTTAAAAAAACACGTTTTTTATATAAAAAAACACGTTTTTTAAAAAAAAACGTTTTTTTTTAAAAGCTCCCAGATATGACCTAGTGTCAACATATATAGGTATATCAGACACTGGCAATACTCTGTGATGTTAAATATGACCATATAATGGCTGTGGAGCCATGGGATAGCATTATAAGTGGTGATTTGTGTCAAAAATATCCATTTTTCGTCGACATATCGTTTGTATATCGCCTTATAGTCGAATGTTTGTGACTTCAGGTAAAGTTTGGCACGGAATGGTGATCAAACAAGGTTATAAAAGGAGGTTGTTACTTTGGGAGTGAAGTTACACACTGTGGAGGTACATGGAAGCACATTACCTCAATATTATTTATTACAGCAACATATGTCGGCTTATTCACCCATGGTAGCACATAGAAATGGATGTTTTGATACAAAAAATGCAACAAAACCAATGAAAACAACCACCAATGTCAATTTGTGTGTGAAATTGCGCGCTTGCGCGCAAAATTTTTGCAAAATACCTAGTGCTTAGTACAAAAAATTTCGGCCGATGTTTTTTTTATAAAAAAAACATTTCGGATGTCATTTTTTTTTTAAAAAAAAACGTTAAAAAAAAAAGTTAAAAAAAAACATCGGCCAACCCTAGTCACAACTATGATTCAGGTTTTCTTCCACATTTGGTTGTTTTAATTGATGCTCTTATGATAAAATGTTGGTCATTTTTCATTACAAATAATGTGCTCAAATGCAAAATGTGTTTAAAAGATTGGTGAGAAAAGGGACGGCAGCCCCCAATAGAACGGCAGGTAAAAAGTTGACGAAAAAATAGAACGGCGCTTTTAGACGAAATACAGTAACATGAGGCTTGCCGTACTGTAACATTTTCGACAATTTACGGTACCGATTTCCGCTCTACTGGTTTACCGTACCGTACACCTACCGTAGAACACAAACGTTTACCGTACCGTATTTACCGTTTGCCACCCTACCACGCAGGAACTGTGCCAGACCACTTGTTGCGACCCGAGCACCTGCAAGTTGACGTCCGGGGCCAAATGCGGATCTGGGCTGTGCTGTGATTTGGACACGTGTGATTATAAACCCGCCGCTACAATTTGCAGGTGCGTTTTTGTGTGTAAAGCTTATTATCTACTACTTCACGAATTACACCCCTCAAGTTTCCTGGCGATACAATAAACCTCATGTGGGTATTTGGAGGAAATACGGTTTATGAAAATGAAAGTTTTTACACTAAAAATGTTACAAAACGAATGTAAACAACCATCAATGGTAACGTTGTTTTTCAAAACGGTTTCGATGCTTGCGTTTTTTAAACGTAGTTTTTAAAAACATTAAAAAATTCTGGACATCGCTAGCTGTAGATATTGACATTGACATCTTGCCCCTTTCATGCCATACAATCAGATTCGGACATTTTTCGTAGTGACGTTATGACCTTTTGTCGTTTATTCATCACCAAACCCCTCAACTTTTCATAACTCACAGCTGTCTTGACCCCTCTAACTCGATCAACCCCCCCCCCCCGCAGACGCAAAACCAACGAATGCGATCTAGCGGAATACTGCAGCGGCTCGAGCGACCAATGCCCCTCGGACGCCTACCAAAACGACGGGAACAAGTGCCAGCTGCAATTCTCCTCGCCCAAATCCCAATTGGACAGTTCCGAAGGCGAGCCCCGCCTTGTCAGCGCGGAAGGATTCTGTTCCGCGGGGAAATGCGGAACACACTTGGGCCAGTGCAAGTTGCTGTGGGGCGAGACGGGCTTGAATAGTCCGGATTTGTGCTACGGCTTGAACACCGCCGCGAAGCCCAGCATCGTGGGCAACTGCGGTTTTGATGAACAGTTGAATAAATTTCTGCCCTGCACGCAGCAGGTGAGACGGGTTGGGGATTGGCAATTGATACCAGATTTTGAGATCCGAAGATTTTAGCTTTGAACGAATTTGAGTTTACCATAGAGAGGTGTCCGTCAACTACTGTTGAAATAAGACTCATTCCTGTGAACTCAAATACGTTCAAAGCTGATTTGAGTTTTTCAATTTTTTGAAATTCTGTGGAAAACTATAGTGTAGGTAGGCACATTGCCCGAATTTGAAAAATTGAGAGCAAAATGTATAAGTTAACTTGACATTACACTTTGCGCGATGCCGGATTCCTTAATCATTTCCCCAGTCACGTTTTTTCATTCTAATTTAATCTACAAAATGTCCAACCTCTGCAGAATGCCCTATGCGGACGTCTGCACTGCCAGCACAAAAACGAGCGACCAGACTACGCTAGCGCATCCATGGCTCAGGTGTGTTTCCACTGTACTTTCAGCGCCAATGCTCATTTTTGACAATTTTGACGCGAAACTTTCCGCGTGTCGTTATCCATGTAGACATGGCAACACTCATTCAAACGGGGTGCACTGATACGCACATCTGCCCGTTACGCACATTTGCCCGTTTTTTCACTTGACACTTTTCCAAGTGATTTTCAGATATGATTGAAGTGAAAAACGCTGCGCAATGACATTAGTGAACTTTTTTCACTTCACTCATATCTGAAAATCACTTGAAAATGTGTCAAGTGTAAAAAACGGGCAAATGTGCGTAACGGGCAGATGTGCGTATCAGGCCTGCCCCCATTCAAACACTCTAACGGTTCACTGGGTCAATTGAATTTGGACCTCTCCCGGGGATTTATAGAGATGGTACATCGCACCTTCGGGGAGATAGGTAGCTGAAAAACGTGTGGAGGGTGGGGTCGCGTGTTAAATATTTTGGCTTTTTCAAGGTTTAGACGGGAAATAGGTGAAAACTGACAAAAAAGTAGGCACATACACGGCCAAAAGTAGTTGAATAACGGCAAAAAATCACATAAACGATAATGATTTTGAAAGTGAAAAACTATAAAACGGTATGGCAACGACTTCGATGCGATAGTCAGTTAATTAGTTTCTTAAAAATTATAATATCTAATTTCTTGAAAATCACTTGGCAGGGGATCCAGGGATAGTAGTGAAGAAATTTCGATGACACAGATAGATAGCTGCAGTGTTTGAGGGTAGTCCCCCAACCCCCACACTGAGCCCCTGCGATCCCACCAGCCTACAAAACCCACCAAAGAACCCCCCCCCCCCCCTTCGCAGTGGGGCCACCAATACATGCCGATGAACGGGCCCAACGAGCACGCGTTCTGCCGCGCCGTCAGGTACCGGCTCGGCGCCAAGGTCGACCGCCAGACGGGCCTGCCCACCGCGCTAAGGGACCCTGGCATGGTGCCAGATGGGGCAAAGTGTGGCGTGGATAAGGTTTGTTGGGGAGGGGGTGTTTGGAGGCAGTTTAGGCGCCAGTTCCAGACCGTGTGAAAGACCCTGTAAATGTCACATTATCTGTAAAATATCATGTAAATGACCCTATAAATGTCAAATGTCATTCAAAGTCTCACAGGTCGTGTAAAATGACCTGGAATATGGCAAATGTAGTGTGCCTTTTTGGCATTTTACAGGACTTTTAACACTTTCCATGAAATTTTACAGGCTATTTTACATGACATTTGACACTTTACAGGGCATTTTACAGGGTCTGGGACGGCCCCTATAAATATCTGAGGTGTCTTACCTATATCAAACATTGAACACCTCATAAAAATTTACCTAACATCGGAAATTATCCAACCAGATAAAATTAGCCAATTATTAATTCCCATGTGATTAATTGCAGATGTGTCAAAATGCCGAGTGTGTCAAAGTGTCCCGCTTGAAGACGGCGCACGGAGATTGTCGGCCAGGTTAGCACTGTTCGGTGTACTTTTTGGACGTTTGGATTTTGGACAATTGTTCAGTGGGTGGAATCAATATTTCCTCTGTTTTTTGACTGGGGGAACTATTCAAGAGAGTGTCACTAGGGTTGGAAAAAATTTGATTGTTTCAAAAGCTTTGATTTTTTTTGTTGAAAAAATATGTGTATGTTAAGTGTCAGACAATGTATTGTTATGTCTATTGTGGTCATATTATGATTGTGGAGTCATGGGATAGTATTATAAGCAGTGATTTCTTCCAAAAATATCCATTTTATGTTGACTTATTACGTATATCGCCTTTTGTCGAACGTTTGTGACTTCAAGTGAAGTTGAGCATGGAATAGTGCTTAAATATGCTTACACTAAAAATGCTCCAAAACCCATGAAAACACCACCAATGGTAACGTGTATTGGAAATTGCAAAATACCTAGTGCACGTCTACCAGAAATTTTTCATTTTGATTTAAAAAAAATTAAAATCAGTTTCCACCCCTTGATTTTAAAAACCCCCAGATTTTTAAATAAAAAATCAGTTTAAAAAAATCAAGTACCAACCCAAGTTGACACCGAAATCAATTGACATCCAGTGTTTGTGTGGCGACATTATTACATGGTAGCATGTTAATAGAAATCTAAGGCTTGCCAGTAAAACGACAATTAAACCATTTACATCAACCCTCACTGGCAATCTGGAAGTGAAAGTGAAAAAGTTGCAAAATACCATGATTACCAAAAGAATCTCTTTGATAAAAAATATCAGTTATACTCGGCGGACCGCACGCTATGCATTTTTCTGAAGGAAACACTCCACCATGACGTCATCGTTAAAAAAATAAAAATTGATTCAGCAAAAAACGAAAAACCATTTCAGTAAAAAACATTCGTCGCTTGTACGTGACTCAGCCTTTTTCTTTTAAATTTTTTTTTGTGAAATGGCATATTTACATGTACATAAGTATCGTACTCGTGCGTTATTGACAAAGACATAAATAATTTTGGGCGCATAGTTTGCGGTTCGCCGAGTATAACTCCCTGCCATTTTTAAAAAGAATGATCGGATTTTTTGTTAAATCATTTGAAAAAGTGTAACTAAATAAATAACTACACCTACACGCTCAAACCCACT
This sequence comes from Sphaerolaimus hirsutus, assembly GCA_964036195.1. NCBI lineage: Eukaryota > Metazoa > Nematoda > Chromadorea > Monhysterida > Sphaerolaimidae > Sphaerolaimus > Sphaerolaimus hirsutus. Next base: position 24,093,582 of record OZ038454.1, on the reverse strand, counting down.
ATCCACCCAAATCTCCCCCAGGAGACTGCGGCGACAACGGAGCGTGCAACAATCTCGGCCAGTGTCACTGCGCCATCGGCTTCGGGGGTGACCGGTGCCAAAGTTCCGGTCCTGGGGGGTCCCTTCATTCGGGGCCCGCGTCACCCCCCGGGGGTCTGGGCTTTTTTGGCGGACTCATGTTGGGCGTGGGCGCTTTTCTGGTGCTTTTGGTGCTCGCTGTGCTGGTTTATAGGTGGAGGATGGGAAGGTGGCCCAAGGGAAGGACTATTACTATGTTTGTTGGGTTTTTGTGAGGTTGGGGTGTTTTGATTATCGTATATCCTCGAAATAATACCGGGTGTTTATTTTTTCAAGGGTGCAAATTATGAGGGGATAAATCAAGGGAGGATGTGTTTTATTCATGAGGTGGCTCAGACTTGGGAGTATAACAGGGGGTATTTCGAGGAAATACGGTACTATGCTGGGGTTTTATTGTGAATTCTTCTGCTATTGTAGAATAGATATTTTGTATGACAAAACATCAAGAAAATCATGGTTTACTACTATAAGTTCCATCAACAAATTTGTTTGGTAAACTTTCGTGTTCCACGCCAAAGTATATAAACACTCGATATGAAATGACCGTTGAACTGAACAAAAACAAACTTAAAAAGCTGACCCCCCCCCCCCCCAAAGGTTTCTCAGCCCGGCCAAGTGGGATTCTCGCTTCTCCAACCGAAAAAATTCCCGCGGCCGTTCAAAATCACCACCACAGCCGCGCGACACGTCCGTCACCGTGAACAACAACGTAAACAACTGCAAGCCCAGCGTGCACATCCCCGAGCTGTCCGTGCCGCCCGTGAGAGTTATGTCCGGTGGAAAGTCAACGCCAGCTGGCAACGTGCCAGGAATGTGGGGTGCGGCGCCCGTAGCCGCGGTGCCGCCGGTGCTGCGGCCCACGCCGCCCAGGAGTATGGGTGGATCGGTAACCGCTAATGATATTTCCGGTCCGGTGGCTCCAGTTAGAAGTGCCCCGGCGCCGCCGCCGCCGCCCAAGAATCAGGACAGTGGTCGGTTTCCAGTGGGGGATTTTTTGACGGGGGCCTCGCCGTAATGAAAACCCGGCCGTAATGAAAGCCTGGCCGTAATGTATTCCCACCCGGCCGTAATGAAAGCCTGGCCGTAATGTAGGGGATGCTACATTCCGGCCGGGAAACATTCCGGCCGGTTTTACATTACGACCGGGTTTACAATACCTGCGGGCAGGGGATTATCGACGAGCGGCGGGTGTGTAGACAGGGGGGTGTCTACGGACGACGTGTGCGCAGTGCGGCAAACACAAAGGGTAGAAAACAATGCAAACAATACATAGCCCTTTGTTTTTGCCGCAATACAACAATCACCATGTATCTAACCTCCATTCCCCTCCCCCAAATAGCGTTGGGCACCGGTACCCGAGTCGCTTTTCACAACACTAGCACAAATATTTGTCGCTAGTATAAACTGATCTCAGATCTTACTGTGATATTACGTTCTCTACATCGCCGCTTTTTTTACACACTATATCTAACATACATACATTTATAGCTAACATACATACATCTACACAGACATACCGTATTACCTCGAAATACCCCCAGGGGGTTTATTATTTCGCCAGCAAAATTTGAGGGGGGGATAATTCGAGGGGGGGGGTCTATTATTTCGCCAGAAATTTTCGGAAATTCCCCATACGCAGACGTAGAAAAATCTAACAATCACATAGATTTATATGTGTTTATAGGCATATATTACTGTATATACACAGAAACCCTTCCCTAACGTCACTTAGTCATCAGTTTTCACCTGTGTTCTGCATAGTACAGATCACAAACTGCGGTATTTTTCATGTACGTTCACGTTACACTCAATTTTAGGGGGGTATTTCGAGGGGGGGGGGGTTATTATTTCCTCAGCCGAAATTTAGGGGGGGGTTATTTCGAGGGGGGGTTAATTCAAGGGGGGGGGATAATTCGAGGTAATACGGTAGATATATTTACACGCTTACAGGAATTTTCGCAATTTTGAAAACATTGGTGCGACTCAGCAAAGCATATTGTCTTAGGAAACTTGGACACTTATGTGTAGTTGCCACTGGACAAAACCAATAAACAAACCTATCTAAAAAAAACTGATTGTTCATTCGCGGCAAATATTTGTAGTAGCGTTGTGAACAGTGACCCGGGTACTAGTGCCAAACGTCCCCATTCCCCCCCCCCCTAGGACCCGGCCGTAATGTAAAACCGGCCGGAATGCTGCCCGGCCGGAATGTAGCATCCCCTACATTACGGCCAGGCTTTCATTACGGCCGGGTGGGAATACATTACGGCCAGGCTTTCATTACGGCCGGGTTTTCATTACGGCCGCTACACCCTCGATTTTTTTTAGGTTTGAACAGTTTGAATATTTAATGAAAAATATTGAAAAAAACATTAACCCCTCTCCCAAAAAAAACAACAACCACAGTTCTGGATACCCCCCCCCCCCCCGCAGCTCGCCCAATAGTCAACCCGAATGTAAATCGACAAGGCTCCATCCGACCCAACATAGCGCCGCCCCAACGACCAGAAAGACCACCGGCCGCAATCCTTCAAAGTCTCTACACTGAGAGGGCTGAGGAATTGACCCACAGCCACAAAAGGGAGCCTTTCAGCGCACCCCCCGAGGACCCCAGTCCCAAAAATGTCGGACCCATGCGCGCGTATGATCACGTGCCTGATGAGTCGGGTTATTATGACGTCGTCAGTGGCAAGACCCCCAATGGAACAGGTATGTGTGGTTTTGGGAAAGTGGGTGCCGGTTTTGATGGTGGATAAGTGACAAGATTTGATCATGTGGTCATTGATCTGAAGCCCAAATGAACTTATTATTTTTAAATGTGGCATGTGATAAGTTACAAGTGTAATTGTGTAAGTGTTACAAAACTGTAAAAAATACTTTTACAGGTCACTTGACAACTCACTTAGCACCTATTACGTCACATAAATTCACAAACCTTTTTATGTCACTAGTCTAGGGTTCAAACGGGATTGACTTTTCGGGATCGGGATTGGTTTTTTGAGATTTCGGGATCGGGATCGGGATTGGCCGGGATTGGGGTCACGGGATCGGGATTGGCATTTTTTCGGGATGGGGCTTGGCGTCTTGGGATAGAGAATTTGGCCAATGTTCTGGCATTCACAGTTGTTCATAAAGGTCTCAAAACACTGTTGGATGCCAGAAAAGTGGCATAAAATGAACGTTGGGGGTTTGCGTTCACATTTTTTCATGCAAAAACGTCATTTTTTCACTTATGATAATTTCCACTAATTTTTCCGGGATCGGGATCCCGGAGTTTGGAGTTTCTCGGAATCGGGATTCGAAAATTTTCGCAATCGGGATCGGGACTGCTAAATCCCGGAATTTCACGGGATCCGGGATCGGGATCCCGTTTGAACCCTACACTAGTCCACTTGTGGAATTCAGGGGTGCCCACTGCGAGAGGGTTATATTTAGCGTTTTTGCCCACATTTAATTTTATACTATGACGATCATATTGTCAACATCGCAGCGCCACCAAGAACAACGAATGTGCCGCCCAAATTACCTGCGAAGCCACCCAAAGTTGCAAATAACGATGAAAGTTTTCAAACCGATGCAGAATCTGCGAGCAGTAGAGTTGCAGCTATGAAGGCCAAGTTTGATAAAAGTGGCATTATTGGACCCAAGTGATTTTCGTGTTTTTGTGTGCCAATTCTGTGAACGTATTTAAAATAAGTTGAAGTGGTATGTTGAATGACAAGTCACACATAAAAAGTTACGAGATAATTTCTTTATAAGAATGTTGCCGCCAAGAAGCTCACTTGTCAAGACTTTCTACTTATCACTGCACTTGTCAACTTGCAAAATTGTAGAAACGTTTTTGACACGCCATTTTTTATTTTTTTAAATAATTACTCACTTCATTTCATAATCCCCGTGAAATCAGTTTGCCAGTATAAGCTTCTAATCGTTTGTCGGCGCCGTAAATTATCGAAAAAAATCAGCTCGAATTATTTCCAAAGTGAGATGCAACTTATTCATTTTCAGCTATTATTAGTTTCCTTGCGTATCTGAATTTCGCACCACCGCCTACAGGATCTGTATTTGAATCAGGTGCCAGTTCCGCAAATTGAGAAGTGAAATGGCAAAACAAAAGTGAAGTGAAATGGCAAGTAAATTGGCGAGAGCGAAGTAAAAATATAGAAAATAAAAAGTACTTTTATTCGCTTTTGCCATTTTACTTCTCAATTCGCTTCGCTTTTGTCATTTCACGTCGCATTTGCCATTTTAATTATCACTTCTTAATTTGCGGAACTGGCTCCTGGTTTTTACCACTCCCTGATTCGAGAATTTACGGTAATTAAATGCATTTTTGTACACTTTGACAGCACAGTACATTTTCCGAACTTGCCCGGTTGTGTTCACGAAATCATTCGCATTTTAAATACTACTTATCCAATTTTTAGTGAGTAGGCAAGCTACAATGTTTGCATTTGCAAAAGCACGTTTGTAGCACATCGAAGTTTTACGAGCAGATATTATTTTGCATACATTTAGCGTCAGTTTCACATCCTACATCGAAAATTTGTCAAATGTCATGTATAAATATTTTAATAGCTGGCCACGGACTTCATTCTGGTATAATCATATGCGTTTAAGCTGATTTATGAGTTTTCATAATCATTTTCTTTATTAGCTTTTTAATTGTCTCCTTAAACCGATTTTGCCACCGATATATTTTGTCTTTCGATATTTATATCTACCATATTTTTGTTACCGCGCTTTCGAAGAAAATTGAACTTGCCAGCAATTTTGGGACGCAAACGCTAACGAATGTGGGAAACTTTTGGCAGATGTGGGTGTCTAATAGTCTGGATGGGTTCTTCGTGTAATTTAGTGCTAGTTTTATTGTGTTTTTTATTTGATGTTTCAGTAGGGCTGAATATATACCGTATAACCTCGAAATACCCCCATAGGGGTTTATTATTTCGCCAGCAAAATTTGAGGGGGGTTATTATTTCGTCAGAAATTTTCGTATGGATCGTAGCAAATAATAGGCATTTGCGTGCCCAAAATAGGTAATAAATATATCGAAACATGATATAAAAACGTAGATATATACGCATGCTAGTCTGTAGCCTCAATGCAAATTAGCAGTAATAAATACATCATGTACATTGCATACATGATGTACATCATTCCGGGGGGTATTCGATCTGGGGGTCATTATTTCCCCAGCCCATTTCGAGGGGGGGGGGGTGGTTATTGGGGATAATTCAAGGTAATACGGTACCACTTTTCTATACGCACTGCGACCAATGTTAAGTGGCCGTTTTGCGTGTGGTCAAATTAACAAATTGTGTGACGGGACTATTTCGTTTTGTCACTATTTTGTTAGTGTTTGCGTTATTTCGTCATCACATTTTACATAAGTTTTTGTACATTTAATTCTGAATGAATGTTGGCAGATATGAGTAAAAACAATACCGTATTACCTCGAAATACCCCCAGGGGGTTTATTATTTCGCCAGCAAAATTTGAGGGGGGGTTTATTCGAGGGGGGTCTATTATTTCGCCAGAAATTTTCGGAAATTCCCCATACGCAAACGTAGAAAAATCGAACAATTACATCGATGTATATGTGTTTATAGGCATATATAACTGTATATACACAAAAAACCTTCCCTAACGTCACTTAATCATCAGTTTTAACTGTTGCATTGGTCATATCACAAACTGCGGTATTTGTCATGTACGTTCACGTTACACTCAATTTTAGGGGGGGGTATTTCGAGGGGGGGGTTTATTATTTCCTCAGCCGAAATTTAGGGGGGGTATTTCGAGGGGGGGTTAATTCGAGGTAATACGGTAATCAGATAAATGAAAAATGTACCGGAACGCACCTTTCTACCATATGCCACCCAGAAAATAATTAGTAATTTTTCTCTGCACAATGCACTTGTACTACCAGTAGGCATAATTGATCATGTGACTTGATTCATTAAATTATGGTAAAATTGTCGGTAAAGCGTGCGGTTCGGTTTTTCTATGAACAACTCGCATCGGAATGGAAGGAGGTAAATATAAATACCGTATTTCCTCGATATACCCCCCCCCCCTCAAGATGGACACTGAGTTTAAAACCACCCCCCCCCCCTCCCAAATATAGTGTATACAGAACGTAAATGACAAAAGCTACGGTTTGTGATCCGGTAAACGTAGAACACACGTTAAAAACAATGACTGTGTTATTTTAGAACTGGGTTTTTACCGTCTACGTACAATAAGTCTAAAGAGTCATATACATGGCGGTTTTTGTTGCATTTTTCGACGTCTGTGTACGTTACAGACAACAATTTAGTACCGGGATTTCAAAAAATTTCTGGCGAAATAATAACCCACCCTCCGTTTAACTCCCCCTCAAAAATATCACTCTAAAAAATGAACCCCCTGGGGGTATTTCGAGGAAATACGGTACATGTTTTGGAAGCTCAAGTTAGACAAGCACAGGCACAATGATCGCGCGGTGACTTAGGCGCTCCACACGCTGGAAAAGCTGGAATGTCAACTGGTTTGGAGTCAACTCATTTTAGCTGAACTTAGGTAGCAGGATTATTGATCAGCACGAAAATCTTGATGAAAATCATTCGACCAGTTGACATTGGGATGTCAACTGATGTCAACTGCACCAACCGGTTTTCATCAAGATTTCAGTTTATGGGTTGCGAAACCATGTTCAAATGCACATGGCAATATTGATTCCGTTTCGACATGGCCGCATGTGCACTTGAAATTGTCATGCAACCAAAATTGAGCTAAAATCGAGTTGACCCTGAAACCAGTTGACATTCCAGCGTGTGGAGCGCCTTATTCCGCAACTTGTCACATTTCAAATTCAGGTGGTGCGAAAAGTTTGAATGTCAAGTGACGATGTTGTGATTACAATGGGGATGGGAAAGAGCCAAGTTTTTCCGGCTGCTTGATTTCAAAAAAAATCATTCAGTGTAAGCGCTATCGCTTTTTGACAAGGTGCGGAATTGCCACAAGAACGAGAATCCCAAGCCCCAAAAGTGTCAGTAATTCACCACTGCGGTTTCCAGGGTTTGGATCTTGGAAAGGGATTTAGATATTGAAGCCTCGAATAAGTCCCCTGCCTTGAATAAATCTCCCTGTTGACCAGGTGAGGAAAAATACCAACCTCGAATAAGTTTCCCCTCTTAAATAACTCCCCCCTCTGGTTGAAAATGATACAATAAAAAAATAAAAAAGCAGCCTGTTAGCGGCGACAGCAGTTATATTATGTGCACGCAGTGTATACATACCTTTTTGTTATTGTTGAACAGGTAAATACCGTTATTACATCAGTTGACAGAATGCATTTACATATACAAATAATGAAGCCAAGGTTTCTGGGGAAAAATAACTCCCCCTCAAAAACATCTTACAAAAAAATAACTCCCCTGGGGACTTATTCGAGAATTTAGGGTAGATACTTTCAGCAGGCGGGAGCTTCTTTCAGGCGGGCTTTTACTCCTAAAACACCCATCCCTATCTGAATTGCAAAGTCATAGTACTCATATGTACAAGTACAAATCCGCCCAAAATGTCCAAACCCAAGAGCACCCTCATAAAACCCTCACTCATAAAACCTAGAAAAATCGAGCATCATAACAAGTGCAGCGCAAGTGCCTCCGTCAACTGGCTGCGCGGCCTGTATGGACCTGAGCACCTGCATAATGAGTTCGCGGACCGTGTGCACCTTGGTGGCGAGTTCGCGGAGTCTGTTCGTCAACTGGATGCACGCTTCCGAGTAGCTGTGCGTCTCGTGGCAATTGCACGAATCGATGTAACTTTGGATGCTCCTGTTGGGTAAGAATGTTTTTTTTTTTTAGTAATAGTGGTCTACAAGTGTCTATTCTGTGGGTGGACATGTGAAAGTGATAGGCGAAGTTATGAGTGATAGTCAAGTGAATGGAAAAGTTCTCCTGAAAATGTCGTCAAGTGACTTGTCGTCAAGTGTCTTATCACTTAACATATCACTTTCGGAATTGTTCAAGTTCCTCGAAATGTGATTCGATTGTTCACCAAGCGTGCATTGATTCTACAATCCTTCCAACCCGACCCCACAAAATTCCCAGTCACCCAACTGAACAACCCCCCCCCCCATTTTCACCTGCAAAAGGACAACGCCAAGCCGAGAAGCTTGTTTATCAGCGATATAAGCGGCAGGCGTCTGCCCTGCACCAATCCGCACTGGGCTAAAATAGTGTTGAACGTGATTTGAATCGACCTGCGCGCAGTTTCGTGGTCGCTACAGGTCTCCAGCGTGCTGAGGGGTGATAATTTTTATTATTTTTTTTCTGTTGAAATGGGTGGGAAATGAAAACGTGACAAGTACTTCCTTCAAAAATACCCAGAGTTAAGTTTTGTGAGATTTATTTCTTTAACATCATTTTCATGAAAGTTCATGACTTCATGGTTTATGTATTAATATTTATATACCGTATTACCTCGAAATACCCCCAGGGGGTTTATTATTTCGCCAGCAAAATTTGAGGGGAGATAATTCGAGGGGGGTTTATTTGAGGGGGGTTTATTCGAGGGGGGTATTCGAGGGGGTCTATTATTTCGCCAGAAATTTTCAGAAATTCCCCATACTCAGACGTAGAAAAATCAAACAATTACATAGATGTATATGTGTTTATAGGCATATATAACTGTATATATACACATAAACCCTACCCTAACATCACTCAATCATCAGTTTTCACGTGTGTTCCGCATTGTACAGATCACAAACTGCGGTATTTGTCATGTACGTTCTCTTTACACTCAATGTTAGGGGGGGGTATTTCGAGGGGGGGTTATTATTTCCTCATCCGAATTTTAGGGGGGTATTTCGAGGGGGGGGGGGTAATTCAAGGGGGGGATAATTCGAGGTAATACGGTAAAGGTAATGCAACACGTAAGATGCCGAAAGTCGAAAAATCTTCACAAAGCGTGTAGTAGCTGAGGTATAAATTTGCAGCCAAATATACACCACGCACACATGCGCCACAAACACATCCTGTACTTATCATTTGTCATTTTACTTGACTCTTGATCTTGCCATTTTACTTGCAACTTGCAGCCCCCCCCCCCCAACATACCATACAAGTTGTCTCATGGCGGGCGCGATAGCGTGCTGGTGCATGTATCGCCGGACGCACTGCACCATGTGGCCGAGCTGGGCGCGCAGCAGCCACGCCAAGGTGCGGTCGCGCGCCGGCATGCCCGTCTAAATGGAAATTGGTTGGTGTGCTCGGATTGGGCCCACACACACACTAGTTGACATCGCAAATTCGTGTCAACTGGAAAAAAATCACGATTAACAAAAACAATGAAAATTAAGTATCACGATATAAAATTAACGTTACTCAGTGGACATGATACTCTGCCCTCGCACTCATTTATGTCTCACGCTGGAAGCGTGCCAATAATGACAAAGCATGCGATTTTTGTATAAAATATGAAAAATTCATTGTTGTGAATAAGTTAACGTATTACGTTATATACTCGGCGGACATGATACTCTGCCATCGCACTGATTTATGTCTCGTGTTGGAAGCATGCCAATGATTATTAAATCATGCGATTTCCGTAAAAAGATGACAAAATTCATCGATGTGAATATGTTAATGAATAACATATAACTGCAATAAATTTTGTCATCCTTTTATGAAACTCGCACGCGTTAACCATCGTTGGCACACATCCAGCGGGAACCACGCGGGCAAGGTGTAAAGTAACCGGAGTATAACAGCTTTTTATGAAAATCGCATGCTTAAAAAAGTTGGCACGCTTCCAGCGGCAACCACGCGTGCATGGTGTAAAGTGAATGGAGTAAATGTTCTATCACATAGGAAACTTGAGAAACACATGATTTAACAAATTTTGTGTGTGTGTGGGCCCATTAGCGACACGTAAATAAGCTCAATTATTTACATACGTACATGGGATTACGTGTCAAACTGAATAAAAACGCGTGAAAGAAAACATAACAAAGGCAAAAAAATCACCACTTAACCGATCACACTGTACTATTTTAATGGAACAAACCTATTCTAAACCGGAAACAAAACAAACAAAAACCCCACGCACCCGAAAAGCATAGTGTCTCAACTGATCAACCCACAAGGTGCCGAGCTTGCCGGACACGAGCTTGGCCCTGAGCAGCAATCTGAACAGCTGACTGAGCCGGCTGGACACGTCCGGCTGGTACAGGGTGGCCGTGCTGCCGCTGGCACTGAACGAGAAGTGGATAAGGTCGAGGGGGCGACCGGATGGGAGGGATGATGAGTGCTGCGGGGTGGGGGGTTGCGATTGATTTTGCAAAGTGTTGCGTGGGCAAGGATGTATCCAGGGAGGGAGGGAGGGAGGGGGGGCTGGACCCAGAATTGCAAGAATTTTTACGATTCCGGGAATATCCTGGTGGTGTTTGAAAAAATCAACTTTTTTTTCTAACACGCCTTGATTTTTAAAACGAAAATCAGTTTTCACCCCGTGATTTTTTAATAACAAAATCAGACTGAACAAAAAAATCTGTTGAAAACACCAGGAGCCATCCCTAATCCTGGGACAGGGATGCGATTCCGGGATCAGGACTGTTTATTTTTAGATTTTGGGATAGGAACCGCAAAATCCCGAAATTTATCAGGATTCGGGATCACGTTTGAACCCTACTCACACTGTCATCCAAAGAGCTGCCATCATTTCGCAGATCGGCAGCACTCAACGCAGTTTTGAGCAAATTTTTGTTAAAATCCATATCTTTCTGCAAACCGATCGAAAACACTTGACGGACAAATTTCGCCATGGAATCTTCGTAGGTTTCATCGACGGCCGCGTCGAACGCCCGCGTCCAATTCCGCAAGTGGACAAGTGCGCAATAAAAGTGGTAAGTGGCAAGTAAAGTTATAAGTAATGGACCCACACACACTAGCTAACCATTATGAAATGCTCCGCATTTCGGTAAACTGTTTCACAAAACAACAGTGTTTCGTGCTGTTTTGTGCAAACCATTTACCAACATGGTCGCGCATTTCATAATGGTAAACTAGTGCGTGTGGGCACATTAAGAGACGTCACAATTAACCTTAAAGTAACGTAAATAGAAATAACGTTCACTTGTCACTTGACGTACCACTTATAATTTTTACTAACCACTTACCACCTTCCTGTCACTTATCCACTTGCGGAATAGGCACCTGCTCTATACGATCCCCAATCACAGCGGCACTGGTCTCGATCCGCTGCAAAAAATAACACTTAAGTGAAAATGAATGGATTCATCGATGGAAAAGCGAACAGTAGAAAAGTGTTAAGTGCCAGTTTTGTTAGTGCAATTGGGAAAAATGGAAAATGTTGCAAGTGTGGCAAAAAAATTTTATCGTTGAGAAGATAATCGTGTTATTTTTTTACTAAACATGGCACTTACACTTTTGAGGGCATTTCAACAGTGCACCAGAGACTAGTGAACAGGCGCTAATGACACGCTTACAGTAAAAAATGAAGTGCCGACATCATTGGCGGCATTTAAAGATTCAACGAGTTCTTAATACACCGCCATTCCAATTGAAAATATCAAATTTTTTTATTTTTTTGCTCACCTCATCCAAAAGATGTATCGTACGCTTCAAAAATGCCGAGATGAGCGTATCGTCATTCAAAAACGCACAATTGTGTAAAATTTGCATCTCCAGCGCTGGTATGCACATTTTGTCGAACGAGTTTGTGTATATACCGCGGATATCCGTGCAGCAGTACTCCCACAGGAGTTGTTCGATCTGTTTGTTTGGGGAAGGTTTATAAATTGTAAAATGATCTGAATGAAGTAAAAAATACTAGGTATATAAATATGTGGCTTTGCCACACACGCTAGTTGACATCACAAATTTGTGTCAACTCAATGTCAACTAAATAACACAAAAACATTTTTTAAAGCATCACACTTAACAGAAATAATCAAAATTAAGTGTCATTATGTAAAATTGACTATGCTCTATCATATATGAGAGTTGAAATCACATAATTCACTAAAATTTAGTTGACACGAATTCAGTTGACATCAAGCGTGCGTGGTAGGGTGGCAGAATTTACCGTACCGTACCGTACCGTACCGCATTTTTGGAAAATTTACCGTACCGTACCGTACCGTTTGCCGAACTTTTAGAAATTTACCGTACCGTACCGCGTACCGCATTTTCCAAAATTTACCGTACCGTACCGCGTACCGCACTCATTTACCGCAGAAAATGCGGTAAATTTTACTCAGGTTGACCTTAAAAATGCATTGTATTCAAAAGGTAATCAAAAGAAAAATTAATGTTTTAATGAAATAGCAACTTTGCTGTTGAATTGAAATCAGTTGCTATCTTATGGCTACACAGCAAGGGTCTCCAATGGGGGTTGAAGTGTGTCCCCAAATTGGATTCATGGCTCATTGCCATATGCACTTATATACTTTTACCATTTTCACCCACTTTTAGCAATTTTTCTCCATTTCTTTCTTCTAAACCTTGAAAAAGCCTATATATTGAACCACTGTATTGTGGTTAAAGTTTATTCTATGTTATCACACTGTTATTGTGTTCTAAAGTCCATTAACACTTTGCATAATTCAATTTAGTGTCAATTCATGAAGTAAAAGTTGTCCGTAGTCCGGCATTGGTACATTTCTGACGAGCGAAATTTTACCGTACCGTACCGTACCGCAAACCGCACTTTTCAGATTTACCGTACCATACCGCTTACCGCAAAATTGAAGATTTACCGTACCGTACCGTTTACCGCAAAAGAGAAAATTTACCGTACCGTACGGTTTACCGCAAGCCCGTACCGTCTGCCACCCTAGTGCGTGGCGCCTTTACTACAGAAACAAACTGAATTGAAGTAATAATTTTTTGTCATTGTAATAACTAATAGTGTCATTGTTTTTTAAATACATGATTGACATTTTACAGGGTGCGTCACTGGCTGCTGGTGCAAAATGGACAAAATCAACCAACAATGAGACGCTCCCTCGCGGCAAATTCATCAAGTCTAGCAGGGTCCATTATAAACTGCGTCTGTACAGGGCGGAATTTCCCCAGTCTTAAAAGTCGCCCCAAATCTGCAGATATTCTGAGTTGGCGCGCTGCCAGCTGGTCCGCACGCCACTGGCCATTTGACACTTTTCTGCCGCCTGAAAATTTTTGTTAATAGTTATCATCATTTATAGTGCCAACATATTATTATCTGTCGATTTTATTTTTTTGTCAAACTTGAACTATATGAACTTTTTCAAGTAATCTTGACTTTATTTCTTAATAAGCTCAACTTTGAAGAAACACATAATTATAAATAACAACAAAAACGAAAAAATTTACCAAAAATAGCGCAGGCCGCACTGCCAACCAGCAACAAATCTTCAGCACTTTTCAACTCTATAAACGGCGGCAAAAGTGACGCGCGCAATTCAAAATTGTCCAATGGGCCCATATAATCGACTGTTGTCGCGCATCTTTCGCGAATGAAAAATTCCCCATAGCGGTCGGCCACTCCCAAATTTCCCACGGTTAGAAATGATGTCAAATCTCGATGGAGTACGGAAAACATCCGTAAAAGACACTGGGAAAGCGGCTGAAAATGTTGAAGGGGGGTTTTGCACAGGGACGTATCCAGGATTTTTTTTTGAGCGGGGGGGTGCTTGTTTACGGAGGCCGGCGAGGGGGGGGGGCAGCCCCCCCCCCCGAAAATTTTAGCTACATAGTGGCTGAATGGCGCCATGGCGCTGGCGCCATTCGTAGGCGCCACGCCATGGCGCCATTGGCGTTGGCGCCAGCGCCATGGAATGCTGTATACCGTATTTCCTCGAAATACCCCCCGGGGGGTGATTGTTTCATAGTGGTCCCGAGAGGGGGGGGGTCAAACGAGGGGGGGGGTATTTCGAGGGGGGGGGTTATTGTTTCACAAGAAAATTTTTGAAAACCAAGTACGAAATTGTCGTCTGAAACGTACGCAGACGTCGAAAAATGCAACAAAAACCGCCATTTATAAGGTTCTGTAGACTAATATTAGTATGTAGATGGAATGTACACTGTTCTAACGTGACACCGACATTGTTTTAACGTGTGTTCTGCAGTACACTGAACACAAACTACAGTTATTGTCATGTACGTTCCCTTTACACTCAATTTGGGGGGGGTATTTCGAGGGGGGGGGTGATTGTTTCATAGTGGTCTCGAGAGGGGGGGGGTCAAACGAGGGGGGGGGTATTTCAAGGGGGGGGGTATTTCGAGGAAATACGGTATGTATGTAAATATACATACAAAACAGCGAAAAGTTCAACATTGAGTGTATTTATAGCGATTTGCGGCCACATGGAGCAAATCTGATAACAATACCTTATGTCTGGTGAAGAATGCGCGCTTGCGCGCAAAATTTTTGACGCTGACGTTGAAAAAGTCGCATTTTCCAGTCACTCTCTGGTCTCGCTCCGGAAGGGGGGGGCTGCAGCCCCCCCCTGGATACGGCCCTGGTTTTGCATGTGATTTAGAAATGAAAAAGCTGGGAGCTAGTTAAGCACCGATTAAAATGTCAAGTGAAGTGAAAAATGTCGTACACGATCAGTTGTCACGTGAAATGTAAAAATTGATAAGTTAAATTTCAAATTTAATTTTTAAACTGAAAAATGACATTTTACAGGCTGCGGAAAATTTCGGAGCAATGTAAACGGTGCTACGGTTGTAGTTTATCACTTTTCGAAGTAAACATTCGATAATTTTACCTCAATGTGAACAAAAGCGTCCGATGTTCGACATTCAATATGATATTTGTCGATCATTCAATACTTGATATTCATCTTAAAAACACTAATGCAGCACAAAATTTCACAAAAAGATCACAAAAAATAATTGAACCAACCGAACACGATTGTCTATCTGAACTAGCCAAGATAAATGTGATCAACTGTATCCCAGGCGGCTTTCTGTCAATTATTTTCTCGAAAAGGTCTGCGCAAGTTTGCAACCGCAGCGCGTGATGGCACATTCGCGACAACAGACCCAGCACGACTGCAAAGTTAATGTGAATTTTACAAAAATGATTGAAAATGGGTAAAAGTGCATATTTACCTTTCCAAAGCCGATTAAATTATACCGTATTTACTCGAATTCGTTCGTCAGACTTTTTTTGAGGTGGGCTATTCGAGGGGGATTCTTCAAGGGGGATCAAGGGGTATTATTATTTCATCAAAATTGTTAAGCATGCTTTCAACTAATTTCGCAAAGAATGCTTTTATAACACAATAACATGGCATTTTTGTTGAAATTGGACGACAAATTGTACCATGTCTTAGGGGGGAAATAATTCGAGGAGGGTTTACACAAGAGGGGGGTCCATTCGAGTAAATACGGCAATTAAGTGAGGCATGGAAAGTTTCTTCATTATTTACAACAATAACAGCTAGTAATGATTTTATCCAAAAGCTGAAACAAATTAGAGCAGACAAGCACCATGTGAACTTTACCGCACCCTGTAAAATTCTCCATCTTATACGACATATGACGAACTTTATTTGATATTTTACAGTGTGTGGTGCGTAGGGTTGGAAAAAAACGTTTTTTTTTTAACTCGATGTTTTTTTTAAAAAAAAACGTTTTTTTTTAAAAGCTCCTAGATATGACCTAGTGTCAACATATATAGGTATATCAGACACTGGCAATACTCTGTGATGTTAAATATGACCATATAATGGCTGTGGAGCCATGGGATAGCATTATAAGTGGTGATTTGTGTCAAAAATATCCATTTTTCATCGACATATCGTTCGTATACACCGCCGATGTTTTTTTAAAAAAAAAAACATTTCGGACGTCATGTTTTTTAAAATAAAAAAAACGTTTAAAAAAAAAAAAACGTTTAAAAAAAAACATCGGCCAACCCTAGTGGTGCGTGCTCCAATAATTTTCCGCTGCCATGTTTTCATTGTAAATAGGCGAAAAACGTACCAGCACTCTCATCATTGCCATTGGATCTTGTCGATTCGAGTATATGCCGGAAAGCATCATTCAAATATTTTTCATACGGTCTGAGTACAAGCGCCGCTACGCCGTCAGCTAGCGAACGAAGATAGCGCCCGTTCCAACGTTCGGTCTGAGTGCAAGATAATTGTTTTTTGTAAGAAAAATAGGTTTTTCAAAATTAAAATCAGTTTTTTTTAAAATGGCCCTGCGCACACTAGTTTTCACACGAAATTTCGAAAACCCATAAATGAGTTTTGAATGTGTTTGAGTTTTCCACAATGAGTCATTTTTAATCACCGTCAACTGTAGTTGACAGCCACCTCATCGTGGAAAACTCAAATGCGTTCTAAGCTGATTTACGAGTTTTCGAAATTTCGTGTGAAAACTAATGTGCGCAGGCACAATGGCCCAAAATTTGGGTATAAAAAAAATAAGTGATAGGTATCATACTTATATTCGGTAGATGGGTACCTTTATTAAACTTGGGTATCATACTTATTTTCGGTAGATGGGTATCTATATTAAACTTATTTCAAGTGAGAAAGAAATGTTTTTACCAATACTGTTCTTTAAAACGCTCGCTAAAAATACGTTTAAAAACACGGACCATCCCTAGAGCTTAGGGTGAGATTTATCAACCTTAACAGTAACCGACATTTCTGGCGTGACCTCTAGCAGCCGAATGGGTGCCATAAGTGCCAACGAAGCGCACCAGGCGTCCGTAATTTCTGCCGATTTCGCCTGCAATTCATCGGTATTCTTGCCAAAAATTTGATTGGGATTGTTTAGTTGGATACGGTTTGTACTTTGCATTTTTTTTGGTTTGGATATGCTTTACATACAAATTTGTAATATTTTCACAATATTTTAGCCTCTGCTTAGGCTTAGGTCTGAGTGTTTTCGTGACACGCTCATTCTCTGGAAAGAGGTACGAGTGTCACTTGGGTTTGTCCAGCAAAATAAAGGTTAAAGTTTGTAAAAACTTTTTGAATTGAAAGCAAATTAAAAATAAAACCCAGTGTGCACCCACATAATTTCAAAACAACAGCATCCAAAGGGCAGGCGATATCCTTGGAACCGCACGGTTGATTCCGGCAGCGGCAGCACGCATCCCTGGCAAAGTGCCAAATTAATGAAACTTGAAAATTTCAACACTTCTCATTGTTAAACTGACTTATTATCGTGCTGCAAATGATCCTGACCCAGCAGAAGCCAGTAGAGACAAGGAAATTGGCCGCCGGTGTTTTGTGGTGCCGAAGTACAGCTCATTGTAGATCGCCATTACCGGGGGCAGACGCACTGCAAAGCCGTCGGTATTTTTTCCCGATTGATTTTGAATATTTTTCAGTTTTAAACTAAAAATACAAAATTCCTTGATTGTCAAGGTTTCGAACTTTTCAAGGTTGTCAAGTTTTCCAAAACTAGACGTTAATCGAACAACAATAGAGTTCCCGCCAACTTTCTGCAGAAACAAATACCATTTCCGCACAGGGTGACCTTAGTAATAAGCATACAGATGCGCAACTGAACTTTTCATTGTGTGATGTCACAATCAGGGGCCAGTTCCTCAAGTGTACAAGTTACTAGTTAAAATATAAGAGTTGAGTAAAATTACAAATGGAGAGTGAAGAGTAAAGTTAAAGTTTAAGAGAAAAGTGAAAATTTAAGAGTTGAGTTAAATGACAAATGATTGGTTAAGAGAAAAGAGTAAAGTTAAGAGTTGAACAAGTGTATCTAAATCTTTTTTGTATCCAAATCTTATTTTGACAGAAGATTTGGATACAAAAAACATAAGATCTGGATACGAAAAAATAAGATTTGGTTACACTTGCTTGACTCTTTATTTTACTCTTATCTCTTAACTAATCATTTGTGATTTAACTCAACTCTTAAATTTTAACTTTTCTCTTAAACTTTAACTTTACTCTCAACTCGCCATTTGTAATTTTACTCAACTCTCATGTTTCAACTAGCAACTTGTACACTTGCGGAACCGCACCAGATCGTACTGAAATTGGTGCGATTGAGTGTTGATTGAAGTCTAGACTTGGTGAAAAGTTTCAAAAAATTTTCCACCATAGAAACATTTCATGTTTTCTTTGATCGATTTGTATTTTCAAATCTTGAGAGTATTTTTAGTAAAAAATTCATGCACGATGCAAGACAAAGCGGACAATGTGAATTTTACATGGATCTGTCGTATCCTATTACGATTCAGATTTCAACTTTTCAGATTTACAACTAAAAATAAAACTGCCTTGATGGTCGAATTCGATTCAAGGGATTCGAATTTCGTCGCGCCGATCGTCGATTTGCAAGTAATCAATGTTTTTTTGTCCACTCGCCAAATAGACTTGATCTGATCGACCCGTGATTCGAGGTTGGCGTTCTCGCGACTTGATTAAAAGTGAAAACGGTGGCCGGCGTGTTTGATATCTTTTGAAATTTTTTTGGAACGCTGCCAGACATTTCAAGATTTATTCGTCCGTCCTCGATGCGATTTCATTGTCATGTTCGATAGTTTTCTCGCGCACATCATATTTTCGTACACAAATCAATTTACCTGACAACTTAACACAGGCACCTGTTTACATCTAAAAAGTCTGAGCTGTGCAGAATTGTGTGATTCATGGAGGAGTCCACGACTGGTTCGAATGATGCGCAGGTGAGCGTGTCGCGAGAAAAACGATACAGGGCCGAACGAAACTACGCCGAGATGTCAGGTATGGATCAGATAATTATTTTTAGCTTTTTTAGCTGGATTAGTTGATTGTAGGTTTTTATCAATAAATACGTTTGCGATCTTAGTGGATATACACAGCGTCTCTGTGGGTGATACATAGCATAATAGATCGATCCAGTTTTATCGTGTAAAATACAAGGGCGTCCCTAGTCATGGTCGATGTTGTTTCAGAGGTTTTTATAAAAAACGGTGTTTAAAAAAAGGGTAATTAAAATTTTTTTTCCATCCCTAGTCCCAGCCCTACTCCACCCTACTCCCTACTCCTCGTATCCTTCCACAGGCGTTCGTTTCCGCGTCCGCGGCCGGCACGACAGCAGCGGCACCGACCGGCAGCACTTGCACACGCCCGACGGGGCACACATGCCCTCCTTGTTGAAGCTGAACATTGGCGAAAAAAGTAGGGAGAAGGAGGGCAGCGTTGACAGTTTAGCGTCCACTACCATTTCCGCGTGTGGTTGGTTTTGTTTTTTTAATTTGCAGGGTGAATTTGTTTCGGTGTTGTAAATACTGGGGCGTGAGTTTTTTGCCGTACATTGAATGGTGAAAGGGCTTTATGAAATTTGTCAAGTGATACAATCTTGTAAAATGTCATGTAAAACGTGTGCCATGGAAAAAAAACTCCGCTTTTACTGGACTTTCCCTTTTGGATGCTGGAAACCAGCCCGTTTTTCATTGTACGCTCTTGTTTTTTCCCAGTGTCTGCGAGCGGTGGCAGCGGCGCGGCGCAGTGTTTCCCTTCACCCGCAGCAAACCAGAGCGACGCATTTGCCCGTGACGCACAGAGGCACAGTCGGTCCGTTTTATATGGGACTAAGGGAGTTTGTAGATTTTGGGAGTTAGAAGGAAAATGTTTTTCAAGGAAATGGTCTCGGACAATTATATTTTTTTCCCGATGCGTGTCACTCTACAAAGTGCTGTATGTTCTTTTTGTGCTATTTGTTCTTTTGATAAAACATTGCATTAAATTTTGACCACTAAAGTCTGTGTAAAATTTATTGTAAATTCCAAACAAATTGGAACCATCAAAAAAAACCTACCGCCTACACGCCATCACTTTACACTGATTTACCTCTCTTTCTAAGCTCCGCCTCCCCGCGTCCATCCACGCCAATCTACAACCAGCCAATCACCAATGGGCTCCAAATGGCCGCGCCAAAAGTTCCCACCGATGTCGATTCAAGTTTCCTGACCGAAGATTTGGAGTTTTCTGAGGAAAACGCCAATGGCGCCACTGTGGATGGCGTGCGCGCCAGAAAACCGGCTAAGGTGCTTAGTGATGGCGATTTTGTCACGCCCGTGGCTTGGGTTCGTTTGGGGGCGGGGCATCGCTGGAATCGGGGGTGGCATTTTAAGGGGAGGGGGTGCACCAGATTTTTGTGTCGTCCAATTTTGTTGTACGTCAGCTAGGGTTGGCCGATGTTTTTTAAAAACGTTTTTTAAAAAAAAAACAACGTTTAAAAAAACAAAACATGGCGTCCGAAATGTTTTTTTTTTTTAAAAACATCGCCCGAAATTTTTAGTACTAAGCACTAGGTATTTTGCAAAATTTTTGCGCGCAAGCGCGCAAAAATTTTGCAAAATACCTAGTGCTTAGTACTAAAAATTTCGGTCGATGTTTTTTTTAATAAAAAAAACATTTCGGACGTCATGTTTTTTTTAAAAAAAAAACGTTTAAAAAAAAACATCGGCCAACCCTACTTATAATGCTATCCCATGGCGCCACAGACATTATATGGTCATATATAACATCACAGAGTATTGCCACTGTCTGATATACCTATATATGTTGACACAAGGTCATATCTGGGAGCTTTTCTGGGAACATATCTGGGGTCATATCTGGGAACATCGAGTTAAAAAAAAACGTTTTTTTTCCAACCCTAACGTCAGCCGATTTTGATGCTTTTCGAGTTCGTTGGGGTCGGGGCTACGGCCAAATTTTTACTAGGCATTATTCGAGGAAACAAAATCTCCCGCATCCTATAATGCCAGCCCCGATTCCAGCTATGGGGGGGGGGGTGGGGGTGGTGGATAGCGTGGAGAATTTATCCTACAGTACCGCGAAAGGGACCGTGCACCGTAACACGCAAAATTGGACGTTTTTGTAACATAACGTTTAGCTCAAAATTCTTTCCAGTCTCAGCATCGACGCACTGGCGCCCGCACGAAAAAGTCGTGGCGCGCCGTGTGCGATCTACTCAGCCACATGAACGAGCCCACGTTCAAACCCGAGCACATTGGCTTTCATCCCGCCAAGGAGAAGTTTGAGCCGCAATTGTTTTGTCTGTGGATTGGTGGGTCACCCAGTTTTTATCATTTTGCGCATACATATTTGGAATCTGAAATAAATGTAGTAGCATATAATTCTTGCGCATGTGATGCATTGTGATGCATTTCACTTGCAAACCCAGAACATTTTCTTGGCAAATTCAGTGCATTTTTACCATTTTCGTTTTCTCAAAAGAATTGCCATTTATCTTATATTTTTTTCTCGTTTTTTTTACTGGTGCTCCAGGACCCCTGAGCGCGTATGCCTCACTTATGTAATTCCAATGAAAGTGCTGTTTAAATTACAGGCGAGCGCATGAAACTGCCAGAAGCGGGCGGCCCCGCGTGCAGCGTTTGCTATGCCGGCGTGAGTTGATTGAATTTTTTTTGTTGCATTTTGAGCAGGGACGTAGCCAGGATTTTTGAGCGGGGGGGGGCGGATTGTATACGGAGCCCGGCGAACGGGGGGGGGCGGCGCCCCCCCCCCCCTAAAATTTTACCCATGTAGTAGGGGAATGGCGCCATTCGTAGGCGCCACGCCATGGCGCCACTGGCGTTGGCATTGGCGCCAAAAAGGCAGTATATGTCTGTATTTTACAGGCATATACAGCGACATGGACACGAATTGAGTCCATTTTCACTGGTTTTGAGGCCGCGGTGACCGGTCAGCCGAAAATATATGTTGTGAAGGGAAAATGCGCGCTTGCGCGCAAAAATTTTTCAAACTGTCGACAAAATCGTCTTCTGAAAGTGCCATTTCTGGCACATTTTTTGGTCCGGCCCGGGAAGGGGGGGCGCCCCCCCCTGGCTACGTCCTTGATTTTGAGGATATGTATTTATCCATCTTTGAGTGATAAGAAGCATAAAAATATGGAACAGCGGCTTAATAGCCAAAATTTTGAATGGCTGCAGAAAATTGTCTGAAAAGATTGAAAAACAGCGAAATAAATGTATGAAATATAGAAAAATAGACAAATAGCCCTGCGCACACGGACTTTCTCACAGAAAAATACACATTTCAATTTTCACACAAAATTCCGAAAACTCGTGAATGAGCTTTGAACGTGCTTGAGTTCTCCACAATGGGTCATTTGGCTTGAGTTCTCCACAACGGCCACCTCGTTGTAGATAACTCAAATTTGTGAGTTTTGAAATTTCCTGTTAAAAGTGGTGTGCGGTGGGCCAATATGTCGCCGACCAATGAATCTCCGCACTACCCGACTTCCCATCACATACCCTTCATACAATCCCCCCCCGCCCCCCCCCCCAGATCGGCAGCCGCGAGTCCGACTACAAGTCGTCCAGCGGCGCGGGCGCCCGTCTGCTGGACAGCGAGCTCAGTCGCGTGTGCGCCGTCTGCTGCGGCGCCATAGACAGGTACCGCGCCGCCGCCGACCCCGCGGCCGCGCTGCGACAGCCCTGCTACGAAGTCATGGCTAGGGAGAAGGGTTCCGGTGGGTTGGGGGGGGGGGGGGTTGGGTGTGTGTTTCGGGGTATGTCGTTCGAAGGGGATGTGGGAGTAATTTGTTAATCAATCGAAAATTTCGCGGTCTTCGTGGCAGTCCCAAGCCCCGTAAAGTGTAAAGTAAAGTCTCAAATGTCATGTAAAATGTTGATCAAAACGAAAAGAACAGATTTTATTACTGAACTTTGCACGACAATTGGCACATTTCTTTACATTTGTCATCGTAATTTGCACTTTCATGACATTCGACACTTTACTTTGCACTTAACAGGGCTTGACTACTACCTTGTGTCAATAGCGTAATTAAAAGATACGAAACCGGTTACACAAAATGTCAATGCAAGTTGAGAAAAAGTAAATCTCATCTGAGCTACACGAAATTTTTCGCATTTATAAATGTGCTTGTCAATTCCAGCTGATCTGTCGCTTGACTTGCGACTGGTCGATTTTCCACTTACCACTTTCCTTGACACTTCACCACTTGAAATTGGCCCTAATTCTATCCAAAATGTCAATACTCTCCCAAACAATGTTCTAGGTACATGGATGACCGAAATCGGTGATGGGTTGTGCAAAGAAAAACATGGTCTCCGCCAGGGTTGGTTTTATAAAAATTCATTTTAGTAAAATTGTATAAAAATTTTATAAAAATTTTATTTTATTTTAATTTTTTTCTTGTTTCATTTTATTTTATTCCCAAAAGTCATTAATAAAATAAAATGACCCATTTTACAAAAATTTTACAAAAATTGTACAAAAATTTTACAAAAAAATCAGAATCATGCATGCAAGGCCAGAAAAATGTTATAATTAGACCTATACATGAAAAACCTGTGACAAATTTTTCCCTTACTTTTCAAAAGTTGCATGCAGTATGTATGTCATGCAAAGTGTGAATTGTGTATCCAAATTTTGTGTTTTTGTATCCATAGTATGTTTTGTATCCAAATCTTATGTTTTTGTATCCAAATGTTCACATAAGATTTGGATTCAACAACAACATAATTTGGATACAAAACATAAGATTTAGAAATAAAACATAAGATTTGGACACAATTTGCTTGACAATTGATACTTTAATTTTTACATGTCATGACAATTTACACTTTACTTCACATTTGTCATGACAATTGACACTTTGCATGACATTTTACATGACATTTGACACTTTACAATGCTTGGGACTGCCCCCAGATCCGTGAATAAACAGGTACAAACTCAAGCAATGAGATTAAATTTTACAAAAAAGATGAATTTTGATACAATTTTACAAAAATACGAATTTTTATACAATTTTACAAAAATTTTACAAAAATTCGAATTTTTATACAATTTTTATTTTTATTCTGAAATTTTCCATTTTATTTTATTTTATTTTATTCTTGAATATTCCATTTTATTTTTATTTTATTTTTATTTTTGTCTGAGATTTTGCCAACCCTGGTATCCGCTGCACCAGCTGCCTGTTTAGGTGGACCATTTCCAAGTGGAAGGACTACATGCGCTGGTCTCATGGTGGGTCCATTCATTTTGACACTTGAATCGTGATTTGAAGTGTTGATGTTTGCATTGATTTGGGTTACCTAGTTGTAGTTTTTCCATGTTGATTGTTAAGTATGGCTGGGTGTTTAAGTAATTTAAATTCTACGTGATTATGATCTGCTCGAGTTTTTCCGGGCTGAAAAAAATCGCGTGAATGAAGGTTTTACGCCAGTTTTTACTTGAAAATTTATGCTATGGATGGTTTACGTAACGATAAAGCTGTCTTCAAAGAATAAACGCAAACCTGATATTTAGAATAAGTATTGAACAACCTTTTTGAAATATAACAACAAACTTCCATTTGCAGAGAATGAACCTGTCCAGATCAATCGAAACATCGGTGCGACCGTCAGTGAAACCGAGTGCAATTCCAGGATTTTTGTCTCCTGTAGACCGCGCCCTACTGCCAGGTCTGTTTTTATGTTGTTATTTGAAAAAAAACTTTTTAAAAAGGTTGCACACAACAGGAAAAACGACGGCTTATCAAGTGGCAATGTGTCTCAACAAGATGAGGAACTAAAACTTCTGCAGCGGGAGTGGTTTGCTGAAATCGGTCAGTTTTTTAGTTTTTAACTCAACTGGTTTTTCTTTTTAAAACGTTGACTTTATGTTTTTTTTTATAAAAAATGGTTAGTTTCATCCTTAAAAAATCTTTGCAGATGCTCCGACCACTTCGGAGACGCCGCATTGGCGGGAAATCATGCGACAGCGACTGAAAGACCTCCCGATATCCGAAAATCTCAAAGGCGCCAACAGTTCACACCCTGTCCTTACGAAGGGAAGCGGTGTTCTTAAAAAGTCGAAAAATGCCTCGCGAATGAGCTGCGCAACGCCGTTCGTTCTTTAGAATTTTGCCGGCTTGAATAATAAACGCAGAATTGGTCCCCCACACACCAGTTGACATAAAATTCATGTCAACTAAATTCAACCAAATTTTGGTTAATTATGTGATTTCAATTTTGCTATGTGATAGTAAATTTAATATTGTGACACTTGTTTTTCAATGCTTCTTTCTGTTAAGCTTTTTGTTGTGTTATTTAGTTGACATTCTGTTGACATTAATTTTCGATGTCAACTAGTGTGTGTGGGCTTTTTCTGAATGTGACGCTACAAAAGTTTATGCTACACAGGGTGTCTAAAAAGTCCCCACACAAAAATAAACCAAGGACATCGTTGGAATTTGCACCTCAGCGGGGGCTGCTACCTGACTGGGATAGTTGCCCTGTCAGTTTGGAAACTATGAAAACAGCGGTTAGTTAAAATAAGGTTTTTTAAATTCTACAGGGGAGGCGGTGTTACTTCGTGATGTTGCAGTGTTGTGTTGTATTGCCCGTGGCGTATTTAATTTTTGTTAAAACATTTTTAAAAGTAGCACAATAACTGACTGGCCCCCATAACCGACTGTTTGTAGTTGAACTTTTTTTTTCTAGTGAGCGATTCAGTCGTACTTATACAATTCAGCATTGTGTAATTTTAGATTGTAACCAGATTTCTTTTCGATATTTCTTTGAAAAAGCTCAAAAGTCAGCTTGATTTGCTCATTCTCCCACCGCATTTGATTGGCTCAAACGTATATTGAATAACACAAAAAATCCCCCTATCATCGATTCAGAGCCCCCCCCCCTCAGCAAAAACAATCATACAAAAGATACCCCCCTTGGGATTATTTTCAATTCAAAGGTATACGGTTAGGGTTCAAACGGGATCCCGATCCCGATCCCGGATCCCGTGAAATTCCGGGATTTACCAGTCCCGATCCCGATCCCGAAACCCCAATCCCGATCCCGATCCCGAAATCTCAAAAATACCAATCCCGATCCCGATCCCGAAAGTTTTCAAATCCCGATCCCGATCCCGAGAAACTCCCAAGTCCGGACTCCCGATCCCGGAAAAATTAGTGGAAATTATAAAAAGTGAAATAATGACGTTTTTGCATGCAAAAAAAGAGTATGCAGACCCCCAGCGTCAATTTTATGCCACTTTTCTGGCATCCAACAGTGTTTTGAGACCTTTATGAACAACTGTGAATGCCAGAAAAATGGCCAAAAATTCTATCCCTAGAACCCAATCCCGATCCCGGAAAAATGCCTATCCCAATCCCGATCCCGATCCCGTGACCCCAATCCCGGCCAATCCCGATCCCGATCCCGATCCCGAAATCTCAAAAAACCAATCCCGATCCCGATCCCGATCCCGAAACCCCAATCCCGATCCCGATCCCGAAATCTCAAAAAGTGAATCCCGATCCCGAAAAGTCAATCCCGTTTGAACCCTATATACGGTAACTATTTATACGTCGCAGTTGCCCGGCGGCCACACGTTCTGCGAAGTCGCCTCCGAGTGCGAGTGGATCCTGGTAGCGAACACAATCGACGGGGAGCAGCGATTTTTCTGCGGCATTTGCATCGCGGTGCGGTCGAATTCATTTTCTGTTTATCGTGTCGACTGTATCGACCGATGTATCGATATCAGTGGCGTGGCCAGGATTTTTGTGCGGGAGGGGGGCGGATTGTATACGGAGACTGGCGAACGGGGGGGGGGGCGGCGCCCCCCCCCCCCTAAAATTTAGCCCCTATAATTGCGGAATGGAGGTATGGCCTAAATGTATGAAAATTTGTACCGCATTTAGTAATTTGAAGCGGTATTTATACTGATGCGAGTATGCGACGTATATAACAATAAGAGAGATTGTGAGGGGCGAAATGCCCACTTGCGCCCAAAAATTTATGAAAACAACCTACATAATCGGTATAGAAAAGTGCCATTCTCGGCAATTTTTATGTCCGGCCCGGGAAGGGGGAGGGGGGGGGGCGGCCGCCCTCCCCCGCCCGCCCCCTGGCCACGCCACTGATCGATATCAACAATTTCGGAATGTTTTAAAACAATATCGTTGTCAAACTAGGGACGGCCCCCCCGTCTTCCAGTTGTTTCCCCACCATGAAATTTAACGGTTCCCTGAGATTACCGTACCGACTGAGAAATTTTGCAGAGAACACAGTAGAAAATGCTTTTATACACGATAAAATTGCTTTACAAGCGTCTATAATAAAACATGTGTTTTTCTGAACCATATATTTTTGTCTTGTAAACTCCTGAATTTGGTTCTATTCTCCGACAATTTTAATTTTCATGTTTTCCGCCTCAGGCTCAACATCAAGGCATGAAAGCTATGACGATGACCAAAGGATTGAAGTACAGCTATACGACCGGCTCCATCAGTTGGGGCAAGCAGCAGTAAGTTATTTCCAAGATTTCCAGGGGTCTCCACGATTTTTACCCTCGCGGGGGCTGGATGGATAGGGTAACTTGCTCATTAGCAAATAGCAATAGCAAGTAACATTCACTTCAAAATCCCCCCCCCCCCGCGCAGTTTCAGACGGCACGCACAAACCAGTTGTCATTTGCGCGCCGCGGATTTTTTGCGGAAAAATGTGCGCATAGAAGATCTTCCATCAAACGCGTCAACGCTACAAAATGACGTGTCGGAAGAAAAACAAAGCGCTGATTTGAGCGCTTTCAGTTCAACAGTGGAGCACAGGTGCCAATTTCGCTAGTGTAGAAGTGGCCTGGAAAGTTGTAAGTGGTAAGTAAAATAAAGTGCTGAGTCAAGTGACAAATGAACTTACGACCGACAAGTAAATTAATAATTGAAAATACTCGTCACTTATAAGTTTACTTGACATATTTATCACTTGACTTGGCGCATATCACTTCACTGGGCCTGTGCCTCTGTGCATGTTTACCCGCTGTGCATGTCAGGGGTATTCTAGATCTTGACCCTCCAGGGGGTCGGATAGATGGCTAATCGCTCCTCTATAGGGATAGCTAGCTGGCAAATAACTTTTGGGTGGTTTGGGGGTTCGCGGGGGTTCAATATATAGGCTTTTTCAAGACATAAAAAAAATGCAGAAAATCGCTAAAAGTAAGTGAAAAATTACTAAAAATGTGTATATAAGCACATATCTAACAAAAAAAAAGCTAAAAATAGACAATTAAACACTTGAACAAGTGATTTTTGAGGTGAAAATCTATAAATAGGGCATGAAAATTAGCCATTTTGAGTGAAAATTAGGGTCTACATGCACACCGGGTAAACATGCACAGAAGGCCTCAGTCCACTTCACTTACCACTTACCACTTCTTGTCACTTATCCACTTGGGGAATTGGCTCCAGAATTGCGACAAGTCCAGAAGTGCCCAAGCGCGCTGCATCCGGTGCATCGGTAGAAAGTGAAAAGCGGCCCGATAGGGTGCGGCGAAGTCGCCAAAAGTCGCCCCGTGAAAAGTCGCCGCGAGTGAAAATGGTGCGTTTTTGCGTGATTTAGGGGATGTGTGTGGGAGTGTATCCTGAACAGGGACGTAGCCAGGATTTTTGAACGGGGGCGGATTGTATACAGAGCATGCGAACGGGGGGGGGCGGCGCCCCCCCCCCTAAAATTTAACCCATGTGGTAAAGGAATGGCGCAGTGGCGCTAGCGCCATTCGTAGGCGCCACGCCATGGCGCCATTGGCGTTGGCATTAGCCCCAAATACTGATGTACATGTATGTATTTTACATACATATACAGCGACAGGGACTCATTTTGAGTTTTTTTTTGTCCTAAATTGTGAACAAAAAATACTGCGTGGCAAGCACGCAAAATTTTTCCGATCTGCCGACAAAATTGCTTTACGGAAGTGCCATTTTTGGCATATTTTTTTGTCCGACCCGGGAAGGGGGGGGGGGCGGCCGCGCCCCCCCCCCCCCCCCGCCCCCGCCCCCTGGGGTAAGAGCCCATTTCGGCCGCGCCATTGTGTCCGTGGACGTTGTGTCCGCGCCGTTGTGTCCCGCGGACACAACGGCGCGGACACAACGTCCACGGACACAATGGCGCGGCCAAAACGGGTGTTAACCGCCCCCTGGTTACGTCCTTGATCCTGAATCTGATGAAGTTTGGGTAAGGAAAGCTCTTCGTGAGCTAGTCCCGAGTGCCATGTAAAATACCAGGTAAAATTTGTAAAATTTAATTCAAAATGTAAAATGCATGGAAGAATACGAAAGTAAAATTTATCGTGCACCAAAGTACCAGCATATGTTACACTTACTAGATTTCTCTAGCGCTCTACATTGTCAGGGATTGGCCCCTGGTTTACCATTGCCTCGACTAAGACTTTCTTCTAAATGTAGCATCAACATGTTTTACTGCACGCAGGAATTTCCGAAGGACCCTATAGTGTCCTTTGGCGAGTCGTCTGATGGTGTCCCCCTGCGCGTCTGCTATTTTTGTCGCGAGGTAAGTACATTAAAAAAATCGTTTTTCAGATTTTTTGTTTGTTCCATCAACATATAATTACAAATTTTCAATCGTGTTTTTTTACTGCCGCACACTCTAAAAAATGGTGAACGGAACAAATTTACGATACTCATAAAGCTGTGTCATACACATTTGAGTTATGATCTATCATTTTCGACCTCCATCAATAATTTTTGACAGATTCCTCATTCAGGTAAACTCAAATTCGTTTAAAATATCTGTTTACCCAGTTGTATCTGTTTCTTATATTTTCATCGTAAACTAGTGCACCGATTCACTGGTTGGACTCATGCCAGCACTTTATTTTCTTATCATGAAGTCACACAGAACCGAAGGAGACATTCACACACATTCACATGCAATGCATCAGCACGAAATGCGTGTCATGCCCCCCCCCCGCAGGCTTACCAGGGGGGTTTCGTAGTGCGCGGTACTGGCTGCAAACCCCCCGGCACGACAGTGTTCGAAAATGGCGCCACCCTTCGCGACGTGAGCGATCACGCGTACGTGTTTGGGGTGTCCAAATTGCACTTTGTGGGGTTATTTCGGAATTATAGGTATAAAGAAAGTGTCTTTCCGTGTGCCTGTCCCGCACTCTAAAATGTGAAGTCAAGTGGTCAACTGTTGTGTAAAAACCCAAATTTGTCAATTGTAATTAAAAATGTCGAAAGTTCAGTAATAAAGTCGTCTTTTTAAATTTAAATTGACATTTTACATGACATTTCACACTACACTTTTCATTTTACAGTGTGCGGGACTGCCCCAGGGTATTTATGTGTAACAGTTACCGAATGAAGGCATATAAGCCCAGTGGCGTAGCCAGGGGGGGGGGGCGGGGGGGGCGGCCGCCCCCCCCCCCTTCCGGGGTGAGACATGGAAATGTGCGGAAATGTGTTCTCGTGCAACGATTTTGGGGTCAATTTTCAAAAATTTTGCGCGCAAGCGCGCATGTGTGCTTCACATTACAGGCATTTTTATATCACAGGTCGCGATCGGCTCAAGCTGGGTGAAAATGCACTCAATTCTGTCCATGTCGCTGTATACGTATGTGTAAAATACATACATTTACAGCGGTCTGTGGCGCCAATGTCGCCATGGCGCGGCGCCTACGAATGCGCCAACACCATGGCGTGGCGCTTACGAATGGCGCCATCGCCATGGCGCAAGTTCCCTACTACAGGGGTCAAATTTTAGGGGGGGGGGCGCCGCCCCCCCCCGTTCGCCGTGCTCCGTAAACAATCCGCCCCCCCCGCTCAAAAATCCTGGCTACGCCACTGTATAAGCCCTACATATTCTTAAGTCTAAAAATGAGCGTCACTAAAGTGTGAGCTACAGTGTTTTTTATCCACCTTGAAGCTTCATCAAGCACTTCACCACGAAATGCCACGTGGAAAAGCGGCGCTGGTGTCTGGAACACGGTCTGTGCGGCCCCACTGCAGATGGCTGCAGCGACGCAGCGGCACCTCAGCCGCCGCCGCCGCAGCTGCAGCCAGTCCCCGATGCGCAGGTATTTATGCTCGGAATTAGAACTTTTTTGTAGATTGTCGATATTGGTCTTGCCGGCCGGTCGACACTCGTGCCCAAGACACTTGTTCCACAATTTTTCATGTCGATATTGTCGATGCTTTGTGATTTACTTTGCTTGACTTTCGTACAGTCTACCTATGTAAATATTTATAAATATATTATGTCTGTGTATCCCAATTGGTTGGAAATATTTACGATGCTGATGTTGAACATTGCATAAGTGCCAGTCATAAATAGCAACTACAGTATAATCTAGAATAAGACGTCAGGGGAGTTATTATTCTGTCAGAGCTTTTGCACGGGGAGTTATTCAAGGGGAGGAGTTATTTTTTCCCCAGAACTTGCATTCCCATTGTATGAACGCATTCCATCAACTGTAATTCATGTATTTAATAGTTCAACAAACATAAAATCAAGGTATCCATTTTAAAATTCGTGTTGATCAGCATCCAAATTATTCAAATACACATTGTGGATAGACATAAAATAAGCAGAGGGGGAGTTATTCAAGAGAGGGGAGTTATTCAAGAGAGGGGAGTTATTCAAGGGGGGGGGGGTGGGTTGTTTCCCATCACCTGGCCAACAGGGGTAGGGTTCAAACGGGATCCCGATCCCGAATCCCGATAAATTTCGGGATTTTGTGGTCCCGATCCCGAATCCTCAATCCCGATCCCGATCCCGAAATCTCAAAAAACGAATCCCGATCCCGAAACTTTTGAAATCCCAATCCCGATCCCGGAAAATTTGCCAACTTATCTGAAAAACATTTTTGCGCTAAGAAATGTGACTAGGAACCTCTAATGTCCAATTTAATGCACTTTCCCGGCATTCGTGCATGTTTTAACACCTATTTTTTGCTAAATTAGATAAAATCCTTCAATATGAGAACTTTTTCAAATATCCCAATCCCGATCCCGAAAAAATGCCAATCCCGATCCCGAGACACCAATCCCAATACCGATCCCGAAATCTCAAAAGGCCAGTCCCGATTAGGGTTGGAAAAAAAACGTTTTTTTTAACTCGATGTTTTAAAAAAAAACAACGTTTTTAAAATAAAAAAAAACGTTTTTTAAAAAAAAAAACGTTTTTTTTATTAAAAAAAACGTTTTTTTTTAAAAGCTCCCAGATATGACCTAGTGTCAACATATATAGGTATATCAGACACTGGCAATACTCTGTGATGTTAAATATGACCATATAATGGCTGTGGAGCCATGGGATAGCATTATAAGTGGTGATTTGTGTCAAAAATATCCATTTTTCGTCGACATATCGTTCGTATATCGCCTTATAGTCGAATGTTCGTGACTTCAGGTAAAGTTTGGCACGGAATGGTGATCAAACAAGGTTATAAAAGGAGGTTGTTACTTTGGGAGTGAAGTTACACACTGTGGAGGTACATGGAAGCACATTACCTCAATATTATATATTACAGCAACATATGTCGGCTTATTCACCCATGGTAGCACATAGAAATGGATGTTTTGATACTAAAAATGCAACAAAACCAATGAAAACAACCACCAATGTCAATTTGTGTGTGAAATTGCGCGCTTGCGCGCAAAAATTTTGCAAAATACCTAGTGCTTAGTACTAAAAATTTCGGCCGATGTTTTTTTAAAAAAAAAACATTTCGGACGTTATGTTTTTTTAAAAAAAAAAACGTTTTTTTTATTAAAAAAACGTTTAAAAAAAAACATCGGCCAACCCTAGTCCCGATCCCGAAAAGTCAGTCCCGTTTGAACCGTAAACAGAGGGCGGTTTCAAAGGGTGTGTTATTCAAGGGAAGGGTCTTATTCAAGGATATATGGTACATCACGTGGATGTTTGTAAAAGGACCCTCGCCACCTAATTCCCACCTAATCCACGATTCCGAGCACAGGCCCCCTCGCCGCCGCCGCCGCCGCCGGCGCGCAGTCCCTCAGCGCAGCGGCAGCAGGACTCGGTGTCGCCCGAGCTGGTCGTGCCCGGCGCCAGGTGCAGCAACGCCCGCCTCAAGTCCGTCTCGGCCGCGTCCATCGCCAACGACCTGTCCGTGGAGGTCATAGAGTGCGTGCCGCCGCCCCATGCGCTGCAGGTGCGGTGTGCGGATAGTTGTTGATTTCTTTCAGCGTAAGATGGTCCCGCGTTATGTAGAATTTCGGGTGGCGGGTGAGAAATGACTCGTGTGTTAAAATGTCGGGTGTTAAGAAGAATTTAACAATTTTGTCAATTTTGGTGTAAAATGGTGCAAATGGTGAAATTTCCAGCACATTTTTTTATTTTTCGGCTATTCGACACTTAACATAACTTTCACGTGATTACCGGCCGTTTGACTGGTTCCTGACCTTTTCCATTCAACAGTAGTTGCTTTGCCGCTATTGTCCGTATCACATACAGCAGTCTTAAACATACACGCGTGTGTCGCAGTGCGTGCCCATGGAGGAGGGGGCGGAGTCTAGCGGTCGGGCAGTGTCGGGGTCTCCCACCGAGTTGTCGGGCTGCCCGCCGCCCGCTCTGGTCCAAATGGAGGGCAGCGAGCCGGCCGCCAGCCCGTCGCCCACCGAACACGACGGCCCCGTGCTCAAGCGGCGCAAGGTGCGTTGTAGTGATGGAATGGCGCCGTTGTGCCTACACACACTAGTTTTCACCGTGACTTCGTGTGAAAACTGAAATTTTTTCAAATGCAAATAGATTAACACAGTTGAATGATTTTCTTTAATTTTGATTGGAATTTAAATTAATGAAAGTTAAAATTCAAAAATTTTCGAACTAAATCACATATAGCATACAAAAAGAGTAAGCTGGATGTCGCCATTTCTGTTTTCACATAGGTCACGGTGAAAACTAGTGTGTGTAGGGCCATTGGCGCTTGGCGCACACTTTCCGAATGACGCCATTGGCGCCTGGCGCCCTTTTTCTGGCGCTTTTACATCACTAGTGCGTTGTACGATTTAATGGTTAGCGCTAGCCGCATTCGCATCACACGTACTCGGGAATTGTTTAACCCCCCCCCCCCCCAAAAAAAAAAACCCTACAAGAAGCGAGCAACAATAGAACAAGTTTTCCGGGAAAAATGTAATTTATTTGATTACTAATGAACATGATATAACTAGCGAGTGTGCGAGAACAAAACAATGGTTGTTGTGTGGCGCGGGTATTTTTTTAGTTGTTCGAACCTGGGAATGAAAACCTCAGTTGCACGTGGGTAACAAAAACGAAAAAAATCAAACTGTTTACATCCATTAAAAACCTCAAATTACCAATTTTCTAATTAAAAAAATCGATAAAAATTTAATAATTTCCGCGCAGAAATCCCCATCGGTGCCGGTGTCTGAGCGGTCGCTGCGGCAACGGCCCCAAACGAGTTTGTTCGAACGGCTAGCCATGAATAAGTTGGACCTGCGTAAAATGTGATTTTGAAAAGTTTTTAGGTGAATTTCTGTGCTTTAGTTTGGAATATTCTTTAAATATAAAGTGCGATAAATGGGGTCATGTATACTCCAGTGACTTTACACCTTGCACGCTTATCCCGCTGGAAGCGTGCCAACCATATTAATGCATGCGATTTTCATAAATAAGTGGGAAAATTTTGTTTCTGTTTTAACGGTTTACGCGTATTCACAACGATGAATTTTTCATCTGGTCACGAAATTCGCATGCTTTTATTATCATTGGCTCGCTGCCAACGTAAAACTCAAATAACTGCGCGTGCAGAGTCTCATATCACTGGAGTATACGCTGGAAACGCCCGTGCTTTAATTGGGCTGGGAAATTCTGAAATATGGTGGATGCAACTGTAAATTAGGCAATGGAAAGGTATCGCCATGCCGGAGAAAACAAGTGCACGATTTTAACCTCAAACAATTGAGTGGGGTTAAGTTGAACCACCTGCGGTCAATTGCGCAAGTGAACAAGTGACAAGAAAAGTTATTTGTAAGTGGTGAATATGAACTCATAAATTATGCGACTATTAATTTTGATTAAATAAAAACTCTTCACTTGAGTCCACTTTTCGTATCTCCCGCCACTTACACCTTATCACTTGGCACGTTGCCCACTTTCGGTATTGGCACAAGCGCACGCAGCGCCGAAATTACATTCACTCCTATTGTTAATTGTGTGTTCGTTTTTTTCGCTGTAAGACTTACCGTACTGTATTGTAGTGTTGTCGGGTAGCTTGTCAAGGTGAAATATTTGATTGTTGAATATATTTTGTTGATATGTTCAGTTTGTTATGCTCAGCGAGAGCGCGTGCATTTAATATACGGAATTGTGCCAATTCCCAGAATTGTGCCAATTCCCCAAAGTCGAGTGGCAGCAAAGTGTGAAAAGAAATTGAGTAATTAATTTAGGTTCTACATAGGTAGTTAAGGTCTTCTTCCTTTACTTTTTCTATTCCCGCTGAAAAGTTTCTGCGCGATACCCGACATTTCATCCGATCTATCGTTCTCTTTAGTTTAGAACGTGTAGATGACTTAGCAACGGTGGACATCTGTGCTCAGTAGACATTTTCACGTGCTCAGTGGACATCCGCGGCGCATGTCCCGCTGACCCATGGCACGCTGACGCCATTGTTTTCAACTGTCTACACTTTGCCGCATTTTTTCTGCGATTGTCGTTTGTGTGGTCACGCGGGGGACTAATTGGGTACCCCAATTTTTGCTAAAAATCGCTAATTTTCATACCTAGATGTCCACCTTCAAAATGTGACAGCTGGGGGCGGCACTACTGACTGTGGTGGTGCCATGCGATGGCTTGGCATGCGCAGCGAATATCCACTGGGCGCCTGCAAATGCGCACTGAGTGCAGATGTCCACTGCGCGAAAATGTTCTCCATTCACATCCTTTTGTTTTTGTTTTTTTCTGGTTAGGATGGGAAATGTACTGCAAATACCGGTAAATAATAATATGTAAATGTGAAAATTTAACGTTGTCATCGTACCGTTTCCCACCCGGTTATTTTGTCAGTCCCGCACCATTTAAAACGCCACGTGAAATGTGGGCCTGTGCCTCTGTGCATGTTTACCCGCTGTGCATGTCGGGGGTATTCTAGATTTTGACCCTCCAGGGGGTTGGATATATAGCTAATCGCTCCTTTGGAAGGATAGATAGCTGGAAAAAATTTAGGGGGTTTGGGGGTTCAATATATAGGCTTTTTTGTGATGTAGAAAGAAAGGTCAAAAAATCGCAAAAAGTAGGTGAAAAATACTAAAAATGGGTATATAAGCACATATACTACAAAAAATAGCTGAAAAAAGACAATAAAACACATGAACTAGTGATTTTGAAGGTAAAAAATCTATAAAAAGGTATGGAAATTAACGATTTTGAGTGAAAATAAGGGTCAACATGCACACCGGGTAAACATGCACAGAAAGCCTCAGTCGTGAAATGTAAGGCCGCGGTCACATGATTTTACTGTGACGACAAAATTTCGGGGTTTCTTCAACTTTCTGAGATCAAAATGAAAGATTTGACTACCTATGGGTAAATAAAAAACTCTTGTTTTGAGCTTTTCAAAAATGTATAGGTTTTTAGAACTGTGTTTTTATTTCTATGTTTTTGGTAAAAATACCACTGGGCTCTTGAAATTTTACATGGTGCGGGACTGGTTGTTATGCGAACATTTCAAATATATAGACATAAAAGAGACGTTTTATATATTTAGATTCGAATTTTTATTGCGCGTTGGCTATCATTGGCGCCACACATACTAGTTGACATTTGAATGTCAACTGGTTATGTAAACTCAGATTTTAGTTTTAGCGTCGCACGACGATCTTCCAATGCACTTGGCGTCATATTTTGTTTTTAATATTGCAG
Organism: Sphaerolaimus hirsutus; assembly: GCA_964036195.1. Classification (NCBI taxonomy): domain Eukaryota; kingdom Metazoa; phylum Nematoda; class Chromadorea; order Monhysterida; family Sphaerolaimidae; genus Sphaerolaimus; species Sphaerolaimus hirsutus. The sequence goes on along the minus strand of OZ038454.1, from coordinate 24,056,856 downwards.
CATGTTTTTAACTGCTCTGCGACACGAGCTGAAATCTGAGTTGATATTCAACTGTCAACTGGGGAGTTTCATTCTAAAAATGCATATATCCAAGTTTTTCAATTTTTCAAAATCGCATTTTAAAGTTTGACGCTGGCCCGACGGCGCTATGTTTGGGGGACGACGCTTGCCCCGCACTTTTCAGATAGATCCGACATTTCTCTACAATTTTTGCGACCACAAATTTTGTTGGCCGGGAAATGTTTAGGGAGTTATGTGAGATTTTGTAAGTCACCCAAAATTGGGAACAAATCTGAACATTTGAAATTAAATGTTAAATAACTTCTTAACGGTGCATCGTAGGCAAAAACGAATCACATCACTGCAAAGCCCGTGTCTAAAAGTACCTCTACCTAAATTTTCAGATCAATATATGCACGCATATTTGATTTATAGTGCAAAATAGATTTGGAAATTCATGTATGCATTTTTGGAAATGAAACTTTTTTTGTATGGGAATTCCGGCCAGCTCTTCGCGGCCGCGCCGAAGCACGCGTGCATTTTTGGAAATGAAACTTTTTTGGATATGTGCACTTATGAAATGAAACTCCGGTGGTCCGAGATGGATATGTGCACTTACGTAATGAAAGTTCTGTTTTTCATAGGGGATCTGAGATGGATATGTGCACTTTCGATGTGAATATTGCGATTTTTTTGAAAATCGGTACCACTGTATCTCGGGAACGAAATGGACTATAACGCTGATTTTTTTTCTAAAATGTGAAAAACTATACGTGGAGGTCAAATCCACGCTTAACTCGATTTTTCTGGATTTGGCGCTTGTGAACTTTTAGAATGGAACTCCCCAACTGGTGTCTGTAGCGCCAATTTTGCATAAATCGTTGAGCTATTCATTTTCATTCCCCTCTTTTAATAAACATTGAAACATCTGCATTCTACTGATAGACTTTTTCCTGGTGCAAATTTATCAATGAACTCAAAAATTTGATTCAAAATGCTTTTATTTGTTTCTCTTTGAGAACTAGACGGTCGATGTACTGTACTTTCATCACGAGGAGAGAATTTTATTTAGCTGAAATTTAGAGCTTGCTATGATATACTCCGCGGTCATCGACTGCACGCTTTGCACCGGATATTATTATATTTGAATGTAAAAAGCCCCTGGTGCCAGTCCCAGACCCTGCAAAATGGCATGTGTCATACCCTGCAAAGTATTTGGATACAAAAACATAAGATTTGGATACTGCAGAACAATATTATGATACTTTACAGGGTGTTTGTATGACACATTGCATTTTACAGAGTCGATTACTTTTTGATGCATCTTGTTTACCTAATTCAATGTGTTGTGAAGGAAAATATTATATTTTTTGTTCATTATTCAGATGGCATATGCGTTCATTTTAGTGCAAAGTGTACAGTCTATCGACTAATAATATGTATTTTTGTGTTCCAAATTGATTTTGTTTAGTTTGCGTGGAGTTCATTGTTTTTTCGACGTTTTTGTTGCTCACTCGGGATCTGATTCTGAACTTCAAGGCCGCCCAAAACCCGGCGCGAATGTGCAAAAATTCAATTTTCGGAAGAAAAAAGAAAAAGTTACAATTGTTAGTGTTTCACAAATAGGACACTTCCGCCACCACCAAAAAGTGTCAACGTAAAATCGAGTGTCAAGTGTTCAACGTAAAATGTCCGCCCTTCGCGCAGTGGAAAACGACTCTGGCGATCTCCAGGTAAAGCGGCGCACCCATTTTGCGTTATTTCACGTCGCCGCTGGCATTGGCGTGTTTGGGGCGCGCCGGCCGGGCCTTTCAGGTGTTTGCTACGGCTGCGCGCAGTTTTTCTGCTGTAGGTTGGATCTTTGAGGTGGACCAGTGTTGATGATGGGGGGTGCCCGTTTTTATTCGTGAGGAGTTTTGGGGTGGTAATGTGCATGTTGAGTGGCGAGTCTAATGGGCCTACGCACGCTAGTTGACATCGTCACCAAATGTCAACTGGTGCCGATCCCGATTTAAAGCTTGCTGACGAGCCGACGAACGACATTCGAACGCAAGCTTTGAATTGGGGACTGAACCAGTTGACATTTGGTGTCCATGTCAACTAGCGTGTGTAGGGCCAATATTGTGGGCGCGTATGGGTTTCCAGTTTGGGGTAATGCCGGTCGGATGGCGTATAAATACGATCTTTCACATTGTAAACGTACTTATTTGAGTACCTAGACCGCTCGATGGGTTTTCGTGGCCCCTGAAGGGCGCCTCTAAAGACGTTGCCGGAAATTCAAAAATTTCATCTGCACGCGACGTTCCATTTACACGTTTTTCACGTTTTTTTTTCTTCTCACGTTTCTGACGTTGTGCTACACGTTTTTATATCCATCGCAGACTGGCGCCATGTCGGCCAAGGCGGCTCCAAAGAAGAAAAATGAGGTTGGTTGAATAAGGAATTTTTAAATGAAAGTATGCCGTTTTGGGCCCACACACACTAATTGACATCGCAAATTCGCGTCAACTCAGTGTCAATTGAATAAAACAAGAAGTTTGTAAAAAGCATCACACTTAACAGGAACAATGAAAATGTAATGTCATGATGTAAAATTAACTGTGCTCTATCAGATAGATAAGTTGAAATCACAGTATCACTTGAATTCAGTTGACACGAATTCAGTTGACATCCAGTGTGTAGGAGCCCTTTATGCAAGGTTGTGGTGTCTAATTTTAGTCCAGGTAATTGTCTGTACCCTCCAAAGACGCTTAAATGTATTATACGACTGAAACGTTCGTGGGCTAAATGGGCAAATTTCGTGGGCTAAATGTGATGAGTGGTGGTCTGAGATGTTATATAAGAAGAATTAGTAAGAAATAAGAATGAAATAGTCAAAAATATTTATATTAACGCACCTATCTGCAGTCACTTCCTTGTCACTTACTTAAAATGCGCTATGAGCACCAGGGTACACTTTTGTCCCATTAATTCCAGTATTACACAGCCAATCCCCACGCAGGAAGACCCGTTCGCCATTTTCGAGAAAGCTGGCGACACGCCAAAAAAGGGCAAAGTAGCTGCGTTGTCTACGCAGTACAAGAAGCTCAGCCAGTTGGACCACGTTTTGCAGCGGCCCGACACCTATGTCGGCTCAGTTGTGCGCACCGAGAGTGCGGTTGGTTCGATTTTTTGAATTGTTTTGATTTTTTTTTGTTTTATTTTGTGTGGCTCCTGTTATATTTGATGAATTTATTTCTGGTCAAGTGCGGAAAGTCTTTTTCACTTTTTTTATCATTTACACTAATTTTTCCAGTATTTGGACCGCTGGATACCGGAAATCATCGGAGCCCCGTTTTAACCCTACGTATAGCTTCACTAGCTTAGCTCTCAACTGCTCGCAGCCGATGTGGGTGTACGACGCGGAGCAGGACAACATCGTGCAGCGCGACATCACCTACGTGCCCGGCCTGTACAAGATCTTCGACGAGATCATCGTCAACGCGGCCGACAACAAGCAGAGGGACCCGGAGAACATGACCATGATCAAAGTGAAAATTGACAAGTTGGTACTTTTGCTGGGGTCTGTGTTGAGTGCGCATTCTAAATGTAAAAACGACGCGATGTGTATTGAAAGAACGCTCGTCGAGTTGACATTAGGGTTCAAACGGGACCAGTTTTTCGGACCGGAACCGGGACCAGAAATTTTTCTTATCGGGACCGGGACCGGGACTAGGTGGTCGGGACCGGGACCGGGACTGGCATTTTTCAATTGTCGGGACTGGGGCATCCGGACCGGGACCAGGATTTGCCGAACCAGGTACCAGGACCACAGCCCCCTTTTGAGCCCTATCGGGACCGATAACCATTTGAATGCATATTTTCAGAAGTTTCATACGATTTTCACACTTCATTCAATCAAAATTGTCATCAAAAATATCTTAAAAGTCACAAAATTCAATTCAGTCACAAAAAAGGACATAATGCACGATAATTATGACAGTGAGTATTGATATATAAGCTGGCGCAGTGCTTTCTGAAGGAAAATAAATTTTTCAGCCTTCTCTGATGTCGAACATGAATGAGAATGTTTGGAACTCACCAAAAAAAAACGTCAAAAATTCGTAGACGGAATGAGAATGCGCCGACTGGCGCGAATTTTTTCGAATTTTACAAGTATTTAAAATCGAAATTTGGATCCAGTCCGGTCAATTTTTCTTATCGGGACCGCTGAAAAATTCCGGGACCAGGACCGGGACCGGGACTGGGTGGTCGGGACCGGGACCGGGACTGGCTTTTTTCAATTGTCGGGACCGGGACTGGGGTGTCGGGACCGGGACCGCCCCAGTCCCGACTTTTTGCCGAACCATGTACCGGGACCGCGGTCCCGTTTGAACCCTAGTTGACATCGGGTGTCAACTGGTTTTTTGTGTAGTTTCATGTTTTGAGTTGACAGCCGGCAGAGCAATGTGCAAACGCATGCTGCAGTATTGAAAATAAAAATTTCGGAAAATAGCAATTTTTTGCAATTGGTGCCCTTTAACGTCATCATTCCGCGCCCCGTTAACTAAAATCCGAGTTGACACCGAAACCAGTTTACAACCCATCGTACACCCATTACCCCCCCCCCCTTCAGAGCGAAGAACGAGATCTCAGTGTGGAACAACGGCAAGGGCATCCCGGTGGTGAAGCACGACGTGGAGCAGGTCTACATCCCCGAGCTCATATTCGGCACGCTGCTCACCTCGTCCAACTACGACGACTCGCAGCGAAAGACGACTGGGGGTCGGAATGGCTTTGGAGCGAAGTTGTGCAACATTTTCAGCACTAGATTTACGGTGGAGACCAGTTGCAAGGAGTATGGAAAGGCGTTCAAACAGGTTAGGGGTGTTTTTTGGGTTCGGGGGTTATTTACTTCATGATGTCTATTGTTTTCGATTTTTATTTTGCCTTCGTGCGTGTGTAAAAGCCAACGCCATAGTCTTATCATCTTATGCGCGCACTTTTACAGAAAAATTAACATAGAAAACGTGTGCCCGGAGTACCGTACCTGACATCATTTTTGAAAAAAATGTATATGCGTGATAGTGTTTCATTAAGATGAAGTCACAGCGTGCGTAAAATGCATTTTGAATATTTTATTTGATGCAACAGAACACTGTGCAAACATAAAAGCTTAAAAAATGCGTGAACAGAGTCAATATGTATTTAGAGGTCTATTCAAACACAGAATGTTTCAGAAAAGTTCGGCATTTTATTCAGTGTGACATAAAGCATAGTTAGCTTGGCGCACGGACGTAGCCAGGATGTTCGAACCGGGGGTGTGTATACGGACCCCGCTGAACGGAGGGGGGGGGCGCCCCCTAACATTTGGCTAGGGTTCAAACGGGATTGACTTTTCGGGATCGGGATTGGTTTTTTGAGATTTCGGGATCGGGGTTGGCCTTTCGGGATCGGGATTGGCTTTTTGAGATTTTGGGGTCGGGATTGACCTTTCGGGATTGGCGTTTTATTCGGGATCGGGATTTAGGCCTAAAAATTGGTTTTCAGGGTTTCAGGGATCGGGATTGGCTTTTTCAAATATCGGGATTGAGGGATCGGGACCACAAAATCCCGAAATTTCTCGGGATCGGGATCCCGTTTGAACCCTACCTCTGGCTACGCCTTCCAATCTGGGCTGGGCGCTTCCAATCCGACCAAACAGACGCATCAAATCACACGCGCGTGCCATTCCCCTTGATGGGCAACATGGCGGCCGTGTCGCTGACCAGGGCGCCCAAGGCTCTGTGCTCGTGCTGCCGCTTGAACCTGCGCAGCGCGTGCTGCTGCTCTGCGTCCATGGCGCCCACCATCACCTGCCGCTGGGCGCGCATCGCCCGCTGCGTCACCTGGCGCGTCCGTTCGCGCTCGTCGCGCCAGCCGCACTGCTGCCGCGTGTGCGTTATCGATCGGGCCTCGCCTGCGTGTTTGGGGGCACTGAAATGCCACTAGGCGTGCAAAGTGTGGAAAATGGCAAATGCTTTTGATATTTTACAGGGTATTGTAGGTACTGCCCTCTGGGGGCACTCTGTAGCACTATAGACTCTCAATGCCCTGTTAAATACCATTTTCCAGTGCATTTTACACTTTTTTGACTTTTGACACTGCATAACATTTCACATTTTGCAGCATCTGGGAGTGGGACCCGTTTTGTGCCATTTCGCAGCAATATCATTTTTTGGCGGGGGCGGGTCTAAATCTAAATCCGGGTACAAGGACGTATCCAGGGGGGGGGCGGGCGGGGGACTGCAGCCCTTCCCGGGGTTAGACGCGAAAAAACCCGGAAACGAGACTTTTAGTACAAATTTTCGACGGTGTATGCAAAAATTTTGCCCCCTAAACACTCTGTATTTTCAGCATATCGGTCCCCATTAGGGTTGGAAAAAAATCAAAAAAATTTAAACGCCTTGATATTTAAAAAAAAATCAATTAAAAAAAAAAATAATTGATTTTTCAAATTAAAATCTGATTTTTTTCAAATCGCCCAAAATGGGGATATAGAGAAAAAATATGTGTATGTTAAGTGTCAGACAATGTGTTGTTATGTCTATTGTGGCCATATTATGACTGTGGAGTCATGGGATAGCATTATAAGCAGTGATTTCTTTCAAAAATATCTATTTTATGTCGACTTATTATGTATATCGCCTTTTGTCGAATGTTTGTGACTTCAATTGAAGTTCAGCATGAAATAGTGCTTAAATAAGGTTGTAAGAGAAGGCTAATACATTGACAGTGGTGTTCTACACTGTAGAAGTATGTGGGAGCACATTGGTTTGATATTATATACTACACTAGCATAGCACGGCTTTTTATTGCTCAGTAACATGAATAAATGAAAGATTTTACACTAAAAATGCCCCAAAACCCATAAAAACACCACCAATTGTAATATGGCGCCTACGAATGGTAAAATAGAGGTAACCATAGAGGTAAAATTTTAGGGGGGGCTCCCCCCATTCGCCGGGCTCTGTAAACAAGCAGCCCCCCCCCCCCGCTCAAAAATCCTGGATGCATCTCTGTCTGGGTAGTAATCTAAATGAATACAAATTCACTGACCATATATCCGCTTCAAACAACATGTTGTGCACAAGTGCTGCTTGGCTTTGGACACAGTCTGAGGGGTTTGTGTGATGAGACCATTCTGTTATAATCACAGTCGTGTAAATGCATGGTTTGAGAAAACAAGTTGATATTTCATTGAAAATTTTCCCAGTTCATAGATATTTTTGATGTAACGACTCATTGAATATCAAACCGTTTTTCAAAAATATCATATTGATATTGGAGATTTTTACACATTTGAATCAACAATTGGCAACATTAGCAATTTTTAAGTGATTACACTATTTGTACAAGCCTCCAGCGTGTCTACTATCTCTTATTCTTGCCATCATAATCATTGCAATAAAAAATTGTCCCCGGGCAACCATTATGGTTATTATGTCAAGCACCAGGGCTAGTGTGTTGACTGTGCAGATAGTCACTGCTGCCGCTGCCTCAATTCTCCTTTTATACATGAGCCACCCGTGGATAACAATCATGGAAACATGTCTGCATATTTTTAATTTAATATGCTTGTTTTAAGGCACTAATGTTCTGAATAGTTTGCAATTCTTTGTGGCAGGGTTACCCCATTTTTACCTTCGAAATAGCTAATTTTTGTGGGGAATTGTTGCTAAAAAATTTCATTGGGATAGAGATCTGAGCAGGGCAGTGGGCTTGTTGAGGTTGAAATTGAAAGAAGTCTTTTTGAAGGTGTAGAAGGCAAAAAAGAGAAAAATCATTAAAATATGAGAAAAAACAGCTAAAATAGGCATATAAGCACTTACATAGCAAGAAAAAGCTGCAAGTTGGCAATAAACTACATGAACTAATGATTTTGACAGTGCCAATGGGCATAAAGGTATGAAATAAGCATTTTTTTAGCAAGAATTTGGATACATTTTCCCAAAAAATTGCTCTAGGTAATTTGCTGGTTGATTTGAGGGAGGGTTAATGGATAGAAGTGAAAAAAAAAGTGCCTGAGAATACATAGATATACACCATCCAGGATAGATAAATAGATAAATTTTTCAGCTATCTTTCCCTTGCGCGATTTACTATTTATCTGACCCTGGGAGGGTAAAATTCAGAATACCCCTGCCCCCATTGGAGACCCCTTGTCTACATCCGTAATTGGCTCCAATACTGAATTTACCTGAAAACACTGACCCACTGCCACAAAATCTGCGCGTTCATGAGACGCCACATATCATAGGTTGTGCCGATAAATAAGGCCACAGCAGTGGGGATGCATGTTCCATCAACTGCGTTTCATATTGAATTAGGCATGTTAAATACATTAATATTTTGCCAGCTATTTACATTTGAGACAGGGGTTTTGTAGATTTGGACCCCTGTATTTTTTATTTTTTTTTTGTATCCAGGATTGAATGGCGCCCACTCCTAGTATTTTACCTGTGCAGTACTTATTGAGTGCATTTTCAATGTATTTATTAAGTTTACAGTTCATAAATGTATTTTAGGCAAAAGATACAAATGAAATTGGGTTATTTGAGGGTGATAGCTGAGCAGGACATGTAACAGATGAATAACATGTGCATTCCATAATTACCCCCATTCCAATGTGAACCCCCTGCACTAACGTGAGACTGATATGCAGAAAAGCAGCTTTCCGTGCCCTTTGAAGAAATTAGTGTAGAAATAATTGCCATCTTTGAGCAAATAATCTGGGGCCATATTTAGTCTAACACATGCGAGAATCAATTGAAGTAGCACGCTCACTAGACATCCATCTGTTGCACTTATTCTAGGCCCAGTAAATTTAACAATTTTGTAGTCTTGGATCATCATTGTCCTGTTATTTGTGCCTTTCTGGGGCTGTGGGGAGTTGAAATACTTAAGAACATGTTGAATGGCGCTCCACACGCTGGAATGTCAACTGGTTTCAGTGTCAACTCGATTTTTAGCTCAATTTTGGTTGCATGACAATTTCAAGTGCACATGCGGCAATGTCGAAACGGAATCAATTTGCCATGTGCGTTTGAACATGGTTTCGCAACCCATAAACTGAAATCTTGATGAAAACCGGTTGGTGCAGTTGACATCAGTTGACATCCCAATGTCAACTGGTCAAATGGTTTTCATCGAGATTTAAGTTTATGGGTCGCGAAACTTTGTTCAAATGCACATCGCAATATTGATTCCTTTTCGACATTGCCACATATGCACTTGAAAATAATCCTGCTACGTAAATTCAGCTAAAATGAGTTTACTCCAAACCAGTTGACATTCCAGAATTTCCAGCGTGTGGAGCGCCAATCAGATAAACAATATTTAGTTAAGAACTGATGTTGGAAAAATGTTTGTATTGATGTTTTTAAATTGCCTGGAAAGGGGTAAATAATAAAGCAATGTATGGTAAATGCCCAATCTGACTTGTTAAAAGTGACTTCCTGCAAAGGCTCTATGAAAGGCATGAATCACTAATAATATTATCTTTTTTAAATCATAACAATGGTCATTCAAATAATCTCCAAGTAGGGTTGGGACGATATGACTTTTCGATATCGATATTCGATATTCGATATTTTTTTCTGAAACTCGATATTCGATATCGATACGATATGGACCCTCGATATCGATATTCGATATTAAAAAATGCTCGATATTCGATATCGATATTTTGATATTTTCGATATTTCGATATTTTGCTTTCGGCATATCTCATTTGGCATATTGCATTTCCATTTTATCACAAACCCAACTGATCATCTCTACTGAAAAGTAGATGACACAAATTTAAATGGCACACAATGATCAAAATGAGAAAATGATTGAGAAATGTGACAGATGTGGTAAGGAAAAGGTGCCAGCCCCATTTATAGGTGCCATGCCATGGTGCCATTGATGTTTCCATGGTGTGAGTAGCTTTTAAACATACATATACTCTTATGTGAACATCTGAGAGAGCATTTGCGCAAGATTTGATGCTGCCGCAAGTGCTGAAACAAAAATACCTGTCATGTGAGAACAAAGTGCGCGATTGCGCGCAAAATTTGTTAAAATTGCTTATGAAATCGCCTTCTAATAGTGCCATTCCTGGCTTATTTGAAGTCATGCCCAGTGAGTATAGAATATCGAAAATATCGAAAAAATGGTCGATATTCGATATCGATATTCGATATTTTTTCAAAATTTTCGATATCGATATTCGATATTCGATATGAAAAAGTAGTCGATATCCGATATTCGATATTCGATACGATATATCATCCCAACCCTATCTCCAAGTCTGACTGCAACTTGCTTGACACACTTTCTGGCAACATTTTACCTGGCTTTTGGTCTCAAATTTGGCTGATTGTTGTTGATTATTTCAGGTTGATTAGTTTTATTATCTGAAGACAATATTAACAGCTCAATTTGTTTGAATCGACCAGTTGATTAAAATTAGTAAGAATATTTAGTATCAGATTATATGCAAGTATTAGGCCAGGTCTTAGTTGTAACGATAATGTGTTTAGTATTCTTTCCCATTATTAGGGGCAGGGGTCTCCAGGATTTTGGCCCTCGCGGGGGCTGGATAGATAGCAAATCGCTCCTCCGGAGGGATAGATAGCTGGAAAATTTTTCTGGGGGGGGGCTTGGGGGGGGCTGGCGGGGGCACAATATATAGGCTTTTTCAAGGTTAAGAAGGCAGAAAGGGGAAAAAATCGCTAATAATCAGTAAAAAGTAGCCAAAAGTAGGTATAAAATGGCGAAAAATAGGTATATAACCATGTATATAGCCGGAAAGCACGATTTTGAAGGTGAAAAACTATAAAAAGGTGCGAACATTAGTGATTTTGAGCGAAAATTGGGGCAAAATTTCTCAAAAACCACTCCAGATAGATAGATAGCTGAGCGATTTGGGGGGGGTCTTTTGGGGTAGTAGCCAAAAATTTTGCCTCGGGATAGATAGATAGCTGAGCGGCCTCCGGGATAGATAGATAGCTGGCCGATTTGGGGGGGGGCAGCCCCCCCCCCAGCCCCCCCCTAGGAGACCCCTGATTAGGGGTGTTTGACACATGTATTTGCCACGTCCATGGTCTATAAATATTTTTAGAATTACCCTATTGTTAACATTAGAATATCGGTGCTGGCTGCTTCCAAACTGGAAATTAATGTTAATTTCAATTTGTTATTTTACCCCATGAACTCAACCAATTATGATCCATGAAACAAGGCTACATAATATGAAGTGGATATTTTGAAGAAAAAAATTTTTATAGTGTTGGAAGAGTTGTTTCTTTCAAACCACAAATTTTAAAAAAGATATTGCAGCATGACAATGATCATGTTTCCTAAGCAACAGGGATGTATACAGAGAAGAATTTTGTGGACTGATTGTATTTATACATAGGTGTGGTGGTAGATTACAACTTATGGATTTGTGAATTGTTCCTTTATTTAAGTGTTTTAATAAACCACACAGGTAAAGCCAATAATTGAGCGTCATATGCCCCACTTTGCATGTAGGAAGCAAAAGCATGTAGAAGTTCATTAGCAGAATCTATGTATCACACCCACATATTTATCTTATCCAATAATGCATATTAGAAAATTAAGCATTGACAGCAAACAATGCCAAAAAAAACGGAATGGAAGCATTTTGAATGCAGAATGCTTGCATATTTTTGAATGATTACAATATTTGAAAATGAACAAAAATTCTAAAAATACATTTGAAAGCTGATCCAGCTAGAAACAAATCAATGTGAAGCATCCAGCTTTAATGCTGATTGATTTTAGTCAATTTGTAGTAGCTGGTTCTAAGCTTAATTGTAGATACATAGTACATATCGTAATGTATGTAGTGGTTATCAGTCAACTTTGCATGTAAATAACTGACATGCATGTTGCATGGCAGTTATTTACAGTGAGGCTATATGCTGTAAGAAGTGTTAAAAGTTCTAAATATTCACTACATTTGGGCTTCTTCTTTTCCTACCAAGTGACAACATTTCTTGCAGTTTCATAATATTTTTTTGTCACTTGATGGATCAAATCACGAAATGTTCAAATTATGTACCTGATTAAAGACAAGATAGATAAATAAATAAATACACATCATATTTTTACGCTTTTCCATTAGAGACAACCATTTACTGCTAATGCCTTCCCAATCGGATGTGCGTACGTGACGGAACATGCTCCGGAAAAATGTTCTTCTCAACGGTCACACTGAAAAAATTTCTCATGCCGGAACCTCAGTAAATGCAGTTACGTAGTACCTGCGCGCACTAGTTTTCACACGAATTTTCGAAAACTCACAAATCAGCTTAAAACGCATTTGAGTTTCCTACAATGGGATGGCCGTCAACTTCAGTTGACGGAGATCAAAAATGACTCATTGTGGAGAACTCAAACACGTTCAAAGCTCATGAGTTTTCGAAATTTCGTGTGAAAACTATTGTGCGCAGGGCGATAATAACATTTAGGTTGCATAATGGCAGCAGGGGTCTCGTAAATGTGGAACCCCGCGGGTTTAGATAGTGAATCGCTTCCCTGGGGTATAGCTGAAACATTTGTGTAGGGGGTTGTATTTATGGGCATTTAATATAAATGTAGGCTTTTTCACGGGTGTAGAAATAAAAATAACTAGAAGTTTTTCGTACGTAAGGTTTCGACGCATTTTTAAAAACGTTTTTTAACCATTAAAAAACCCTGGCCGTCGCAGGGTGTATTTGCATCATAAATACGCTCACGTTTCTGGACCCCCACGCTAGGGTTCGAACGATATGACTTTTCGATATCGATATTCGATATTTTTTTCTGAAACTCGATATTCGATATCGATACGATATGGACCCTCGATATCGATATTCGTTATTAAAAATGGTCGATATTCGATATTGCAATTTGCTTTTTGTATAGCAAGACAAATTTCAAGTGGCATATTGTATTTCCATGTGGTTGCACACATGGTTAATCATCTCTTTACTGAAATGTGAATGGTACAAGTGATTTTAAAAAGGTTTACATCAGTCAAAAGTAGAAAATGGAAGAAAAACATGATGAATCAAAGTGTATAAGGCAAACAACAATTGGTAGATATTACAGTTCATACTTATAACCAACGTGCTTAATGCATGTTGCAAAAAATTGCATATCAGCATTTTCAGGCTTCAAATTTAGCACACCAACAAAAATTACATCATCAACATTGTACTTTTACTCATCAAATAAAATACTATAACTAAATCAGATCAATCAAAAATATCTCAAAATGAAAACAATAACTTTAATTAGGGACACAATACAGGTTCGATATATCGAAAAAATGGTCGATATTCGATATTTTTCAAAATTTTCGATATCGATATTCGATATTTTTTCAAAATTTTCGATATCGATATTCGATATTGAAAAATAGTCGATATCCGATATTCGATACGATATATCGTTTGAACCCTACCCCACGCCCAGTGGTCCTCTGCATTGGAGACCCCCGCTGCACTGAGTACTAATGCACTAAGTGGAGCGCCCCACGCTGCTTCTAATGCTGCAGCAAAAAAACTATTGCATGAGTAGTATGTAGGGTGTAAATGCTGTTGTGGAATAAAAAGTGCAGATCGGTTTTTATGGGGTGGAAAGTTCCAATTTGGATTCCTCTTTGGCGCTGTTCTATGCATGTAGGGGTGGAAAAGTGTTCTGTTTAATGCAGCATGTTTTCGAAGTAAATGGTGCTCGGCATGTGGATTGAGTTTATTTGAGCTGGTATAGATAAATTCTAAATAGTCATAAATGTAAAGCCATGTGTTAACGTTCAACTCAAAATATGCAACCACCCCCCCCCACCCCCAGACGTGGACGAACAACATGCGGTCGACGCAGCCGGCCAAGCTGGACGGGTGCGTCAACTCGGACTACACCAAGATCACGTTCAGACCCGACCTGGCCAAGTTCGGCATGGACGAGTTGGAAGACGACACGGTGGCGCTCATGGCTAGAAGGGCCTATGATATTGCGGGCACTAGTAAGAGGTTGAAGGTCATGCTCAGTTTGGGAGGCGATTTTAAGAAGTTGCCGGTTGGTTTGGGGGGTGTTTCTGTCAGGCGGGTGTTGTGCTTAGGCTCGAGTTGACATTTACAGTGTGCGGTATTGTGTTGACATCTCATTTGACATAAATTAGTTTATAATTGGCACAACTGTTGATTTGGGCCCATACATGCTAGTTGACATTTCAAATTCGTGCTAACTCTCAACTAAAAATACAAAAAAAAATGTAAAGCATCACACTTAACAGAGACATTGAACATTAAGTGACATGATGTAAAATTAACTATGCTCTATGAGATAGGAAACTTTAAGTTACATAATTCACAAAGATTTAGTTGACGCGAATCCAGTTGACATCCAGCGTGTTAATGTCATTTGTGTGCATCAATCGGTTTGCGGATTTGTAACTGGTTGTTTGCTGGAGTATCTGCGTTTAGAATCAACTTCTGAGATGTGACACTGCGTAGACAATGGCGCACCGCACACTGAAATTTTGCGTTCAGCGTTCGAACGTTTTTGCACGCTGAACTACAAACGCTGAAATCAAAATCTAAAGAACAGAACGTTTTTAATGTGCAAAAAACGCAGCTCGCATGCAAATTACGCGAAATACTGCAGATACCGAACTTTTACGCTTTAAAAACGCTGTGTTCGTAAGATTTCGATTTCAGCGTTTGTAGTTCAGCGTGCGAAAACGTTCGAACGCTGAACGCAAAATTTCAGTGTGCGGTGCGGCAATATGTCTGACTCGATATTTCTGAATTTTTCTATTATTTGTGTCGCTGCTGCTTTTAGGTTCAAGGCTTCAAGCAGTACGTGGAGCAGTATCTCAAGGACAACAATAGCGAGAGCGGTAAAATGAAGTTCGTCTACGAGCAGGTTTGCATTAATTTTTTTATTTCAACATATCATTACTAGGGATGGCACGTAAATATACCACTTATAATTACCACATACTGCTATTCCATGGCTCCACAGCTATTCTATGGCTATATTTAACATCACAGAGTACTGAGCGCCATACTGAGTACCTGTATGTGTAGACCCATAACCATACCTGGGAGCTTTTAAAAAAAACCGTTTTATTATTTTTTTTAAACGGGGTCGTTAGAAAAAAAAAACAGTTTTGTGCCATCCCTAATCATTACCTACTAACATTGTTTGTAATTGAACTTTGTACATATAAATAATTTGTAAATGCGTGAATATAAATATTATTCATTTTGTGTTCAATTGTAATATGACACATTTAGTTCGCTTTCTTTATTAGGGATTGCCGGTGTTTTTAAACCTTTTTTAAAGCCCGGTTCGTTGAAGAAAATACTTTCCCATCACTACATTCTACACCATTAACTCCCCCCCCCCCCCCCGCAGTGCTCGGACCGGTGGGAAGTGGCGCTGTGCGCGTCGGACCGGGGCTTCACGCAGGTGTCCTTCGTCAACTCGATCGCCACCACCAAGGGCGGCAAGCACGTCGACTACGTGGCCGACATGATCGCCAAGGTGATCGCAGACGCGGTGCAGAAGAAGCTGCCCAAGGGCGCCATGGCTGTCAAGCCCTTTCAGGTGGGATTTGGGGTTGGAAAGTTGATTATGGTTGTTTATGAATTTGCAATTCTGGTGCCAGTTCCGCAAATTGAAAAGTGAGAAGTAAAATGGCAAAAGTGACGTAAAATGACAAGTAAATTGGCAAAAGCGAAGTAAAGAAATAGAAATGAAAAGTAATTTCGCTGTGTTTTTGCCATTTTACTTCTCAATTCCCTTCGCTTTTGCCATTTTACTTCTCACTTCTCAATTTGCGGAACTTGTAACAGGAATTTTTGGCTAGGTTCAACAGTTTTCGAACATTTCTCAAAAACACGTCTAGGTGAACCCCCACTCACCCCCAATTCACCTACGCAGGTGAAAAACCACATGTGGGTGTTCGTCAACGCGCTGATCGAGAACCCGGCGTTCGACTCGCAAACCAAGGAGACGCTCACCAGCCAGCAGAAGTCGTTCGGCTCGGTGTGCAAGTTGAGCGCCAAGTTCATGTCCGACGTGGTCAAGTGCGGCGTGCTCGAGGCCGTCAAGTCCTGGGTCGAGTTCAAGCAGAAGGTTGGTTGATTTTTGGTTGATTTGGATGAACGGTGAATTATTGTCGACGGGTTTGGTGGGCTTTCGACATTGGATTAATCAAAGCGATTGCATCCGGAGTCCTCAAAACTGCGTTTGGGGGCAGGTAAAAATCTGAATCTGGGCTTTGTTGGCGAAACTGGAGAAAATACTATGTTTGTTGGGCATATTGTGCTTTCACACATGAATTTACGGCGCGACATGATGTCACTTGTCAATTGAATTTCTAATGGACAGTGTTTTCAAATGTGAATTGTTATGAATTCATTATGATTCCTTAGGGCGATTTCGACACAATCTAAAAAAATTCAGTTGACAGCTGACGTCGCCGCGTCAACTAGTTTGCGTTGCCCATCCAACCCCGTCTCGCATTCCCCCCTATTCCCTTCACCAGTCTATTATAAACAAGCCACGCCCCTTTCTCTAGACCCAATTGGACAAGACGTCCGGCAAAAAAAAGTCGGACGTGGACGTGCCCAATCTGGAGGACGCCAACAACGCGGGCAGGAAGTTGTCCCAGCAGTGCACGCTCATTTTGACTGAGGGCTTGTCCGCCAAGGCCACTGCGGTTGCCGGTTGGATATTTGCAGTTTTTGGTGAAATTATATTTGTATCGACTTTCTGATATCGATTTGCTTTTAAAGAACCGGTTCTTACCCTGTAAATATTGACACGTATAGTTTATCTACTGCACTCCTTGCCCTGGAATTACCACAATCAATGTGAATAAACGGAAATAATGTAATTATTGACATTTGTTTCATCTTGAGATAACTAAGCACATAATTTGTTCCATGCCTTTATTCATCTGATTATGGTAACATTCTATGCAAAGTATACCTCCAGTGCAGTCATTCTCTATCGATCGAACATCGCAGGTTTGAGCGTGGTGGGCCGCGACAATTTTGGAGTTTTCCCATTGAAAGGCAAAGTGTTGAATGTGCGCGAGGCGACCCACGAGCAGATACTCAAAAACGCCGAGATTAATAATTTGATTAAAATTCTCGGCCTGCAGTACAAGAAAAAGTACGAGACCGACGACGATATGAAAACGCTGAGATATGGAAAAGTTATGGTCATGGCCGATCAGGTACTATTTTCTGCAATTTTTTCATGTTTAGCTGCGATTAGTGATGGAAATGGCACCGCACCGCGCCGGCACCGGTGCCATTCCTCAGAAAGGGCACTTGGCACCTTGGGCACCGGCAAAAAAATGGCACCGCACCCGCACCGGTGCCATTCTGAAAAATATAGCACCGGCACCACGGGGTACTATGCTAGCGTTTATTCGCCCATTAAAACGTCGCTTTTACGCTGTTTCCGGACCTCAATATGAAAAAGGGTGACAATTTACGGGCCAAGCCTATTCCGCATGTAAACCCATCCCGCATGTAGACCCATTATTGTACGCATTATACCCGCAGGGGTAAGAGAGGGGGGTGGGTGACCCCACCCTAAACCGCCCAGCTATCTATCTATCCCTGGGACCATTTTTTGGGAAACTTTCCCCTGAACAATCCCCCCCTCGCGAATTGCCAAGCTATCTAGCTACCTGGAGCACTTTTGAGCAATTTTACCCTAATTTTCTCCCAAAATGGCTAATTTTCATACTTCTTATAGATTTTCACCTTCAAAATCATAAAGACAATTTTCAGCATGCCGGGTATATGTGTCATGCAGCAAATGTTCGACATGCGGGATGGGTTTACATGCGGAATAGTACAGTAGGGTTCAAACGGGATCCCTATCCCGATCCCGGATCCCGTAAAATTCCGGGATTTAGCAGTCCCGATCCCGATCCCGAAACTTTTCAAATCCCGATCCCGATCCCGAGAAACTCCAAAGTCCGGGATCCCGATCCCGGAAAAATTAGTGGAAATTATCAAAAGTGAAAAAACGACGTTTTTGGATGCAAAAATGTGAATGCAAACCCCCAGCGTTCATTTTATGCCACGTTTCTGGCATCCAACGATGTTTTTAGACCTTTATGAACGACTGTGGATTAGGGTTCAAACGGGATTGACTTTTCGGGATCGGGATCGGGATTCACTTTTTGAGATTTCGGGATCGGGATCGGGATCGGGATTGGGGTTTCGGGATCGGGATCGGGATTGGTATTTTGAGATTTCGGGATCGGGATCGGGATCGGGATTGGGGTTTCGGGATCGGGATCGGGATCGGGACTGCTAAATCCCGGAATTTCACGGGATCCGGGATCGGGATCGGGATCCCGTTTGAACCCTACTGTGGATGCCAAAACATTGGCGAAAATCTCTATCCCAAGACCCCAATCCCGATCCCGAAATAATGCCAATCCCGATCCCGTGACCCCAATCCCGGCCAATCCAGATCCCGATCCCGTGACCCCAATCCCGGCCAATCCCGATCCCGATCCCGAAATCTCAAAAAACCAATCCCGATCCCGAAAAGTGAATCCCGTTTGAACCCTATAGTACAGTGCCACAATTTACCGCCAATTTTCCCTCCATTCAAATAATCCAGCCCTGACACAATTTTAATCTATTTATAAAACACAGGACCAAGATGGCTCCCACATCAAGGGGCTGATTATCAACTTCTTGCACTACAATTGGCCGTCGTTACTGAAACGCAATTTCGTCGAGCAATTTATCACGCCGATTGTCAAAGTGAAAAAAGGTGCCCAGGAAATGTCGTTTTTCAGCATGCCAGAGTATCAAAATTGGAAAAAAGAGACTCCCAATTGGCCAACCTGGAGGATCAAGTATTACAAGGGTGAGTTTTCTCAATCGAGTTGGGACGTTGTGTCACTGTTTAGAACAATTAGAGTATCGACTTTCAAACACTATCGATATTGACAATCACTATACGGAAAAAATCATTTAATCAACCCGGAGCAGTCACACATTTTTTCAAATCAAAAACAATATTTTTTGCGTTTAACGATCATTATACCTGGCACGACCGGAAACAGGACGATATCTACCACTATTTATGTCGTTGGCTGTGTGCCAACGTTGTAACTCAAAACGTTTGAATTGCAATGATCAGGGTTTTGTAGATTTGGACCCCCGCGGGGGTTCATATAAATAGTAAATCGCTCCTCCGGAGGGATACATAGCTGGGAAAAAAAAATTTTTTTTGGGGGGCGGGTTCAATAAATCGCTCCCCACTACTAAACCCCTGGCAATCATTTTTCATTGTTTAAGATCAGTTCAATGCATTAGTCATGGTTGGCACGCCGCCAAAATGACATGAACATCACGTTCTCTAGTCGCTTAGGGAGGGGGACCTATACCAAATACCAACACACGAGTCGCCCACCCCCCAAGGTCTGGGCACGTCGTCGTCTAACGAGGCGAAGGAGTACTTCAACGACATGCGGCAGCACCGGCTGCGCTTCAAGTACGGCGGCGGGCAGGACGACAACGCCATCGAGCTCGCCTTCAGCAAGAAGCGCGTCGACGACCGCAAGAGCTGGCTCACCCACTGGATGACCGACAGACAGGTGAAGGGGGGTTAGGGTTGGCCGATGTTTTTTTAAAAACGTTTTTTATTTAAAAAAAACGTTTTTTTAAAAAAAAAACATGACGTCCGAAATGTTTTTTTTTTTAAAAACATCGACCGAAATTTTTAGTACTAAGCACTAGGTATTTTGCAAAATTTTTGCGCGCAAGCGCGCAATTTCACACACAAATTGACATTGGTGGTTGTTTTCATTGGTTTTGTGGCATTTTTTGTATCAAAGTATCCATTTATATATGCTACCATGGGTTAATAAGCCGTCATATGTTGCTGTAGTATATAATATTGAGGTAATGTGCTTCCATGTACCTCCACAGTGTGTAACTTCACTCCCAAAGTAACAACCTCGTTTTATAACCTTGTTTGATCACTATTCCGTGCCAAACTTTACCTGAAGTCACGAACATTCAGCTATAAGGCGATATACGAACGATATGTTGACAAAAAATGGGTATTTTTGACACAAATCACCACTTATAATGCTATCCCATGGCTCCACAGACATTATATGGTCATATATAACATCACAGAGTATTGTCACTGTCTGATATACCTATATATGTTGACACAAGGTTATATCTGGGAGCTTTTAAAAAAAAACGTTTTTTTTTAAAAAACGTTGTTTTTTTAAAAAAAACATCGAGTTAAAAAAAACGTTTTTTTTTCAACCCTAAGGGGGGTTAGGGTTTCAGTTGACATTTTACAATTTTGTGATAATTTCGATCATTTTCAGTTGGCATTTTACAGTTGACTTTTGACGAAACTGTTGCTTTATTAGTTGGATTTGTTTGTGTGTGGAGTGAATTAAGAGTGAGTACGCGGTTTAAAAATAACAAGAAAATGACTGGAGCATGCCGATTAGTTTCTGTGGCATCGGCTTCTGCACCTCAGAAAAGTGCAAACTGTTTGCAAATGATAAAAACTAAAAAAGGCAGGGTAATAATTTTTTAATATCTGTAAATTCGCCACTCTTTAACGTTCTGGTTGTGATGGTACCTATTGTATTTTCCCCAGAATGGGGCATACATTTTAACCGTGAATATGTGTAAAAAATCAGCCATGGTGCTTGATTTTTTATACGAATTAAAAAAAATTTGATTTGAATTGTACGCAGGCGCGCCGCGTGGCCGGCCTGCCGTCGGAGGAGGAGGCCCTGTACGCGCAGCACACCGGCGCCATCTCGTACAGCGACTTTGTCAACCGAGAGCTCATTCTCTTCTCCAACATGGACAACGAGCGGTCCATACCCAGTCTGGTCGATGGGTTGAAACCCGGCCAGAGAAAGGTGCGCCGAGTTTTTTTGTAAAGTGACCTTGGTTTTGAAGGTGTGAAATGGTTTGCTTTTACTTTCTCTTGTGAGCTGAAGGTGAGTGCGGTCGTACTGGTGACGAAAAAGTGAAAAGTGAACGTTGGATTTTGAAATGTGAAAAGTGAAAGTTGAATGTTGGAATGTGAAAACGGAAAGTTAAATTTTGGAATGTGAATAGTGAAAGTTGAATTTTGTAAGTGGTAAAGTGAGTTTTTTCTAGGAACTGTTCGAACGAGATGGTATTCTCAGTATTCAGAAATTACGCGTCATCACTAATTAATTACGCGGCATCACTAATTACGCGTCATCGATGATTTCCACAAGTCTAAATCGTTCATCCGGTCCCGAACAAACGCAACCTCCCCACCTAGGTGATGTTCACGTGCCTGAAGCGGAACGATAAGCGCGAAGTAAAGGTTGCCCAGCTGGCCGGCTCCGTGTCCGAGATGTCCGCCTACCACCACGGCGAGGCGTCGCTCATGTCCACCATCATCAACCTGGCGCAGAACTTCGTCGGCACCAACAACATCAACTTGCTGTTGCCCATCGGCCAGTTCGGCACCAGGGCAGAGGGCGGCAAGGACAGCGCCAGTCCCAGATATATTCATACTATGCTCAAGTGAGTGCCGAACTTGGCTGAGAATGCGTTGGTGGGATAAGGAAATTTGCCGGAAAACGGACAATTCAGGCAGAAAAAAGGGAATTCTCCGGGAAACGGAAATGAGCAGAAATTCAGTCGGAAAAACGGAAACAAAAAAATTCAATCTAAAACGGAAAAAAAATTCCCTTCGGAAAGCGGAAACGGAAAAAAACTGAAATGGAAATTTGAGACCCTAGTGGTAGTCCAAATTTTGGCTTCGACACAGTTACCTGAGCAGTTTCCGTTAAATACAATTGACGATTATGTAGCAAATTCCATTGGAGACCCCCGATTTACCCCCCCTTTCAGTCCGGTGTCGCGGTGCATGTTCCACGAGGACGACTTGCCCCTGCTGAAGCACCTGCGCGAGGACAACCAGCGCATCGAGCCCGAGTACTACGTGCCCATCATTCCCATAGTGTTGATCAACGGCGCCGAGGGCATTGGCACTGGGTGGAGTACTAAGGTGCCCTGCTACAATCCCAGGTGGGTACTGCCCCTTGCTTGGTTTGAACTTGCCCACACATTAGTTGACATCGCAAATAAATGTCAACTCAATAACACAATAAATTTAAACATCACACTTAACATAAACTTTTTCGTGGTCATTCTGTGAAAATGATCGACTATAAAACTGTACTCGACAGAATCGCAACTATCATTGTAACTTTGGTTTTTGAATTTTACTCTTATTTCTGCATTTTTTTCAGAGAAGTGATCGAAAATCTGCGACGCCTGATCAAAAACGAGACGTGCCTGCCTATGGTTACTTTAAATTTCTTTGTTATTCTTTTTCACATCGCTGTTGCGTGTAAAACAATTTGCAGGCACAAACCTGAAGCCCACCAACCAGATTGGGGGGGGGGGTTAGGGGGTAATAGCCCAAAATTTTGCCTCCGGGATAGATAGATAGCGGGGCGGTTTGGGGGGGGGGGGGTTACCCCCCCATTCGAGACCCCTGATCCCCCTGTTTAGTGTTGCGCACATTAGTTTACTGTCGTCCAGCCGTCAACTGAAAAATCAATTTTATTTGCGTTTCTGTAACCAGAAAGACATGATGAGAAAAATTAATGATAGTTTGGGTATGTATACCCTCTTCACTACACACTTTTAGTTGACTGCTAGCCGACGGTCAACTGGTAAATACGTTTTGTAAACTTCGTCAACTCCCCCGCCCTCAGGCGCCCTGGTTCAAAAACTACCGGGGCACGATCGCCCCCCTGGACGCGACTCGCTACGTCTGCATGGGCGAGGTGGCCGTGCTGGACGAGCAGGAGGGCACCGTGGAGATCACCGAGCTGCCCATCAAGACCTGGACCAAGACCTACAGGGAGTCGGTGCTCGGCCCCATGGCCAAGGGGGACAAGATGCCGCAGACTATCGAGTTGGTTTTGGGGTTTGTAGTTGACATTTTAGTTGACAGTTGACATTTTTCTAGCGCCCTGGGGAAAGTAGTGTCCGATTGGATTTATGTTGATTTTATATTGAACTTGACATTTTTGATTACATTTTGCAGGGGGCGGGACCTGATTTTTAAAACTTTGCGGTATTGTCAAATACACATTAACATTTTCAAGCGTTTTTCAAAACTTTTATAATTATTATTTTTACTTCAAAATAATTAGGAATGTCTTCAGTGTTTCAAAAATGTAAACCACAAATAATGTTGTTGAACTCAGATCCTATTCCATCCCATATCCACTTTCGCAGCGATATCCGCGAGTATCACACTGATGAAACGGTCAAGTTCATTGTGAAGTTGAAACCCGGCATGTTGGACAAATTCGAGCGCGATGGACTGCACAAAGTTTTCAAGCTGCAGTCCACCATCAACACTTCGTCAATGGTTGGTGACATTTTTTTGAAGTTTTTCTCCTTTTTAGAAGTTAAGCGAAGCGCAAATAGTGCTAGGGAGAGGGAGCTGAAAAGTGAATTGAAAAAATAAAAAAAACGTGAAGGGTGAATTCTCACTTGAAAAATATTGTTTCTGATGACGGTAATGATGATTTAGTGGGAACTTTGGAATTGAAAATGTTACCCTATTCAAAAAAATCTTCACTTAAATAAAATTTCACTTCACTTTTCACTCCGCCTGTCACTTTGCGGAATTGGTCCCTAATTCCACTTTTCACTTTTCAGGTGCTGTTCGACCCGTCGGGCGTGCTGCGGCAGTACACGTCGCCGTTGGAAATCATCCGCGAGTTTTTCGACGCCCGACGCGCCCTGTACATCAAGAGAAAGCGCTATTTGGACGGAATGTTGAACGCGCACGCGGATCAATTGCGAAATAGGGTGTGTGTGGATTTTACTTTGGGGTCAGACTGGAACTTTTGTCTACACAATGCTATTGACCGACCGTCAATTGGTGCTAAGCGTCAACTGAAACATATTTTTTTGTTAAGTATCAATTATTAGACTTGAAAGTATCATTTCTTTGCTCCACCATCTACTTAACCCAAAAATGATACTGCACAATAGTTGATCGAGATGTATTTTGAAAATGTTATTTCGGTCAACTTCTAGCTCAGTTGACGTCAGTCAACTAGTGTGCTTGAACTCTTGAAATTTTAATAAAAATAATACGAAAAAAGGATTGCGAGTCACAAATTTATTCTTAAAGTCGCATTTTAGCCATCATCTTCCTTCTCGATCTGATGGAATTTTTCATCATTTTTCGTTTCAAAAATTTCTGCACGCACCGCAGGCCCGTTTCATCATGGAGAAAATTGAAGGCAAAATCGTGATGGAAAATAAGAAAAAGCGCTACATCGTGGATCTGTTGGTGCAGAGAAATTACGACCCTGATCCCATTAGAAAGTGGAGGGAAGCGCAGAAGAAATTGGTTTGTTTTTTGACTTGCTTTGTTATCGGGAACATGAATTTCTTATATGTGTGCTTAAATACGATAGCGCATGTACTTCTGTGAATGAAGTTTATACACCTGTGGCCAATCCCGAAATCTGAAAAATGTCATACAAATGAAATGTGTCATACAAATTAAATGTGTCAAGTGGCTGTGAAATAACAGTCTGCAACATGCTAACTTCACAATTTTTGGATTCCACAAAAACAATCAAGTATCTCGTTTCAATAAAATGCCAACTGAACGAACTTTAAACATGGACCAAAGGCAGTGGGAATTGGTTCAATATTCCTCAGTCACACACAACTTACGACATATTTTCTACACAAAAACCACCGAAACTCGAACCCTGTAAAAAATCTGATGCAGGATGAGAACGAGGACGAGGAGGAGGAGCAGCCGCCGGGCGAAGACGAGCAAAGTGCAGACGAACAGCCCGCCGCTGAGGGTCAGTTCGGGGCTCAGTCCCGCACTCGGTGAAGTGTCAAGTGTCATGCAAAATGTCAAGTGTCATGCAAAGTGTCAAATGTAATTTTAAATGCCCTAGAAAATGGCAAACGCGTTTGGCATTTAACACGACTTTTGACACTTTGCATGATATTTGACATTTTACAGGCCTTGGGAGTGACACCGGGTAAAATGTAATGTGAAATGTCACTAAAAATTTGTTTAGTGGTATACTCGATGGACATCACACTTAATATGGAAACCTACCAAAATCCAACTGAATAATGAACCAAACATCATACAGTTTTTCACCATAATATTTCATTTTTACTGTGGAATAATTAATTTCGAATTTTTATCACAACATTCAATTAAATTATGGCAGGATTCTACACATACTTTGCCGAGTATACTTTGTACTGGAGTATATGTATTCAGTGAATAAAAGTAAGTACATTTTACCAACTATGCTCTAAATCTGTAAATAACCATTTTGTGCAAATGTAGCACACAATCAAAACATCACAAAAGCCAAAGCACACACTAGTTCGCAATCACAATAGCAACGTGTGCAACAAGATTTGGTGCTGGGCGTGTTTTGAGTACGTTTTGAATCACAAACTGCGTGGACAGTATTTTCGCTGCTAAGAAAATAGATAATTGTGAGAATAATCATTGTGAAAATTTACATGTCGCTGTCCACTATCGGAATTGGCACCTTGCCAATAATCCCTGCAATCCTCTCACCCCTCCCTCCCCTCAACCAGCATCAATTGACCCCCCCCCTCCCCAGACGCGGAAAGCCAAGTGAACACGCGCCTGGCCGACTACGACTACCTGGTGACCATGCAGCTGATCAAGCTGTCCGAGGAGGAGAAGGACAAGTTGCTGCGCGAGCGCGACGCCAAGATCGCCGAGCTGGAGGCGCTCAGGGCAAAGTCCTGGCAGGACATGTATAATGAGGACTTGGATCGGCTGGTTGAGGCCTTTGAGGTGTGCTTTGGTTTGCTTTAGGGGTTCAATTATTTTGGGCGTGTTTTTTACGCGTCTGTAAATATAAATTTTAGGGTGTTTACGTTTTCGACGTCAATTTTTTTTTATTTTAGCGTGCTTATGCACTATAGATTGTAAAGTTTTATTATTAATCCTAAAAAAACTGAAGCCACTAAATTTTCGTAACTTTGAAAACCGAAAGATGCATTTCCACAAGTGAATAAGCTGTAACATTATTCTGCTCCCTGCAAGGATTCCTTACAATTGATTGATTCTTTTAAAGCATTGCCTGGCAATTTAATGAACCCACTTTCAGGGAGCACTAAACCTCACTTCTATGTAGCACACATTCCAACAACCCCCCCCCCCCAACCCCCCAGAAACAAGAGGAAAAAGAGAAGGAAGAGGCCCTGCAAGCGATGGCCAAGGGCCCCAAGGGCACGGGGGGCGGCGGCAAGCGCGGCGCCCAGCCCAAGAAGCCCGCCGCCAAGAAGGGCCGGCCCTCGGTCGTCGCAGACGTGCTGCCCTCCGCCAACGCCCGCCGCATCGAGCCCACGGTCGACCCAGAGCTCAAGGCCAGGATGGAACAGGTTGGGGGGTTGTGAGGGTGATGTTTGTGGCGCCTGGGCGTCGGGTGATTTACCCGGGGGGTTGGTATTTTTGAATTGATTAATTTTTTCGGTCAGACTTTTTTTGACTGGACGGCTATTTGAGGGGGCCAATTCGAATTATTATTTCGCCAAAATTTTCAAGGATGTTTCTATCGAACGAGGTCATGAAATACTATTGCAGGATTATTTGAGGTGAGTATTTTTCCCCACTCATTAAACAGGGGGTGTATTCAAGTGGGGGGATTCTACGAGTAAAAACGGTACTCACTTAAATAACAAACATCAAATCCCTCCACTCTACCCCACAGGCGGACAAGGCGAAGGAGAACAAGGGCGCGCGCGGGCGAGCCAAGCAGCTGGGCGGCGCGTCCAAGTCCGGCGCGCAAGCCACGCCCACCGTGTCGGACGACGAGCGCGACAACAGCCGGCTGCTCGACGACGTGCTCAACGCGTCGCCCGAGCTCAAGCGCCGCCTGGAGGAGCAGCGCAAGGCCAAGAAACAGCCGCAGAAAACGCTCAAGACTTTCTTTGGTCGGTTTTGGGGCGGGTTTCGGGTTGAATCGAGATGATCCATGGATTCCCGTTGTAATTTCGACAAAATATGGCGCTACAGAGTGGATCTTGATATCGTTGGATCGAGGAATGATGCTGTTTATATAAAATGACAATATCAAAATTTGTGTCGAATTATTTCGTCTACAAACCAACTCACCGATGATGCTCAGTGCATTTGAAATGGATACACAGGATAAATTCACATTACGGCACATTCTGTAATATAAAAAATTCACTTATTTTTGAAGTATTTAAATGTGCATGATTAGTCAGATATCATACATTGTAAATGATGTTAAAGGTATCGACCTATATATAAGTCAGCCCCTTAAGTGACTAGAGCCCAGCCGCCACTGTGGTCTAGACCCCGATTATGTTTACCTTGCAGGCACCGAAGCCAAGACATCGGCAACGTCGAGTCAGAGCAAATCGAAACACACCAGCCCGGATTCGAAAACGAAAGCGTCGCGCGCGGGTGCCGGTGCCGGCAAGAAAAAGAAACCCGGCAAGGAACCGTGGGAGACCGACAGCGAACATTCGGGATCCGGACCCGAAAACTCCGGTGCCGATTTTGGCGATTCCGATTCCGATTTTGAATCGGCGCCCAAGCGCAAAACGGCGCCG
This sequence comes from Sphaerolaimus hirsutus, assembly GCA_964036195.1. NCBI lineage: Eukaryota > Metazoa > Nematoda > Chromadorea > Monhysterida > Sphaerolaimidae > Sphaerolaimus > Sphaerolaimus hirsutus. The sequence goes on along the minus strand of OZ038454.1, from coordinate 24,029,131 downwards.
ACTAAGAGAAAAGTTGCGGAAAGTGATGATGACGCGGAGTTAGTTTTTTTTGCACGATCTGGATTTTGTTGGATCATCGAATTTAATGTATTCGATTATGCACGATATCCAGCAACTTATTTACACCATACCTTTGAATTTTTATGTCATCCAAAAGCACAATAATGCTAAAAATAATGCTAAGCACAATAATAGCACAAAAGCACAATAGCACAATAACAAAAGCACAAAAGCACAGAAAACATTCCTCAATAATTGAATTGACCAGGAATTTGGAGCTTTCTAAAGAATTCGATCGTTTCAACCAAAAAATGTACATTTTTCAGCGCGCCCGCGGCGCCCAAACAAAACGGCGAGAGCAAACGTGCCGCCGTGGTGATCAGCGACGATGACGACATTGTGGCGCTGAGCGACGGTGCGTTTTTGTTTACCGCGGTGGTTTTTTGGGGGGTCCAATTTTGCAGGTACACAGGTAGGTTGGGACGATATGACTTTTCGATATCGACTTTCGATATTTTTCTGAAACTCGATATCGATATTCAATGGGGAAAAGTGGTCGATATTCGATGGTTGATATGAAAAACTATTCAATATGAAAAACTAGTCGATATTCTATCTTTTCAAAATGTTCTATATCGATATTCAATATGAAAAATAGTCTATATTCGATACGATCAGGGGTCTCCAGGATTTTGGCCCTCGCGGGGGCTGGATAGATAGCAAATCGCTCCTCCGGAGGGATAGATAGCTGAAAAATTTTTCTGGGGGGGGGCTGGCGGGGGCACAATATATGGGCTTTTTCAAGGTTAAAAAGGCAGAAAGGGGAAAAAATCGGTAATAATCAGTTAAAAGTAGCCAAAAGTAGGTGTAAAATGGCTAAAAATAGGTATATAACGATGTATATAGCCGGAAAGCACGATTTTAAAGGTGAAAAACTATAAAAAGGTGCGAAAATGCGTGATTTTGAGCGAAAATTGGGGCAAAATTTCTCAAAAACGACTCCAGATAGATAGATAGCTGAGCGAAAAACGACTCCAGATAGATAGATAGCTGAGCGATTTGGGGGGGGGGGGTCTTTGGGGGTAGTAGCCAAAAATTTTGCCTCGGGATAGATAGATAGCTGAGCGACCTCCGGGATAGATAGATAGCTGGCCGATTTGGGGGGGGGGGCAGCCCCCCCCCCCCCAGCCCCCCCCCCCCTAGGAGACCCCTGGATACGATTTCATTCCTACACTATCCACAAGTGACCAGAAAAATGTCAGGTAGTCCTTGTCACTTGTCAATTGCGCGGAAATCGACCTACATCATCCCTGTGTGTTTTTCCCCGCAGACGAACCGAGGGAAAAGTCCCCGGCGCCGGCGGCCGCCGTTGAAAATGACGATGTGTACAGTTTGTCGCCGTCGCCGCAGCCCAAGCCAAAGCAAAAAGAGAAAAAGGAATCGAAAAAAGGTTTGTAGTTTTCTGGATAACAATAGTTTGACGTTTGGGTGTATTCATGTTCATAATGTGTGTGTATGTACTGCGTGCGCAACGTGAGTGCGTAAATATTTGCATTTGGACGCGAAAATGCAAATTCTCGTATTGCCCGTTGATTTTAGGCTGGTGGGAAATTCTATAGTGAAAAAGTATCTATAGATTTATATTTCGTAAATTCCGATCATTTAAATAGCTTGCATCCCGCTTAGAATTCCCTCATGCTATTTTATCAGTAAAGCAGCTCCGCGGTGGCGGGCGTGGCCCCGTTCGGCAGCTTGTAGTTCTGCTTGTTTTAAAATAGTCGTTACCATAATCATCATCCTCGAATAAGACCACATGCAGTTTACTTTTTTCGTCAGAGTTTTTGGTGGGGGGGGGTATTCAAAGGGAAGTTTTTTCCCCACAATTACATTATGTGTCTGTCGTCGCTGCTGTAGGCTAATTCATTTGTATTTTTCATTTCACACACTGCACTGCATTTGCAGCCCAAGCGTGGCTTTATTTGGTCTGTCTGACCGCATTGATTTTTTTAAAATTGACCTAACATCTTTTCCACATATCACAAAGGGGAGTTATTCAAGGGGGTCGTTTTCGAGGATATACGGTAGTTTCAGCTCTCGATATTTTTATCAATTTTCCCCACGCCCACCTGCTGCTTGATCGAGTGGTAGAGCGGGTGCGCCATGGCCTGGTCTGCGGTGAGTCGCTTCGAGGGCTCGTACTTGAGCACGCCGGACACCAAGTCGACGGCCAGCATGTCGGCCGACTCGCCCAGCACGCAGGCGCTCGTCCACGCCCGCCCGCTGCACCGCTGCGCGCAGAGTGGGCTGGGTGTTTGCATTGGCTGTTGAATTGGGTGCGTCCACTTGCAGTGCCGCCGCCGGTTCCGCAAGTGGACAAGTGGCAAGTGGTGTTTCAAGTGACAAGTACACTTATGGAAAAAAATGCCCATGACTAATTATTCACATTACCCAACATGACGTTCATTTTCCTTGTCACCTTTTGCGGAGTTGGGAATGGACTAGATTCCAGACAGCCAAGTTTAAATGCCGAGTTATTACCTCATTGTTTCCGGCCCGCTGAACCACAATTAATCGGGTGCTCGGCCATTAACATTGCTCGTTTTGGGGTTTTTTTCTATATTTTTACTTACCGGGAAGTGCGTCGGCAGCGGCGGGTGGCCGTGTTTCATCTCCTGCAACTGCTCGTGGGTGGGCGTGCCCAAAACGGACTGTATGGCGAAAAACTGCCCCCTTGACGTGCCGCCCTTGAACAGCGCCGAGTGCCTGTGCGTCGCGCGGGAGAACATCTCCGCGCACACGCAGCCTGAGACATTTTGAAAGAAAAACTTGCACGATTTTTCTTCCGCAATTTCTTTGCAAAATGAAATTAGCTGACCGGCCGACCAGGGGCCACTCCCAGACTCTTTAAAATGCCCTGTGAAATGACAAATGTCATGCAAATTGTTAAACGTCATGTAAGATGGTAAAAGGAAATTTGCTATTTTCCAGGGCATTTTACATGATTTTTCACACTTTGCATAATATTTGACGTTTCACAGGGCATTTTACAGGGTCTAGGTGTGGCACCAAACATCCACCGGATACGAGTATTCCGTGGCGCCCAGCACCAATTCGGGCGGTCGGTAGTACCGCGAAATGACGTACGAGCGTTTCGGCCTGCCCAGTGGATTCACGTTGACAAATGGAAAAGTATGGCAGGGTTCGAATGAATCTAATGTCAATATTCGATTTTGCCCGATACTAGAGACTGGAACCCCGATACTTGATACTGAACCCCGAACCGACTTGTGCTGATCGCCCTCGTCCAGCTGGGCGGCGGACAAGTCGCACAGGTTCACCCTGCAGGCGGCCATGTCGCGCACGAGCACGTTGCGCGGCGTCACGTCCAGGTGCAGGCAGCCCTGCCGCCGCAGGTAGCTCAGCGCCGCCCACAGCTGGTAGCTGCACACCTGCGCCCGAGGTCACGCAGTTATTGTATACCAAATGAATGAAAAGACCAGGTGCCACTCCCAGACCCTGTAAAATGTCAAGTGACATGCAAAGTGTCAAAAGTCATGGAAAATGCCCTGCAAAATGGCAACTCGGTTGCCATTTTGCAGGCCATTTTCCATGACTTTTGACACTTTGCATGATATTTGACATTTTACAGGTCTGGGAGTGCCGCCAGATAAATTGTTTCTTCCATTTTAATACAGGGCTCTCACCATGTGTGGATTTGGTGCACTTTCATGGGCATTTTTGGGCTATATTCATCGAAATGTGGTATAAAGTCTTGCATGGCATTCAGTTCGACATCTAGGCACATGTAAACAGGCATCCCAGCTCAGAATTCAGCACCCCTTGGAGGCCCTCTTTCCCAACCACTCTCACCCTAGCTTTCTCCAGATGCATTCTGATGCCGTTTCTGTTCATCTCGTCGAACCACTTTCTGAGCGAAGTGCGGCACTGCTCCATGACCAGGCAAATGTGCAGCGCGTCGCCGCCGTCGCTCAGCGTGTACCGGTACAGCGCCTTGATTATACACGGATGTCTGTGTACAGGGGGTGCTGGGTTGTTTGGGGGGTGCTCTTGGGGGAGAGGGAACTCGACTCGCTGACTTGACCAAAGTTTGACTCGCCGTGACTGTTGAGTCGAGTTGAAAGAAATGCTAGTTTCGAGCCATAGACTTTTGGGTGCACGCTGCCAAATGTAGTGACCAATTTGATGCAAAATTCACAACTTTGACAAATTTCATGCAAAGTGGGCTAGCGACAAGAAAAGTGAAATCTGAAGTCCAATAACAAGTACACCAACACCTTCCCATATTTTCAGTACAGAATTACTTGTCACCGTTTTTTGTCAACTTTTCTGGACACTTGACACACCACTTACCACTTATCCTCACTTGTCCACATCACCCACCACCCCCACCATTCCCCTCCCACCTGAACCTAGCCAGCAACTGGGTCTCTTTCCACGCGGCGCTGCCCTGCGGCGGGCCCGACTCGTTCTCGTCGTGCGCCGTCTTCTTGACCACCACGGGCAGGGGCGAGCTCGGCTCCGAGCTGGCCGACCGCCGCAGCACCGCCGCGTACACGTTGCTGAAGGCGCCCGACCCCACGAAGTGCTGCTCGCTCAGTTCGATCGTCTCCAGCGGGCTGAGGGGGGGGGGGGGTAAAATACTAGGTTCAGCCCTGCACCGGCGGCCATGTAAACCCGCTGGCCATGTAGCGTCAAAAATGTCTATTTTTGACACTTTTTCACTTTTTAAAGTGTTGAACACATTTGAGTAAGGTCAAATATGACAAGAATTGTCATCATTTATCATATTTGACTTTGTTCAGTGAAGTGTTCAGTGAGGTCAAAAATGTCTTTTTTTGTCCTACATGTCCTACATGCCCAGCGGGTTTACATGACCAGGGAGTCTATTTACGTCCTAGGTTTTAGGTGTGCTCGTTTGGGGAACCCCCTGCGTGGCTGGGACCGACTGTTTGTCGTTGACTGAGCGCTGCTGCAGATTTTCCGCCTCCACAGAAAGCACTCCAGCCATTGTCCGTTCGAAATAGTGCCTGAACAATTCAATGATATTTTTAATGTGTTTTTTTGTTATTTTTAGCCGCGTAAAGGTTTGGACAGCAATTTTTCTGCAAAAATTTTCTGCGTTTTCGATAGGAACATAGTGCTTATATGCGGCGATAGATAGAAATTGCGTCCTGTGATGTTTTTCAGATATAAAGTGGTTTTTGCCCGTGCGCTGTAAAGTGTAAAGTAAACTAAAGTGTAAAAAAGGAAAATGTCAATCAAAACAACAAAGAAAAGATTGTATTACCAACATTTTGACCCTTTGCACAAAAATGTGCAAAAATTGACAAATTTGTTAATATGACGTTTTACGTGACATTTGACACTTTACTTCACACTTTACAGGACTGGGGACTGGCACCAGTGGGCGGAGCCAACTCAATGCCAATAACCCCATTGTACTTTCCCACGCAGCTGCGGGCGGCAGCAAAGCGCCTGCCAAGTCGAAGGCGACAGCTGCGAGTGCGGCCGGCGGCGCCGCCAAGCGCGGGGCCAAGCGGCACGCGTCCGACAGCGAGCACAGCGTCGACGCGCTCGGCGACAAGGACGACGAGCTGTCCGACAGCGGCGCCGCGCCCCCGCCCAAGAGGGCCCCAGCTGGTCGGATGTAGTTGGGCGTTTTTGTGTTAAGCGTATGCTTGAATAAGTCCCTCAAAGTCACATGAACAACTCCTTTGTATAGGCGAATTCAAGAGTGGGGTATTGTTTCGTCAAAATTTTTGAACATGTTTTTATCGTCATTCCACACAAAAAAAAATGTTTTAGAAACACACTAACATGTGTGAAGAGTCAACTACTACACTGACATTTGTGTTCAAATTGGATAACGAATTGATTATAGGGGGATTATTCGAGTAAATACAGTATTCACCGTTAATTTTAGGTCGTCGCGCGGCGGCGGCGGCGCTGGCCAAGTACAAGTACGACGAGAGCGGCAGCGACAGCCCCGCACACAACGATAGTGATGATGATTTCATGGATTAGTGGCTGTTTTGCTCGGCTGACCGCACGCTTTACGGTAAAGCTACCATATCACAGCGGAATAAGGAACTTAAAAAATTTCTCATTTTTCTGTCATATTAAAAAAATTTCCTTATATTTGTAGTTATATGGGTGACCTTTTCATCAAAATATGGTACCATCCTCTGTAAAGCGTGCGACCGATCAGTAAATTTCGTTGATTTCAAGCGGCGGCTGTCAATTCAATGTATTTTGTTGTTTCCACGCGCTGCCCCCAATGTATCGTATACTGGTCAGTTCAGTAAAATTTTCTGTTACTGTACTTATTACTGTACTTATGTAAACGTAAAATATTTTATTATATTTTTACTCACCCCTGAGTACAGAAAACGTGAAGTAAAACTTACTTAACACTGCGTAAAATTTGAGTGAGCGTGGATACCCGATTTTTTACTCATATAAAACGCAAAAGCGAGTTTTTTTAGATCTTGTACTCACGAAAAAAAACTGAGTATAAGTATTTTTTGAGTAAACGTAAATATATTTTATTGGCAGTCACATTTGTTTGAATATCGATCTTGTGGTGATGTTGCGAATCTAAAGTGATCTGATACGAATTTTTCTAACTTCGGTTGCTATAATAACGAGTTTTCAGTCAATATTTGTCATCCAATTTTCTAATAAACATTGCGAAAATTTCACAAGCTGGAAAAACCTGGAGAAAATGTAAATATGAAATTAAGCATGGAAAGCACTTCTTTTCGACGGCTCCACTTTTTACATTTTTCAGACCCATCTTGTGACTAGGGTGTCAAATTTCCGTTTCCGCAGGCAATTTTTTTCCGTTCCGTTTTCCGGCAAGTGCAAAAAAAATTCCGTTTTCCGGCAAGTGCACAATTTACGTTTTCCGCTTTCCGCAGGCAATTCTTTTTCCATTTTCCGTTCCGTTTTCCGGCAAGTGCAAATTTCCGTTTCCGTAAAAAAAAATTGTTGACACCCTACTTGTGACCTTGTAAAACGCGCTCCCTAAAGTGCTAGCACAAATTTCTAGTGTCTTTTTTGTTTATGTGATTTTCGATGGATCGAAAAAGACAACATTTCATCGGGGCTTAGTACGGCTTCATTGTTGAGCTTAGAGAAAGCGGTTGTGCGATACCTACTGAATAAAAATTAAATTAAGAACCGGGATAATCAAGTAAATAACGTATCGGATAAATGGCTCCTTTGAATACGGCACATCGTGTTTAGCATTGAAAAAATCGTCATTTTTTTAGAAAATATAATTCAATAAAATCTCAAGAAGAAAATATAATTAAATCTCTCAAAAAAAACCTGGAAAAATTTAAATATCAGAGTTTGAGAGATTTTCCGATATTTTTGAGAATGTCAAGAAGAAGATAAATTTTTCACGATTTTCTAGCTGTATAATTATGAATCTCAGAATTTCTAACGTTTAAATATAAATCTCCCAGAGATTGTTTCAATGCTAATCATGTTTTTTACAAACCCCCGCAGTGGCACTTAATTTAAGGGTGGTTACCGCATTTTCAAATGAGATTTTTAAAGTTGGTATACTCGGCGGACATCACACTTAGTATGGAAACCTACCATAACCCATCTGAATGATGAACCAAAAATTATACAGTTTTTTCATCATAATATTTCGTTTTTACTATGGAATAATTAATCACCAGATTTTATTCATTTAATTATGGTATGATTCTGCGTATACTTTGCGGGCCGCCGAGTATATCAATTTGAAAATTTTCAATTAGGTTATCTATTAAAGGATATCACACTGTAAATATTTACATAAAGCATAGGAAAATGAATCACGCATGTATCGATGAACCATACAATATAAATATTCAATAAAATCTGTACCTTTCGGAATAATCGTCAATTATTCCTTATTATTCAATAACAGCGGAAAATCGTTTTAAAAAATATCCAGGGGCAGTCCCTCACGCTGTAAAATGTCGCACAAGTTTGTAAAACGTAAGTGCCTGTGATGCATTTTTTTACCTATATATTTTTTATACTAAATACCTAGACAGATAACATTTTGCCTGGCAATATACAAATTTCTGTAACATTTTACAGGGTGCGGGGCTATCTCCAGGCGTTCAGTAAGTTTAGCAAACATGATATGGGGCTTGATATACTGTACACTCGAATAGTTCCCTTGGGAATTGTTTTTCAGAAGTTTTCATACATAACAAACGAACATACCGGGGGTCAGTTCCGCAAAATGAGAAGTGAGAAGTGAAATGGCAAAGGCGAAGTAAAAGCGCAAAGGCCAAGTGAAATGGCAAGTGAATTAGCAAAAGCTAAGTAAAAAATAAAAAGTAATCTCACTTCGCTTTTGCCATTTCACTTGCCAATTCACTTCGCCTTTGCCACTTCACTTCTCATTTTGCGGAACTGGCACCTGGGTGCATTTTACATTACATTTGACACTTTACTTTACACTTAACGATCCGGGACTGCCCCCAGAAGTAGCTTCATCTACAGCTTTTTTAGACGTGCAGAATTTTTATAGCCTGGAACTACTATTAGGGGTACTATTCGAGTACATATATCTATATGATAAGCATGTCTCAGCCACAAAGGGGGGCTCATCGCAGCCAATCCACTGAACCCCCGAAAAAATACACACGGAATGCACAGCAGCGTGGAGGGGAGATGCGACTGTCAAAATAGGTGAGCAAATTTGGGAAAACCACGCTACGCATACTCGGGTGGCAGACGTTACGGTTTCGGTAAACGCCACGGTAAATCTTCAATTTACCATAAGCGGTACGGTAAATCAGAAGAGTGCGGTAAATGTTACGGACCAACACAGCAGAGAGGTGAACCAGAAAATTGCAACCACTCTGAAACATATTCCTGAACAAGGGCCAGTTCCGCAAAATGAGAAGTGAAACGGCAAGTGAATTGGCAAAAGTGAAGTAGAAAAATAAAAATAAATAGTAATTTCTCTTCGCTTTTGCCATTTCACTTCTCATTTTGCGGAACTGGCACCTGATGCTCTGAAAAGACACCGGGTGCAGGTGCACTAATATATTACCTTGCGAACTTCGCCAGGGAAAGAGCGCTGCCTACAAATTATTTGATGCTAGCTATTGTTGTCATCTGACGATAATTAAAAAGCTAATATGACTATTTTCTAAAGATTAGTTTTTTTAAATGAAAATCGTTTAAAAATCAAGCGCCATCCTTATATTTTACATAAATATAAACATATTTACAAAGTATGCATCAAGCACAACGTGAATTACTGTCAAAACTAGATAACTAGATATCCAGTGGACAGAAGCCTTGAAAATCTGGGTCGCTCTGTGGGACTGTGGGTAAAAATCAGAACTTAAATTTACCGAAATTTTTCGGTAAATGGGTGCGGTAAATACCTAGTACGGTAATTTTCCAAATTTGCGTCACAGTATGGTAAATTCTGCCACACTAATGCACACTCTTTAACAGCAAAGTTTGTAGGATATTGGCGACCCACACACTAGTAGACAATGTGTAAATATCAACTGGTCTGTGTCAACTCGGTCTGTGTCTGTGTGCGGGTCGCCATAATGAAAAAATATTTATCAAATATCGACGTCGAAAAGTGTCGATGTTAATATCGATATTGATGTGGTTTCAAGCCCGCTGGGCAGTCCACCGGCCAGCAGCCAATATAAATAAAAACAAAGAAGGGGAATGTGTAAAAAAATGTACAATAATAGGTACCGTATTACCTCTAATATAAGGTATACCTTATATTGTTTTCGTCAGATTTTTAGAGCCAAAAGTTATACCTTGTATTAGAGGGTACCTTATATTAGAGGGTACCTTCAATTTTTTTCACCAGATTTTCGTCTGGTAAACAATTCAAAGTTTCTCTTCAAGTGAATAGTGCCGCCGTAAACTGACACACTTTTCAGCGGCGGAAGTCGACGAAGAGTCATCGCAGTGCTCTTCGGCACCATTTTCATCATTTTCCGCCATGTTTAGCAACTATTTTCATTATTTTGCGTGTTTTGGCGCGCAGCCAGCTGTGCCTTATTAGAGGTATGCCTTATATTAGAGGGTACCTTATATTTATTTCGTCGCGTTCAAAATAGCCAAAAGTTATACCTTATATTAGAGGGTACCTTATATTAGAGGGATGCCTTATATTGGAGGTAATACGGTATATTTAATCGAACGCCAAAATTGATATATTAATTCATCTAATCGCACTGTAAAATCTATTGTTAGTCGAGTGATTGTCCCTGTGCCAATTCCGCAAGTACAAAAGTGACAAGAAAAGTGTTCGGTCGGTCAACTGAGTGACAAACAAACTCGTCAGCGACAGCAAACTCGATGGACTGTTTGCTGTACAATTATGTTCCACTTATGTGCGAATAAGTATGTTCCTTAATTTGACTGGATGAATTCCATTTGCTTCAAGGTTGATTTCATCAAGTCTGACGTGTTTTCTGTGAAAATAAATAAAAGTATTCACAGTTATTGGCTCAGTGCCAACTGCTTTCGCGTTTGAGGCAGCCCGCGCTAATGACGGCGTGCGTGCTCCATTCCACTTTTTCACTAAAAAGAACTGTACAGGAAAAAGTCCATCGTCGACTACCTCTATACACAAGGCCTACTACTCGTCCCCAACCACAACTCCACTTGCACACTTTTCCCGTCACTTACCACTTCACACTTAAATCACCCCATTGTAGCGCGCGCACGGCTCATCTGTCCGTGCGGCGGGCGGGCGCGTTGGCGCTGGCACCGGGCCAATAGTGCTGCCGGACTTGTTCTATGGCGTCGCACCAGGCGTGCGCCGCGCTGCTCGGGTCCGTCAGGTAGTAGGTTCGGTTCGGCTGCGGGGGGGGGGGGGTTAACGGTTGTCTAGATAAAAAATCGGAAAAAAATGTTTTTTTCAAATGTTTGTGGACGAGAGCCGTAATTATAATCGTATTCGTTTTTGAACCACACCGTAGTTTTGAGCTCGGGCAAGCTAACGGTGCTGTTTGAAGCCGATTTAAGTTGTTAGAGGTAAGTCCCGCACCATGAAGCAGTAAACAGCACAGCTATTTATAAACGTTATATGAACGATAATTAATTAAATGTAATTCAATGACTTGTTGACAACCCGGGTTTTTGTAAGCAATTACAAATGTAATACACTTTGCATCATGTTTAATTTACTGTAAGTAGACCAAACATAAAAAAATTCATTTCTACTATTTTCGTCCACACACAAGAACAAACGAGTATCTATGCATCTATATAGGCTGTCCAAACTCGACACACTTCAAACTAGGGATGGGAAAATGTTTTTTCAACGTTGCGTTTACGCGAAAAAAATTGCCAAAGATCTAGTGAATAACTACAAAAAAATTCGGCTACCGATTTTAACAAAACAATTTCGATGCTTGCATTTTTTAAACGTTATCAAACTCCGCCCACACCTAAATACTTCAAACCGATAGTCAAAAATTTCGATCAGAATAAATATATTATTCTAAAAAAAAATCCAAAAACTCCGCCACCAAACCAACAGTATGGACAAAAAATATCTTGAAATTGAGTGCCTCCGGTTTAGTCTCGGCCGAAAATGGAATCTGCCCCTTGAGTTCCATGGAGGCGGGATCCACGTAATAAATGTGCGGGCCCTCGGTAAGCAAAAACATCCGTCTACGCGCAAAGAACCCCTTTTTCTTGTCCACCAATCCTTGTTTCAGGATCAGGTTGTTCTCGACGAATCGGTGAAATTCGTTCGTGCGCGTCTGCTCCTGAAAAGTTTTGACAAAATCTAATGGTTTTGAATTCAGATGAATAGAAAATTGGGCTGGGTAATTTAAAATAGCCACAAACAGATGAAAGTAGACCATAATTGATGATTTTGAAAGGGAAAACAAGCAAAAAATGCACATAAAAAAGCTTTTTGGAGTTGACCCGAAATACCCGAAAATTCACTCCACGGAAATATATAGCTGAGCTATTTTGTTGAGCAGAGGCGAAATCTTTTCGGTAGCATAGATTTTTTGGGAGATTTCTAACATACAGCTAAAGCGTTTGAAGCGGACACCCCCTAATAGACCCTATCACCATGCAACCCCCCTTCAACGCGGCACGTATCAGTTGCAGCCAACCTGCAAACGCTGTTTCCTAGTCGCCGCGTCGATGTCCAGTAAGATGTCGAACAAATCTGATGTATGAGTTTTCAAAATATTGGTTGAATACTGGAGTGCACAGGGCCATTTTGTGGAAATGTAGTGGACTGTAAAAATGATGCAGGAATGATGTACGTTTATTTTAAACATCACATTTAGACCCTGTATTGAAGAAAACGTCAAAAATCACCCAAGAAAAATCACTATTGTGCCAGCACACACTACTTGACAACTGAATTTAAGAAAACTCTTAAATCAGCTGCGAATACATTCAAGTTTTCTAGAATGAGGTGACTGTCAACAAAGTTAACAGAGATGAGAATTGACTGATTCTAGAAAACTCACATACCGTATTTCCTCGAATTACCCCCCGGGGGGTTATTTTTCAGAGTGAAAATTTTGAGAGAAAAACGTGAAAAATGCAACAATAACCATTTATAAGTTATTACAGCCTTATATAAGGATGTAGATGGTATAAACGATGTTCTAACGTAACACAGTAAGTGTTTTGAACGTCTGTTATGCATTTCCCGGACCACAAATTCATATTGTGTGTCCATTTTGAGGGGGGGGAGGGGTATTTCGAGGAAATACGGTATGTTCAAAGCTGATTTATGAGTTAAAAACTTTGGTTGAATAGTATTCTGCACAGGGCCATTTTGTGCAAACGTAGTGGACTTAAGATGATGTAGAAGTGATGTACGTTCGTTTCAAACATCACATTTAGACCCTGTATTGACAAAAATATCAAAAATAACGCCTATCAGAAAGAATCAAAGATAAAAAATTATTTATGAGTTTTAAAATTTTTGGTTGAATACCAGTGTCAACAGTGCCACTTTGTGCAAAATGATGCAGAAGTGGTGTACTCTATTTTAAAATATCACATTTAGACCTTATTTGTCCGTTACACGCTTCACGACACTTCACGAACCATGCAAAGCTGCTATTCAGCATAATTGAAGAAGTCACAGTAGTAAATTACATCTCAACAGAAGACATTGCACGACATTTTCAAAATTTACAAGGCTGTGAGAGCCCTGTTAAGTCACCGTCAAATGTCATATACTCCAGCGACACTACACCATACAATGAAATCTACCATATCCCACCTGAATAAAAGAACAAACACGAAAAAAAATTCCATCATATTTATCAAATTGATAAAAATGATGACAATTTTTTTAAATGTTTGTTCTTTTATTTAGATGGGATATGGTAGATTTCATTGTAAGGTGTAATGTCGCTGGAGTATACAAATATATCAGTTGTCAGTATTTCAGCAATAAGGCATCTTTTGTTTCGATTGACGATTTACATGACATTTTACACTTTACTTTACAGGGTGCGGGGCTGGCACCCGGTCGCACAAGAGCGCGGAAACACTGCCGCGAACCGTGCGAAAATCAACAAAAGCGCCGCTGCCCGGAGGTCGGCCCAGATTTCTCGACGCCGCGCGGCCATAGCGGAAAAAAACACCTGGCAGGGGGAAATGAAAATGCAAGGGCAGGAATACAACCGAGGGGGCGTATCTGAAATAAATGGAAAACGGCAATGGAAATTTTTTTGCTACATAACACTGCGGCAATGGCCCTACACGCAATAGTTTTTACTGTGACTTCTGTGAAAACTGAAATGGCGACATGGCGACATACAGCCTACTCTTATTGTATGCTATAAATATAGGTTTTCGTTTTCAAATGTGAACTTTCATTAAATTAAATTCACATTCAAAATCAATCATTCAACTGTGTTGATTAATCTGTATTTGAAAAAATCAGTTTTCACTGAAGTCACGGTTAAAACTAGTGTGTTAGGCACAATGGAAACTTTTCTGACATTTACAGAGTGCGGGACTGTCCCCCGGAAAAAGCAAACACATGCCAAACACAATCTTCAACCGAAAAAATTGCAAAAAGTGACAAAGAAACTGAAATGTCAAGTGATTCCCTGCGCGACCACTCACCGAATTGGGCCCACACACGCTAGTTGACATCGACACCAAATGTCAACTGGTGCCGATCCCGATTCAGAGCTTGCTGATGAGCCGATGAATGGCGTTCAAACGCAAGCTTTGAATTGGGAACGGAACCAGCTGACATTTGCTGTCGATGTCAACTAGCGTGTGTGGGGCCATTGGCTTGAACTAATACTTGAATCTCAAATTGAGTTGCATATCCATCAAGAAACGCAAGTCAACTCACTCGCAACAAAAGAAAGAACTGGGAAATAGAGAAACAGTTTGCGTGTCAACGACAAAAGGCACGCGGACACGGGCGATCGATAACACGCTTTAGCAGAAGTGTAGTTGGCCGCGTGCCAACGCGCTTGTGAACGCGCAGTGTGTACACATTTGAACAGTGTACGCAGTGTACAGTTTGAACGCGTATACGTGGAAATAGCGGGCGCCTGCAGGGGCGGGGTGTAAATAGTATTTACCGTATTTCCTCGAAATACCCTCCGGGGGGTGATTGTTTCATAGTGGTCTCGAGAGGGGGGGGGGGGGGGGTTAAACGAGGGGGGTTATTATTTGACACGAAATTTTTTTCAAATCCTAGTACAAAATCGTTGTTTGTGATGTACACTGAGGTAGAAAAATGCATCAATAACTGACATGTATAGACTCCTGTAGACTAATAGTAGTAAGTAGATGGTATAAATACTGTTCTAACGTGATTACAACATTGTTTTAACGTGTGTTCTGCACTACGCAGAACACAAACTGCAATATTTGTCGTGTACGTTCTCTTTACACTCAATCTGGGGGGGTATTTCGAGGGGGGGGTGATTGTTTCATAGTGGTCTCGAGAGGGGGGGGGGGGGTCAAACGAGGGGGGGGGGTATTTCGAGGAAATACGGTAGGTATACTCGGCGGACATCACACTCAGTATGGAAACGTACCATAACTCATCTGAATAGTGAAACAAAAATTATACAGTTTTTCATCATAATATTTCGTTTTTACTATGCAATAATTAATTACGAAATTTGGCACAGGATTTTATTCATTAAATTATGGTAGGATTCTGCACATACTTTGCGATTCGCCGAGTATATTCTACGTGTGTTTTGTTTTAGCAAGGGCAGTGGGCATTGGCTTTAAACTTGGCTGAAATTTCGAAAACTCAGAAATCGGTTTGAACGCATTTGAGTTTACCGGAACGAGGTGGCCCTCAACGACAGTTTATGGGCTCATTTCAGTAAACTCAAATGAAACTCAAACATTATCAATCAGTCCCAATCGAATTGGAGGTATGGACCGATTCCCAATCGAATTGGAGGTATGGACCGGTTCCCAATCGAATTGGAGTTTTGGACCGGTTCCCAATCGAATTGGAGTTTTGGACCGGTTCCCAATCGAATTGGAGTTTTGGACCGGTTCCCAATCGAATTGGAGTTTTGGACCGGTTCCCAATCGAATTGGAGTTTTGGACCGGTTCCCAATCGAATTGGAGTTTTGGACCGGTTCCCAATCGAATTGGAGTTTTGGATCAGTCGGTCAACTATTATAATAAATTGGCTTTGAATATTGTTTAGTTTACCAGAATGAAGTGTCTGTCAACTACAGCTGACTAGATGTTAAATAACTCATTTTGGTAAACTCGAATACCGTATTTCTTCCAATAGAATGGCATACCTCCAATAGAGCGGCACCTCTAATAGAAACTAACTCAAACGAAAATTTTTTGCTGTATTGCGTCGAAATACCCCCCCCCCCTCGAAATAACCCCCCTCGAAATACGGCTGATCGCCATACAATGAATGATACCATATTTTGATGAATAAAACCCAAAGTAGAAGCAACTTGATAAACATCATGATTTTTTTCTTCATGTTTGTTCGTTTATTCAGATGAGATATGGTAGATTTCATTGTAAGGTTAAATGTCACTCAAGTATACCCATTTTTTGCTGTCACTCCGTCCCGATCGCAGTTCCTATTGCTGAACTCACTGCGTTTCGATCCCATTTCGATCGCGCGTGCTAGTGATTCGAACCGGATTCGATCGCGCGTCCTAGTGATTCGAACCGGATTCGATCGCGCGTGCTAGTGATTCGAACCGGATTCAATCGCGCGTCCTAGTGATTCGAACCGGATTCGATCGCGCGTCCTAGTGATTCGAACCGGATTCGATCGCGCGTCCTAGTGATTCGAACCGGATTCGATCGCGCGTCCTAGTGATTCGAACCGGATTCGATCGCGCGTGCTAGTGATTCGAACCGGATTCGATCGCGCGTGCTAGTGATTCGAACCGGATTCGATTGCGCGTCCTAGTGATTCGAACCGGATTCGATCTAGCGCGCGCGCTAGTTTGCAATTTGCCTGCATTTTCGTTCGCAATTGCCTGCGGTTTTTTCGTTCGCAGTGGCCCCTGCATTTTCGTTCGCAGTGGCCCCTGCAAAATCGTTCGCAGTGCCCCCTGCATATTTGTTCGCAGTGCCCCCTGCCTTTTCGTTCGCAATTGCCTGTGTCAAACGACACCTTGCGTTTGTTCCCAGACCTTGTAAAAGACCCAGTAAAAATGTATTGAACCCTGCAAAATGTATTGAACCCTGTAAAGTGTAAAAGACACTGTAAAATGTCATGTGTCGGTAATAGTTTGTGAGTATTTTCTTCAAGACGGACAGAAACCGCAATCATCTTGAATATTTATTTGTTTTTGTTGTCTGTTTTTGTTGTTGCAAAAAAACAATGTTATGGAACATTTTTGAACAAAAGTAGCCTTGGCGCCAGCATTGTTCTGTATTTTGCAAACATTTTGCCATTGTGTGCAAATGTAGAACAATAAATTTGTTTGGAAAATACTTACAAAACTGTTGGCACCAAGTCTACTTTTGCTCAGAAATGTTCAATAACATGTTTTTCAATGCTTTTGTGCAAAAAAAAAACGGAAAACAAAAAGTAGATATAATTATTTTGAGTCGGATTGGTGTTTCTTCCCGACTTGAAGAAAATCACACAAAAATGCTGGCGCCAAAACTTCACTAGTTTGAGTCGGATTGGTGTTTCTTCCCGACTTGAAGAAAGTACACACACAAATGCTGGCGCCAAAACTTCACTGGCACGCCAAAACATAGCTTGGAAAAGTTCCATGACATGTTTTTCAATGCTTTTGTGCAAAAAAAACAGACATCAAAAATAAATATAAATATTTTAGTCAACTGCCATTTCGTTCCGTCTTGAAGAAAATACTCACAAACATGCTGGCGCCAAGTCTACTGTTGCTTGGAAATGTTCCATGACATGTTTTTCAATGCTTTTGTGCAAAAAAACAGACAAAAAAATAGGCAGATAAAAATATATATTTTAGTCAATTGCGGTCAAGGTGCTAATGATGCTCTAAATATAAAAATGACCGTTATGTGCAAATGTAGCACAAATTTAGAAGTTCTACTTTACCTCTGATATTTTAATCACTGATCTTCCACTAAATAACAATGATTTTCTATTTACTACCTTCTTTAATGTAAAATTTAAAAAAACAAATACACAAATACAAATACAAATACAAATAACAAATTTATTGATGAGTTTTAACTTTTTTTACTAAAAGATTTGTTCACTCACTTTGTTCTTTTTTTGTGGAAAAATTATTTCACTCACATTTGTCATGGAAAATTCATCAAAATTCGCAAATACCATTACATTACATTTCTTTTATTCCATGAAATATCAATGATCTTTTGCCTTCTTAATTAAAAAAACGTTTAAAAAACATGTAAAACGTTATACTTATTCATTAGTTTACGGTAATCCATAGTTGTTAAAACATTTATGTTTACTCAATAAATACATGTACTCGAGTACTGAGTAAATACGTTTACGTATACTGTGAAAAAAGTACCTGTACTCGCTTTTACGTATACTTTTTGAAGGTACTCGAGGCTTGAAAGGCTCGAGGTACAGAAAACGTATTTCAGATAGGCTTTCTACAGGCTTTTTCAAGGCATAGATGGGAAGAAAATGGAGAGAAAAGCTAAAAATAGGAAAAAGTTGCCAAAAATAGGCAAATAACACACAAACTAGTGAATTTAAACGTCACAATGATCAAAATGGTACAAAAATGAGTGATTTTGAGTGAAAATTGGGCAAAAAATTTCCAAAAATACTCAAAAATACGTTTTTTGAGGGATAAATACCTAAATAAATACTTTGTTTATGTATACTTTGAAAAAAGTTTGGTACTTTTAACAACTCTTCAGTAATCTCGCACTCAAAAATGCAATCAACGTATAAAAAAAAGACAAATATATTCTCATGTCGGCAATGAAAATACCTCAATGCCAAAATATGTAAATACCTAAATATGTCATGTCAAACGATGAATTCTATAAATGTATCCTCTATTTTTACAAAAATTTTACTAGGTTTGCAATATTTAACTCATTAATATTTTGAATTAAATTGAGATGGGAAATGAAAGAATATTTAAATAATGTTTACGAGTTGACAATGAAAAATGTCTGTAAAATTATACGCACCACGTTCTCTCTAGCACAAAGCTTCATCGAACCCTGCGACGACTGCGGAAGGCACAATTTTCGTGCACACACTAACACACATACGGTGTGCTGAATTGCTCATAAGGCATAGACACCTTTGACCGATTCAGCACAAAAGCAACATTTTTAAAAATACGGCAACAGCGCGGCCCAGATCTGGGCTTTGCTGCATGAACAAAGGCCAGAAAAGCTTCGTGGGCATTTTTGGCCGCGCTGTGGGCATTTTCGTGTGCATTTTTTTTGTACTCTTTTTTCGTGTGCTCGTAGATCACCTCAGAGCGCAACCGATTGGAAGAACAATTTGGGACACATTATGGACACAGAGCTATCCCACCTACACTCAACTCGGACTACACCAAGATCACGTTCAGACCCGACCTGGCCAAGTTCGGCATGGACGAGGGCATTGATTTTTTTATTATATGGGTGACCTTTTCATCAAAATATGGTACCATCCTCTGAAACGCGTGCGCCCGATCAGTAAATTTCATTGATTTCAAGCGGCGGCTGTCAATGTATTTAGTTGTTTCCACGCGCTGCCCCCAATGTATCGTATACTGGTCAGTTCAGTAAAATTTTCTGTTACTGTACTTTTATCTATGTAAACGTAAAATATTTTATTATATTTTTACTCACCCCTGAGTACAGAAAACGTAAAGTAAAACTTTTACTTTTACACTGCGTAAAATTTGAGTGAGCATGGATGCCCGATTTTTTACTCATATAAAACGCAAAAGCGAGTTTTTTTAGATCTTGTACTCACGAAAACAACTGAGTAAAAGTATAAGTAGGAATTTTTGGCTAGAGTCAACTTTTTCACAAACACGTCTAGGTGAACCCCCACTCACCCCCAGTTCACCTACGCAGGTGAAAAACCACATGTGGCGTCACAGGGTTACACCACATTAACCCATGGATACCTACTGAATAAAAATTAAATTAAGAACCGGGATAAACGTAAAAATAAAGTATCGGATAAATGGCTCCTTTGAATACGGGACATCGTGTTTAGCATTGAAAAAATCGTGATTTTTTAGAAAATATAAATTAATCTCTCAAAAAAGACCCTGGAAAAATTAAAATATCAGAATTTGAGATTTTCTGATATTTTTGAAAATGTCAAGAAGATAAATTCTTCACGATTTTCTAGCTGTATAATTATAAATCTCAGAATGTCTAATATTTAAATATAAATCTCCCAGAGATTGTTTCAATGCAAATCATGTTTTTTACAAACCCCCGCAGTGGCACTGAATTTAAGGGTGGTTACCGCATTTTCAAAAAAGATTTTTAAAGTTGGTATACTCGGCGGACATCACAATTAGTATGGAAACCTACCATAACCCATCTGAATAATGAACCAAAAATTATACAGTTTTTTCATCATAATTTTTCGTTTTTACTATGGAATAATTAATTACGAAATTTATCACCAGATTTTATTCATAAAATTATGGTAGGATTCTGCGTATACATACTTTGCGGGACGCCGAGTATATCAATTTGGAAATTTTCAATTTGGTTATCCTGCCCTCTATATAAGGATATCACACTGTAAATATTTACATAAAGCATAGGAAAATGAATCACGCATGTAAAATATCGATAAACCATACAATATAAATATTCTATAAAATCTGTACCTTTCGGAATAATCGTCAATTATTCCTTATTATTCAATAACAGCGGCAAATCGTTTTAAAAATATCCAGGGGCAGCCCTCATGCTGTAAAATGTCGCACAAGTTTGTAAAACGTAAGTGCCTGTGGTGCATTTTTTTACCTAAATATTTTTTATACAAGGTAGACAGATGACATTTTGCCTAGCAATATACAAATTTCTGTAACATTTTACAGGGTGCGGGGCTATCTCCAGGCGTTCAGTAAGTTTAGCAAACATGATATGGGGCTTGATATACTGTACACTCGAATAGCTCCCCTGGGAATTGTTTTTCAGAAGTTTTCATACATAACAAACGAACATACCGGGGGTCAGTTCCGCAAAGTGAGAAGTAAAAGCGCAAAGGCCAAGTGAATTGGCAAAAGCGAAGTAAAAAATAAAAAGTAATTTCACTTCGCTTTTGCCATTTCACTTGCCAATTCACTTCGCCTTTGCGCTTTTACTTCGCCTTTGCCATTTCACTTCACTTCTCATTTTGCGGAACTGGCACCTGGGTGCATTTTACATTACATTTGACACTTTACACTTAACGATCCGGGACTGCCCCCAAAAGCAGCTTCAACTACAGCTTTTTTAGACGTGCAGAATTTTTATAGCCTGGAACTACTATTAGGGGGTACTATTCGAGTACATATATCTATATGATAAGCATGTCTCAGCCACAAAGGGGGCCTCATCGCAGCCAATCTACTGAACCCCCGAAAAAAATACACACGGAATGCACAGCAGCGTGGAGGGGAGATGCGACTGTCAGTGGGTGAGCAAATTTGGGAAAACCACGCTACGCATACTCGGGTGGCAGACGTTACGGTTTCGGTAAACGCCACGGTAAATCTTCAATTTTCCATAAGCGGTACGGTAAATCAGAAGAGTGCGGTAAATGTTACGGACCAACACAGCAGAGAGGTGAACCAGAAAATTGCAACCACCCTGAAACATTCCTGCAGCACTGAACGGGCCAGTTCCGCAAAATGAGAAGTGAAATGGCAAAGGCGAAGTGAAACGGCAAGTGAATTGGCAAAAGTGAAGTAGAAAAATAATTTTTTTTGCCATTTCACTTCTCATTTTGCGGAACTGGCACCTGATGCTCTGAAAAGACACCGGGTGCAGGTGCACTAATATACCGTATTTGCTTGAATAGTTCCCCCCCTTGAATAATTCCCCCCTCGAAAAATCCCCCCCTGTAAGACGAGTGAGGCAATAATAATTCCCCCCTCGAATAATCCCCCCCTTTAAAGATTTGATTAATTTGTTCTACCTACTTTTAACAAAAATGGCACGTTATTGTGATTAGTAGGCATGTTTCGGGAAATGAGTTGATGGAAACATGCTTGAAAATTTTGACAAAATAATAATTCCCCCACTTGAATAATTCCCCCCCTCGAACAGTTCCCCCTCAAAAATGTCTGACGAAATAATACTCCCCCGGGGGGATTATTCAAGCAAATACGGTATTACCTTGCGAACTTCGCCAGGGAAAGAGCGCTGCCTACAAATTATTTGATGTTAGCTATTGTTGTCATCTTAGATAATTAAAAAGCTAATATGACTATTTTCTAAAGATTAGTTTTTTTAAATGAAAATCGTTTAAAAATCAAGCGCCATCCTTATATTTTACATAAATATAAACATACAAAGTATGCATCAAGCATGTCAAAACTAGATAACTAGATATCCAGTGGACAGAAGCCTTGAAAATCTGGGTCGCTCTGTGGGACTGTGGGTAAAAATCAAAACTTAAATTTACCGAAATTTTTCGGTAAATGGGTGCGGTAAATACCTAGTACGGTAATTTTCCAAATTTGCGTCACAGTATGGTAAATTCTGCCACACTAATGCACGCTCTTTAACAGCAAAGTTTGTAGGATATTGGCGACCCACACACTAGTAGACAATGTGTATCAACTGGTCTGTGTCAACTCGGTCTGTGTCTGTGTGCGGGTCGCCATAATGAAAAAATATTGATCAAATATCGACGTCGAAAAGTGTCGATGTTAATATCGATATTGATGTGGTTTCAAGCCCGCTGGGCAGTCCACCGGCCAGCAGCCAATATAAAATAAAAACAAAGAAGGGGAATGTGTAAAATAATGTACAATAATATATTTAATCGAACGCCAAAATTGATATATTAATTCATCTAATCGCACTGTAAAATCTATTGTTAGTCGAGTGATTGTCCCTGTGCCAATTCCGCAAGTACAAAAGTGACAAGAAAAGTGTTCGGTAAGTGGTCGCTCAACTGAGTGACAAACAAACTCGTCAGCGACAGTAAACTCGATGGACTTTTTGCTGTACAATTATGTTGCACTTATGTACGAATAAGTATGTATGTTCCTTAATTTAACTGGATGGATTCCATTTGCTTCAAGGTTGATTTCATCAAGTCTGACGTGTTTTCTGTGAAAATAAACAAAAGTATTCACAGTTATTGGCTCAGTGCCAACTTCTTTCGCGTTTGAGGCAGCCCGCGCTAATGACGGCGTGCGCGCTCCATTCGACTTTTTCACTAAAAAGGACTGTACAGGAAAAAGTCCATCGTCGACTACCTCGATGCACAAGGCCTACTACTCGTCCCCAACCACAACTCCACTTGCACACTTTTCCCGTCACTTACCACTTCACACTTAAATCACCCCATTGTAGCGCGCGCACGGCTCATCTGTCCGTGCGGCGGGCGGGCGCGTTGGCGCTGGCACCGGGCCAATAGTGCTGCCGGACTTGTTCTATGGCGTCGCACCAGGCGTGCGCCGCGCTGCTCGGGTCCGTCAGGTAGTAGGTTCGGTTCGGCTGCGGGGGGGGGGGGGGGTTAACGGTTGTCTAGATAAAAAATCAGAAAAAAATGGGTTTTTTTTTCAAATGTTTGTGGACGAGAGCCGTAATTATAATTGAATTCGTTTTTGAACCACACCGTAGTTTTGAGCTCGGGCAAGCTAACGGTGCTGTTTAAAGCCGATTTAAGTTATTAGAGGTAAGTCCCGCACCATGAAGCACAGCTATTTATAAACGTTATATGAACGATAATTAATAAACTGTAATTCAATGACTTGTTGACAACCCGGGTTTTTGTAAGCAATTACAAATGTAATACACTTTGCATCATGTTTAATTTACTGTAAGTAGACCAAACAAAAAAATCATTTCTACTTTTTTCGGCTACACACAAGAACAAACGAGTATCTATGCATCTAAATAGGCTGTCCAAACTCGATACACTTCAAACTAGGGATGGGAAAATGTTTTTTCAACGTTGCGTTTACGCGAAAAAAATTGCCAAATATCTGGTGAATAGGTACAAAAAAATTCGGCTACCGATTTTAACAAAACAATTTCGATGCTTGCATTTTTTTAAACGTTATCAAACTCCGCCCACACCTAAATACTTCAAACCAATAGTCAAAAATTTCGATCAGAACAAATATATTATTCTAAAAAAAACATCCAAAAACTCTGCCACCAAACCAACGGTATGGACGAAAAATATCTTGAAATTGAGTGCCTCCGGTTTAGTCTCGGCCGAAAATGGAATCTGCCCCTTGAGTTCCATAGAGGCGGGATCCACGTAATAAATGTGCGGGCCCTCGGTAAGCAAAAACATCCGTCTACGCGCGAATAATCCCTTTTTCTTGTCCACCAATCCTTGTTTCAGGATCAGGTTGTTCTCGACGAATCGATGAAATTCGTTCGTGCGCGTCTGCTCCTGAAAAGTTTTGACAAAATCTAATGGAAATAGTTTTGAATTCAGATGAATAGAAAATTGGGCTGGGTAATTCTAAAATAGCCACAAACAGATGAAAGTAGACCATAATGGATGATTTTGAAAGAGAAAACAAGCAAAAAATGCACATAAAAAAGCTTTTTGGAGTTGACCCGAAATACCCGAAAATTCACTCCACGTAAATATATAGCTGAGCTATTTTTTTGAGCAGAGGCGAAATCTTTTCGGTAGCATAGTTTTGTTGGGAGATTTCTAACATACAGCTAAAGCGTTTGAAGCGGGCACCCCCTAATAGACCCCTACCACCATGCAACCCCCTTCAACGCGGCAAGTATCAGTTGCAGCCAACCTGCAAACGCTGTTTCCTAGTCGCCGCGTCGATGTCCAGTAAGCCGCAGCGGCGCGTGGCGGCCAGACTGGGCGAGGGGGGTGCCCGCGGGGGTGCCGCTGCGGGGGACACGTCGCCCTGAAAGGGGGGGGGGTACAGTTGGGCTAGGTTAGGCGACCATTGTGGACCCTTGTTCAGAGCTACCGTATTACAATGAATCGTAAATTTATCGTAAATTGATGTCACGGGAGTTTTTTTTGCATTTGTGCATGTTGTGCATTTTGTCCATATATTTTCTCAAGAAACCCTTTTTATCTTACCTAGGCACTCAGTGAGGCTCGAACTTGACCCGACCTGACCCAGGACAAAAACGTGTGCCGAAATGATCTTTATGGCGACAAAAACGCCTTCTCATCTGCCTGAAAATGCAGAAAAGGATCTTGTTTCTCAAAGCGAAGGTTCTTTCTTCTATGAAAGTGGCTTCATCACCAGAATCATTGTAATAGTGGCAGGGGTTTTGGAGATTTGGACTCCCGCGGGGGTTCATATAGATAGTAAATCGCTCCTCCGGAGGGATAGATAGCTGGGAAAAAATCTGGGGGGTTTGGGGGGAGGTTCGCGGGGGTTCAATATATAGGCTTTTCCGAGGTATAGAAGGAAGAAAAGGGAAAAAATCGCTAAAAGTAGGGGAAAATAGTGAAAATAGGTATGTAAGTACATATAGTACAAAAAATAGCCGAAAATTGGCAATACTGAACATGAATTAGAATTTTGAAGGTGAAAAACTATAAAAAGGTACGAAAATCAGCGATTTTGAGCAAAAAATTTCTTTAAATCGCCCCAGATAGATAGATAGCTGGCCGATTTGAGGGGGGGGGCAAAATTTATCCGCCAGCTACCTATCTATCCCGGAGGCAAAATTTTGGTCTACTACTATCCCCTAACCCCCCCACCCTACCCCAAATCGGCCAGCTATCTATCTATCTGCAGCGATTTTAAAGAAATCTTGCCCCAATTTTCATACCTTTTTATACTTTTTCACCTTCAAAATTTGAATTCATGTTCCGTATTGCCTATTTTCAGCATTTTTTTGCACTCTATGTACTTATATACCTATTTTTAGCTGTTTTTCTACCACTTTTAGCGAATTTTTACCCTTTTCTTCGTTCTTTACCTCGGAAAAGCCTTTATATTGAACCCCCGCGAACCCCCCCAGAATTTTTCAGCTATCTATCCCTCCGGAGGTGCGATTTACTATCTATATGAACCCCCGTGGGGGTCCAAATCTACAAAAACCTCTGACCCAACGTACCGTACCGTTTACCGTAAAGTTCGAGAGTCTACCGCACCGTACCGTATACCCCTCAAACACCCCCTGCACCAACCCTGAGCGCATCGGCGGCCAGTCTGCTGAGCTGCTCGTCGTCCAGGCCGGGCGCGATGCGGCCCGTGGTCACGAAGCCGGCCGGCGACTGCGCCAAGCGAGAGTGCACCCCCGGCTGGTCGCCCGAGCCGGGCAGGTACGGCAGCAGTCTGACAGGGGGTGGTGGTGATAAACACGTGGCCACACAACGCGCACTTGGGTGCGTTTGCCGGGGGTTTAGTGAGGGGGGTTGGGGGTTACCCCTCCCCTATCCCGGAGGCCGGTCGGCTATCCATCTACCCGAGGCAGAATATTGGGCTACCATCCCTCGAACTCCCCCCCAATCGACCAGTTATCTATCTAGACTGATTTTTCCACCTTCAAAATGACTGGTTCATGTGCCTCAGAAGGAAAAACGGTGGGGGCTACAAAACGACAAAATGCCTGCTATACAAATAAAACATAACACACTTTGGCGGGGTCTGACTGCAAAGTCCCTCCCAATCGACACCAGTGAAAAATGGGTGCTGCTTCAGTTTCTCTGGTCCGCCCAAAGTCTCGCTGCCAAGCCGCTCTTCCGGGTTCAATTTCTGCACAAAATGTTGATTTTTTTGCAGTTTTGCAGTAATTATTAACATGGACCTAACTTGCTTAAATTACAGTTTGCAATGAAGTTGCCATATTCCGTGTAAATAAACACAATAAACATTTTTCTAGTCACACTAAATTGCTTATCATGGGTAAATTGGATGAATAATTTTCCCGCGAATTTTTTATATATATATTTAGTAACACCATTTGTCGCAGCGAATAGTCCGATAAATAAACGAATGAAAATTCTTATCAAAACAGATTTACAACCGACGCCAGTCCCGCACAATGTGAAATGTAATGTGAAAAGTAAAATGTCATGTACATTATCATGTACAATTTCAGATTCACACAAAAAAAAAAATTTAAAAATACTACTGGGGATTACATATTTTACATGACATTTTACCGGGTGCGGGAGTGGCAACTGAACTAACCAAAAGACCGGCGACAAGCGACTGCGGCACTTCGGGAAAGCCGAGGGGAAACGTGTACTGGCACTCGTTGATTTTCTTGAATATCAAGTAATCATTGCTGCGAAAGAAGGTCAAACAATCAACTAAATTAAATTTTTGTATAATTTTTATTTTAGAAAGGGCCCACGCACACTAGTGAATATAAAATTTAGTGTCAACTAAATTTTGGTTACTTATGTGATTTCAGCTTTCCTATGTGGCAGAGCATGGTTAAATTTATATCGTGACGCTTAATTTTCATTGTTTCTGTTCAGCGTGATGCTTTATAAGTTATCCGATTTACGTTCAGTTGAGATTACTTTGCGATGTCAACTAGGTAATGTCTGTGGGTCCGAAGATTAAATTCCCAATCATTTCACACTGACCCCAAAAAAGTACCCCCAAACCCACGCGGCCCTAAACGGCGGCAAACCAGCCAGCATCTGATACACAATACATCCGAGCGCCCAGTAATCGCAGGCGGGCGTCACGGGCACGCCGTTGAGCACCTCGGGGCTGACGTACTGCGCCGTGCCCACGAAGCTGCAGCGCTTGACGCGGCCGGGCGCCGGAGGGCCGCCCGAACTGCTGCTGGCGCATGACGCTGCTACTGCGGCTGATTGGGCCGTCGCTGCTATTGGGCTGCTGGATTGGTCGCCTGGGGGGGGGAGGTTGGATTTGGGTAGTTTACCGTACCGTACGTTTACCGCAAAATTGGCGATTTACTGAACCGCACCGCACAGTTTACCGAAGAATGGAAGATTCATAGTAACGTATCGGGATTGTTAAAATTAGATTTTTTGAAGCGACTACGTTTGAAAAAATGATCGATTTTGATACAAAATATGTTTTTGAGAGATAGCTTGATGTAAATTGATTGATGCAATGTAGGACACGTGCTTTCTGAGATTAAAATTCCGATTTTCAAAATTAGATTTTTGACGGGTAACTAAATCCCACACTTCAACCCACACTAGGTAATCCCACACTTCAACCCAAATAATTCAAAATCACAAAAACCGACCATCCACTCCAATCAACTTAGCCGAGCCGAAATCCGACACCAAAATGTGCATCGAATCCGACAATAGCACATTTTCCGGTTTCAAGTCGCGGTGAATGACGCCGAGCGCGTGCAGGTACTCCAAGGCGGCCAGCATCTCGGCCGAGTAGAACTGGGTGGCCGTGTCGTCGAAGCTGCCCAGCTTTTTTAGAAACTCTAAAAGCTCCCCGTTTTTCGCCAGCGTCATTGTGAAATCTGTGTGGGAATTGGGAAGTTTGCGGGTGGGTTTTATGGATTACATCGGTAAATACACTTTTCCTTGTTAGATATTTTTCTTTTCTGAATGGCGCCGTGGCACTGGCGCCCATAAATGGCGCCAGCGCCATCAAATCATGGCGCCATTCTGTTATCGCAAGGACGGAATTTTACGGGGGCGCTGCCTACCCCGTTCGGCGGTATAATCCCCCCGCCAAAAAATCCTAGCTATACTAGTGACGGAATGGCGCCATAGTGCTGACACCCTGTGAAGGCGGAAATACGCGCCATAGGCATCGGTTTCCATGGCGCCCTGCGCCATTTTTCTTCCGCTATTCCGCCACAACTATATTTATATAACTTTCCAATAGTGCGACAATAGCCTAAAACCATCTGTTTCATTTCACATCTCCCACAAAAAAAAACCAAACAGACACAGTCGA
This sequence comes from Sphaerolaimus hirsutus, assembly GCA_964036195.1. NCBI lineage: Eukaryota > Metazoa > Nematoda > Chromadorea > Monhysterida > Sphaerolaimidae > Sphaerolaimus > Sphaerolaimus hirsutus. The sequence continues at coordinate 24,000,613 of OZ038454.1, read as the reverse complement.
TCTGAATCCTGAAAGGAGCAATACAGGTGGACAAAAAGACAACTGGGCGGAGTCTGCTTGCCCAACAGCGCCATGACGTCCCGCTCGCGCAGCACCAAGTGCGCCTTGCGCTCCTTGCGAATCAGGTCCTTGTCGCACACCTGCGTGGTTGGGGACGAATTGATACGGGACGAAATGAGAACGGGCAATAAGACACAGATTGAATCGTCACGTGGGACACCTTGTCACCTGGACTGGATTTGTGGCTGTCGACTCCGGTGGAATGAAACTACCCATCGTGTTTAGACAAATGCACGCTTGCGCGCAAATATTTCATGCAGCACCATTTAAAATGGTACTGAAAATTGACATTCCTGCATTTCTATGTATCACCCGGGGGGGGGGGGTCGTGCGGCCGCACCCCCCGCAACCCCCCCCCCCCCTGGCTACGCTACTGGTCACAAAATACATGTTGCCCTGTGACGAGTCAGTCGTGATTCTATGCCAAGATGTCTCGTGACGAATCGCACCTTAATGGCGTACTCCAGCCCGGTGGTGTGCTCCACGGCCAGGTAGACGGTGCTGAAACTGCCTTCGCCCAGCTGCCGCACGAACACGAAGTCTTTAGGTGTTTTGCGGGCCAATTGCAACGGCGGGGCCGCAGCCGCCACCGCCGCCGCGCTGCTGCACTGCGCGTCCGCGTTTGACGCCTGCGTGTGAGGGTTGGGCATCATGGAATAAGCTTTTTTCAAGTGTTTTTAAAGAGTGATTTCTGTTTTGTTTGTTTAAAAAAAGTCCAGATATACCTAATTTTCCCATTTCAAATTTCGATTTCAAAATAGACAAAAAAGGTAGGCATATAAAAATAGATATATAATAAATATATACAGGGGTATCTTGAATTTCGACCCTCCGGGTGGTTGGATAGATAGCAAATCGCTCCTCCGGAGGGATAGATAGCTGAAAAATTTTCTGGGGAGGGGGGGGTTGGGGGGGGGGGTTGTGGTGGTTCGATATATAGGCCTTTTCGGGGCATAGGAGGAAAAGGGAGAAAAATCGCTAAAAGTAGGTGTAAAATAGCTCAAAATGAGTATATAAGAGCATATAGTACTTAAAATAGCTGATAAAAGGCAGTTAGACGCATGAACTAGTGATTTTGGAGGTGAAAATCTATATATAGGTATGAAAAATAGCGATTTTGAGCGAAAATTGGGGTATAGTTTCTGAAAAATCGCTCCAGATAGGTAGATAGCTGGGCGATTTGGGGGGGGGGGTTTAGGGGGTAGTAGCCCAAAATTTTGCCTCCGGGATAGATAGATAGATAGCTGAGCGGCCTCCGGGATAGATAGATAGCTGGGCGGTTTGGGGGGGGGGTAAGCCCCCCCCCAACCCCCCCCCCCATTCGAGACCCTTAATATATAGCATATAAGGTATAGTACACAAATTAGCTGAAAATAGTGATTTCGAAATTGAAATAGTGAACACATGAACTAGTGATTTTGTAGGTGAAAAACTATAAAAAAAGGTATTAAAATTAGCGATTTTGACTGAAAATTGGGGAAAAATGTCGCCTCCGGGATAGAAAGATAGTTAGCTAGCTGGCAGCTTCGGGGAGGGGGGGTTTACCTCCCCCCACCCCCAAACAGCACACAAACCGTGTGACACCCCGGGGAATCTGTCTGCACGCGGGACAGCTGCGACTGGGTGCGCAGCTGGCCCAGGTCGGGGCTCGAGCTGTACGCCGCGTCCATGGGCCGCACGTACGTGAAGCGCCGCGTCGGGCCCTGGGGGTGTAGTGGGTATGGGTTGGGTTTCTAGTGAGATTTTAGAGTGGAGGGTGGAACAGGGCCGTATCCAGGGGGGCGGGGGGGGGGGCCTTCCCGGGGCGAGACCAGAAAGTGACCGGAAAATGCGACGTTTTTCAACGTCAGCGTAAAAAATTTTGCGCGCAAGCGCGCATTCTTCACCAGACATTAAGTATTAACATCAGATTTGCTACATGTGGCCGCGAATCGTTTTAAATACACTCAATGTTGTGTTTTTTGCTGTTTTGTATGTATATTTACATACATATACAGCGTTCCATGGCGCCTACCAAAGGCGCTAGCGCCATGGCGCCATTCCGCCACTATGTAGCTAAAATTTGAGAGAGGGGGGGGGGCTGAGCCCCCCCCTCGCCGGCCTCCGTAAACAAGCAGCCCCCCCCCCCCGCTCAAAAATCCTGGATACGTCCCTGGGGTGGAAAAATGTAATTTTTAATTATCTATTTTTAAATTAAAAGTTTTTTAAAAATACCGTTTTTAAAGCTCCCAGTCGACATTTACAGGTCCCAGGTAAGGCCAGGTCAGTATGAGGTTATAAGAGAAAGATAATAAATTTACTGTGATGTTTCACATGAAAACTGTCAAGCTTTCTTGAAATGTTATTCACACAGCGAATATGACAAATTAATTACTTTTACAATTAAAAATAACTGACTTTCAAGCTTTTCCAAAGTAGTTCAATAAGTATATTACCACAGAAAGCAAAAGTGCGCACTGGCTATACATTTATATGGCTTTTGCTCATCTATATCCACTCAGAGGCAATTTTTAAGAAAGATAGATAGAACTAATTTTCACTCCAGCGGTTTTAAAACATTGATTTTTTTTGATAAAAGCTTAAAATCGGGCTTAAATTGCAAAATTTGTCAGCGCATTTTTTAAATACTAGCGCTGGGACCCTTGCGTTTTTTTAATAAAAAAGCGGCTTTTTAATAAAAAAGCGGCGTTTAAAAAAAAGCGCTTGAAAAAAGCGCTGGCCATCCCTGCACCCCAGTTCCGGTCCCGGTCCCGACAATTGAAAAAAGCCAGTCCCGGTCCCGACCACCCAGTCCCGTTCCCGATCCCGACATTAGAAAATACGTGGTCCCGGTACCAGTCCGAAAAACTGGTCCCGTTTGAACCCTAGTTAAAATGCCCAAATATATTCTACTTAGGGTTGGCCGATGTTTTTTTTAAACGGTTTTTTTAAAACGTTGTTTTTTTAAAAAACATGACGTCCGCAATGTTTGTTTTTTTAAAACATCGACCGAAATTTTTAGTACTAAGCACTACGTATTTTGCAAAAATTCTGCGCGCAAGCGCGCAATTTCACACACAAATTGACATTGGTGGTTGTTTTCATTGGTTTTGTGGCATTTTTAGTATCAAAGTATCCATTTATATATGCTACCATGGGTTAATAAGCCGCCATATGTTGGTGTAGTATATAATATTGAGGTAATGTGCTTCCATGTACCTCCACAGTGTGTAACTGCACTCCTTTTATAACCTTGTTTCATCACTATTCCGTGCCAAACTTTACCTGAAGTCACGAACATTTGACTATAAGGCGATATACGAACTTATCGACAGAAAAAAAGGATGTTTTGACACAAATCACCACCGATAATGCTATCCCATGGCTCAACAGCCATTATATGGTCATATATAACATCACAGAATATTGCCACTGTCTGATATACCTATATATGTTGACACAAGGTCATGTCTGGGAGCTTTAAAAAAAACGTTTTTTTATTTGAAAAAAAAACGTTAAAAACATCGAGTTAAAAAAACACGTTTTTTCCAACCCTAATCCTACTTCGTCACATTCATTACCGATTTTGGGCATGTTTCACGTATTGTTTACTACTACTTTCACGAAAATTTCTGACGAAAACCCCCACCCCTCAAAATTTGCTGACGAAAAAATTAATGGGTGTAATTCGAGGAAATACGGTATACGTTGATTCGTTACCATATTTGAGAGCTTTTGAAAAACGTTGTGAAACAGTATCGTCGAAAAAAGCCCCCCCCCCCCTAATATGTACACCCCCGCACACCGCCACAAAACTGATCAACAACAACCCAAACGTGCAACCACAAGAACTCACAGCGGTGGTGGGCGCCGGTGAAGGGGTGCCGTGTGTTTGGGACCCCATCTTGGGACAGTCCACCTGGTCACCCCCCTGCACCCCCGTGGGACGCATCGAGAGAAATTGGACACCAAAGAGGGCTGCCTGCGGTTGAAACGTTATGGTGAACTAAAAGTGAATGTAAAAGTGAATTTTTTTACAAATTTACTATCACTCACCGCTTTTCTTATCACTCGCGGAATTTTCACTTTGGGTATGTATTTAGTCTTCACGGCTGTGGCTTCTAGATCAAGTATTGTTACTTGTTAGTAGGAAATATGAATGTGTAGGCATCGGGGATAAAATAAATTGCGTTGCGACGCATGACGACCTGCGTTTAAAGTGGGCGGATTTTTAGCACACTTTCACCTAGATTAAATAAAATTGTTCCTTATTGTTATACCTGAAATTTTCACCTGCCTTTGCGAATTTTAATCACTATTGAAACACTCCCACAAACACTAAAACGATTACAATACATTCTATGGTGAAAATGATCACCTGCAAAACACCCCCTCATTTTTGAGGTACCTGTGACGCCGAAAGGGCATTTTACGTAACGATAAACATATTCACGCGACTTTGCTTGGGCGCTACCCCCCCCCCCTACCCCACAAACGGAACAACAAATCCCGGATACAATCGCAAATCTTGTCATGCTCTGAAGTCTAGAAATGAGTGTGTATCTCAAGTGTGTGTTTACGTCAATGAGAAATGAGTGTGTGTTTACGTCAAGCGCGGCGGTACTAATGGGGGTGAGTTGGGGGGTGACCGCGTTAAAAAAAAACGTTTTTTATCAAAACTGTTTTTCAACTGGTTGTGAGTCAACATACAGGTATGTCAGACAAGTGGTAGTACAATACTTTGTGATTGTTATATAGTATCTAGCCGTGGAATAGCTGCGGAGCCATGTGAAAGCATTATAATTGGCAAATACCCTCGCAAAAGTCGATATATTGTATTTACGCCCCCCCCCCCCCCGAGAAAATCAGGTAAAGTGAGATTTTCCATCACCACCGGACCCCCTGCAGATGTCCAAACTTTCCCGATTCCTCAAAACCTAACATGTCTATTGACAAAGTCCACGATGGAACACCGGTGTCGCATGCGCCGCCATCGTAAACAAGCCATTTGCGTGTCATTAGGCACCAAGTGCCTTCGAGTAAACAAGCTAAGTAGACTGGCCAATAAAAGGTCGCCCCCCCCCTTTTCTAAACCGCGACAGCCGCCTAATTAATTATGGATGGTGCGCAGAGATAACGCGCCCTCGTACGTAAACAAGTGCGCGGGCCGACTTTTGAGAATTAGATTTGGAATGGGTCAAAGATTGGCTGGGATGGAATTTGGGTTATTGGGAGTGTGATATATTTGGTTTGAGATGGGTTGGAAGGTTTTTAGGAGTGCGAGAATCGTGAATTTTTCGATTGGGCAAAATAAGGGCAAATGGACCGGAAAGTGAATTTCTTTTTTTACGCGTGTAATTATTTGCATACATGAGAAGATCTAGTAGATCAGTTTACCACTAGAAGAAACGCAGTAGGTATTTATTTATTTACTCGCTCCCGAATCATTACATAGAATCAGAGTTGTTAAAATACCGGTATTTTTGGAAAGCGTAAGCGTAAGCATAAATACACTTTCCAAATTATGGGTATGGATACTAAAAGCGTAAGGTATTTTTAAAATACCTAGGAAAGCGTAAAATAAAGCGTAAGCGTAAAAAAAGTTTTACAAGGTGCTCTTGCTGTTGAGCATCAGATTGTCGGATTACCGTATTTACTCAAAATACCCCCTCAAAATACCCCTTCCCAAAATGTGTCTAATAATGCGAAACACACGTTAAAAAGGATACAGAGTTATATTAGGACAGGGCTTATATCAACTAGGTTAATAGGTACACACTTATGTAAGTGTACACCTAGACGCTTATACTTTGCACTTTGAGAAAAACCCTGGGTGTATTTCGAGGAAATACGGTATCCATTATCTGACCCAAAATTCCTTATCCTAAGCTACGATATTGCTAGATTTTCACTCCGTTAGCACACACACGTTTTTTTTGTACGCTTTCTTAATCACTTTCTGGACCTTTCTTCCTTTTTCAAAAGTGTAAAACTGGGTTGCGTGAAAAAAATTTACGCTTTTAGTACCCGGGTATTTCCGCCAGGAAAGCGTAATAAAGCGTACGGGTATTTTACGAAAGCGTAAGCGTAAGCGTAAGTATAAATACCCATTTACCCGGGTATTTCGGGTAAGCGTAAATACGCTTTCGCAACTCTGCGTAGAATTGATGGACTCCACTGAAAATAACAGACAATAACAGAAAAAGTTGTCGCTGACAGATATTTACTGGTCTGTCGCGAAAGTTTTTGCCGTTTCCGGAATATCTCGCGTTAGATCGCCCCTGGATGATCGTAGTGGGTTTCAGCCGGGGTATATTAGCTGGAATTAATTAGAGCATAAAACGTTACCGCCAAGTTGATTACATGAAGGTGGATCCAGTACTAATCCATCTCTTATTTGTGTCCAAAACTCAACATGTATGGTCCACCGTTTGTTTAGTTTGCAAAGTTACCCCGGCCGAAACCTCCCGATCTGGGGTAATCCAATGGGAGACGAGCCGGAAACGGCAAAAACTTTCGCTACAGACCAGAGTTGGAAAAACGTATTTACGTTTACCCGAAATACCCGGTTATTCGGGTATTTATACTTACGTTTACGTTTACGTTTTTCAAAAATACCATTACGTTTTGTTACGTTTTCCTGACCAAAATACCCGGGTACTTGGGAAAACGTAAAAAAACTTGTAATCGTTCACACGTGCACATATTCGAATGGGCCGCACCACCTGCAGCCAACAATATTCTTATGTTATCGCAAAAACGTAACATGACTGCACGCTTGCACTTACACATGGAATACTGAGTACATATTCATAAATGTGTTCAAACGCTGAACACAGAAACCTTTTTGTTTGTTTGTGGAGCCTTGCGTCTATAAAATTTTTTGATCAATACCGACGACGCCACTTGCAACAACTGTGAGTAACATTTTTAAAATGTTTTGAAACTGGCAGGGCGAGTGCAAGCTCTGGTGCCACTCCCAGAACATGTAAAAAGCCATGTAAAATGTCAAACGTCATGCAAAGTGTCAAAAGTCATGGAAAATGGCCAGCAAAATGGCAAAGAGTTGCCACCTTCCAGGGCATTTTGCATGACTTTAGACACTCTGCATGCCATTTGGCATTTTACAAAACATTTTACAGGGTCTGGGACTCCCCCAGAATCACCAGCGTATAGTTGAATTTTGCCACACTAAAGGTGAAAATAATGGTATTTTCCAAAGCACAAGTATTTTTACGTTTACGTTTTTTTTACGTATTCCTTGGTATTTTTAAAATACCTTACGTTTTAGTATTTATACTTTTGATTTGGAAAAGGTATTTACGTTTACGTTTACGTTTTCCAAAAATACCAGTATTTGCACAACTCTGCTACAGACCAATCAATATTTTTCAGCCACAGCTCAAGGAAATATGTTCTTAATAAAACAACCCACCACAGAATCTGTTTCAAATTTTTTTACATACCTAGTTGGGTGTAGTGATGGAATGGCGCCATGGCGCTGGCGCCATTTGAGGGCGCCAAAATGCGCCGCGCCATGGCGCCCTTTTCTGTGGCGCCCTTGGCGCCTGGCGCCCATATTCTGAAAGGCGCCATGGCGCCCTTGGCGCTTGGCGCCCTTTTTCCGTGGCGCCCTTGGCGCCTGTCGCCCTGCTTTAAAAGGGCGCCAAAAAGGCGCCATCAGCTTGTCAAGGTGAAAAATGCATCTGTGGATGATCTAAATTTGCCAGAAAAATGGACGAAGTGGTTTGAGTGGGTGGAAATCGTTCATCCAACGGTTGATCAGATGTGTCTGACGGATCAGAAGACAAGAATGATGGACCGTCAAACTTGCAAAATCATAAATAAACGGATTCAAATCGTTGCAATTCCGTTTTTGTCCATTTCAAGGAAACATTGATTGAAAAAGTCTATTTGAAGTGAATGGATTGTTGTCAAATGACAATTTTCATTGTGTTTGAATTTGTCATGTAGATTTTATTTTAAAAATTTTGTTGCTAGTCTTGTTTTTGTTCATTTCATCCTAGTGAACGCGAATTAAGAAGTAAATGAGTGTCCACGATGCTGTAGCAACATTTTTAGCACATGCAGGGTGTTGTAGGTAGGGTGTCAAAAAAAATTTCTTACGGAAAACGGAAAGGTAAAATTTTTTCACTTTACGGAAAACGGAAAGGTAAAAAAAAATTTTCTGCCGGAATACGGAAAACGGAAAGGTAAAAAAATTTCACTCAGCGGAAAACGGAAAACGGAAAGGTAAAACAAAATTGTAGGCCGGAAAACGGAAAACGGAAAAATGAAATGCTGGAAAACGGAAAATGGAAAGCAAAATTTTCACGGAAACGGAAAAAAAATAAAGTGAAATTAGCACAGTAATAGACAAATTTGCAGAAGGACAACCTGCATGCAGGTTTGCCTGTTTGGCTTTGATTGTGGTAGCTGTACATTCTGCAACTATGGATCATGCCTGTAACTTCACTTGTAGTTCAAGCTTAACTGAACCAACAAAAAATCATCAAAAAGTAGCCATAGTGGCCATAGGAAAGGAAACACTATGACAATTTCACAGTCTAGAAGCAGTGGGAATCACTGATGACCCCTATGCAATTGATGACAACATTGCAGAGGAGATGATAATAAATAGCATAAAATTCAACAACAACAACAAACAATACTATATTGACTGGCCGTATAAAGAGAGTATCAGTGACCTGCCCACGGGAAAAACAGAAGCCTTGGTGCGGTTTAAATCACTGATAAGAAGATTCAACAAAGATCCAAACTTATTTGAACAATACCGGAAAGTTTTGGATGACCAACTAGAAAAGGGAATAATTGAGATCTGTCACGACAAAACAGACAACAAGGGGATTCATTACCTGCCACACCAGCCAGTAATCACACCGGGCAAATCAACATTATGCAGAATCGTGTACAATGGGTCGGCAGGTAAGCCCAGTTTCAATGGGTGCCTTTTTAGAGGACCAATTACAACACCATTAGCACTGGGCCTACTCCTGAGGTTCAGGGCAGGCAATCTAGCATTAATTGCCGATATTGAAAAGGCATTTTTGTAAATAGGATTGCATGAACAAGCTAGAGACTACACACGATTTTTCTGGCTGAAAGATGCCTCAAAACCAGTAACTGAAAATAACTTAATAGTACTTCGTTTTAAACGCGTACTGTTTGGACTTGTCTGCAGCCCAGCAATTTTTGGAGCAGTCATAAAATACCATTTAAATGTGACAATAAACAACATGAATGAATATGAAGAAAATGAAGGGGAACAAAACCAGTTGGCAATGATAATAAACAACATTTACGTCGATAACTTCATCATGAGTGTCACAAATGAAGTTGAAGCTTTAGAACTATATTACAAAGTCAAAGCTTTATTTAACCAATGTTCTATGAACATGAGGGAATGGCTGTCAAACTCCAAATCAGTCATGAATGTAATAGCAGAAAACAACAGGAGTCCAAAGGTGAATAAAATTGTTGCAGTAATGGGCATGAAATAAAATCACTGAACAGACATGCTGGCAATATCAACACCAAAATTGCAAATTGACAGCATCACAACACCAACCAGACAAAACTTGAATAAATTATTGGTGTCAGCATATGACCCAATTGGGTTCACAGCACCTGTTTCATTGACCCTGAAATCCCAGTTGTCAATGCTGCTCCAAGAGACAAAAACAACACAATGGGATGAGCCCATTGAAGATAAATACAAATTGGAAAAACAATGGAAAAATGCCAGAAAACTGAAAATCGAGCCAGAAAATGGAAAAATGGCCTGGTAAAACGGAAACGGAAAGGTAAAAATTTTTCAGCCGGAAAACGGAAAAATGGGCCGGAAAAACGGAAACGGAAAGGTGAAAAATTTTCAGCTGCCGGAAAATGGAAAACGGAAAGGTAAAAATTTTTCGGCTGCCTGGAAAACAGAAAACGGAAAGGTAAAATTTTTTCGGCTGCCGGAAAACGGAAAACGGAAAAGTAAAAAATTTTCCTGCGGAAAGGCGGAAACGGAAAACGGAAACGGAAATTTGACACCCTAGTTGTAGGCACTTATTTATCCTGGCGCTATTGGCACCTGGCGCCCTATTTTCCAAATGGCGCCATGGCGCCCTCTTTCCGTGGCGCCCCTGGCGCCTGGCGCCCACTTTCCGAATGGCGCCATGGCGCCCTTGGCGCCTGGCGCCCTTTTTTCTCGCGCTTTTCCATCACTAGTTGGGTGTTTGTTTACAAACGAGTTGATAACATAAGTGTAGTATTTGATTGAATATTCTATAAAATACTACCACAAGTTAGAAAATGATTTTTCGGAGTATCAGAGTGGGGTATATATCAGAGCGTCAGTTTGAAATTTGAGACCTATTTGAATGCTTTGAACATTTTCACCATCCATTTTTGATTTATTTTTGTCTCTCAACATGCTTTTGTCAGACCACTTTTTATGATGGGAAAACACCACCCCACAAATTTTTAGGCACTTGAATGCAATAACAAATCACGTAACGTAAACTACAAGCTAATTTTGTAAACTAACAATTTGAATAAACCCCCGCAGACATCGTGTCGACTATTCGTAGTCTACAGGGCCTGTGCAGCATGCACAGCTATGCAGTGAGCTGCGCAATGCCCCAACAGAGCACTGCACAACAAGATCGCCCCCGCTACACTGGCAGACTGAGTTTACCATGTTTTTGCGGTTGTAGTGCTCTGCACGTTTGTTTCCATCCAATTAATTTCCCTAATGTGCTCTCTTTTTTATTAAGACTAGCTAGTTTATTATTAGCTTGTATGTAAGCTACATTCCACGTGTCACAAGGTGAGAGGGGAATTTCACATTTCTGATAAAAATGCCGCAGCGCGGCGTGCGGACACTTTTGAAGTTGTTGGCACAGTGTTGTGACTCTCTGGGCAGCCAAATGCACATTTCACACTTATCTATTTTTGGGCATAGGCAGAGACTGTGACTGATAGGTAGGTGGCAACCAGGAAGCATGGAACAATGACTTTTCTGAACCCTATCAAAATATATGCTGTTCCAAGTTTCTCCCCACATTGACTAGATTGTCGACAGTGTCATCTAGTATTGGTGGGTGGTAGAAACAGCTCCTGATCACGCCCCAAAGTGAAAAGTCACAGTCCAAAAAACATTTTCCTCGCCCTAGCATAAATATCCCATCACGGCGAGGCCAGCGGGCTGAGACCTTTCTCACGGGCGTGAGTCAGCCGGATAGTCACAATATTGTGTCGTGGCATTGAAGGTGATAAGCACCTGCACTTGTGAGCATTCCACAAGCTACCGTAACCCTCGAATACAACCCCCCCCCCCGTAAAAAGCTTTGACGTGACATGTAGAAATTGTGTAAATATTATTTTACGTCAACCTTGAAGTTTTCATATGCTTAAGCCTCTAAAATTAGTAGATTATTTATCATTGATAATTGTAAGCTCGTATTTTAATTGTTTAATTATCGCTTAGGTAGCATTCATGTGCTTTTTCTGATTTTACATTGAATTGACTTTATTTCATTCGCTCCTCTTATGTATAAATAAGCATTGCGCTGCTACAGTATGTATTTTAGGTTGTATTTATTAAGTAGGAAGTTGTAGGTAATTATGGAAGTGTTCATATGTTTCTGCGCATTTTATTATTCCTTGAATTAAGCCCCATGTCACATGAAGCTAATGTTTTGATGCTTTTTAATGCATTTATTAGTTACCGCATTTTTACTTGATGTATTTACGTTAAGTGTTTGTTTTCACTACCTGTGTCTTTCAATTGTGCTTTCCATTTTATGATTTGATTATCAGATTCGACAGTGATTACGTGCCTTTTTATGAGATTGTATTTTTAGTCTTTTTATTCGTTTCGATTATGGTACTTACCTACGCCTTATAAGTAGCTGATTGTTGTGTTTTTACGTCACTTTGAGAATATTCCGAAATTCGACTGCTTCAACTTTACTGCTTCAGTGTGCTTCCATCGCCCAAATAAAAGTGCTCTTCTCAACCAACTTGGACCCCCCTTGAGTATTGAAACTAATGTGTGCTCATTTTATGTTTGCTTATTAACAATTGCTTTTAATTAATGTGCTGCTTGTGCTAAGTGTAAGCAGTGTGTGCCGCCGGAAACAGAGCAGCATGATCTCCGAGTAGGTCACTGCACGCTCTGCAAACAACCGGTCTTTGGACAAATTCCTCTAAATTGAAAGACATCATTCAGACCTTCGGGCCCTGTGCAGTGCACACCGCGACAAGCAGGTGATAAGACAGTGTGATAGGAGAAAGCAGTGCACGGCAAACTTCTGACGATCTGTATAGAAAAACAGCATACACAGATTCATGACAACTTGGTAGCAAGGCGAGTGGTTCGCTTTATTCACTACAGTGAACGGCGGAGCATCTGATCAGCGCCGAGCTGCCGCCTGATAATCAACGTACAATCTGTTGCGCCGTGCTGATTCGTTGCGGTCAAGAGGGCCGGCATCAATCCCAGGGTCAGTTGAAGAAGTGTGGAGAGCTGCAGAGCAGCTGCAGCAGCGCACACGCCGAGAAGCAGCCTTGCGCAGGGCACAGCGTGCTGCAGACGTGCAGGATGTTTGATGTTGAGCAGGTAGGAGTTGAAGCTGAAGGTGCACAGTGGATTGTAAATCCGGCGATTGCAGAGAACACAGCGACGTGGACCAGGCGCAGGGAAGACAGCACACCCATGGTCAGGCCAGTGCTGCAGTTTGGAACAGCACGTGCAGGAACAGGTGGCAGCCATTGGGACACACTGGCTTGCGCACCAGGTGCGCTACCGACTGGGGCGGCTCGATGAGAATCCAGTGGAGGCACAGAAGCAGAACGCCCACCACGAAGCCCGCTGCTACGACCAGACAGGCCGGTGAGTGCTGAACCCGGCAGAGAGCAACAGAAGTCAAGTAAGTGGGGTTTATTTCGATGACCATGGTGTTGTGCATGTGGAATGCACAAAGTGATTGAACCCGCAACTTTTATGTTTCACTGTTCATTTGTAAGGTAGCAGTAAGTAAGTAGCATTAGTCAATTCTGACTCATTTACAGATCTTATTTCCCCATTCCCCAGTTATTCAGGTGATCATATCATGCCTTTACCAATGAAGTTGTGATACTTTGGAAGGTTGATATTTGATATCAGCAGAACATTCTAGGGAACTCTCTTCCATTTCTGTAGATTTGCAAGTGGACAGCAGGATCAAACCTTTTGCCAGTTGAGTCCTGAACACTTGAAAGCGGACATTTGTTAGTGCCCAGGGTTCTCACAGCCTGGGGCAATACAGTGGGGAAAAAGCTGGCAGTAGTTCCCCGGTGTCGACAGGGTCTGGATCACAAGCTGATTCAGCCGGATACGTTGGTGAAGACGAGCCCGTGTGTTTGTCTGCTTATCAGCGTAGAAGTGGTGAGATTTCTATACAACATATTGATACACCTGTGGTGGTACCGGATATAAATATCGAAGTTCCCTCGTTAGCTGAAGAGCTCGAGGAGGCAGAAAATTCACTCGGAGAGCTCCAATTAAGTGCACCGTGGAGTTCATCCACGCCGCACAAGCTTGCATCAGCGCAAGGCTCAGTAAGCAGTGCCAATACCTGCCGTTCTATTGGAGGTGCGGTTCTATTGGAGGTATGCCATTCTATTAGAAGAAATATGGTATTCACAGTTGGGCCTACTTTTATTTTACATAGAGCAAACCAAAGGTTTCAAATTTACCACGAATGTCGAACACCATTGTGCCTACACACACTAGTTTTCACCGTGACTTGTGTGAAAACTGAAATGGCAACTAGTGATGTTAAAGGCACCGGGAAAAATGGCACCGCACCGCACCGGCACCTTTGCCAACACATGAAAAGGGCACCTGGCACCCTGGGGCACCGGCCAGAAAATGGCACCGCACCGCACCGGCACCGGTGCCTTTTGGAAAAAATGGCACCGGCACCGAAGGGCACCGGCGGGTTGCCGGTGCTAGCACCGAAAGGCACCGCACCGGGCTGGAATTTCTGAAGTGAATATCGGGCAGTTTCTCAGTGGTCTCACCTTTGGAAGCGCATATTTCCATGAATTTTCAACCGATTTTGATGGTTGAGCACTAAAAACGATAAGAATGATGTGGCAATCACTTTTATGAAGCAATTACAATGATTACAAATGAAAGATAAAATATTTAATTCACTGCAATGTCCATAGCCACTATTGTCTACTGATCGGAATCGTTGCTGTACAGAGAATGGAACTATCTCTGTCATAAACTGACAACAAATTTTGAATATACAAGTAAGATAAATATAAAAATGATTTAAAATTCAACAAAATTTTAGATTCGTTCATCAGATCACATATCGGGTATAATGGATTTCACAGTAAGTATATTTATTTGATGGGAGGTTTACAAAAAAGGCAAAAACGGTTGGGTAAATATATCGCTGTTTTTTTGAAATATGAATACGCACATAAACAGGGTGCACGCCAGGTCCGTCACCCAAGTTCTGGGTCGGTGCCGGACGCCATATCTCCAGTTGTAGTGGGGGGATTTATTCGAAATTTTGAGGGCATATACTCGAAACCCACCCACTACTATATACGGGCTGGGGAAAGTCGGCGACCCACCTCAGGTGGGTCGCCGACCTTCCCCAGCCCGTATATAGTAGTGGGTGGGTTTCGAGTACATGCCCTCAACATTTCGAATAAATCCCCCCACCACTACTGGAGATATGGCGTCCGGCACCGACTCAGAATTTGGGTGGCGGACCTGGCGTGCACCCTGTTTACTATGGACAAAATTGCACAGCACATGAAGCCTTGGCCGGTGCCTTTCCCGGTGCCTTTTACTTTGGCCCGGTGCTAGCACCTTTGGCACCGGCAAAAAAATGGCACCGCACCGCACCGGCACCGGCGCTATTCTGAAAAAAATGGCACCGGCACCGGCATGGCACCCCTGAAGATTGCAATGGCACCGCACCAGCACCGGTGCTGGTGCCCTTCGGTGCCCAGCACCGGGGCACCGGTGCCCCGGTGCCTTTACATCACTAATGGCAACATGGCGACATTCAGCCTACTCTTATTGTATGCTATATGGGATTTTTAATTTTCAAATTTTCAAGTTTTCACTTTTATTAATTTTAATTTAAATAAAATTTAAATCAAATCATTCAACCGTGTTCATTAATTTGCATTTAAATTTTTTCAGTTTTCACAGGAAGTCACGGTGAAAACTAGTGTGTGTAGGGCGTAGGCACAATGGTGTTCGACGTTCATGGTAAATTTGAGATCTTTGCTTTGCTCTATGTGGAAGAAAAGTAGGCCCAACTGTGAATACCGTATTTCTTCTAATAGAATCTTTCTTCTCATACCTCCAATTGAACGGCACCTCCAATAAAACGGCAGGTATTAGAAGAAATATGAGTACTTGATAGTTAATTTTTAAAATGTCTTATTTTAAGAAGTGATACTAAATTTACCTGCCACCTACAACCCTTTTTATCACGGAACATTTGTCTTGTCACTTGTCCACTTTAGAAAACAGCCGCAGGCCTTATTGATTGAAGTAGTTTTTTAACATTTCAGTTGTTCATCAGTATCAGGGGGAAGTTATACGAACCATCAAGGATGTTTGGTAATATGATGAGCATTTTTAGTTGCATTTTAATGATACACATGATAAACGATTGAACAGTCATGAAAGGCTGATCGAATTTACAAGTATAAATAGAATGAGTAACATCAAAAGCAAACATGAGATGGAATTTTAACATGTAGAAGAGTCAGTGACATTCGAATTTAAATACGTATTTTGATGTACAAGTTACACATAAATACAGTTGATATACACATATTTACAAAAGTTGTGTGAAACTGCTTCAAGTACATTGTTTGTAATCACCTCACTTTTGCTCATATTTTTGCCTGGGTGCAATGATGGAAATAAATATAATCAAAATTCAAAAATTATTTCCAGATTTATCGAAAAATTTCATGGACTTTAGAACACTTTTATTTTAGCCATAAAGTTTTGGTTATAACCAAATTGTCATCATGAAACATCTCATAAATCGAAGAAAAAAAATTTAAACTAAAAAGCAGACTTTTTCAAAGTAACAGAGACTGTAAGAATGTCACCTCTCAAATCCAGAACAATGTAAACACCTTCCCGGTCACGTCCGGCAGCCATTTTTTGATGTTACTTCTTATATCCTATCCCCAGTTCTAGAGCGCCCCAGAGGCTGAAATCTGGGCGAGATATTGGCGCAACCCTCCTCCCTCCTCGCATGAATTGGGGGGGTCGCGGCGACCCCCCCAATTCATGCGAAGTAGAGGGGGGTTGCGCCAATATCTCCCCCAAGTTTCAGCCTCTGGGGCGCTCTAGAACTGGGGATAGGATATAAGAAGTAACATCAAAAAATGGCTGCCGGACATGACCGGGAAGGTGTTTATAAGTTTGCATATAGGCTGATTTAAGTGATGATAATTTGACAGCTTTGAGTTTTTCCGTCTAAACTGAGTGACTGAACAAAAACGTGGAGAACATTAAATATATTTTTCATCCACAGAAAATTCCGACAACAAATTCAAGTTTGAAAATTCAACCCACAACATGATAATCATAAATATTTTAACAAAATATAATTTCAGAAAAAAAGTTTCAATTTTTACCATCACGTGAAGAAAATGCGCACGATGTGTGAGTATAAGCGCTGGCGTGCCAAACTTTTACAAAACAGCACAGTGCCACACAAACGCTTGTGATAGCAGAGAAAAACAAACAACGAGCTATGAAAGTTGTGTCATTGCACACACGACAAAACTGTAATAAACGAATTTTTAAACCGCGACACGACTTCCCAGTACTCACTACAACAATTTCCCTGGCATTTTTTTCAAGAAAAAATCCATAAATTTTTTTTGACCAAAAAAGACAATGTTCAATCCCTACAACGACGAATATCCGAATTACGGGCGCGAGCCGGGCCGGGCGGGATCGGTGATGCATCATGACGAACCCAGGGGAGTTCACCAGGTGTCAGATCCAATTTGAACGTAGGGCGCAAATAAGGCGCCGGCACACGAGTAAGCGCTGAAATTGCGCGCACAATCTCAGGCGCTCACTCGCGCGGTGGGCGCCTTATTGGCGCCCTACGTTCTAATTGGATTAGGCCCCAGGGTGCCATGCCAATGGGAGGGGGTCAACCGATCGATCCCTACGATTCCTTTGGAGATAACAGGGCGCCTGTTGGGAAACAACCGATTAATGTGAGTGGTATTTTTTGACTGTGGGAAGGATTTTGTGAACGTCGTGTTCTGGGATATTTTCGGGAATGATAGGGATGGTGGGAAGGATATGGATATCGAGTTCCAGAGTTAGGTATATGCATTTGAATGGATTTAAAGGCGGTAACTCTCAGCGCATCTAAACTCCCAGCGCATCGTTGCACAATATGCGCGCCGACTTTTGAAATTTTGAACTAGTGTTCGGAAAGTTAATTTGAAAACCAAACTACAATCACTAGTTTAAGTTCCGAACTAGGTAGTGTTAAGTTACGAAAATGAATGGTAAAATGTAAATTAAAAAGAAACTTTAAATACAAACACTCGAAAATTCCGAACTAGTTTCATCGCAAGCACGCATGCGCTGCGAGTTTACATGCGCTGAGGCACACCGCCCATATAATTTGTCGGTTCGTAAAAATAGACTGACTAATTTTTTCGCCATCGCATTTTTATGGTCTCTCTCACAACCGTTGAAAAAAAGAAAAAGAAAAAAATCCCCGCACCCCACACCTCCCCAGCCCTACGCGCCGCGCGAGACCCGTTACATGCCCGACACGCGCGTCGACTGCAAGCCGCAGTATCTATACTCCCCCTGGTGCCTGCTCCGCTGGGCTCAGCTGGCCATCGGGCTATTGGTCATGGGCTTGTGCACTGTCACTTGCAACTCGAATGGTTCGTCTGGGGGGGGGGGTTATTTGGAAGTGTGGAATGAGTGTGGGAGTTGTAAGGTGTTTTACTGGAATTTTACTAGTCTACAAAGTCATAGAATGATATTCCAGTGAGATTCCATTCGGTAACAGACGAATGCATTCCTGGTGCCAATCCCAGACCCTGTAAAGTGTAAAGTAAAGTGTCAAATGTTATGTAAAGTGTCATGCCAAGTATCAATTGTCATGACAAATGTCATGTAGTGTCAATTGTCATACAAAGTTCAGTAATAAAATCATTTTTTATTGATATTTGACACTTTACAGGGTCTGGGAGTGCCCCCTGGAAAACTCTAAATACATCGACTCCCCACATAACAAATACCCCCTCAACCCTTGGGTGGGCCTGGGGACTTATTCAAGCACCCCCTGTAACCAACCATATCACCCAATCCCCACCCGCAGGCATGAACTGGCCAGCGTGCACGGTGTACATCAACGAGTTCGGCAGGGTGGCCCACGGCATGGGCTACGCCGTGTTCGCCGGCTACGTCAGCATGATGGTCACCATCGTGCTAATCGTCATTTACGCGCTCAATTTGCACAGGGCCATGGAAGGCGCCGCAACGGCTATAGTGGGTTTCGGGTGGGATGTTGGAATGTTAAGGTTGGGGATTGCAGTGCAGTTGCTTTAAAATCAGTTATACTCCACAATCCCACATCTAGGGGCAGTCCCAGACGGCGAGATCTCGGCCGTAAAGTAAACCCGGCCGTAAAGTAAATCCAGCAATGCATAGTTGTACAAACGTATTTACGTTTACTCGATAAATACGTATACTAGAGTGCTGCGTAATTAGGTTTACGTTTTCTCCCGAAAAAATACCGGTACTCAGTTAGTACCGGTACCTTTTTGAAAGTACGCATGTACAGAAAACGAGTATTTACAGATATACTCCGGTTACTTTACACCCTGCACGCGTGGTTCCCGCTGGAAGTGTGCCAACGATGGTTAACGCGTCCGAGTTTCATAAAAAGATGACAAAATTGATTGTTGTTATAATGTTATTCATTTACATATTCACATCAATGAATTTTTTTCATATTTTTAGGGAAATCGCATGATTTAATAATCATTGGCACGCTTCCAACACGAGACATAAATCAGCGCGAGGGCAGAGTATCACGTACGCTGAGTATATTTACGTTTACTCACCTTTTACACAGCGTAAAAGTAGAAAATTTTTACTTTACGTTTTCTGTACTCAGGTGTGACTAAAAATAAAATACTTTACGTTTACGTCAGTTTGAAAAAAGTTCAGTACTTTTAACAACTCTGCCGTAATGATGCCCGGCCTAAAGTAGCACCCTCTACTTTACGGCCGGGTTTACTTTACGGCCGGTACATCCCCGTCCCAGACCCTGTGAAAGACCGTGTAAAATGTATAAGACCCTGTAAAATGTCAGGTATCATGTAGACACCCTGTAAAGAATCGAATGTCATGTAAAAGACCCTATACAAATGTTCACATAACATGTGGATACAAAAGAGATTAGGATACAATAGAATAAGATCTGGATACTCTAGCGGGTCTTTTACATGACACATGACATTTTACAGGTTTTTTTACATTTTACGGGGTCTGGGACTGGCACCAGGAACCCTACCTGAAAAACCCTACCCAACCCTAACCACAAACCCTACCCATTCGCAGGAGCGCGCCCTAACCCTAGTATGCGTCCTACTTCAAGTGTCTCTGGCTATCACGGTGAGCTACTACGCGGGCGCCGCCAACGACGACGGCACCCTACACGACCTGTCCCGCGCCCTACTGGGGGGCATACAGCCAAATTGGATTGCGGCCGCGGTCGGTTTTGGGGATGGGGGTGGGGGTGGCGTTTACTATACGCGGCGGACATCACACTTAGTATGAAAACCTAACGTAACCCATCTTAATAACGAACGAAAAATTGTACAATTTTTCATCATAATATTTCGTTTTTACTATGGAATAATTAATTACGAAATTTATCACAAGATTTTATTCATTAAATTATGGTAGGTTTTCGTACCGAGTATACTGCAGAGTTGTTAAAATACCGGTATTTTTGGAAAGTGTAAGTGTAAGTGTAAATACACTTTCCAAATTTTGAGTATGGATACCAAAAGTGTAAGGTATTTTAAAAATACATAGGAAAGTGTAAAAAAAGTGTAAGTGTAAAAAGGTTTTTTAGAAAGAGCTCTCACTGTTGAGCATCAGAAAACACCGCTGTTCTCACATTTAGATCAATTTATTTATCATTTTCATGCATTATTTCACATTTTACGGCTTTTTATGAAACATTTCAGACTGTTACAAATACTGTAGCGGTATGAAGTTCCCTAATAATGGCACTTTTTCAGTGTTGATCTTTTACTGATTAAGCAATGCGATACACACTGTTTAAATGCAAGAATGGACATGCAGCAAATGTCAATGCAAAACTTTGTGTCCAGCTGGTGAATTTCGAATGATCTTGTCCTTTTTACAAAAGTATGATGAAACTGTAGAATACCATGAGTACTGAACAAAGGTTGTAGATCAAATGCTAGTTTGTACATTTGCCACATTTTCTACATTCAATGCATTTTTTGTAAATACATGACCCTATTTTATGCTTTCTCAAAAGCCCATCTGAAAGAAAAAATACACTTTCTGTACCCGGGTATTTTGCCCAGGAAAGTGTAAAAAAAGGTGTATGGGTATTTTATGAAAGTGTAAGTGTAAGTGTAAATATAAATACCCATTTACCCGGGTATTTCGGGTAAGTGTAAGTACACTTTCGCAACTCTGGTATACTGGCGTTGATAGTCTACTGACGACACACCTTACAACGAAATCTACCATATTCCGTCTGAATAAACGAATAGACATTTAAGTTTTTTCATCACAACGCATTGCTCCCATGTTTGGTTACCTAAATTGCATCACAACGTGACTTTATTCATCAAAATATGGTAGCATTTATAGTGATGATGCAGAGTGATGTCCGTCCAGTTCACTTTGAATGTAACGCCTACGACATGAGTTTTGAGCCCTATGTTTTTCAATTTAAATTCATTTGAGGTTTGAGTTTATTTATCATTTTTTGGAGGTGGGTGGGGGCGGTCTAAAACCACGTAAATATTTTAGAGGACACGTTCAATTTGTTCTGTGTGTCACGTAAAGCAGAAAAAGAAAGGGAAACAATCCCGCAGCGTGTAAATTTTGATTTAAAAGTGTGAAATGCCAGACAAATTTTTTTTAATAACAGATAAATTGTTAATTGTAAAAGTGGTCAATTAAGACATTTCACTGAGCACCTGGTAGATCTGATGATCTGACATGAAATTTCAAATTTGGCAAAAATGCCTTCAATTTTACACTTCACATCACATTTTCATACAGTGCGTGTGCGTTACTGTCCATGTTGCCATCTCTCAAATCAGTCTACACTTATAAAACCCCCAAAACCAACTCAACCCCCCCCCACCCCCCTTCAGGTATTCGCGTGGATCAACGCCCTGGTGCACGTGGCAGATTTGGTTGGCCAGTGCGCACTGGGCTACCCCTCAGTGAGGCATGTGAACTGCTGAAGTGTGCTATGGCTGTAAGATTGAGTGGTTTTGCTGTTGGGAAGTGGTTTTTATGGGCGTGCACTGATACGCACACGTGCCCGATACGCACATATGCCCGTTTTTTTCGTTTGACACTTTTTCAAGTGATTTTCAGATATGAGTAAAGTGGAAAAAAGTTGCGCAATGACATTAGTAAACTTTTTCACTTCACTCATATCTGAAAATCACCTGAAAATGTGTCAAGTGAAAAACAGTGAAAAATGGCTATTTTTCAAAGTTTTTTTTTCACTTGACACATTTTCAAGCGATTTTCAGATGAGTGAAGTGAAAAAAGTTCACTAATGTCATTGCGCAACTTTTTTTCACTTTACTCATATCTGAAAATCACTTGAAAATATGTCAAGTGAAAAAACGGGCATATGTGCGTATCGGGCACGTGTGCGTATCAGGCCTGCCCCGTTTTTATGTGTAAGCTGCCTGTGCATGTGGATTTGCACAATATGTTTTGCATGTGTAAATAGGGGATAAGATGGCTCGGATATGACATTGAGTACCCACTAGTGAGCTGGCCTAATGTTAATTTTCATGTGCATGTTGTATATTGTGGAAACTGCCTCTGCAAAATAATAAACAAATACAAAATCGTAATTTTACAATTATCAAAAATCACACAAGGATCTTCCAATGGTATTTATACTCAGAATACATCCAAACTTTGTCTGAAAGTGTGATAAAATGAGTGTCACA